>JARZZO010000006.1:17352500-18552500 GCA_030544215.1 Zantedeschia hybrid cultivar
AATTCTGTCTTCTATCTTTGCCATCATCATCACCTTGTGTTGCTGCGCTGACATGTTATTCGCTCGATGAGCTGCCCGCCACCGTCACTGCCATCTTCTTCTTTTGTTGCTGCTGCCTTCTCTGCCCTTCAATGCGGCTAGGGCTTTCCCTCACTCTCATCTTAATGGGTGAAGAAGAAGGGCTTTGGGTCTTATCACAAGGGTTTTGGGTCTTACTAGGTCTTAGATGATTATTATATGCATCACATTATTCTGCATCTAATTGGTTCAATTCCTGGATCCAACCTGCTTGCCTGAATCCGACTGACTTAAGCTTGGTCAACTGATTTTCGTCACTGTTTGCAAATGAATTGAGGACCTAGTTTAAGGAGCAGTTCTGATCTTCTTTCAAAATTGGTTCACATGCCATTTTTCTATATTACTATGTTGTCCTATATAATTAAAAGACTCATCACAAATAATGTCATTGAAAGATGGAACTATGAAGATCTTCCATGATTTTCGTTTTCCATGGTTCAAGTTTGGTATCTGATTCATCATCCCCATCTTGACAACCACAGGAGTGTTTTTTTTCCTGCTATTTTCTTTAATATGTCAGGACGTCTAGGCATTGATTGTTAAATTATACAATTGATGTTTCATTAATGATGAAATCATTAAGGTGCAGTTTTCTTTAGTTTATGGTCCAAAAGATTTTACATATCGGTTGACAATTGTGTTTGTGGCTCCAACTTCTTTCCACATTTTTTTTCTTATGTTTCCTCTTTGCTGGTTTTCTGGTCTACTCATTGCTGATTATTTCCCGATGGATATGTCAAATTTTACTTTTTATTGTTGGAATGTAAATTTTCTTTAGAAATTTGCATATTGCATCAACTTTCTTACTTGAATACTTTATTTTCCATGAATGCAGATAATACATGAAGACAGCGAGACTTCCCACACAGATGACCGCTCTAAAACCTCAGTTGATAGAAACATTCCTGCTCAGAGTTATGAAGTGGACATATTGCCACGATATAAAGATGCAGTGTTGCTTGGATTGAGATCCTACGAGGATCATATGAAAATGTCAAATAAAAGATACTCTACAAGGTCTACTTTCAATGTAGGTTTTCTCCTTTATTTGAATGTAGAACCTTTTGTGAATTCCTATCTTAGTATTTTTGTTTTCAGACAGGTATCTCTTTGAATTTTTCTTTATTGTATATCGTTTGTTTTTTTTAATTTCTTTCCACTGTTTAAATGATTTTAGTAAGGGAAAAGAGAGATTGTCTTGCAATGAATTCACTACTATATAGCTTTTCAGCATATGGAATTTCCTAACATCAATTGGGCATAAAATCAGAGGGCTGGCATACTCCAATGTTTAGATCTAGTTGATGTTGCAATTAACTGTACCACTGAGCTGTATTACTACAAGCATGAGGGAGCAGTGAGCCCTGGTTTAGAATTTTAGCAAAGTATTGAGGTAGATACTATGTTATGTTCTTGCAGTTTCTTTGTGGATAAACAAGTCTAAAATTGTCCTGGAACCTAAAATGGATATTCTGGACAAGTAGACATTGCTAAATCTGTGACAGTTGTTCTCTTCTTAAATATGTCCATGTTTTAATGAAGCACAACATGTTTGTCCAGGTAGTACTAGGTGTTTAAACATGCTTTTAATTGGTATCTTCTATTTACTTAATCATACATAGAAGAAGGGTTTCATCTAGTAGAAAACATTAAGCCTGAGAATCGTTCACGGTATCTCTCTCATGTATGAGCATATAAGGGAAATAGTGTATACTTGCCATCTGCTTCATCAATGACCAAATTTTCAATAGCCTTGATATGGCTTTAAACTTGGAATAATGAAGTTATATATTTGCTATACCACCTCTGCTGTTATCTCCTATTTAAGTTCATCATTTTAACCAGTGACTATGCACTTTTTCTTGTGCTTTATTGGGGCTGTTTATGCTGCTTGATGTATACTTCCACCCATGTAATCGATCATCAGTAAGTTCTAGGTTTGACATTCTTTGGGTAGTAAGTTCTAGGTTTGACATCCTTTGGGTGGTATATTTCATTTACATCCATCTGGTTCCTGTTTTTTATGGATTGTGGATGCTTAATCAAGAGGACCATACCTTAATGGAGAGTTAAACGACTTGATTCAGACTCCTTTTCTTTAAGGTGACTCCTAATTTTGTGTTATATTTATCCATGGCACTGTGCATAAGCATTGGACTGGATGATGCCACCGGACGAATGTTTCAGGGGCTAATAGTAAAGTGAAAGTTTCATAATACACGTTACGCATCTCCTGGAAAATAGAATAAAATTTTGCGATGAATCAACAATAAAAGAAAAATAATCTGCTAAGAACATAGTTTGAGGCAGTTTGCAGTTATAAATTGTGACTGGTAGTTTGAAAGGAACCTTACTGTATTCTGTAGGTATATAGAGGTATTTCTGTATCCTAGTACCCTGATACTGCCTTTCAATTTTGTACCCATCTCTAGATGTACCAATATCAGTGCTTGGTCTCTGGAATTTCAAAACTGTCCCCAAATACTCCAGGGCTAACTGTACCATTTTTAGCGGTATACAATCTCCTCTGTTGATAGAAGCTAATACGACCATGGAGACCATTTATACAATCTCTTCTATTGATAGAAGCTAGTACAACCATTGAAAGCATCCTGTTTGTACCATGTTACTTGTGGTCAGTAAGCCCTATCCCATCAATCTGGTGTCAGCTAGATCTAGCAAAGTATCCAAGGATTTGAGAAGATTTTATCATGCTCTGCTGGTCTAATGTCAACCCTGTACCGGGTGGTGCCAAATTCTTAGCCAAGGTTACTTTAGGTGGGAGAGGGTCTACCTAAAGTCTCTTGAGGCTATTTGGCAGGTGGAAACTATCTTGTGTCATATTCATGGTATAATGTAACTATGTAAGTGAAACCATAAGCTGTTCCGTGCAATATTTAAATCTCCACACCCAACTTTACTTTTATTGCTCCTAGTGGGGGTGGCAATGAGCTGAACTGAGCTGAGCTTTCACTCGCTCGAGCTTGACTCGGTCAAAAATACTTGAGCCCGAGCCCGCATGGAGCCCGTTTTGTGAGCTCGAGTTCAGCTCAAGAGAAAATAACTCAGCTCGAGCTCGGCTTGTCAACTCAGTAACACAACTGAGCCAACCCAGCTTTTGCCCGATTCAAACGGCATGGCAATGGAAAGAGGCGAGGGGTGACTTTTAAAGAGAAACTTGGGGCCAGCTTTTTTGGTTTTATCTGATGTGGGACTCAAATGTCCCAGGTGCTGCGCATCAGGGAAGTCCGTGCAAGGGCTTGGCCTGCCTTGTGGTTGCAGACGGACCTTTTAGTCCGACCTTGAAAGATTTAAAGTTTCCCTACCCTCATAATAGCCAAAGCCAATGGTCAAGGCATATTAAACAATTCTTGAATTGGGCATGGGCCTAGACGTGCTTTTGTCGTTCCTGTGCACTTTGTATTGTGTTGCTTTATGGTCCTAAATTAAAAGTAGAAATTAAAACATATTTAACATAAATAAATATTTATTCTGAGCTAGCTCGTGAGCCAGTCGATCCGAGCTTGCTTGTGCTCGGGCTCGGCTCGTTTGTTCACATGAGCTTGGGCTGGAGCTTGAACTTGGCTTGTTGGCTCAATTGAGTCGAGCCGAGCCGAGCAAAAGTTAAGCTGAGCTCGAGCAGCTCACGAGCGGATCAGCTCATTGCCAGCCCTATCTCCTAGTGCCATATCAAAATCATTTCACAAACCATATGAGATACTTCATTAAATCTGCATTGCTGGCACCTTCTACCAATCATCTTTCAACTGTGTGCTGGATGTCAATTGCTTCATAGCATTCTGATTGAAAAAAAAAAGTGTAAGTGATGTACGCCTTTTTGAAATTTCCATAAATACCTTAAAATTTTTGGTGTAGGTCCTTCATTTGTTGTTTGTGCCTCCCTTTTTTGTTATGTTATAGTATGAATTTTAATCTTTAAAACCCAACTGTTTTCTGTTTTCATGCTAAAGCCTTGGTCTTTACGTGGTCCACTCCCACATATTATTGGATCTGAAGAATATATTCATGACAACAGCTGTGGTTTAATAGGTATTAATCTGACTTGGTTAGTGTTATTACAAATTATTTCCTCTTCATCTAAGTCATTAAATTCTCTTAATTGTTGGCTAAGTTGATCTTTTGTAGTGCAGATGATTTGGTATTTGGGTCATCGTTTGATTCCAATGACACAGTGGAACTGAAGGGAACTCTCGCAAACACAGAACCTAATGATCTTTTTAATCCAAACCTCTTTGGAATGCAAAAAGGTCCTTCTAAGAAGGTTCACCAAAAATTGACCTCTTCTCTGTGTTTAGGAACGCAGATATACAATTAATAGGATACAGATCATCATGTACTTCTACATGTTTTGCATTTGCTTATGCTCAAGTAATTCCTTATTTCTGAAAGTGAGTCCTCAATTCAGCAGTAATTGTAGTGTAGAGTAGAAGAAACTGCAACAGAGACAGATAAACTGTCACTTGTGCCACACATCTTTTCCTAATTCAACTTCACTGGTTCAAATTGCATTAAAATATATCTTATTTGTCGAATGCTTTGATGGACTCCCATGGTTTCCCTGATGATCTTACCCTCCTAGTCTTATTGTTCAAGATTGAGCCCTGTGTATTTTTTAGAAACTTTGTTAAACTAAAGATGCTGTGATGGTCATTATATTTGCATAATGGTTAACATTTAGTTATTGGATGAACACGAGTAAAGAAGTTAGTCCATAAACATAAAAATAAAATTCATTTAGCTATATGGAACATAGGAACCCTAACCGGTAAAAGCTTAGAGTTAGTTAAACTAGTGAGAGATAGGAGGGTCAACTTAGCTTGTTTACAAGAAACTAGGTGGAAGGGTTCTAAAGCTAAAGAAATTGAATGTTTCAAACTATAGTATGTAGGCAAGAGTAATAATAGAAATGGTGTAGCTATTGTCATAGATTGAGTTAAGGGACAAAGTTGTAAAAATTTGAAGAGAGGGGGATAGACTTGTACTAGTTAAACTCATAGTAGTTGAAGAAGTTTTAGATATAATTAATTTCTCTATTTTTAATTTAATGCATAATTTTATTGCGAATTATGGTGAATTATTGTGAGATTCTTCTTTGGACGGAGGGAGGGTGGACGCTTTCGCTTTTGGTGCAATGCTGGAGGCCGCCACTGGTTGTTGCCGCCATACTGCGGACGCTGCCTGCTGCTACTCTCTCTCTCTCTCTCCCCCTCTCTCCCTTTGTGCTACTATAGTTCCTGTTCCTGTGAACAGTAAGTCAGTAACCTGCAGGAAGGGGGGAAGGGGAGACCATGCTCGTCTCTTTCTCTTTCTCCCTGTTAGGTCCCCCCCACCCCCCCTCTCTCCCTTTAACCCCATTTCTCTCCCGATCCTCCCGTCTCTCCCATTCTCTTCTCTCTGTCGTGGGACAGAGGAGAAGGGGGTGGATTCCATGGGGCCTCCTGTGCTCACGCCTAGCAGGCATTGCCTGTTGCCGACTAGGTCCTAGTGGGACCAATGGCTGTAGGGGCTCGTGCCTCTTCTGCTAGTATTTGAGTGTCCTACGGGCCAATTGTAGGCCGGGTATGCCCGATATAATGTACAATCTTGTTCAACATAATAAAGTGGTTATTAGAGCATTATTTTGTAATTTGTGAATTACTTTATGTTGTCCCTAGGATATGTGGTTGTAAAGTCAATTCGAGATGGGATCTCGAATGTGAGTTTGACTATACATGGACACATACCTTAAACTGTTCCCGATTAGAGAGTAATCACTTTGAGACATTGATTGCTCGTAAATCAGCATACGTGATGTGAAGATGATCAATCTCATGGTCACAGGTGCGACTGTGCGAGGCACCAGCAGATATGTGTGGGTGTGCATCCTGGGAGGATATCCACTGAACTGATTGGCTGATGGATCTTCAGATGGTTAATTATACCTAATGTCAACTGAAGATCCATTTGTCTCAGTAGTATTGTTGATCCTTAGACCTGAGACATTAATTGGGTCTTGCATGAGGACCGGTATGGTTTGATTTTTGGCTAAGTGACTTTATCCATAAGCCATGAAACACCAAATTATAAGCCCCATCGGAATACATGCAAAGACCGTTAATGTTCAAGAAGGGGATCGCTCACTGTCAGGTATATGTCAGACAGTTAATAAGTCATGACATAGACGCTCCACTAAACCCCTAACTAGGGTAGTTTCGGTTCGTTTGGAACGAACTTAAAGTAATTGAGGAGGTCATAGTTAGACGACACGATCTTTAGTGGTTTGACAATAAGCATACCACACGATTGTATCGGACTCATAGAGTGAGCGAGTGATTATAGAGATGCGGCAACTGAAGATTGACAGGTACTAGACGGGGTGGTATTGAACTCGGCGTCCTCTGGGATCACGTGGGTTTGCTTGACCCAACGTGATCATAGGTCTGGATTAAATTAAACGGTTGTGAAGAATAACTAGTTTAATTTACTTCTAATTGGATTAGAAGTTAATGGATCTTAAAACCGGAGTGATTATGGGCATAGAGGATCACACACAAATGATTCTCGTAGAAACGGATATTATTATATGGACGAATATACAATAGTCTAAGATTCTTTTAGGAAAAGAATCAATAAACGGCTTAAAAGTATATGTACAATAATACTAAGGGCATATATACAATACATGTATTATTAGGCTTACTTTATAAAAGGGTTAATATATATAGGGTTTGGGGGACAAGCCAAGTAGCTGTAGGCCCCATCCCCTTCCTCTCCAACGCACACCTCTCTCTCTCTCTCTCCCTCTCTCTCTCCCGTCTTGGAGCACGGAGGTCGAGGTGGGAGATCCAAGGTTTTGTTCGTGTGGAGAAGAAGGGTACCATTGCTGCGAAGGATTTGTGTAGATCGCACTCTAGAGGCTGTACACTTGTGGGGCTCTGCATTTGAAGAGATCGGCATTGGCTTTTGTAGAACGACGTGTTCTGCGCAAGGTAAAATCCGAAATCGTCTAGATCGATTTGTTGCATTGATCGGAGCCCAATATGCGACTTTTGGGGATCCATTTTTCTATTATTTTTCTGCTGCGAACAGGATCCTGGGTTATTCCAAACCCTACATCTTCACGATCTGGTCTAACCAAGTTTGACGTGGTCCAACGGACCAGACCAACTGATCTGGAACACCTGAGTCCTATGCACCCCACCAGGTTCGCATCAATTTCACAGGTGCTCTAAACCACCTTGGCCCATCCAGCCTGACCACGTCTATGCTTCCAGCTTCCATTTGTGTGACGTTCGGCTGTTGGCTTCGGCTTAGTGAGGCTGACCTTGTTCCTACATGTGCCACATTGATAGTGCCTCGTTTTGCATGCCGTATTGCATGCACTTGGAGGAAATTTGTTCACGCATCTCGAGGCCCATGTCAACTACCTCGATTTGCGTGCCAACATCTAATCACCTCTGACTTCGTGAATACGAGCACGAGGTGATCTCCCACGCACCAGTGTGGAGGTACGTACTAATCCCTTCTGCCACAATTTACTTTTTTATTATTTGCTTTCATCCGCTACCAACTTGTGAGGTAGGATACCTAGTCCGTAATACATTATTACTACTGGCTTGAGAGCACGTTACACCTATTCTGAGAGTTTTGATTGGAATTTGATGTGATTCTAATGCCCTAGACTTACAGTAGTTCCTCAACTGCCAGCGATCTCATATTTTCTCATTATTATAGAGACGGTTACTTGGCTAGCTTCTATTATTTCACGTGGTTATCCAACTTTACTTCGTGTAATTAGGTTGTGTCTATTTATTATTGTATTGTTTGTTGCTGATCTTTGATTATGTTAGTAAGTCCGTCAATTCCATTAGCCATCCCGCATCATTTCATAGAGGCTTGGGCTTTGGTGATAGAAATGGCATGGGTGATACCAATCCTGACTTCGTTGTTGCATATGATCTAATAATTGCAAATACATATTTTAAAAAGAGCGATGAACATCTAATAACTTATAAAAGTAGAACACATAGAAGTTAAATAGATTATGTTCTTATTAAAAAAGGCGATCGATGATTGTGTAAACATTGTAAAGTCATATATAGAGAGAGTCTAGCCCCTCAACATAGGATCTTATTAATGGATGTTTACATCCAAAAATAGATGAGAAAGGCTGTAGTGAATAGCTGTCCGAAAATTAAATGGTGAAACATGAGAGGAGAAAATCTAGATACCTTTAAAACATGTCTAATAAAAGAAGATATATGGGATATTAAAGGAGAAATTAACCTAATGTGGAATGGAGTGGCTAACGTATAAAAAGAGTGGTAAAAGAAATCTTAGGTGAATCTAAAGGTAAAATGGTTCTTAGAAAAGAGACATGGTGGTGGGATAATGAAATTCAAAAGTCTATTAATAATAAGCGAGAATGCTTTAAAGCATGACAAATGAGTGAAAATGATCAAACCCTTAAAAGTTACAAGATTGCTAAAACTAACACTAAGAAAATAGTTAGTGAAACTAAGTTAAAAGCTTTTGAGGAATTCGAGAAGGTGAAAAAGATATATTTAAATGTGCTAAACTAAGGGACAAAAAGTGTAAGGATTTAGATGATATTAGATGTATTACGAGCGAAGATGGAAGGGTTTTGGTAAATGATTGTGAGATTAAGGAGAGATAGAGTGCTTATTTTGAGAAATTGTTAAATGGGGATCATTTTAGAGGCTATTCTTGTGAAGGAACTTATGTGGCTAGTGGGCAAATTAATTATCATTATATTTGACGGATTAGAGCTCCAGATTTTTCAACAAGATTGTAAAAGAGAGGAGAATGCCAGATGATTGGAGAAGAGGGATTGTAGTTCCCTTGTTTAAGAATAAAGGAGATATTCAAAATTGCAATGACTATCGTAGAATTAACTTACGAGCCACATTATCAAACTCTGGGAGAGAGTAATAGAGAAGCATCTAAGGCATGTAACTAATGTATCGAAAAATCAGTTTGGGTTTATGCCTGGTCGATCTACTATAGAAGTTATTTTCCTATTGGGACAGGAGAAATATAGGGAGATAAAGAAAGATTTATACATAATCATCATTGATTTAGAGAAAGCCTATGATCGTGTACCTAGGGAGCTAATTTGGTGGACTTAAGATAAAAAGGGAGTATCTAAAGGATATATCCATGTCATTAGAGATATGTATGAGAAAGTTTATACTAGTGTGAGGACAACCATTAGAGAGACGTTTGAGTTCCCTGTTACTATTAGAGTATATCAAAGGTTAGCATTAAGTTCTTATCTCTTTATTTTAGTTATGGATGAGGTTACTAAATAGTTGCATTATGACATCTCTTGGTGTACATTATTTGCAGATGATATTGTTGTAGTTGATAAGAATATTGAGAGTCGGAATGATAAATTAGCACAATGGAGGTCCATTTTGGAATTTGAAGGCTTTAGGATTAGTCGAACTAAGTCATAATATATGCAATGTAATTTCAGTAGTATAAAGGTTAATCAGGCAGAGTTAGTTGCAATAGAGGGTCAAATAATTGTTAAAAGTAGCAACTTCTAATATTTATGATCTATTTATTATTCAAGAGAATGGAGAAATTCAAGAAGATGTTACACACAGAGTCAAGTAGACTGGAGTCCTTTGTGATCGAACGGCTGCAAGACTTGCTATGTTTTTGTTTTCTTCAAAATAAAAGTGGATTGTACCACCAATTTTATTGAAACAAAACTTGCTATGTTATATGGTTCTGATTATTGGGATGTGAGAAAGGATCATGTGCAAAAACTATGCATTGCTAAAATGAGGATGTTGAGGTAGATGTGTGGTAAGACTAGAGAATATAAAATTAGAAATGAATATATACGTAAGGATTTAAGTATATCTCCTGTTGACCTCAAACTTAGGGAGAATGGGCTTGCAATGGTTTGGTCTACATCGCTGCCCAAGTTCAGCACCAGTTAAGAGGTGTAATAAAATTAGAGTGAAATTGGGTAGAAAACATTGGGAAAGACTTAAAATGAGGTGTTTTGATGTAGGAGTAGACTCATAGGCAGTGCAGAACAAGCGTCTATCGGGCTTGGAGCCACCTCATTTGGCTTGGAGACGATGCCTGGCCCAGTTGAGACATGGAGATACACTTATTTTGATTCTATTAGGCCCATTTATGGCCCGATATGTAATTTTCTATTTTTTAAAGATTTTTAGGTGCGATTTTTGCACTAATTAGAAGCTAATGGATAGAGACAAAGGAATGATAATATCGGATGGTTTTAGAGTCGGATAGGAGTCTATAGTCAGAGTCTATATATGTACGTTTGTTTCAGAAATTAAAAGATGATGAATTATTGAAAACAAAAATTACCTGATTGTGCGTTTTGCCTCTGTGACGGAGTCTTCTTCCTTGGTGCGATGCTGAGGAAACCCGTCCCCAATGCGACGCCGGGGAATACCCCAACCTGCTGGTGCGACGCCAGCAGGTCCTCTTCCCCCTAAATCCCTTTTCTTATTCCCCTCCTTGTCCTACATCATGGTTAGATGTAGTTAAAAAGGACTTAACGTCGCTATGTATTACCACAAGTTTGGCATCGGAGATTAAGATGCGAAGACAGGATTCATGTAGCCAACTCCAAATAGATGGGATAAGGCTTTGATGACGATGAAGATGAGTGGTTAACAGATGGTTACTACTTAGTTGAATGCAAACTTTATAGCTTTGCATGTGTGCTTCGTGTAATGTGATGTTTCTGTTCTTCAGTGATACTTATTGTCTGTCAATTGTTGAAGTTTGTTGTATTTTCTGTTGAATATCCTTAGCTGATAGATTGCATCCTTGTCAGATTGTAAAAGCCCTCCTGTCATTCTGCAAAATGAGTACTACCTTAATTTATCAAATCTTTTCCTTTCCTTCAAAAGTTTTGCTGCTTTTTGTTCCACTAAATCGATCCTGGCTTGTTCCCAAGATGTCACTGAAATTCATTTGGATATATTTTGATGCAAGGAGAAATTCTCCCACATCCATTGGCATGCCCTTTCTGAATTTATTGTCTATTTTGCTCTGTATAATTTTACCGCAATTCCCTGTTTTTTTTTTCTTGATCATGACTTTCCATTTTATTTACAGAGTGGAAATGAGCCCCTTGTATCTGCTGCATTGGATTTCAAGGCAATGCTTGAAGCTGCACTCCGCAGTCCCTATAAATTTTGTATGCGACTTTCTTGGTATCTCCATTTTATATATAAATTTTGAATGTTTAGATTTTGTAGACATTTGACCTTGTAAGCTACTATATATCCTATATATCCATTTGCATATGTATACATATGCACGAATGTCGCTTTCTGTGTATAATTTTAACATGTTTTTTTTTTTTCTTTCAAGGATATGTATAGTATGTTAAACTGACGGCGATCGGCACTCAACTTGTATGGTTCAAGTTATTGTTATCAATTAGGGGTTATTCTTGCTGCTTTTGCTTCCACTGCACTTCTGTTAGAGCATGAATGTAAATCATCAACAAAGCATGAATACTAGTGCTGCTTCAAAATATAAATTATGTTGTGTAATGGGGTAAATTTGGTAGCTGATCACCCAGATCTCGTGTTTCCTACATTAAAAGTGCCTTTGAAATTGGATTAGCAGTGCAAGAGAATTCCGAATCTAGGTTCAAATGTTTGTGATTACAACACTGAACAGTGAAAAGATGGGTGGAGTGGGTAAAGCTGCAAAAGCATGCATCACATCCACCACTTTTGTGGTTATGTCTCAGTTCATCAGAACGGATTGTGAAAATCTGAGGCAGTCAAGCTAGGTTTGGAAATGCATTCTGCCTGTCGGTGATTCTGATGATTGGAATCCATTCTGATGCCTTTCAGAATGCTACTTAAGGAAATAGATGCAGAGAAAACGAATCGTAGACTTGGTTAGCTCTATGGTGCTCTGCTGTCTGTGAATGTTACAGCCATTTGATAGGATCTTTTTTTTAATCATCTAACATCTATAAAACATATACTCGAAGGATCTAACAGTTTATTTTCAAATGATGTAGATGATGAGGAAACTTCATCACATGCTGTGGAAACTGATGACACTTGGACTACACATACAGTTAAGTATTTGTTGGTTCAGTGAATTCTGTATTAATTTCATCTTGCTTCTTATTAAGTACGATCTTCCTGAGTGATTACCGTAAGGCTGGTCATGCATTAGTGAAAACATTCTTTGCCGATGGTTTTCCATGTCTATTCATGCCTGCTTTGCTATTCTGTCCACAAAGTACCAGCACTGTGACAGGGGAAATGGCAAATTTGGTATCTTGCCAGTAATGACTCAATTACCCACAATAGATGAGGAGATTTTTTTCCACATTGTTTGTCATGTTGAACATTGGGTTCCTTTCATGAGTCATATTTTTTGTTATTTGTGGATTTTATTGTACGCTGATACTCTTTACCAAGGATGCTTCCTCTGAGGAAATACTACTCATCTATAAAGTATAAATTTCAATTTTGCTGCTCGTGATCTCTCAAAAGATTCTCCATTTCTCTGATAAATTTGTTTTATGTAGCTTGCTGATAAGCTGGCATCTGAAGTGTCTTTATTGATCTGTTCATGTGTAAACAAATTTTGATTCAGAAACCTGAAAGGCTGAAAATGTTAGTCATTTTTAAGAAAAATTGATACCTTGATCATCATTATAGGGCCGCACATGGTCTTTTCTGCTGTAATGTGATAGGAAACTGTTGCTGCAGGATCAAGTAACTGATAGGAAACTATTGCTGCAGGATCAACTGACGCTGGTGTCAGAAAATATTCGAACTGGCAGTTCTGGTCTCTGGGGTGCAGATGGGACCATGATACCTGTTTTTGAAGGACACAGTTATGCTGAAGGCTCTGACGTGCACACAGATAACATATCTGCATTAATTTCTGGGTCTCTATTTGATGCAGAGGCAACATCTCCAGGTGGTCAAGAGCAGTCTGACAATATTGCTGACTTGGTTGAAGCAGCGACTCATGGTTATGCATATGTAGCTGATGAGATGGGGTCCACTGGAAGCATCACTAATTCGCCTGTTAAAAGAAACCTACCTGCAGATAATGACTGCAGTGAAAGAGACCTACCTCCAGATAATGACTTCAGTGAAAGAAGCCTACCTCCAGATAATGACCATAGTGAAAGGCATCACAGTTCTGTCTCTTCAGCGCAAACAGGTAGACAAGAGGGTTCATTGGAAGATCTTGCTCTTATAAAAGAGGATATAACATGTGAGACTCACACTACTATCACAGATAATGTTATCGAAGACACTAAATTGTTAACCATTGATGAAAATAGCATTCCACATGATAGTAAAGAAGGTTTTATCAGTAAGTCATTTCCTGACTAACCGAAGATACCTGCTGCTAGTCAAGGTTCATGGAGGATGCAAAGGAGAAAAATTCTTCTCAGATTTCTGACGACGTGCCAAGAGATGGAATTTCGTCTCATTAGGCAATAGATGATTCCTCAGCTCTAACTCCAGATTGTTCTAATGGTTCTGATGGTAACCTCAAGACACACATTTACATACCCATTTCTTCTTTTACCATGATCCCGATGAATTCCATTTGTTGCTTATCACATGGTATCAACTGTTCAGTTATGCCTGGTTTCTCTAAGGTGTCCCATGATTTTTCTTGCGCTGAAGGACCAAGTTTATTGTTTGCTGGTCTTGTAAGCCTATTCGAGCACTGTTCTTTTGTGCCCTTACAATAATATTTGAGCACTGTTCTTTTGTGCCCTTACAATAATAGGAGTTTTTATTTATTGGGAACATTGATCAGCTAGAGCCCCACTGGTATCCTGATGACCCTTATATGATATTAGAGAATTGATGGTGGATCAAGTCTTGCAAACTCAAGTCTCGGGTGAAGTTGTTGAATCATCTTGGAAAAACAAAGATCTCTTATCATGGACTGTTTTGTAAGTTTCTATCCTATTGCTTTCTTGCCATGGATAGACATGTAATTGGAGGATGGGAACCAGAGTGATCGAGGACTGTCTAAGGTGCACTGTGGCATACTGCCCTCTGAAGCTTGTTTGTTGGCATATTATACGGGAACCACTACATGAAGCACTTTTAAGACTATATAGTGACTGTCTTATTAGATTGCCCTTGATGTATCTCTACAGTGTGCTCATTGTTTGTCTTGATTCAAAATTTTCTGTACTTGAACAACTCATTCTTAAGTTTATCTTGATATGCTTGAATCTCACTCTCGGACTCTAGCCTTTCCCTGCTTGTACTGCTGTATTTCTCTTTCTCGTACTTATATAATTAAGCAAAGTGGTGAAAGGACTAGGTACAGTTCATTTTCTTAATAGATGGTGGAATTGTTTTAATGATGTTCCTAATAGTTGTCACACACTTTTCCTCATTGGATACAGATCTTCCAGAATATTTTGTTCATTTTATTCCTAAATTTGTCAACCATTAGTATGAAAAATCTAAAATAGAGGAAAAGGATTGAAGGTTGACAAGAGATAAAAGGCAATAATCTGATCTCCGATCGGACGAAACAAAAAAAATCTGAAAAATAAAAAATTGAGTCCAATGAACAGTGATTTTTCAGATTTTTTTGGTACTCAGATCGGAGATTGGCTTTTATAAGATGTATCGGATGTGACAGGGGCGGCCTATAAAAAATAAAAAATAAAAAAAAATAGCTGCTGTGGTAGCCATCCCATCTAATAGATCGGATGGCATGCCTGCACCGCACATGGTGCAGCAAGCGTTGAGTAACAGCAAATATGATCGAGAACTAGTCAAATTTGTAGAAAACTATCATAAGTTTCTTAATTGTTAGGAGAAAGATGTTACCGTCTTGAAGCATGCCGCACCTCGCTCCTGCCATCTAATCTGAAAATCGCCGGGTGGGAGCACCGAGCTCAAATTTGGTACTCCTAATGGTTTTTGGGGCATCTGATCTTTAGACTCGAGTCTGGATGATGGTAAGTTAAACATGGTATTTCACGTTCTAAAGGTGTGGTGCCTTAACACTGCTCTTAAATAAAGTAATCTTACTTGTAAAAGTAACCTCTTCCATTTGGTAATTATTTTTCTTGCGTTTTGAGGGAGAATCAGTGCAGAAGTACAGTCCAAGGCTGTGGCATAGTGGTGCCACGGCGCACACCAGTCTCCCGTACGGGAGCGCTCGCAGGACTGGTGCCCTGCGGAAACTTCGTGCTATTTAGACGGATCTCTCATCCCTTCGGTGGTGGAACTGTACGAGCTTATCTATCTCCCTATTCGGGAGGAGTTTTCACTTCTCAGGCGGGATTCGTACCCTGGTCACTTGGCCAGGAGCCCAAGTGCCAGACCACTGGTTCAAAAAAAAAAGAAGGTGCGTAAGTACTTGGGCCTGGGAACCCACACTTACAGAGGAGATGGGGGTTGGCTGTTAACGATAGGTTTCATTGCTCTGCCCATGTATGCATGGACCAAGTCGTTGTAGAGAAAGTGCATCTTTCGTAAAAATAAATTTAGCACGTAATTTTCTGTGCCATCACCATGATCTTTACGGATTTAAACCATAAATCTTGAAGGCTTTCTAAATCTAATTAGCGTCGAAGTGTTCCAAAAGGTTTTGGTACGTTCTACTTCAAAATGAATGCGTAAGGTTTCCAAGAGCAAAAGAGATCTCCTAATAGGAAAGGGATGGTTTAGATTCACCTGACTAGAATGAAAGTGAAGACTTCTCTGATGTTTTATGTGAAAGAAGGGAGTTACATAAAAAAACTGGGGTGTCACTTGGGCCGGGCCAGCTAGTCCGTCGTGGGCCACGTTTGAGCACACAAATCAGGCCCCTGATTAGAGCCAATCTTTTGATGGGTTGGCTAGACTTAGATGATGGAGTAATAATACATGCTGTAATTTTTCCTGTTTACCAAAACTCCAAGGGGAGAGGGCAACTCTAAGTCCATCCGTACTGTTTGCTATTTGAACAGATGGTTAATTTTTTTTTAAAAAAAATCACATCTCCTTACGATCTGATAGCTCAAATTTCATCGCTGCCTGTGGCAGGCATTCCCTCGATGATGTGGTCAAAAATGCTATTTTAACAACGTTCTGAAAGTTGCTTAGCATTATATGGTGGTTTTATTTGCACGAGAATATCAAGGAAACGTGTTATTAAGTCGTGCCCAATTAATGTAAAACTTGCAAAGGAAGGGGTATAGGAGCCTTCGAAAGCCACCTAAATAAGTGTCATCTGTGTGGTTTGCTGTGCTGCAAAATGATGTAGAATATCGTTTTTACTAACATATTGGTGTGCTGTGAACACTTGGATTTTAAAATATGGTAGACTGCCGAGACATATTTTCTTATTAATTCAAACCACCGTAAATCAAAATCCAAGGATTTCAAAACATTTTACACAACACGAAACAACAACCTAATGTAACTTGTAACACCATAATTGGCGGCAATTCTCACTGGATTTGGAGACTCCAAAATCCTATACATGGAAACTTGAGTTGGCTTGGGAAGTTGAATAATCATTATCATCAGCAGAGCCTTATTTCATTGTTGGGTCCGCTACATGAATCTCATTTCACTATTTTAATATATTTAATGTCATATTTATAGTTAAACCTCGAGTCTTTTTTCTTCTATGTCTACCCATCTCATTCTAGACTTTTTACAAATTTTCTCGCTCTTCTCTATTTGGATTTGATCACAGCATCAAACCCAAATAAAATAATGTGATCTTCTTTGAGAAGGTATGCTACTAAGCCATATATTTTTTACTACTCTGTTTACTTTACAGAGTTCTCATTTAACATACTAGTTGCAAAAAAAGAGGGTCATGCGAAAGGTAACAAGCGATCAAGTGGTTCCACATGAATATGATAAGGAATATAGTAAAAAGTATAATATAGTAGCATATAGATTCCGTCAAGACATGGTGCTTGGAAATATAGTTAGATTGTGGATTATGCCCGTAATCTCATAATTATGTAGATTTCGAAAAGGTACATATTATTCATAATAAATTTTTGTGATCAAATCTCACTTGGGTGTTTTATGGCAGCATATATTTTAGAAGTATAATTTTACTTTAATATTCTTCACTTTTTACCAAAAATGACAAGCCTTAATGTCCTTTCATATCATTTGAATCTTTTAACCCTTCCTTCCACTCCAAATCAGTCCAAAGGCACCTTTCAAGTAACTTCTGAGAAAAAATCTTTTCTCTCCTCTTCTTCTGTCTATTATTTTTCTGTCATAAAATCTGAGTACGCATGAGTCATCGCCTCTTACATTCTTTGAAAAAGATTATGGCATGTTAGAGACTTTAATCAAAGTTTTTCTTGAGTTATAAGAAAAAGAGTAATGCTTGTTGCAATATTTTGCATTACAGCAAGTTGAGTCATTGCAAATCTAGACACATGTTACATGAACTGGACAACTTTTTCTACAAGTGACCTAACAAGCATTAAATGTAAGTCACGCCCACAAAGCATTTGTCACACTTAAAAAATATTTGTCATCTCTACTTATCTGTGTATAGATTTTTTAGTGTGACAAATATTTTACAAGCGTGACAAATACTTTATAAGCATGACAACTAATATTTATCACATCTACAAAGTATTTGTCACGCCTAAAAGGTATTTGTCATCCCTATGCATGTGTGTACAGATTTATAGGCGTGATCAAGTATGACAAATACTCCATAGATGATAGATAGTATTTGTCAGGCACATGAAGCGTTTGTCATGTGTACTTACATTTGTCACATCCAGAACTTTACATCTGTATTTAATGCTTATCAGATCAGTTGAAAAATTGTCCAGTTCATATAACCCCTACTTAGGTAGATCAATGATATCTTGTATTACAAGATGACTTAGCATGTGTTACTCTAAGAAAAAAGGGCCAGATCCACAGGGCCGTTAAGGAAGTACTTGAATGGGCCAGATCTAGTGGCCAAAAAAAGAGTGGGCATATCCATTAGGCCCGCTATTGCCGCGTTTACAACTTTACCTGGCCTGAGGTGGCTGGTGCCCCATTGCCCCTCCCCCCTCTCTCTCTCGCTCTCTTTCTCTAGAAGCAAACCCTTGAACTCTCCTCGGCAATGGCTGCCCGCGCCGCGCTGGCTGCCGCCGCCCGCCGTGCGGCCTCTTTGCCGAGCATCTCCTCAACCCCCGCTGCGCCCTCCCAGGCCGCCAAGCTGATCCCCCGGCGTGGCCTCGCCGGCGGAGGTCTGCTTCCATACTTGTCCTCTCACCCCGGAATTCTTCACAAGTTTTTATGTTTTTTGTTTGATCTGTATAAATGTCTGGGTCTCTCTTCATTTGCTTAGATTTTGTGGGATTCATGTTTTGGCTCTTTGCCTGGCCGCTTCTGGGATATGCAAGATTGATTTTTCTTCATTTTTCTTCCGTTTTTAATTTGATTAAATCTTCATTTTTCTTCCGTTTTTAATTTGATTCTTTGGTTAACCTTGCGTCTAGTAGTCGATGCGGGAGGCGTTTGCTTCCCCATGATCTGATGTGGCAACTGGTCCCTTGTTGAAAGGCCATCCTGATTCCACGGTCTCGGGGATCAAAATCCCGCCGTTCTGAAAAGAGGAGTTGTTAAAAAATGAGTGTTTTAATTTGTGTTTATTCACATTAATATCTTGGTAGGTGCTGATCAAACTTACTTGGATTATGGAAATTTAATTAATATTTTTTTTTTCACTTACTGAGATATTGCACCTTGTCTGCATAAAGTGGGATGGCCACTCCAGTTGACCTTAAACTCCAGTTGCACTGTCGTTTATGTGTGAAGGAACCTTCTTTCATTCATCATTTCGTTTGGCTCAGGCCGAGTTCAAATTGGATGTTGCCGTGGATGGGAGGTTGGTTGTTGAAGTAGGTCGCTGGTGTTGGATATGGCAGTGGAAGAAGGGATTAAAGTATTGCAAAATATGAAATGGAAAGCCTACGTAGTTCTGTAACCCAGTTTTTGGAGGAATTGAGCTTTGCTTTCATCATGTTTCAGACAATAACCTGTGATTGAATCTGTCTATTAAGCCCATCCAATTTGAATCACTACTATAGGGATGCTTTGGAAAATTTGTCTTTGAATAATTTGTAGTGGCATCAAAAACAGAATGGAGAGCTTGAGCTGTTAACCAGACCTCAGATATGTGAGGGAAACATGTTCAGTGTATATAAAAAGCTCTACATGAATAGTACTCACTTGGTGATTTAGCCATGCTTGCTTTCTGTTTTAATGAGTAACAGTGCTTATTTCTCAGAAGATTTAGATAAAATAAAAATAGCTAGTTTTTAGGTCTAGAACTGTTAAATGTCATAGAAATTACTGCTGCTCAAGATCCTTTTGAGCTGGTTTGCGTGGTGGTTCTTATGGTGGCTTCAAGACAAGAAACTGTGGCAAGTTTGCTTTCTCTGGAAGACTGGAACTGATATTCTATTGGAGGAAAATGTACTGTGTAGTTTCTTGCTCAAACTCAGTTCCCAGTTGACTTAGACAAGTCTGATTTTATGCTACTTTGAAAATTTTTACACTTGAGTTGACTCCTGCTCTCCAGCACGAGGTTGCTGTGGGCCTGTGGCATCAGCTATGTTAGTATTACAAACACTTATGTTGTATTTGCATTAATGGCTCCCACATTGCCACCACAAAGAGGATCTAGGGAAAATAATGCCAGTCTCTTACTTTTTTTTTTTGACTAGGTTTTAGATATGTAGAAATTTCAAGAGCTAATAAAAAGTCCCAAATCATGCTTTCTTTATCCGTTTTCTCAGCAATGATGCACAAGTCCCATGTAGAATTGTTGGGAGGCCATTGCTGTGTCCAGTAAACAATGGCTGGTGTTTTTTCCCCCTGGCTATTGTTTTTGTTTTTTCATTCTTGTCATACTTCTGATTTCTCAGTATGCCCCGTTTTTTGAAGGTGACCAAAAGGCCACAATTTGCATTGGAAGAAAATAGAGAAAAGATTACAAAGGAGGGACATAATCAAAAATAAAAAAAATAAGTGTGCTGCTACTAAGATAGTAGCAAAAATTACGCAGACAAAAAAGCCTACAAACTCCAAAACCTTTTATAGAAGAAAATCCCTCCAACACAATAAGGAGGATAAAGTACATGAGTAAAAGTGGTGACAGGATCTCCATTTAAAAGTTGGAAGGATGAATGGTTGATGATGTTGAAAGATGAAGAGAAGATTCGATGGAAACATCTTTATCCTGTTCATTCCAAATGGCCCAAAGCACTGCTCCCAAAAACATAATCCAATAAGACTTCTCATCCTTGTATTTGTTAAGTCTTTCCCACAAGGTGATCAGTTCAAGAAGAGAGAATGATAATGGTCCCATTTCATAGTTTAATTGCAGATGGAGGAACCCGATGATGGGGGGTAACGAAGGAGAAGGGGGTTGGGGAGACTATTAGCATCACACCAGTAGCTAGGGTGTCACATCCGGCCCCGTTGCAGGGCAGATTCAACCCGTCGTAGGGTTGTCTTCTCCGTCGCAGAGAGGAACACCAGAAATTAATTGAAAGTCATACTAAATTCATCCATAATTAGAAAAGAAAGAGTACATCCATATATATATATATATATATATATATATATATATATATATATATATAGTTTTAGGGACCTTTCCAACTCAAACTCGACTACCCAACTCCAAGACGAACTAAGACACTTCTAATTGCATAAATATTGCGAAAATTTCCACTAAAATATATGAAAGTAGAAATCACACTTAAAGTTCAGAAAAAATAAAAAACATGCTAAACGGACTCCAAATGGGTCAAATAAAATATCTATGGACGCCTCTAAAAATAATATGCACTTCAGATGGGCTTTGAATTGTCTCCAAGCTATAAAGACACCGGTGTGCTGTCTTGGATTCCCATCACCCGATCACCCTTCTTTGGTCAAATTTGGTATCCTACATCCCCTTGAAGGTTAAGATCTTGGTTTGGATGATTTTGAATGGTAGGCTTCCCACTGCTGACAGGTTGATTGATTGATTTGTTTTGAATGTGGTGTTGTTCCCTCTACTTTCTGCCTTTGTGGGGAGGGCAATGAATGCCTTGATCATTTGTTTGTGGGATGCGACATTGCAAGGGAGGTGTGGCAGAGGATTTTTGTTAAGATTTAGCAAGTTATGACTCTAAATCACAATGTGGCGGACCTGATCTGGCATTAGCCTTCTTCATTACCTTTTAAGGGAGATCACATTCTATGGTGGCTGATCCTTCACGTCACACTTTGGGCCATCTGAATTGGGTGAAACAAGAGAATCTTCAGGAGAGAGACATCTTGTTCGGAAAGAGTAGTGCCTTTTATTTCTAGTAGGGTGAGGGATTGGATGACGGTTTGATGTAAAGATAGTGTTGATACTTCTTTTTTTTCCTTTTGGAGGATACATAGTCAGTCACCATCTTGGTGCATCGTAGTGTTTTTTGTAGAGCTTTATTTTAAACTCTTTTGTACAATGTTTACACTGACTGGTACCAACCAGTCAAAAAAAGATCCCATTTCATGCCAAAACAAGCAAAACAAGCTTATTTAGTTAAAAGGAATAAGGTGTTGGCATACTGTAATATAGGAGCTTCTTACATAATTAGAGGATATAGTCTTTTTTGTTGGATAAAAACTCATGGATTATTATTGGAGACCAATTAAGTCATGATGGGCAAGGCTTCTGAGTCCTCTAGATATTTAACTGTGGTTTGCAACTCTTTTTCTATATAAGCCCAAGGGCTTGCACGAATCTGAAACAAACAAACACTGTATGATTAGATTTTTTTTAAAAAATGTAACTTTCATCTTTTAGTGGTGAATCCTCTGTCATCCTCTTTTGGGGCTGTGTTCTTCCATTTACCCCATTGTTCTCTCTTCTATTTTCTCCAAGCTCTTCTCTTCTCTTCTCTCCACTGTCTCATTTACAGATTCATCATAGTCATTCAGTAAAGTGAAACTGCTAACGTGCATTATTGATGTTTGCTCTTCTGTTATTGCTGAACAATTGCTTTGTATCGTTGTATGATCATTTGTGAAATTTCGAAAGCTGAGACCTTAGATGTTAGTTTTGGTAAGCGAAGGAACTATAAGGGATGCATTTGACTTGTTTTAGGATAGATGTAGTGGTGGATACATCAGTTATCTGACTGTTAAAAGATGTTTTTGAAGTGCATTTTTACAGTGGAAACTGGTGATGTTGAAGCCTTTTGCGATTCGTGTTCTTGTAGACCATATTTTTGGGGTGAGGGATGCAGTGGTCATATGTAAAAGAAAATTCATAGCAATCTTGATTATTGAGAGTGAATGATGATTGTTCTCTTTTGTGCTTCTGCTAGAAATAACGTTGTTGTTTCTGTTCAAATCTGATTCCTTGGATCCTTGTTTCACCATTTTGTTTTCTTAGTGTAGATTGCATGTCAATGAAGTGTGGCATATGGATTCATGGTGAATATTAGGTCATTTGAGAGATCAAAACTAAATCTTTTAACTGGGAGATGGTGTTCATTGTTAAATTTGTATTTTGTGGTTCTGGTGCCAGAGTTCCTTTCCTCACCAAAGGAATCTGGAAGAAAAGCTGAATGCCATACTTGCTAACAGATTCTTTTCTGACACATGTTTCTGCAGAAATTCTTCTGCAGAAATTTCTGACATGTGAACTGTCTGAAGTGTGTTTGCTTGTTGGATAGATCTATCTGTTGTGATGGCAACAGTTTGCATTCTATGTCCTTTTGCTCAGAACAGTTGCATGATGTCTGTTGGCACTATTTTGAGGCCATTATTGTAAGTATTGGCTGATAATCCTTTCTTTAGAAAATGTACAAATGATTATGTAAGAAGGAACCATGCTGTGCCCTCGCAGGGAAGCATAACATGGACAGGAAGATAGGGAATTTTGCCAAGTATCCTATGTAAAAATATAGGGCTTCTGGTTACTTGTTCTTTTATGTATGTACATGAGACTATGTAGTCAGAGGCGAGAGGCGAGCAAGGCGACCAAGAGTTCACCTCAGCCTCAAATGCCTAGGCGATTGCCTAGTTGTTTGAGGCGATGTTTTTTCTCTCATAAATTACTATGAAGGTAGAAAAAGACAGTATTAGGAAAATAAAAAAAACATCCAAGATAATCATATGCAAGACTTAAAGAAACAATGATCATGTCCAACATAGAATGACCAATTTGTATAAAGCACTCATATACGTAGTAGATGGTCCTAAGAATCATCAACAATAAAAAGAAATGTGACAGCATATAAGAGAAAAAGGGTACTGGACGTTGTTAAAAGAGGCATATCCACTTTGGAATAATTAAGAATAAGAAAAGTAATAGCACATAATGAAAGAAGAAACAAGCATTTGGCATAGCCGTCATAAGCAAGTGCTTAGGTGAGTGAGGCGAACATGAGGCAAGACGAGGCATTTTTTGGCTCGCCTCAACCTATTTCATCGCCTATGCAAGTGAGGCGATCACCTTTGATAACATAGATATGAGATAAACCCAAGTCTTCAGCCAATTCTGAAGTGTTTCCTTTTCTAGATGTATGCATCTTCATCATGTTGTTCTGTAGTTGCTTCCTGTTCCCTACATCCTTGTTCCATCTATAACATTAATGCACCACGGTGCATCCTTCTCTTCTTTAAGGGATGGAAGATGTCTGATAATGAGCCTCAGAAAATACATTAGCTACTGAGCTCTCATTACTTGAAATATCTTCTTTCATCTCCATCTAATTGCACCTTCTATGTTGTTTGACATGCACAGGAGAACAAGAACCTAAACATTATTGCCGTTGATATATATATATATATATATGAAACAGAGAGATACACATTTGAAAAACACTACATTTTGGATGATTCCACCATCTGTTCAACTTTTGAGATTGTTCTGTCACTTACAGTCACAGCTTTGTCATTGGTACCACATTTTTTTCACAATCTTATTGACTTTTGCTTGTTTACTTTGGCAGATCATCATGGCCCACCAAAGATCAACTGCTGGGAGGACCCATTAAGCCCATCCAAGTGGAAGGAAGAGCATGTAAGTGTCTGTTCAATTGCCATTGTTTATAAGTTATTATTTGCTGAATAATATGAACTGGAGAACACAAAGTTTGTCTTTTGTTTCTAAAGAAAAGGGAAAACTAGGGCTGCAACTCAGATTGAGTTGGGCTTTGGTTGGAGTCAACCCTACCCTGAGCCTCTCCACTGGATGGTTGACTCAGTGGAGAGGCTTCTGCAGAGGTGGAGTAAGCCATAAGCATCTGGTGCCAAAGGAGAACGGCTATATCTGGTGGCTGATCCCCACACCACTTTGGGCTATTTGGGGTGAAAGCTATGAGAATCTTCAAAAAACTGCATTGTTCCCAGACAGGATTGCTTAGTTTGTTTCTGATAGGGTGGGGATGTGGGTGAGAGCCTTCTGTAACATGGATCATTATAACTTTTCCATTTTGGTACTTTTGGGGGAGAGTTGGTGACACCATCTTTGTTGCGTTTTTGCACAGACACGAATTTTTGGGGACTTCTAACTTTGATTGTTGTACATTCTCTTTTTTCCATTTAATATATTTGTGTTACCATCCACTCTCAAGAAGGAAATAAGAAACCAATCCATGTCAAGAGACCCTCAACTTTAACCCAACCCAACCTGTCTCTTAAACTAAACTAACCTTCCCAACCCTGACCCAACCTAATCAATTATGTCACAAACAAATCCAACCTTTGTAAGTATGCAAACCAACCTTCGCCTGGTTGGGTTGGGTTGAGTCGAGTTATAACCTTAATAGTCTATGTTCTTAGTTTTTCTTTCTTCTTGTTAGAACTCTTTGTTTAAAGAGATAAATGAAATCATTTATCTTCTTTGATAAAACAACTAAAGGCAACTATACAAACCTAATTACATAACTCCTTGAGAACACCTCAATAGGAATATTGTAATCTAACTTCTTGTTCAAATATACAAAACTAAATGGAACACATTCTAACAATCTAAGTTATCCTTTATAAATCTGAATGCAAGGCTCCGGTTACATTGGGTTCGTAGAAACCTACCCCCCCAAACACACACACACAAAAAGGGAAAAAATCACCTTAGAGGTGGTGATGGGTTGGGTTCGTGTCAGGCCATTAATGGAGCTTAGCATAAACTTATGTGACCCACACTGACATGGATTGCTGAGATAGAAAAGCTATGGGACATACTGGATCGAGTAACTGTTGACCCTAAGCTGACCTGGTGTAAAATTTGAGTCAAAACTACCTGGCTTGAACTTGACCCAAACATCACACTTTTGACTTAAACCTACTTTTCGAAGGGTTAGGTCAGGTTGGGTGAATGGGTTTGGTTACATTTTGTCGGGCCTACCCAATCTAACCTGACAGAACCTGAACTTGGTCAAGTTCAAGCCGACCCCACAATTAAGTTGGCATGCTCGGGTTCAGTCGGCTCACCCAAAAGTTGCAGCCCTAGGAAAAACACTCCTTTGCTAGGGGATCCAGGCTACTATATGCCAATGGTCTCCTACATATGCAAGGTCAGGCTTCCAAAATCTGGCATAAGATAATTGAATACAGGCTACTTATATGAGTTCCTTTTGGGTACAGCAATAATAATGACTGATGCTTCTTTCTGCTCTTCATTCAGACCAGGCATGGTTTTGTCTCAGCAATTGAGAAGTAATTGCCAGTCTATCATATGTTGAATTTCTCTAAACATGGAATGGTTCTTAGTCATTCTAATTGACAATTTTCTTTCTTCAGCAAGTCAAAAGGGCATAGTGTAGTTAATGTTGAGAAGACTTAATGATGGTCAGGAATTCATTCTATTGTGAGGTCTGACTGGGTGAATTTTTTTTTTTTTTAAATTCTCTGCAGTGTGTTTGTTGGAGGATAATGTGAACCTCTATGTATAAACTTTAACTTCCTTGTGGCACTTCACCTTCTGAGCATGTATATCCAAATCATCCTTAGCTTGGTTCTGTTATTGTCCAAATCTAGTGATATGGATCGTCGTCGTCGTCATCATCATCATCACCATCATTAGAGCATTATCCCAGTTAAAATCAAGTGATGTGGATACCCTAGAATATTTCCTTGGCTGACAAAGTATTACTTTGTCATAATTGCCTCACCAAACCTATTCCAGAAGTATAAGATCAATTGTAAGGTCATTTTTAGCATTTTAAGTACAAATCGTGCGAGGTTTCGATCTCGAGTCAAAAGATGTTGTTTAGATGACACAAAAATGCTTTCTTTAACTTCTAGTCATGTGTTATTATCCCTTCTAATCCAATAGCAAATTAGGCACTATCCAGATACAGAAAAGAGAATCTCTGTTACATCTATCAAATGTACAAAAGACTGGATTAAAGTACTTGATGTCCACAACAATATAATAAGAGAGTCAGAGCTGGCTTATGCCTTCTTCAATTTGAATTTATTTTGGTCCACACTGCGTCGCTCTTAAGCAACAGTTGTATTAGGCAGTTAAGATACACTCTATCTTACTTTATTCCTTCTTTTGAAGTTCTGGCACATGCAACAAGATATTAATCTTTATAACATTGGTCAGAAAAAGCAATAAGCAAAGAAGAGTCCATTCTATTGTATATGAATTTCACATGCTACTTCTTTCTTAGACTGTGCTAGCTACAGATTTGAATATCTCTGGAGAGGGCAGCGATTTTTTTTCATACGCCTCTTGATTTGTATTTATTTGTGACTTCTATGCTTTTCTTGCTCTTTTTGTTTATGACTTCTATGCTTTTGTGTTTCTTGCAAATTCGATTTGTTTGCCTAGGTTTCATGGATATACTAACACTTTGTTTGAACTACATTCATTTTGATGTCTTGCAGTTTGTGATTGTCTCTTTAACCGGTTGGGGTCTAATCTTCTATGGAGGCTACAAGCTTTTTTCTGGAGGGAAAAAGGAGAAAAAGGAAGAGGTACATATTTTACTCACAATACACACATAAGCACATACACAGAAAAGGGAGTGGAAAAATAGTGCAGAACATTCATCTAACTAAATGATGATACTAGGCTGTCAATTGGACGGGTATGGGTCGGGTTCAGTACAGACCGAAAATAGAACCTATAATTTATACCCAAACCAGACCCGACCCAATTGCTATCTGTCCCATTTAAGTACCAGACCCAATTTGAAGTGATATTTCTGGTTTGGGTCTATGTACCCGATAGTAGACCAGCAATAAACTAAGTGGTGCTTTTGATATTAATCTGTAAAGGACAGTAACGGAAGGGTCACACAACCTGCATAAGTTTCCAGCATCTCAGATTTTTTTTTTTAAAAAAAATCTGAAGTATCAAAATCCTTTTCCAAAGAAAATCTAAAGCATCAAAATAAGCATACTCCCATCATAGAACAATAATCATCTAAAATATTATTGATCTCTCAAAGATTTGTTTTATGTACAACATCAAAATCTTTCCTCCAAAAGAAAATAAATCTAAGGCATTAAAATAAGTATGTTCCACAATTTTTTTGGCAGAAATCCTTCTTGAAGGGTTGTGTTGCAGCATCCAACATCCTCTGCCAAAAATGAAAGAAAAATGGGAGTAAGGAATTCATGGTTTAATATTTTACTCATGAAAGAATTTGCTGCTGAGGAGATGGACATATGGTGTCTCATTGTAGGAACGATGGATCCGTATGTAGGTTGGGAGAGAGAGAGAGAGAGAGAGAGAGAGAGAGAGAGAGAGAGAGAGAGAGAGAGAGGAAATGCCGCTGTGGCGCTGCACTTGCATTGCGTGGGGAATGGGTCGGGGACTGGGATGCCCTATTTCTAACCTAGTTTGACTGGTTTCCATCTTATCGTATGTAGCTTGAGAGAGAGAGAGAGAGAGAGAGAGAGAGAGAGAGAGAGGAAATGCCGCTGTGGCGCTGCACTTGCATTGCGCGGGGAATGAGAACGGGGACTGGGAGGCCCTATTTCTAACCTAGTTTGACTGGTTTCCATCTTATCGGGTCTCGTCTCTTATCTGTTAGCAAAATGAATGAGTCCCACAACTCCTCAATGACCATGGGATAGATTTAAGACCTGTACTGCCAAGATGATAATGGGTACAAGGTTTGCCCATACCTGACTTTTATGTATGGGTTTGAGTCGGATCTCAGGTAAATGGGTATGACTTACAGCCCTAGATGATACCATCTTTGCTATCTTTTTACCTGAAGCTCTGGACGTCATGACCTTTAGTATGGTTTAGACACTGAAGTTTGTACAGTAATTTTATGATTGTCAAAATTGCTGATCATTTGAACTTTGTGCACCTTTTGTGATGCCAATGCTTCTAAGAATAGTCTGCATTTATAGAAGAGTATTTGGCTATGTTGCCCCAAGAGCGGTCCATTTTGTTCCTCTATGGCCTAGATTAAGGTCATAACTGCATTCAAGAAAACTAGTTACAATCACATCTTAACATTCTCGTGAGTAGCTCATCAGTTTGGGAAAGAAATTGACTGGTGTTATTTCTTCCTTGATCATGTTTCTGCTTATTTACTATTTTTGTTTGCCATCTGTTAGGGCCGTAAACGGGTAGGATATGGATACGGAAACATGTGTTTCCATTTTATAACGATAACCTGTTTCCATTTCTGATTCTGATTAGATCGGAAAGTGTATTTTCCGTTTCCGTTTCCGTTTCCGATAAAATCGGAAAGTTCATTTTCCATTTCCGATTTGTTTCCGATTCAGATATCGGAATTGGATATTGTTTCCGATAATTGCTGAAAACTGCTAATTTCTTGATTTATTTGTTTAAAACATATAGAATGAGACCTAAATATAACCAATACGCCTTAGGATATTAGATAATGATCAATAAGATTAAAACACAATGAGTGTAACCATGCATTCATAAAATTACATTTAAAAATCTTTAATAATAATCGGAATCGGTAATCGGAAAGCGTATACGGAAACAAGTGTTTCCGTTTCCGATTCCGATAGCTTATCGGAAATATCTGTTTCCGATTCCAATAACTATCGGGCGGATATTCTTTATCGAAAACGGATATTTTTTTTCCAGTAACGGATCAAAAAATCAGATAATCGGGTTTCCATTGACAGCCCTACCATCTGTCATGCCCAAGATTGCCGCATATTACCCCATTTAGAACTTGCTTTGAGTAGCTGTCACTGCTTAAATTGCCTCTTGCTCTTTCTATGCAAAGAGACAACATGACCTATTCAGTGCATTGTCTCTTTTCCTTGAATAATTATTGGTTGTAATCTCCTTTGGCTTCCATTTCTTTTCTTGCAGGGGATTGCTCAGCCAGCACACTAGAACAGAGGAACTACAAGCTGTTTAAGTTTCCGGAAATAAACATGCGTCTATGCATGCTACTGTTTTGATAGGTGCATGCACACAGTTGAGTTTCTGGTTCTTTGTATGAAACTAAGCTGCACATGCGCACACAGTTGAGTTTCTGGTTGTTTGTATGAAACTAAGCGGCACATGTTGAGTACTCTTCCCTGTTTTTAATACTTCTGTGATGCTTGAGCACTTTGATGCACCAAAACTATTTGATGGTTGTGCTGATCAATTCAGTGCAATTTTTTCTAGCTGATTTCAAGGTCAATAAACCCTTTAAGAATATTATTCTTTGATGATTCTTACCGCTGCCAGCAGACTTGTGGGGAATAAATGAAATGACCCAACCATCGCTGTTATCTTATAAGTAGTCATTTCCCCCAGTCAACAAGCTGTGTCTGAGTATATCGTAGCACTATCTTACTCGAGCTTGGCTAGAACAGGAATATGAAACAAAGCGCAGGTGCTTGATATTACATTAAAACAAGTGTTGTAAATACAATCTCATGTAAACACCCTGGCAACGGCACGAGACACGAAAGTCGAGAAAAGGCTCTGTGATTATACTTGCTTGGCAACTGGGATATCCTGTTCGGAGGTGGTGGTTCTTTGTGCTTTTGTTGGGTTGAGGGCATTGCAGTTGGGCTGACTCATTTTGCAATACCTAGTCTTATCGAGCCATGTGGGCATGAGGAGATGGTTGGGTTTAGTTTTTCACATAAGGACATTACTGCGTGGCATTTAATGAGCATACAGATTTCTAGGGAAGACTTGTACCATCCAAGATGACTTATACTATCCAGGATGACATTATCCTGTCTGAGTAATAAATGTCATACCTTAGGAACATGTCTTATCATCCTTATGTAATTATGCGTCATCCTTATATATTATATATCATCCTTGCGTAATATTTGTCATCTATATAGATGTATATATCATCTATCATCTCAGCTAAATATGACACGTTACGAAGGGATGACATATATTCAGTAGGTGTTACAAATGTTATTTGTCATGCCTATAGAATATACAACATTCTTACGTAACATTTGTCACATCTACAAATCTGTATGCATATAAAGTATTTGTCAGATGAAATAATATCTATATGTGAAAAGTTGACCCAACTATGTCCGCGTGTTTACATGGACCATTGAGCATGTGCATTGGAAAATGACTCAACCACTTGCAATGCTACTTTTTAATGATAGGATTCCACGAGGTGAAGGAGATGAAGGCGTTTTTTTTTTTCCTCTTGATGGTTTAAGTTGCATGATGCACACCACTATTTTATTGGGACAATTTATTAGACCCCTCCTTTTAGAAGTTTGGTATTGTTTTCTATTCTTTGTTACCTTTTTGCTGATTGTTTGGCCTCTATTTTTTTCTCTCACATTATTTTTCACCTCTTCCCACCAACGATCATTTACTTTTTATATAATTTCAGTTCATCCTATAACCATATCATCATTTCAATTCATCCTACAACTATAGTATGTTATTTTGTTATGTGGTAATGTAGTCGTAATAACGTAATAGTGTAATACTAATGCAATAATGTATTAACGAATAACATAGTCACATTAACAGTTCAACTTATTAATATTTTAATATGTTAATATGTGCTACTAATATGTTATTTCATTGCTACATATTATTATTATATTAGTGTCATTATATTACTTCTACTACATGACCACATTATTTTGTTACTACGTTATTATTATGTTAGTATGTCGTTATTATGTTACTATGTTATTGCATTTTCACTACTACTACTATATAACCATATTATTTTATTGTTATGTGTTCATTATTACGTTATTATTACATTATTATGTTATTGCGTTGTTACTACGTTACTGGTACTACATTGCTACATTATTTTGTTATTATATTTTTATCATATTATTTTATTACTATGTTATGTTAAGATTATTACATCACTTTTGTTGACACTTTAATGGTCCATTATCAGTAGTTAACCGAAGGAGGTAGAAAATAATATCACAAACAAAATGAGGTCAGACGGTCAATGAAGAAATTGACAAGGGGCAAGAAATAATGTGACATGAGGGTCTAATTAGTTTTCTTCTATTTTATTTCTGGATAAATGCAAATTCCAGTGATCAAATGTGTACTCTATGTTGACAATAAATTGAAAGATTTCAGCTCCTCATTCGCAGAAGTTAGGCGATAAAGCCCACTTAATCTTAGTAGCTGTGGTCAGATATTAAATAAGCTTCGTAGGAGAGGAAGAGCCTGTAATGTAAAATTTATTGCATGCACAGAATTTCCGAATTGACTCATAATATGGATGTCAGTTTCCATAACTGAAGATAGCTAGTGGGTGTGTTTTTTGGTTGTGTATAGTATGTGAATCACCTAAAAAATTCATTTGTTAAGTTAATTTTTCTAAGAAAACCTTTGTACATAACAGATGTTATGCTGTACCAAACGCTTCCGAAAACCTACGCATATAATAGATGTTATGCTGTCCGAAACGCACTCTAAACGAATAACTACTAATTACCGAGTACCCCTCCAACCTTTTTCTGAGGTGTAATATTTGCTGCCCCATTAGATTGTGTAGCAAGACACGTCATATAATTCTGTGGTTGGACCACGAGGTCAATTTGGCCAGCTAACATGATCGCTCTCATAATATTTTAATTGATAAATATTATTTTTGATTGGCAAATAAATATTTTAATTGACAAATACAATTTCAATTGATAAATATAATTTTTCATCGACAAATAAATATTTTAATTGACAAATACATATTTTGAAAATTGTATTTGTTAAGTATTTGTCAAATGAAAACTGTATTTATCAATCGAAATTATATTTGTTAATAAAAAATTATATTTGTCAAATTGAAATATGTATTTGTCAATCAAAAAATATATTTGTCAATCAAAAATCGTGTTTCTCAATCAAAATATTATTAGAATGATCATGTCAACTCGTCCAATTGATCGAGTTGGCCACGTGATTTAACCACAAAAAATTATGTAGTGTGATTAGACTTGCTGTAAAACTTGATTGTACAGCAAGTATTACTCTTTTATGAGATATCTATCATGCAATGATACTCATTGCTATGTTTTTAGGTTTTGTCTGGCGAAATGGCTACTCCAAATTCCTGTCCATCAAGTTGCCTTGGTGGGGACGAATCTGGACGCAGTAATAATGTGGTGACGGTGGTGGAAAATTATGGGAAAAGTTGGCGAGATTTACAGTGGTCAGTGTAAAATGCATGTACAAAATGGAATAAACACAAAGTGCAGACATAATATTACTTTTGTATAAATATATGAATAATTATAAAGTTTAGACTTAACTCCTCAAATTTGCGGTGAACCCACATTATTCATGATTAAAATTGGGAGCGTCTTGCCTTCCATTTTTGATAATGTTCGTAAGAGCAGATTAGGACATCATTTGGGCATCTTTCTTGCATGCATGATGATGCCAATGTGATTTCGAGTTCTCTAACACCATCAACATATATATTATTTCCCTCTATGATCAATCAATCAATACAGTATAATTTAATTTGCTCCAGTTACACCCTAGGCTGACAGTAATGAAAGGAGAAAACTTCCTCATCACTTTCAAAGTACATGCAGATAGATGCTTGATGCTGCTTATTTTGCAGGTTTAACAAGGTTCAAACCGGTTTTCTTTAACATAGCTCAGGGAAACACTACACTACACTACACTACACTACACACCATATGAGATCCTCCAGTGGCCTATGCTGGTGCTCCTTTGTGTGAAAAAGAATCTACTCGTCTAAGCATTGACTAGAATTCCTTCACATCCTCTTGACCGTCCTCATCTTTGTTGGCATCTTCTTCATTCTCAGATTTGACACCAGCAACTTCAGCTTTGCTTTCATCACCTGGCTTTTCCTCTCTTAAATTCCCAGCTTCAGCCTCTTGTTCTGGTTGCGATTTGTCGTTCGCCTCTCCATCTTCTGCAACTTCTGCAGCACCGTCTTGTTGTTGGATGGAGGCTGTTAAAGCATTGGGCTTGTTCTCTTCATCACCTTCATCTTTCTCTTTCTGCTCCTCACTTGCAGTTGCAGACTGCTCATTCCCTTCGGCCCTCTTCCCTGAACTCTCACCTTCTTCAGTGCCATGGGAAGTTTCTGTCTGGCCTTCATCGGAAGCTGTTGTTTCTTCACGAGCTTCCAATGTGCTTCTAATGCTGTTCTCTTCTCTGATCTCCTGCACTCCATCCTCATGTCGAACACCTTCTGAAATGCTCGATTCCTTGTTGCTGGAGTCCGTTTGCTGCTCTCCACCGTCGGACCCATTCTTGTTGTCGCCGTCGATGTTCTCCTCCGACCCATTTGTATCTTGATAACTTTCGAGGCTCGCACTCTTGGATTCAGAATTTTCATCACCGTTAGAGCCTGCTGATGCTTCCAAGCTGACGGTATCCACTTGAGATTGCTGTTCAGCAGTTTGTCCTTCGGGCTGTTTGGCTTGCACTTCACCATTGCTCACCTCTGTCGCATTTCCGTCGAACACGTGGTTATCTGGCTTCTCATCCATCTTGGAACTCTCCTCATGTTGGGAATTCCCCGCCTGTGAATCCTTAGAAGCCTCTGTGTTCTGCTCCCAGCTCTTCGCCGTGGACCTCCTTTTCCGGCCCCTGGTTCTAGACCGGCGAGTCCGCCTCCCTCTGGGACTAGTTTCTGTGTTCACTGTAGTTCGCTTCTCCTCACCATCAGAATGGTCATCCTTCTTATCCGCCTTCCCATCTTCAGAAGCTACAACATTTGTCTCTGTTGTGTTCGAACTTGTAACTTCATCTTTCATGACTGGGAGTTCACCATCACTGGTACTGCTGATCTGCAGAAGCTCAGTTCTGTTGTTCTGGTTTTCATCCTCGACTTCCACTGCATTCTGGCTATCCACTTGAATTCCCTCTGCTGATTGTTTGCCGTCTTCTGAAACTTGTTCCTTTCCATGATCTTCTTCCTCCGCATCTCCCGATTCGCCATCATCGTTGTTGGTCTCAAGTCTCACCCACTGTCCTCCCTTAGAACCCTGCTCATGCTCACTGTTCTCCACTTGTTTAGCACCATCAGTGTTGTTCTGGGCACCGTCATCTCTGTCAGCTACAACCGCTTCTTTGCTGCTGCTCTCATCAGTCTCGTCTTTTCTCTTTGGGACATCATTCGCCACAGTTGCATTCACTGGTTGGCTTGATGGTTGCTGCAGACGGCGTTCGATCTGCTCGGTGTGATCTTGCTGTTGTTTCAACAGATCTGTTAGGGCCGCCACCCTCAAGTTTGCCTTCGTGGATGCTTCTTCCGTGTCTTTGAGCGAGGCGAGCTTGTTCTGTTTCTCCTCGAGGGCCGATTCGAGCTCGGCTCGCTTGTTCTTGAGGTAGACGGCCAAGTTTTCTGCCTCCGTTAGCCTCTTGTTGAGCTCAATTTTCTGGCTTCTCAGTGACACAGCCTTTGCTCTCAGCTCCTCTATTTTGTTCTTCATCTCTTTGGAGTGAACTTTTTCTCTCTGCGCAGTAATTAGCCAAAACAATTGGAGGAGAAACAAAATTAACAAAGATTGCTAATGTCAAGATTGGCCATATTATCAGATCATATAAACAGTTTGAGAGAGAGAGAGAGAGGATATCAGCGACGGCACACTCGGGTCCACTTCTTCACAGTAAACAATGGAAGAGCATAACTAGATATATACTAGATGATTTGGCATCTACAGCTTGTTTCGTGTTAGGAATATGAATTGATAGGAATCCAATCGGTGGGCCTCTTCAATAGGCCTTTCAGAAATTTTCATGTCCATAGATTTAATTCTTAATTAATTGATTGCCCACATCTAGTCTTACAGAGATGATACTAGTGTATGGTTGTGTACACATACTAGTTCGTCTTCACCTCTAAGGTTCGTCTTACAACTGTGAATCGACAGAGTGTAGATCTTCCCGTCAATCAACATAGTTTTTGGTGTGACCAAATACATAACCACGGGGACTACGGTGTCAGTTAGGTGAATATAAAGACCTTCTAACGTTACAAAAACGTTTTTGATGTGACCTAATGCGTTTTGTTCTATTAGTGGACTTTACATAGCATACCTGACCCCATAATCTTGCTTATGTTACGTCAAGAGCTAATCTCCCTGTGTTTACTTGTCCACAAGTGCAGTATGCGACTGCTAAGGTAGGCTGCCTAACTTCTTAACATTCCTTGGCAGTGAAGGCTGCCTAACTTCTTTAACATTCTTGGCAGTCAACCTCTGACCATGTTTCAAGTGGGCCTCAAATAGATGATGCATTCTCACCAGAATGAGGCCCCTTTGACCAGTCTTCACTGCCTTTGACCTCGTGTGTTTATGAGATAGAACAGTCTTTATCCTCAAGTTTGGCCATGTTCGGCAGATCACACTATATGTTGGAGTAGTGCCTCCTCATGCATGCATCGCTTTCGACTCCGAAAGCACAGGCTGAGGACTAGCAATGATATCCAAGATGGGACCCTTCAAAGAGCTACCAAACTTTGTTTCTCCCTTCAGGGTCGCTGTTTTGGGGCTAAGCCAGGCTCAAGTGGGGTTTTGGACTTTTCTCATATACACCCTAAGGAACCTTGGACGTGCGAGAAACCCCTAAAAGGTTTGCATACCTGAAAAAGAATGCCCGTGTGTTTATCGTGTGTGATATAGCATCCCTTATCATCGTTAAATACTACTTCAAATTAAAGAGGTTTTTAGGAGATGTGATGTTGAGGAAAGTCTTCATACAAATTTAAAATGAAGGAATCCAACAGCGTTTGATTCTTGTTGTGAAGATTTTGAATCGTGGAATATGAATGCAAGTTTTTCCACTGAAATCTTTGACAAAAAATAAGCATCAATCTTTTGCAGGTTTGGCACATAAAATGCGGTAAAATTTTGATTTGAAAAGGATCAGTGAAAATAAAATTCGTAATTTTAAAATCACTAATTTTAATGAAAAGTAATCAAAATTAATAAAAAGAAGATTTTAAGAGTCAACTGATTTTAAAATCCGGCAAGTTATGCACACCAAACACAAGGAAAACACAGTTTTACAGCTGTTGATCGACTACATTTTACAACGCAACAAATAACACCTAAAATAACTGCATCTTATTTAGACTGGAAGATAAACCGCATCACAAATTTGACGAATCTGATCCAGAACACCTATTTATCTTCAGATTATAACCGGACTCGATGATGATCGTTCTTACAAAATATAATATTATCAGATGATTCGTGTTCTTGTAAACTATAATATTATCTCAACATGTACTCATAAATATTATCTCATGTCCATCCATGAATTCACACCAAATCTTTCTATGCTAATTAAAGATAATACCATATCACTGCGGGGTCGAAGTCCAAAAAGATTTTCTAATTTCTATTGATATATTCAGAAATATAACGATAAACCAGAAACTAAAACCCACTAATCTACCACTTCTGAAGCAGAAGCAGGGATAACCCAGAAACCAAAACCTGTTAATTTACCACTTCTGAAGGAGAAGCAGGAATAATTAAGCCAGCAACTAAGACCTGCTAATCTTCCACTTCTGAAGGAGAAGCAGGGATAAGCCAGAAGCTAAAACGCGCTAAACTACCACTTCTGAAGGAGATGCAGGCATAAGCCCGAAACTAAAACCTCCTAATTCATCTACCATTTCTGACGGAGAAACAGGAATAATCCAGAAACTAAAACCTGCTAATCTACCATTTCATCAGGAGAGGAAGTCAATGCATCGAGAGAGGGAGAGAGAGAGAGAGAGAGGGACCTGGAGGATCATCTGGAGGGAGAGGAGCTGGTGCTCCCGGTCCTGAAGGATGAGGCCGAGGACGCGGCCCTCCCTGAGCTTGTGGACCACTAGCACGCTGAGCATGGCGGCTCCGAGGGCCAGAAGCAGCAGCACGCCGTAGTGCTGCCTCTTGCCGGAGGAGTTGTACATGCTGCTGCCCCTGGAACCCATGCCTCCCCCCACCCGGCCTCCTGCTGCTGGTGCTGCTTGTGTTTGTGGTGCCGGAGCTGCTTCTCTCTGTTGTCTCGCCTCTTTTGCTGTGTATATTTATATCAGCAGCATGGAAGAAAGAGGTGTGAACTGTGAAGAGAAGACCTTGGCGGCGAGGAAGAGAGGGTGGTGGGGGTGGCACTGGCAGGGGTGGAAGGTTGATGGCTCTGGCCGCGTTCTATTATTATTTGTTTTATAACTAAAGAGAGAGTAGAAAGAGAGGGGAAGGGAGAGTTTATTTTACCGAGAAACGCCTACCTTTACATATAAAATTTCAGAAGTATCCCTTACTAGTAACTCAATTATAAGTTTATCCTCGTTGTAAGTAAAGTTGCGCACTTGTTTCTTTCTGGTCAAGCGACTTTATGTAGTACTCATTGGGAATTTAACTAATTAGGTAGGTAGAAAAAATCCGGCATATTTCCAACGGTCGGCATCGTTGACTGCCCCACAGAAAAAATACACGCATACCTGAGGTCTTCTTTGGGAACAATTCTATTTTTGATTCCCAGTGACTCAGATTCGATGGGAATCTGAAAAATGTCAATTTTTTTTTTCAAACAAAAAAAAGGCAAGTGAATTTTATTAAAATATAGATTTTATTCTCTTTTCAATTCCCGACGCATTTTTTAAAAAGGAGATAAGAGGAAAATATGAGGATTCTAATGACAATCTTTTTTTATATATATCTTCTTAAAATATTTAAAAGATAATAATATGAGGATAAAAATATCTTTTAATGTGTCTTCAACTTTGAATTCTCATAATTTATTCAAATGAGATTCTAAAAAGTAAATAACTTCCCTTAAAACTTGAATTCAAGAGATGATGACATTACTCTTTTTAGATTCTAACTAAACTCAACCAAGTCTTAATCTCAAATTAATTAGGATCGGTTATATAGATTCTCTATCTCTACTCGAAACGATTTTGGGCTACTTTTTCTGAAAGGTTTAAAACTTTCAAATCATATTATACTATCTTCTTCTAAGTTAATTTAAGTCTACTCATTCCTTTCTTCCATTCCTCTATGTTAATATGCTCTATTTTTCTAACTAGAGCCTCCTTAGATCTACGCCTAACATGTCCAAACTATCTCAATCTTTCTTCTCATAATTTGTTCTCAATTGATACTACTAATATTTTTTCTCTAATATACTCATTACGAAATTTTATCCAGCCTAGTATATCCGTACATCTACCTTAATATTTTCATCTTGGTAACACTCATCTTGAAGACATATTGTCTGTTCATCGCTCAACACTCGCTACCATACAATATTGTAGGTCTTATCGTCGTACAGTAGAATTTTTCTTTCAGCGTCTTTGGGATCTTTTGGTCACACGTGACTCCCTTGGCAAATCTCCACTTTACTCATCCTACTTTAATCCTATGGCTAACATCTTCCTCACATCCTCTATCTTCTCATATGATCGAATCGAAATATTTGAAATGGGTGCTTTGGAGTATTGCCATTCTATCCAAGTTAACTCCCTCCTTTTCGCCCATCCTACCTTCCCTAAACTTACAATACGTATATTTTATCTTAGTTCTATTTAACCTGAAATCCTTAGACTCTAAAGTGCTCTTTCAAAGTTCTAATTTTCTATTAACTCTATCTTGTGTCTCATCTATCAACACAATATTATCTGTAAACATTATATATCATAGAATGTCCTCTTGTATATCCTTTGTTAAATTATCTATAACTAATGCGAAAAGGTAAGGGCGTACTGCTGATCCTTGATGCACTCCAACTGAAATAGAAAAATCTCTTGTTTTTCTTCCAACCGTGCGGACACTAGTAGTTGTTCTTTCATACATGTCTTTTGATACTTTTATGTACTTAGTAGATACCTTCTTGCATTCCAACATCCATCACAAGACATCTCTTGGAACTCAATCATAGGCCTTCTCCAAATCAATGAACACATATGTAGATCTTTCTTCATATCTCTATATTTCTCCATCAAACTCCTAACGAGGAAGATAACTTCCATAGTTGATCGACTCGGCATAAAGTCAAATTAGTTGGTTGAGATAGTTGTGTTACAACGTAAACGATGTTCCACAACTCTCTCCTACAGCTTCATAGTATGACTCATGAGCTTAATTCCTCTATAGTTTGAAAATGAATGCCTCCTTTGTTTATAAGAGTGCTCTTCCTCCATTTATTTGACATTTTCTTAGAGACTAAGATCTTATTAAACTGTCGGGTCAACTATTATACTCATACATCTTCTAAACATTTTCACACTTCAATAGGAATTCTATTAAGGTCACAAGCTTTACATACTTTTATCTTCTTCAATACTTCTTTGACTTTAAAAATCTAATCCTCTTAGTATAGTTCACATCATGCTCTGTTGTACATTCTATGTCCATTATGTTTTCACTATGATTATCATTAAAAAGATTGTCAAAATAACTTTTTCACCTTTCTCTGATGTCCTCACCTTTCACAAAATATTTCCTTTATTATCCTTGATGCACCTAACTTAGATAAGATCTCGACATCTTTTCTCTCTCATCCTTATTAATCTATTAATATCTTTATCCCCTTCCCTGATTCTGAATTTCTCATACATATTTTCAAAGGCATAAGCTCTTGTCCAACTAACAACCTTTTTTTGCTATCTTGTATTATTCATAAGCCTTATTATTATCACACTTTAACAATCTTTTATATCATTCTCTTTACTCTTCACAACCTTTTGTGTCTCCTCATTCCACCACAACCTCTCTCCTTCACAGGTGGACCATGTTCTTTAGACTTTCCAAGCACTTTTCTAGTTACTTCTCTGATGTTTGAAATTATATCTATTCACATAGTATTGACCTCTAGATCCGACTTTCAATCACCCATATTGAGAAATTCATTTTTAAACATCACTTGCTTCATCCATTTTAATTCCCACCACCTTGTTCTAGTAGCAGTTTTCCTTCTAAACGTATCCGACCATCTTTTAATCTTAATATATAAGACCACTAACCTATGTTGACTTGTTAAGGCCTCTCCAGAAATAACTTTGCAATTCTTACATAGAGAGCGATTTGTCTTCCTTGTGAGAAGAAAGTCAATTTGATTTCTATTTTGTCTACTTTTAAAGGTCACTAAATTAGATTCCTTTTTTATAAAGTAGGTATTTGCTAACATAAGGTCGTAGGCCAAAGTAAAATTGAGGATATTTTTTCTCTCCTCATTTTTAGTCTCAAAGCCAAAACCTACATGAACTTTCTCATAATTCTGACGTTTACTTCCTACATGCCTTTTGAGGTTTCTACCAACAAAGATATTCTTTTCATTTTGTATACTCTACATAAGGTCTTCCATATCCTTCCAAAACCTCCGTTTACTCTGACTATTTAATCTAACTTGAGGAGTATAGACACTAACTATATTAATCGCATCTCCCTCTATAATTAATTGCATTAGGATAATTTTATCTCCTATTCTCCTCACCGTTATCACTACATCTTTCAAAGTCTTATCAATAATAATATCTACCATATTCTTATTTTTCCCCTTTCCTATATATCATAATTTATAGTCTGTATTTTTCACTTCTTTACTTTTCTCTTATTTATTTAGTCTCTTGAATGCAAGTAATATTAATTTTTTTCTCTTCATAGGGTCAACAAGTTCCATCAACTTTCCTATAAGAGACCTTATATTCTAAATACCTACTCTGATCCTCTACTCAACTTGTACTTTCTTAGAATTCTTTCTTTAGTACCATTTATTATTTTCTAAGTTTGTCATGTGTCATGTTCTCTGTTCGGTTTCATGGACTAACTTTTTTACCCACACCCGTCATCATGTGAGAATTCTTGTTCGTTTAACATCACATCTTGACGCTGACATGTGCGTCGTTTGCAAGGAACGCCTTCCATCTTTGCCTATTTTTCACTACATCCGGACTCCGATGCAACACGTCGTAAGTGGAGGACGTTCCAATGCTAATTTTGATTGAATCCATATCATGAGATGTGACAAGATTTTTACGTTGTCTGTCACTTACCGTAATCCTCTTACTTTATTTGGACTTGAGACCGGCTAAGTACGAGATACTCATATTTAGGCAGAGTTCTCTTTCTAGATTCTAAATTCCTTCAAAATTTACAATCTCTAAAGTATTCCCAAACGATGCCTAAATGGGGAGACAATTTCAGATATAAGAAGGATATCACCTCGAACCTACCCCCCTTTCAACTCCCGGTTAGATGGGCAGGCAGGGAATCCGGGGGGCTGGCAAGAATGCCACTATCATCTCAGGAGGCTCTCTTTAGCTGGTGAAATTAACAAACAATAAGAAACTGGGTGGCATATCATATTTACTTTCTTCCGAATCTTGATCTGGTCTATTCGAATCAGATTCTAAAAGATAAACATTTTCTCTTAAAATTTAAATTTAAAAGATGATGAAGCGACTCTTTCTAGATTCTAAATTTCTCCAAAATTTACAATATCCTAAATGGGGAGACAAGTGCAGATATAAGAAGGATATCACCACGTACCTACCCCTCTTTCAACTACCGGTGAGATGGGCAGGGAGGGAACCCGGGAGGCTGGCAAGAATGCCACTGTCATCTCAAGAGGCTCTCTTTAGATAAACAAATAATAAGAAACCGAGTGGCACATCATATTTTACTTTCTTCCAAACCCTGATCCCTATTTGAGATTTGGGGGGTGGCTTGTTTATGTGGAAAGCTGCGATGTGCATAGATGTGCATAGTGTTGAATGCATATATCACATTTTGAGCTATTCTTTATGAGGAGGAAGCACTCTTTAACACACTTGAGTGGAGAAGAGTGGTGTAACGTTTACCAAGAGATACCCCTACCCCCTAAATTTATTATGAAGGGATTCCCAAGTCAAAGCTCCTTGGGCTACGATCACAAAGGCAGACTTCATGGACGGAAAGGACAATCTTGAACGTGCGGTGCACCCCGCAAGAATGGAAACCATTAGATGTCACGTGATCTAAATGGGCTGCCAGAAGGATTGGCCCGATCCGCAGTTAAATATGCGTTTTACATATGTACAAATAATTTTTTAAACAAAACTTTCGAACACCATATTGAATTGAATCAGAAGATATAAAAAACACTCGTCGTTTTGGCATTTGCCATTCATGCAATATTACTAAATATAAATAAAATTGAAACGTCTTATTCCAAATTTAAACTGAATTCTAACCAAATATACCTTATCCCATATTTAACTAGTTGTTCTCCACTTTAATTCTTGGAGGCTATTCCAGCATGCTCATCTTTTATCGTTAAAGGACGTATGTGGACTCAATTTGTCTCTTTCTCGTATCCTTGTCCAGAACAATCATACTACGTATATTTTGCATATGGATCCCTCAGCCGTTTATCATCACCTGACCTAAACATGGATATGAATATATAACATATCTGTGTGTAATTCTAAAAGGATTTACAGCTGAAACTGTGATGAACCTTGTATGTTATATGCATATATACTGCCACAGGTTTAACATGGTTTTTGATTAGCCATATACTATTATAGTTCACGAATGTTATCAGGAGGAAACAGAGGCAGCAAAGTAGCGCTGTATGTATTACACACCAAGTCAAGGTTCCTGAGATTTCTGTATTCAGATAATAAGCAACTGGTATTATTAAAAGGGCGACTAAAATAGTGATGCTATTCATTGGAACAAATAAAATGGTTACCGATCACGTGAGACGCACGCGAGAAACGGCTGCTATGAGGGGCCAAATGGACTAGGTGTAGGTTTCGTCTAACACACCATGTGCCATCAGGACATGGCAATACGTTTTTAACCTTACAACAAGACTTGGCAGAAATAAAGCAAGGGAGAAAAGAAGGGTAGTGAGATGTGGTGCTCCCCTCCACATGAAAACCCAAGAAACCCCAAAGTAGTCTTCTTTCTAGTCTTGATCCCCTGGAATGATGAAACTTCTTGGATACTATACAGTGAGGAAAAATAATACAGGCTCCAAAGAGGACTGCAGCAACAGAGAAAACAGTGACCATTTCACAAGCATGCCAAAGATATGTGCCAGACATCAAACTAAACTGAACTATGTTAAAACTGATATTGCTGAGCTCATCTTTCATTTCTCCTCCTCCCGTGTGCCTAGGTTCAAGAAACAGGGATCTTTGTCCAAGAGGCATTGGAAAGAGCATTGAAAATTGCCTATCCTCAACAGCTTCAACATCATATCTTACTGCAAGAACAGCCCAAATGAAATTCGTAGCAAGAATTCCTTAGCTAGCCTAGAATGAGACGTAATATGACTGCTTCTTTGAAAGTGGACCTAATACGAAATTAAAATTTTATAGATTTATCAAAACTGGCATGGAATTCGATTGCATAGGTTCATCGAAATTTGCATGCATTTCTCACGGGAGAACAAGAAGATTTTATGACAGATATTAATAAAAAAAACTAAGATCACTTTTGGAGAAAATGACAAAAGCTATGTCCTAATTTAATCTAACAAGAGACTTGTAAAAGGAAAATGGAACAACCACTCAATTTAGCAAACATCATAGGAGCGATGTTGGAATTAGATGGCACCACACATCCCTTGAAACATGACATAGTATTCCAGCATTAGGACCATAAAATGGTTCACCTGGCGAAGGATGCTCTGTTTTTACCTTTCCACTACATATCAATTTAGGTTACAATTTGAAGATGGAGGTTTGTATTGATTTGCATATACATGGGTTTCTAGATAGTGGAGAGAAAGTCAAAAGAAAACTTGGAAGGAGATGTCAAAAGCTCTCAATGTTAGAAGTTCTGGCCCTTGATTGGAATGTGTGTGTGACCAAGCATAGGATTTTCGACGTAGACATTCAGAGCTTCTATGCTGGATGTAATTCTTTCTTTGCATCTTTATCTGCTTCTACCAATATAATATTATATTTTCTATGTAAATCTCTCTCCTACTTGTATGGTTTTTATCACAGCTTTATGCATGTTCTTTCCCACATGCTTTGTTTTTCCTTGTCTTCTTTCCTTCTTCCCAATTTTTCTTCAACTCTTCTCCTTTTTTTTTCCCTATCGTCCCCCACCCCAGGGACACTACCAGGCAAGCACGTAGGTCTGTGCCATATTCTAGGCTTCTAATGAGTCTGGTTGTGAGACTACTGATGTTCGGCCCTAACTTCTTAAAGCCCTATACACCAGGCAGGACAAGCTAACTTGTTACAGAAGCATCAGCCCTCATGACAGTTTGATCTTGTGACTTGGGCCATAAACCCAGACCATGTGACCAACCAAGTTACCTGCTTCTGTCTTCCTTCTATGAAGTTTTGTTTTCAATCTTACATTAGTATCATGTTAGATTCACTTCAAGTGAACTAGTATAACTAAACTTTGGCATCTTGTGTAAGGTAGACATCTACTAACTGCTAATTGATATTCATCAATACATGCTACAACAATTGGGGAGAGGCATTGGGCTGGCAATCATGCAACCCAAAAAAGACTCTCTACATTTCCATGACTTGAGCCTGACTACATCCCAGATTGAAGGGATAAGACTTGATGATGATCGTTATGTATTAAGTCGCCATTTATCAAACTTCAGCTGGCCTTTACTTCCCGTGCATGAAGAATATGGTGGTGACTTCTTAAGTGCTATGTTACAAAGTGCATGAAGAAGAGGAATTTCGTTAACACACTACATTAATGTGAACTTAAGGGTGACATTATTCCCAGTAAAAAGAATTTAAGTACTCATTAACTTTACCCATGCATTATTGGTAGCAGAGATTTCAGTCAATATCCTTCACTTCAGCCTCAATATCAACAATTGTTGAAGAAGAGCCAACACCTAAGTAAATCAGTACAAATGATTTAAACACCAAAAGTTGATCGAATTTCTGCATGATTTAGTAAAAACTAAAAATCAATCACACACAAAACAAAAGATACCTTTCTTAGATCGGCGTGAAAAGCCATTGAAGGCCTTACCAAACTTGGTAGATCGGTTGGAGGAAAACCTAGCAGGTTCCGTTACAAATTTGTCTCCCTGCACTGAAAGCAAAATCATATTGCTTTGGAGCTTATTGAGATGATCAAGCATCCTATTTGGCCTTTTATGTACTCTGCATTATCACTAGGGGTGATAATGAACTGAGCTGCTCGCGAGCTATTCGACTTTTGCTCAACTTTAGCTTGACTAGAGCTTGGCTCGTTTGATCAAATGAGTCAAGCTTGAGCTCCAACTAAGCTTGGTTGATCAAACAAGCCAAGCTCAAGCAGTACCGAGCTCCCTCGATTGGCTCGCGAGCTGACTCGAAATAAAAATATATATTTAACAACAATTTCAAACAAGATATCAGAGAAAGCCCAGGCGAACTGCCCAGCCCTGGCCCGTATTCCAGCCCAGCCTAACTGCCCAGCACTGGCCCATATTCCACAAAGCTTTTAGTGAGACGAGCTCGAACCACTAGAATTTTTTCTTTTGAGCCGAGCTCAAACCTGTAAAATGAGTTTGCGGTGGGTTTGGGTTTGAGCTTGAGCTCGGGTATATGTGAATGAGCCAAGCTCAAACAAGTGAATACTCGGCTCGGTTCGATTTGTTATCACCCCAAATTGACACCATGGAAGTGGAGATTAATAGAGGATTTCATGAAATCTCCAGGAGTATGGAACAATATATGCCTAACTCATCACTCAATTCAATCCTCCAGAGATTCTACAATCATCATAACAGGGGAAGCAACACAAGGGCTGATGCATGCAGTAGGTTAAGCTATTAACCTCGTAATATGGTGTCAATCAGGTAGGCAGGGGGTAAACCTGTTCCCAAGCCCAATTTTAATTAGCTTTACCTCATAGGTGACCAGAAAGGATGCATTAAGAAACTGGCTTAGACCAGGCACACAGGATTGAGCCCTGAATTCCTACTCTGAATTGGGTTAGGGTTTCCAAGCCTCAACCATTTTCTGCACCTGCATGCTACCTAGTCAGGTCAATTCTTCGGAGGTATCAGCATTTAGCTGGCCTACTTTTTCCAAGATACCAGTTCTTGAGGCCAGATTATTATTACACCCTGTTGCAGATGGCCAACTACTTGAAGCAACTAAAACTCTCCGATGCAAGTTGCATCCTTTTCATGGAGCAACATTTTGGTGGGACCAAGCACAAGTGATAAATGGTATGGGTTTCACAACCATCACTCCAGGATATCAAATTTAGTGCAGCCGCATTTTAGGCCAAGCCTCAGTGAGTAAGAAGGTTAATCAGTGACCCAGTTCTGAATCAAAATTTAGATGCAGAACATAGTGAGCTTACCCTAAAAGCATATATTGACTCACATGGGCTATCTGCATGCCTATCACTAAACTGACAACACAACATTACCATGCTTAATCCAATGGCTTGGCATAAAAAAAATGAGAGGACAAAAAACAAATAAAAGATGATGTCCAAAAAAACCCAAATGCTTAGGTCTATACTATATCCTTACCCAAAAAGGTCAATGGTATACTATGCCATGCATCATATTGAGGATTTAAACACATCAATTTCAGATCTGGATTTGATGGTACCTGAAAAGGGCTGAGTGCAGAAGGGACAGAACTGCACACCATCCTTTAAAGAAGATCTACAAGTTGCAGTTGGATAACATACATGATCAGAAACCCTAAAAAGATATTAAAATAGAATACTGTAGAATTTATTTTCCCAGTGTAGGATTGTCGGTGCTTACTTGAAAATTTGGAAATCATTTCCACAATTGGGGCACTGCCGGAAAGGAAGGAAACAAGAATAAAGAATTAGAAGGTTTCAATATAAGTGATATCATCCATTACATAGAATGCATAAGATTGGTGTTACAACTTGCACCTAAGCAATAATACAACTGTATGTATAAAACAAAAAACTCTTAGAAGCATCTAACTAGTCACAATAGCCATCACCCAAGAGATTATACAAGTCTATTTAACAAGTAGTTCTTGAGAGCACTTGCTAATCAGTCATCATCACCATATAGCAGCCTCAGCCCAAGAGGAGCTCTCCATTTTTATGATGAGTATGTTTTTATATTTAAAATTAATCTGTACGATTTTTACATCAAATTATATTTGTGGGATTTTTGCAAATAACCCCCTAAAGAATGTCATATTTGTAGATAACCCCCTGTATGATTCATATTTACATATAACCCCTTAAATATGATGTTATTTGCATATAACCTTGTCAACTATGTTGGCTTACTTAGAATTTCACTTGAATTAAAATGTTGTTACCTATACAGAATATGTGAAAGTTATTAAATAAAATATTAATAATATCTTCAATTAAAAAACATACATCTCACAAGAAAAATCACATAAACATCTATTCATAAGCTTGTTGTGTATAATTAACATAAATTTTTTTTCTATATTTATGTGGAGTAAAATTAACTCTGCCTAGATATGAGTCACTTGTGCTTAGCCAGTCCCAAGTCCGGATAAAGGAGGAGGGTTGCGGTAGGTGACAGCCAGCATAAAAATCTTGTCACATCTCATGATATGGATTCAATCAAAATTAACGTTGGGGCGTCCTCTACTTACGACGCGCTGCACCGGAGTCCGAGTGTAGTGAGAAATAGGCAAGGGTTTAGAGCGTTCTCTGTATGCGACGCGCCACCTCGACGCCCGGATGTGGTGTTAAATGAGTAAGGATTCCCACATCATAGACGGGTGTAGGTAAAGAAGATAGTCCACGGAACCGAACATAGAATAAGACACATGACAAACTTGGAGAATAATAGATGTTATTACATAAAGAATTCGAAGAAAGTGCAGGTTGAGAAGAGGATCAGAGTAAGTTCTTAGAATATAGGGTCTCTTACAGGAAAGTTGAGTTGATACTATGGAAAGAAGAAAAGTCAATATTGCTTGCATTCAAGAGACTAAATGAGTAGGAGAGAAAAGTAAGAAAGTAGGAAATACAGACTACAAATTGTGGTATATAGAAAATGAGAGAAATAAGAATGGGGTAGATATTATTATTGACAAGACCTTGAAGGATGCAGTGGTAGCGGTGAAGAGAGTAGAAGATATGATTATCTTAGTGTAATTAATTATAGAGGGAGATGCGATTAATGCAGTTAATGCCTATGCTCCACAAGTTGGATTAGATAGTGAGAGCAAACGGAGGTTTTGAGAGGATATGGATGACCTTATACAGAGCATATCAAATGAAGATAATATATTTATTGGTAGGGACCTCAATGGGCATGTAGGAAGTGAACGCCAGGGTTATGAGAAGGTTCATGAAGGTTTTGACTTTAGGACTAAAAATGAGGAGGGAAAAAATATCCTCGATTTTGCTATGGCTTACGACCTTATACTAGTAAATACTCATTTTATAAAAATGGAATCTCATCTATTGACCTTTAAAAGTGGACAAAATAAAAGTCAAATTGACTTCCTTCTCATAAGGAAAACAAATCGTGTTTTATGCAAGAATTGCAAAGTTATACCCGGAGAGGCCTTAACAAGTCAACACAGGTTAATAGTCTTAGATATTAAGATCAAGAGGTGGTCAGACACGTTTAGAAAGAAGACTACTGCTAGAATAAGGTGGTGGGAATTAAAAGGGATGAAGCAAGTGATGTTCAAGAATGAACTTCTCAATATGAGTGATTGAAAGTTGGATTTAGATGCCGATACTATGTGGATAGATATGGTCTCAAAGATTAGAGAAGTAGTTGGAAAAGTACTCGAAGAGTCTAAAGGACATGGCCCACCTGTGAAGGAGAGGTGGTGGTAGAATGGGGAGGTACAAAAGGCGGTGAAGAGTAAAAGAGAATGGTATAAAAGATTGTCAAAGTGTGATAATAATGAGGCTTATGAACAATTCAAGATAGCAAAAAAGGAAGCAAAAAAGACTGTTAGTCGGGCAAGAGCTCAGGCCTTTGAAAAGATGTATGAGAAACTTAGAACCAAGGAAGGAGAAAAATATATTTATAGATTGACAAGGATAAGAGAGAAAAACTGTCAAGATCTTAACCAAGTTAGGTGCATCAAGGATAGTGAAGGAAAAGTTTTGGTGAAAGATGAGGACATCATAGAAAGGTGGAGAAGAAGCTACTTTGACAACCTTTTTAATGATAATCATAGTGGAAACACACTGGACATAGAATGTACAACATAGTATAATGTGAACTATACTAGGAGGATTAGATTTTCAGAAGTCAAGGAAGCATTGAAGAGGATGGAAGTTGATAAAGCTTGTGACCCTGATGGAATTCCTATTGAAGTGTGAAAATGTTTAGAAAATGTCGGAGTAGAATGATTGACCCGACTGTTTAACAAGATCCTAATCTCTAAGAAAATGTCAGATGAATGGAGGAAGGGCACTCTTGTAGCTATTTTTAAAAACAAAGGAGACATCCAAGAACACTTAAATTATAGAGGAATTAAGCTCATGAGTCATACTATGAAGTTGTGGGAGAGAGTTGTGGAACATCGTTTACGTTCTGACACAACTATCTCAGCCAATCAATTCGGCTTTATGCCGGGTCGATCAACTATGGAAGCTATCTTTCTCATTAAGAGCTTGATAGAGAAATATAGAGATTTGAAGAAAGATCTACATATAGTGTTTATCGATTTGGAGAAGGTTTATGATAGAATCCCAAGAGATGTCTTGTGGTGGGTGTTGGAGTGTAAGAGGATATCTACTAGGTACATACATTAAAAGACATGTATAAATGAGCAACTACTAGTATCCGTATGGTCGGAGGGGAAATAAGAAATTTTTCTATTTCTGTTGGAGTGAATCAATGATCAACAATAAGTCCTTATCTTTTTGCATTAGTTATGGATGATTTAACAAAAGATATATAAGAGGACATTTTGTGGTGTATGATGTTTGTGAATGATATTGTGTTGATAGATAAGACGCAAGAGGGAGTTAATAGAAAATTAGAGCTTTGGAGGAGTACCTTAGAGTCTAAGGGTTTCAGATTAAGTAGAACTAAGACAAAATATATGCATTGTAACTTTAGTGAAGGTCGAATAGGCAAAAAGGAGGGAGTTAACTTGGATGGGATGGCAATACCCCAAAGCACCCATTTCAAATATCTTGGTTCGATCCTCCAAAAAGACAGAGGGTGCGATAAGGATGTTAGCCATATGATTAAAGTAGGATGGTTGAAGTGGAGACTTGCCACGGGAGTCTTGTGTGACCGCAAGATCCCAATGAAGCTGAAAGGAAAATTCTACCGTACGGCGATAAGATCTGCAATGTTATATGGTAGCGAGTGTTGGGCGATGAAGGGGCAACATGTCTCCAAGATAAGTGTTGCCGAGATGAGAATGTTAAGGTGGATGTGCGGGTATACTAGGTTAGATAAAATTCGTAATGAGTATATTAAAGAAAAGATATGAGTGATACCAATTAAGAACAAATTGAGAGAAAGGAGATTGAGATGGTTTGGGCATGTTAGGCGTATGCCTAAGGAGGCTCCAGTTAGAAAACTGGAGCATATTAGGATAGATGAGGGGAAGAAAAGAATAGGTAGATCTATATTAACTTAGAAGAGGGTAGTACAATATGATTTGGAAGCTTTAAACCTTTCAGAAGACGTAGCCCAAAATCGTTTAGAGTAGAAACAGAGAATCCATATAGCTGACCCCAATTATTTGGGATTAAGGCTTCGTTGAGTTGAGTTGAGTATGTGGAGTAAAAATATTTTAACTCAGGTTAAATTCCAAACAAATCCAATAGTTAAGGGGGATATATGCAAATACCCTCAAAGTTTAGGGGGTTACATGCAAATATGAATCATACAGTGGGTTATCTACAAATATTACATCTTTTAGGAGGTTATTTGCAAAAACCCCTACATTTTTAAGAAACAAGATTCTCTGAAAAGCTGGCTTAACTCATATTTGCATCAGTAATTTTTCCCTATGAAACATGCTTGTGTTTTAAGGTTTGCTACTGATACAAAAGAAGACATAAAGAACAAAGCTCATAATAATATCTTCTGTGGCACATAAATACAATTAAGAATAGCTCTAATGAGACTAAGGGTGCATCTAACTTAGACGCAGCCTCTCTCATCTAACCACTTTACCTCTGATAAGTGCCAAAAAAGGGGGTCATGCGTAAAGGCTATTTGGGGTACATGGGGTCTTTGTACAATTCATGTTGGATGTGTAAGGAAGCATATTTGTCGCAGTTCATGGCCGGGTGCATGTTTGAGAGTGTTTCCGGCAATTCTTCATGAGCAGTGTGTTTGGAGACTAAAATGGTAAAAACTACATAAAAAAAATCATTGAAATAAACTTAATATTATCTTATTATTTTAGCCCTGATATTTGCCACTTTCAGAGGTAAGATGATCACTTAAGTGGTGGGAGCATATAAACTAGATGCATCATAAATCTCACACATGTAAGAGACTAAAGGAAACTAAGTGACAAAATTGGGCAATTAGAAACACTGAATACATGGCATAAGCTACAGAGTCCTTACACTGTCCTGAATTATATCTCGTCCAGCAAACCAAAAGAATGCACTGAGCCCCACAATTGGTAGTAGCACTGCAAGAAGCTGAGTGGAATAATATCAAAAAATTAACTGAGTAGACAGATTGTCTATAGACAACAAAAGCATTTGAACCACCTCACAGCAGATTTTCCTCATGTAAAATAACCAAATAAATTTCATGTTTCCTGTGAAGCATGAAAGAAGCAGTAAGGCTTGAATGTTACTCCTTTTACAAGTAAAAAAAATGGACCCTCGAGTGAAGAAATTGATCATATAAGTTAGTTAATTTGAAGAAGGTTTGTATTAGATACCTCTTCCACTTTTATTTATGATATACTCACCCTACCTGATGGACTAGCAATGTCAACTTGACCACTTCTAGGCGTAGAAATTGTGCATGTTTTACCATTTTGAGCTTCCATGTACAGAAGCAGCCAAGTCACAGGGAGTTTCTTTTGCTTCCAAATTTCCAATAAATAGGTATATGAGTAGATATGAGTAGCTAGCTAGTTAGAAGAGCATACTTCTGTACAACCGCACATTGACCTAGTGATATCTAAGTTATCAGTGATCACTTTTATATTTATCTTAATGCTTTCACAAACTATGACTTTATTGTGCTTTTCCTTTTGAGGCTGGAGGAAACCTACCCCCGCAACCCATCTAGCTTCGCATACAACCTGTGTTCTAACCCCAGGTGTTGTGTGCATCCTTGAATGTCTGCAGGCTATGACAAGGACAGGCTTGAGGAAACCCCCAGGCATGCAGCACTATGCAAGTAAACTTTTAATCCAAGAAACTTAAGTCATACTCAAGTACCCAGCTGTATTTCATTGGAGCTAATATAATCACCTCCAGAATATACAATTGTGAAGGAAATTTGATTTCTAGTGGTTAAGGATTCACAAACCGCTCTGCCCAAGGATGATCAGAGGAAGATTTTGTAAGCCAACACAAATTACCAACTCGTTGCAATAATGAAGCAAAACAATAAATCATTTTTGTTGATAATGGCGGTGAATAGTGAAACAACAGACTCAAAACCAAAAACTTCTGCCATAAAAAGCCTACATACATATAAGAATAGCATGTTATTATACAGAAGGACATGAAGCTTGATCGAAAATTAAAAAAAGAAAAAAAAAGAGACTAAGAGCAAGGTAGAAAAGTACTAGGCCATATAGGTAACTGTAAGGTGAGGAAAACAACAAAGCAGCGCAAAACCAATCTTCTTCCCGGTGGTAGCAGCAACTACAACACTTAATATAACGGTAAGTTTTTTTTTCTTAAATCAGATTGTCAACGATAACCAGCATCTTCACCAAACCAAAATAAAGGGAAACCAATCGGTCCACAAATAGTCAACAAAATTGTTTGCATATGTTGCAAATGAAATAAAGAACTCCCCATGAAGCTTACCCAAATGGAGACGATAGCATCAAGAAACCAACCCAGCTGCCCCGTCATGGTAAGATACGTCAATCCAATTGCCAACGCAAGATTGCCCAAGACCCTTGCAGTGTTATTCCTGTCCGACCCACCCCCACCCCCGCCGCCGTTAAACCCAAATCCGCCCTTGTTTGCCCTCACAATCACCAAGCTCCCCTTCCTCCCCCTCGTGCTCGTCACCACTACCACACCCTTCTCCAGCCCACCTCCGGCAAACCACTTCCTTTCTCCAAAATTCCTCACATTGCATAAAAATCCCACCTTTCTTCCCGGAAGCGAGCAGCAGCAGATGGATGGCGATAATTTGAGCCCAAGGGGCCGCCTTTTGCTGCTCGAAGCTCCAGGGGAGCTGCTGGAGACTGGGCGGACGACGGAAATCTGGAAAGTTATCATCTTTAAAAGGAAGAGAAATAGGGATTCTGCGTGGCAGCGGTCTTAGGGAGGGTTCATGGCGCCACTCGCTTCATTTGGGCTTTTTGCTTGTGTCTGCTTTCTTCCTTTTTTCCCTCTTCTTTTGAGTTCTCTCTCGGTATTCATGGCTTTTTTTCGTTTTTTCTTTGATGATGGAAAAGGTAAAAAAAAAGAAAATATCAGAAAGAAGAGAGCACTGGATAACCTCTTGTGGATGGAGTTTTCTGTAGCCAAATGGGGCCATTTGCAGAAACGCGACAACTAGAAATCTGATCCATTAATCATCTGATTTCTTGGGCAGGCGCTACAAGCAACTGCCCAACGCCAGATACCCGTCGATTGGAAGTCTAGGAGTCCAACCCTGAAGGTTAATTCTCTCTCTCTCTCTTTTTTTTTTTTATAGAAGAAATATATCCCATCTCCAAATATGAATGTGATAAAGGTATTTAATTTCGGAAAAAAATGTAGATTGGAGGGAACTTTTGGTTGGAGTTTTTAATCGAAAGTTGATTTTATCTAAAAATCAAAACATTGTGTACCCTAATCGTAGATTAAAAGGGCATTCAAGGTGTAGGCTTTTCATACATATGATCCAAATTCTTCATAAAAAAAGAAATTGGTGCAATTTGAATTATCTTGACTCATCTTGTCTTAGGGAAGATATTAGTCATATATCACTATGACCCGAAGTGGAGTTGGACTGAGATGAGTGGCAGTCCCATTCGCAGGGGCGAGTGGGAGCTCTTTTTATCGCTCTTACGGAATCGTTGCCGATCTCCAGTGGAATCTTCTCCAAAGTTTCTTGATGTTTTGTGCATATCACACACTCGTTCAGATGAACGTTCACCGGAGAGTTTTGTAACAACTTCGGCTACTTCCTGTTTGCAGCCCGCTCTTGCCTTCCGTCGTTAGTGCTCAGCTTCCATCATCTCGGAAAGCATGCGGCCATCGGTATTTAGAGTTTCCAGCTCTGCTTTGGTGGTTTTCAAATGATCGCCGGACTTTCAGTGACGCCCCTGTGATTTCTTGATTTATGTTTTCTTAAATGTTATCTACACTGATCTGTCCTACTTGGGACATGGCCAGTATGGACACCTTGTCTAGTTGTTGTACTCACTCTTGTTCCGTATTTTTTGTGTTCCCTTCACTATGCGCACTTGTTTATTGCGTAATGAATATGACAATATTTTAGATGACAAAAAAAAAAGAGTTGGATTGAGATCGGCTTGAACCATTTCACACAAGGCAAGACTCGTAACCATACTTATTGCCACCTTTCATTTAGATCATTGTACCATGATTTGATCATACTTTTTCATCTTGACACATTTTTGACGAATAAATCTCGATTGATTGAAAGAATGTTTTAAGTCTTCATAAATTAAAAAAAATAGCGATTTAATCACGTATTTTTTAAGAAAAGTATACCTTTCTAAGTGGAACTTGCTCAATTTCATATTAAATATTCATAATTTTTTATATTATATTTTAAAATAATATTATATTTATTAAAAAATTAATTTATTTTTCTCGACTTTTTCACGATGTTTTTAGATTTTTTGTTGAATTGAGATTTTTTTTGTCCCAATCAATTTTTTACTGAATCCAAACTTGGTGACATGTTTGGATGGGGGCCATCTATGCCAACTTGTGAAGTAAATTTGGTCTATGAGTAAGTTAAAACCTTATCATATACCTTTGCCATTGCTAATCCCTCCTGTCCCCAAACTCTCTTTGTTATTGACTACTACTTGCCACTATATATTACCCTCTACTTTGACCCATTGTCCCGTGAGTTTTGGAGATGTCATAATATGCTAAGGCAATGGGTGACAACAAAAGACGGTGGCTAGTTGGGGTGGACGGAGGAGGGGGAACGAGATTGTTTGGACCTGTGCGTTTGGACCGTCCAACGCCTTTAGACACTTGAAATCGGCCAACGCCCAACGAGATCGTTAGCCTTTGACATTTAAATGTTTTCGAAAGATGTCACAAGACAAATTTATTTAAAAGTTCTATCCGACAATTTAGCTATTATGTGTCCAATTTCTATAATTTCTAAGAATGAAGAAAATGGTATAAATACGCAAGCATAAGGATGATGTTATAAGCATGCTTCCTTTTAATTTAGCACATCTTTGATGGCAGAATGAGTCACGCCGAAATAGTTGTTTTAGATTGCTTATTCCAAAATAAAGAGTATTTCATTTTGATTGTGAGGCAGAATTTAAGACAAAATACTAAATTCTTGGGTGTGTACTTATTCACCTAATTTTGAGAATAAGTAAGTTTGACACGGAATAACCAATTCCTCTAATCAAATCATGACTTTATTCTCAAAATACAAGGCCTTATTCTTTCCTAATTCTACAAACAAAATAGTACTAGAAATAAGGAATGTCGTACAGTTGACAGATAGGTAATTTTTTGCACCCCAAGTTATGGCCTTTCCTAGCTTGACTTTGTAGCGCCTGTTTAATAGGAGAATAAGAGTAGAATAAGGGGCCGTATTCTTAATTAGAATAAGGTTAATCCTAGTTTGATGGGCGGAATAGTTTATACCGCATTAGAATTGTTTATACTAGAATAAGGAGAATAAGTAATTCAACTTTAGACCCAAGAATTGCTTATTCTTCCTATTCCGCCAGTGGGTCCTATAAAACTATCAAAGCTAAATACCCTTTATTCTAATATACGTTATTCTGGATAAGTAATTCCGGAGAACCTATTCTGCAAGCAAATTGAGATTATAGTTTATACCCGTTATCATATGATTTTCTGGTTAAATAGATTTTCTCACTTAACTAATTTAATATGCGGACGGTGAAGCTTATATTGTTCGACTTTCAACCTTACCTTACGTTCCAACTTTCGATTACTTCAAAATAGGGACAGTCATGAAGTGACATTTGTTGGCATGGATGTATGTGGAGCTGAGCTTATCTAATATATATCATTTTACTCAAATATAGATGTTTACTTTATATATTTGGTGTAACTATAAGATAAGACTTTTTTTTTGAAAATATCTCAACATATAATGAATAAAAAACTGCCTCGTGCTGATCTACCCTTGATGATCTATGCACTCATTAGAAAATTCATTTTCTTCAAGTTGCTTTCTACTAAATACAAAGATCCATGCTATTAGATTCATAATCTTAACTATTAATTGCAAATATGGATAATCATTTCCTTGTCTAGTTGTTATTATCATTTTCATCCACATTCACATATACACCATAACAATTGTGTACTCAAACTAACATTTGAGGGACTCCTACCATAAGACCTCCCCTTTTTCCCTTCAACACTGACACTCTCAACGACATTCTTTTTTCTTTTTTTTTTTCTTTTTGGAATGTAGTTCTGGGGGTGGAGGGGTTGGGGGGCGTGGGGGTGTTTGTTTTAGAGAGAGCAACTACTAACTAGAGTAACTTTGCCACTGTCAGCTTGCAATTGATGCTATGTTGCATCCGCTCGCCTTATGTATGCCGGCATTGTAGGTGCCTTCTTCCATAACCCCTTCTCTTATCTCCCTTCTTCCTCTTTCTGGGGTTTGGGAGTTTAGGTGTTTTAGGATGGGGGCGGGCTAGTGGGATGTGGGAATGTATAGGACTGTAATTTTAGATTGGTCAACCTGAACTTGAGCAGGACAACTCGATGGATAGATCGCGTTGAATCCGACCAAGTTAGAGTTGTGTTGGATTAGGTTCAAGGGTTCTTTTAACTTGACATTGGATGAGTCAGGTTGGGTTGAGGGTCAACCAACTTAACCTAACTCAAATCCAACATTAATATATATAAATGATTACTTAGATTATCGAAATATATTTTATTTAATTAGTATTTTTGAACAAAAAATTAAATTACAACAAAATAAAGATTTTCTCAAGTAGTAGTCATATAATTATATCCATATCTTTTTTTTAAGTTACATTGTTAAGGTAAATAGATAAATTTATGGATCATGTTGTACATGAAATTTTGATCATAAGAAAGAAAAGTTAAAATATTGACTATTAAGAACATAAACCGACTCTGCTTGACCCAACCCGATAAAAGTTGGGTTACATAAATTGAATTGGGTTGAGACGTTGTTAGATGGTTTGGATTAAGGTTTAATAGATTGGGTTAAGACTTGAGTTAGAATGAGTTAGGGTTTATGGGCTCTTGACATAGGTTGAGTTAGGATTGATCTCAACCGACTTAACTCAACCCGAGTTACAACCCTAGGAATGCATATGGAGGATGATGACAAGTGGCAATTAGATTCAATAGATTAAGCTAGAAGGGGGAAGGCGAGAGAGATGCAACTATGGAAATTTTTATATTACTTTAGGATATTCTCATCATTTTCCTTGAGAAGTAAGAATACTGAGAATAATATTTGCTCTCGACTTGTGGGACCTTTTCAGCAATGGAATCACATTTTGAGGATTTGTGGAACATAAAAGAAGGGCGAATTCATGTAGGATATGTAATGATTATAGGGGCAGACATGTAAAAAACACCCTTTTTAAAGAAGAGTAGATGAGCTACGAAATATGTTTTTCCTAACCTATCATTATGTATTTATTGTATGTTTGTTTGGCGGAAATATAGATTTTTAAGTACTTATGCAAAGAATTGCATAGTGAGCCTTATAAAACATAAAATAGTACACCGAGCATCGTTAGAGATCAAACTGAGAAACGTGATAATTTTTTTGCATACATACTGCAATGTTTGAAAACAAACAGAACAAGTCATCTCCAGACTCCAATGTATAGGGAGCATTTACAAATTGATGCAATATGGCACCCAATGCATGCAGGCTTGTCGACGTTTATAAGGAAATATTACATTGATCGTGTTGGCACTAATGTTAGAGAGCCAGAAATAACATGCGTGGAGATCGTCTTTTGGCCGGCTCAGCTTGCTGCTCTATAGTTAAACACCTTACTGCATTAATCTCTGGTTTCTCCCCGTAGGAGAAGGGGCAATTAATGCAAGTTGATGAAAAGCTTGTGGCAACACAATCTTGTGCCAGTCCTCTAATCCTTCTTCCTTTGGCAGAGGATGGTGCTACTCATAGCCACCTGTGTGGAAGAAATTTACTTTCCTAGCTTTTTCAATGGAGAGATCTCGTAGAACATCATGCATCTGGCATTTCATCATTCAGAGATCCCTCGGAGGCTTGCATTGATCCGTTCAATCTGTTTGCCACATTATGGTGTCCTGCACATTCAGGAAGGATGCAACAAACACTCTTTTTGACGAAGCCCCCGGTGAAGCCCCTCCTCCGTTGGTGCATCATGAGGATGCAAGTGTCCACGACGTCCTCTGCATCATATGCAACTTTCCTGACATCTTCTACAATGTTGGTAACCCTCTCATCTTCTGTTGGGTTTGATTCTTGAACTCGTAAGAAGGCCCTCATATGCCGCAGTTCCATTTGCATCTGCTCAAGCTGATCGTGGATCCCCTGTAAGAAGGTTGCTTATTCGATAACAATGTTGTAGGCCGTGTTTGGCATAGCTTTCATTTGGAAGTACTTTTACACTTTCATTTAGTTATTTTTTATGGAAACCATTGGATCTTGAAAGCCATTTATGTGATATTTTCCTTTTGTTTTGACTTCCAACTAAAAGCTATAAGAAGGGAGCTTCCAAGATTAGAGAAAAAAATGAGGTTGTTATGAAAGAATTGACTTTTGTAACAAATTAAAATTAGTTATAACTTCTCTCCCTCAACTCATTCTATGTAAGAAGTGGAAGCCGAAGGTAACTTTCAAGTGGAAGTTTGGCCAAACACGCCCGTAGTGTTTCTTCACAATGAATGATACGCTGATAAAGTGTTAAATTGATCATTTAAGGGCAATCATATGCATCACACTCATGTTTTTATCTGCAAAGTAGCATGGAATGATAGATAATTGTGTACCAAGTCCAACGGTATCAATTTCGTCAAATTCTGACTTAAAAACATCGTCATTTCATGTGATCAAAGGAGTATAGCGCATTTGCGGTTTTTCGACAAAACCGAGACGAAATAAATAAATATGATGATATTTTTATGATAATGTGCTAAATTATATTTATTTGATGTGAACAGGACATGCCGATGATGCAGTGCAGCTGGTGGAGTTTTCGAAAATTTGGGAGTGGTCCGGTGTGCGGATTTCAACTAAAACAGGGGTAAAAATACAAATTGACTCCTTCTTTCACTGGAGTTTCCTAAAACCCACTATTTCCCTCCGTTTCTCCGATTTCCTAAACACATCCCTTCCTTTATTTTAAAAACTCTCTCTCTCTTCTCGTTTTAGAAAGTCGAATCCTATTTCTTTTCCAATTTCCTTTTCCAAATCCTGTCCCTTCTCCAAGTCTCCCACATATCCTCCTCCTTTTCCAACTCAAACCCAGCAGCCTCTCCTCCTCCTCCTTTCTATAAATTCCCACAACTTCCTCTCTCCCAGGGGCTCCCTCTCTATTCTTTTTCCCGTTTTTCTCCGTAGTTTCCGGTAACCTTCTTCCCGCAGATTTCCTCTCCCTCTCTCGGTTTTTCCACGGTTCTCTCCTCCGTAGTCTTTCTCTCCCGTCTTCTCTCTAGGTCTCCCCTCTATCTTCCCTGCTCGTCCAGCTGATCCTGCCCGCTGCCCCTCTCAACAACCAGCACCTGCGGCAGCGTTCCAGCAACTAGCAGCAGCTTCTTCCAAGTTTTTTCTTTCCTCCAATTCAGCACCAGGTTGCGCTGCTCCACACGTAGCCAGCTGCAGAGCAGCTGTCCACAGCAAGTCCAGTAGCTCCTGCATGCAACACGCCACCCTAGCAGCAGCTTCTTCCATGCTGCACCGCCCTCCATCAAAGCAACCGGCAGCAACAGCTTCCTCCAACCCAGCCGCCAGCAACCGAGCTCCACCAACCCAGCAGCAAGCGTCTCCAGCGCTGGTCCACTGCGCCAGACGTTCCAGCTGATGGTCCACTGCGCCAGACGTTCCAGCTGATGGTCCACAGCACCATTCTTCACAGCAGCTTGGTCCATTGCACCAGCAGCCCACTTATCCCTATTTAATCTAGTTTCTTTCTCTTCACCCATTAGTTTAGAATTAGTTTAATTGTTTAGGGATAATTAATTGATCTTTTGATTAAACAATTGAATTTTGTAATTTATAATTTTTCTTTAATCAATTTATGTTTAGCACGTAGTTAAATTTTAATATCTTTGTCATAAATTCTAGTTGTGATTAATTTAGTTTTATGAGTGTTTGCGTTTTCAAGCAATTATGTTTTTAGGTTACATTAGTTAATTGTGTTTGAGTTTAGTTAAGTAATTAGTTTATTTGAATTTTCACTTATTTTTAGATTAACTAAAGTCTAAGGTTTTCAAAAGTAAAATTCTATCTCCCTGTGGATCGACTCGGACTCACCGCTATTAAATTTCCAAATTTTGATTTGAGTGAGCCGGATAAATTTAGATTAAACGTTTTCATGTGTTTAACGACGCACAATTTGAAACGATCATACGCCTAGCTAGGCCATACACTGATGTCTCTCAGAAATGGGTCAAGTGAATTTTTATTGCAGTTGTATTCTCTTTTGATTTTATTTTTCCCCTGCAAACCATTACAGCAGGGGTAGGAACATGGATTTAGAGGAAATGAAATGACACTCAGATTTGTATGGGTCTAACAGTTTGGAAATAAAAATGACCATGTTATTCTTATCCCATGCCTAATAGAGGTTGGTGATCAATATATGAAAAAACAACAGTTTGTTCACTGCAAACAGAATGCAAAATTTGAAAGAACAAAAGTGTGATCAGCTGGTTTCTCTTTCAAAAACAAATTGATATACATCATAATAAAGATGGAAAAAAAGACTGCAGCCACAATACAATTCCTTTGTATCCAAATCACCACTTTTTTTACCTATCCTGCATATCACTATGAAATGTTTACTAAACTGGCCAAGTGTTAAAGACAGCACCAAAGACGATGATACAAGCTTTCCTGCCATTATTTGACATACAGTAGGAAAGAGATTAACTAAAAGCAAGCAACACTTGTCAAAATTTGATTCACAGGATTCCCGAAAACCTTAAAAAAACATCATGGGATTCCTATGATGTCATGCAGAGGGCTCTGAGGAAGCAGAGATAATATAAATAGTAGCAGGATTAGTACTATCCCTAGTATAGCTTTGCCACACTTACTAAAACTCAAGATCATTTAATCAGACGACTCAAATGAAAAATGCTGCTTGCATAGAAAGATGTGCTAATAGTGTGCCAAAATTACCTTGAAGAAGTGTTGGAGGAACTGTCTCCTTCAGGAACTGTCGGAGGAACTGTCTTATCAAATGATCTGACAGCTCTTAACGGGCGTGGTAATAGTAGAAAGTGATACTGTAGTATTACTCGAGCGGCACATGATGCAGTGGGACCATGGGCAAGTAATGGAGCAATCCTAGGAGTTAGTTTATTTTGTCTCAGTACCGGTCAATAGAAGTTTTTTTAAAAAAATTTAAATACAAAAGACCGGTAACGGAGTTTCTTACAATATCCTATCGGTACCCACCGATACCGATACATATTGACCGATACGTATAGATATCGGCCGATACTGCTAACCATGATGTGAATAACCCATATGTGGTATCAATCTTCAGTGCGTGGAAGAAAATTGCAAAATGGATAGGAATATTTAGTACATTTTAAATTATTATTAAGTGAACTAAGAAAGAAAACTTTCTCACGTATGACTAACTTTTAAATGTTTACCATCTAAATGTTCAAATTACTATCATCATCATAAACTTTGTTGTTGTCATAAGTCTGACAATGTTGTTTGACCAGTTCTGCACATGACATTCAATACTTTGTAAAGTGGAGTCAAGTACCTAAATAAGATAAATTTGGGTAGCAGATAATCCATCAAAAGTCCCAAGAGCCCGCTTGCAAACAGAGTTGTTTTCTTGGTCAAGCTACAGCCCACGCATTCATGAAGCAACATTGAAAGATTTTTCCAAGGTTTTGAGAGAATATAGACAATGGGAAAAGGAGAAAGTTCAAGGGAATGTATTTTCTCTCAGGCAACTATTGACCAATAAATGTACCTTGAATGCAATCCCCAACTGAACGTATGCAAATAATATCAAATAATGAAATGCACAAAAAGCCATGTGCAAACATGTAAGATATGATATCAACATGGGACGACGAATGCATAAAAAACTTGTGAATCACAAATATATGAGCCCTTTAAAAGAAGTGCAAAATTATAATTTCATATATCACATATACGTAAGTGACGCGGCAGAATCCGATTCGGCCCATAGAAGCAGGCCCAAACCCCACTGAGCCCAACAGCGGCAGTACCAGGCCCTCCGGGAGCCTTCGGCCCATCAGCGGCCCAGTAGCCTTCGGCCCATGAGCGGCACCCACGCTCCCGGCCCACAGGCTTCAGCCCGTCAGCGGCCCACCAGCCTGCGGCCCGGGAGCAACGCGGTAGCCCAGGGACCGGCAGGTTTCGGCCCATCAGCGGCCCAACCCCCTTCGGCCCGGCAGCCGAGTCCGGCCCACTCCGGTGGCGGATCAGACGCTATGACGGTTTGTCAGTAAGCCTCCTTTAGTCCTATATCGGCTTCCACCGTTAACCATCCGCTACCCTCCGCTATAAGTATCCTGCTATTTGTAGCCAAGAGGGGGGGGGTGGTGGGAAAAACGGATGCCTTCCTAAGCTTCCGAAACCCCTTAAAGGACTTCTGTCCGAATAGCTCTTTAGCTTCTCTTTTTTGCTCCCTGAATCGAATCTTCTTCAGGAGCTAACTTGACCGTCGGAGGGGGTTCCCCAGGGCTGACGCCCGGGACTCCTGCTGACCGGTTCTTCTTCTTCTTTCCCTCCTGCAGGGGCTCGGTTCGAATCATCGCCGACCTCCCCGAGTCGGTCTCGGCCGCCGACCTCGGACTCCTCCCCCCGGTCTTGACGCCGAACGCCGGCCGCCCCACCACAGGAGACTCGGTCTCGCGCTGAAGTAGCCTCCGGACTCGCCGTCCGAAGGCGATCCCGCCAGCTGCCCTGCGTCAGGAGCCTCGGCCTCGCGCTGAAGGTGGCTCCGGACCCCCTGGTCGGAGAGCGATCCGTCCCCCCGTCCGACCGCACTGGAGCAGGAGACTCGGCCTCGCCCTGAGCCGCCCCTTCGGTCTCACTGCAGGGGAGCGAGCCGTCCCCCCGTCCGATCTCGGACTTTCCAGCCTCTGCTCCGACGCTCGTCGACCACTCCGCCGAGAGAAGCTCCTGCTCGCGCCGCCGCCTTCGTCCGCCGAAGGAGCAGCGGCTCACTATCGAAGAAGCAGCTCCGGCGGCAGATCGCGCCCCCCGCGGGCGGATCCATTTCATCCCGAGGAGACCTCGTCTTCGCCCCGTCGCGGACCCCTGTCGGGTCCCCTCGTCACTGTTCGACCCGGACTAGCTCCGGACCCTCTTTTTTCCGGATCCCCGTTTGCGGGATCCGGTCGTGATAGATCCAGTCTACATCACGTGGCGCCGTCTGTGGGAAACCAACAAAACAAGTCATGTCTCAGCGACCTGTGACCCGACGATCCGGGCAGAGCGAAGCAGAAGCGCGGGAGGTCTCGGCACAGATGCCGCCTTCCGAAGGCGCGCCGTCTGCCCCGCCGAACCCGCCTCTGCCGACCATCCCGGAGTCCTTCGGCTCGGAAGACCGAGTGGGGGTACTCCAGCAGCAAGTGGCCACGCTGGCCGCTGCCGTCACGTCCCTAGCGCCTCTTCAGGAGATGGTGTCCGCCATCGCCCAGCGCATGGGATTGATGGGGCAGCCTCCCTAGCAGGCGCCGCTCCCCCCGCTCTACTCAGTACAAGACGCCCGGTTCCGACCGGTGCCTGCGCCAGCCTCTCTCTACGAAGCTGCGGCGGCGCGCAGCGAGCCCTCGGCATTGCCTGCCCGAGCTCCCCGCGTCGATCGCCCGACGGAGCAGGATTATGCTTCGTCGGAGTACCATCCGGCCCGCACCGGAGGGCCATCCGTCGCCACCTCGGCCGCCCCGGACCTGGACCAGCGGCTGACGGCGATGCGCAAGGAGATGCAGCAGATGGTGTCCCGGCCTCACGGGGCGCCCCTCGCCAGCAGCATCCTGGAGCAGACCCCGTTCACGGCGGAGCTCCTGACCACTGAGGTGCCCCCCGACTTCAAGCTGCCGAAGGGCCCTCTCTACGATGGGATGACAGATTCGGTCTGTCATTTCCAGAGGTTCAACGCCTACCTCCGGGTCCGGGGGATCTCCGAGGCAGTCCGCTGCCGTCTCTTCCCCCTCACCCTCGAAAAATTGCCCTCACCTGGTTCGAGACGCTGGCCCCCAACTCCATCCACTCCCTAGCACAGTTGGGCCAGTTGTTCATCGACCAGTTCTATGATGCCACCCGGCAGAGCAAGACCTCCGCCAGCCTGCTGGCTATTCGACAAGGTCCTGCCGAGACTCTCCAGGATTACTTCACCAGGTTCCGGACCGAGGCCGCCCAGATCCCGAACCTCGACAGCTCGATCGCGGTTTCGGCCGTGATCAGCGGGTGCCGGGACGAGGGGCTCCTCGGTTCCATTGGGAAGCGCCATCCCCCGACCTTCCAGGACCTCGTGGCCCGGGCCCATAAGTACATCAACCGGGAGGCCCTGATGCTGTCCAGAGGAAGAGGCGCCGCCGAAGCCATCTCGGCGCCTGCTCCCCAGGTGGTTCGACCTCGGCCGGAGGACCAGGAGTCCTCGCGAAAGCGCTATCGCCGGGAGGACTGGGACAGGGAGAGGCGACGGGATCCGCAGCCGCGGTACCTACCCTTGCCTGCTCCCCCTTCCCGAATGCTCATGGAGGTGAAGGGCATGCTCCGGCGGCCAGACCGCATCAAGACCGATCCTCGCCGCAGGGATCCCGGCAGGTATTGTGAATACCACCGGGAGATCGGCCACACGACGGACGAGTGTCGGCAGCTCCGGGAAGAAATCGACCGCATCATCCGGGAGGGAAGACTGCCACAGTACCGCCGGGAGCAGCCGCCGCCGAACCGGGACGTCCCTGCAGCACCCAGACAACAGCAACCTTCAGCAACAGAAGCCGCTCCTCCGCCGAAAGCCACCTCAGCCCCGGTAGAATCGTCCCACCAAAGACCCAGTTCTGGGTCTATCATGATGATATCCGGGGGACCGGGGGAAGGGTCCAGGCCGCGGCAGCGCCGCACGGTGGCAGCAGTCGAAGGCGAGCCGAAGATGCCTCGTCTGGAAGACATCACCTTCGGCGCCGAGGACCTGACTGATGTTCAGGTCCCTCATGACGACGCTCTCATCGTCAATGCTGTAATCAACAACTATGATGTACATAGGATCTTTGTGGATAATGGAAGTGCCCCAAATGTCTTGTTTTACGATTGTTTTGAAAAGTTGGGATTGAATGAGGCTAACATGAAACCTCACCGGGGCCCCCTCTACGGTTTTAACGGCTCGCCTTGCCGAGTAGAGGGCATTGTCCGGCTTCCTGTAACCTTAGGCTCTGCCCCCCGGCAATTGACCGTCGAGACAGACTTCGCCGTTGTGAAGATCGAGTCAGCCTACAACGCCATATTCGGCCGAAGGCTCATCGGCGGAATCGGGGCCGTACCTTCATCCTTCCATCAGAAATTGAAATTCTATACCAATTGTGGGATAGGCGAAGCCAAGGGAAGCCAAGAAGCCGCTCGACAGTGCTACATGATTTCGGTCAAGGGGAAGAACGCCGCCGAAACCCTGGTGATCGAGTCGTCGGCCGAGGCGTCCCCGGGAGAAGCACTTCTCACCATCCCTGTTCCAGGAGGCGAAGGGCGAGTCCTAATGATAGGCTCCGGCCTGAAGAAAGATGAAGCAGAGAAGCTAACCGAGTTCTTGAAGAAGAACCTCGACGTCTTCGCCTGGTCTCCGGCAGACATGCCCGGGGTTGACCCGGAGGTGGCAGAGCACCGACTCCATACCGATCCCAACCAGCCCCCGGTGAAGCAGAAGCGGCGCACCTTCAACCAGGAAAGGAGAGCCGCCATCCAAGCTGAAGTACAAAAGGGACTGGACGCCGGACATCTCCGAGAGGTGCATCATCCAGACTGGATCGCCAATGTGGTCATGGTGCCAAAGAAAGATGGCAAATGGCGCATGTGCGTGGACTTCACCAACCTCAACAAGGCCTGTCCCATGGACAGTTTTCCGCTGCCTCGGATTGACCAGGTGGTGGACGCCACTTCTGGCCACGAGCTCTTAAGCTTCCTCGACGCCTATTCGGGCTATCACCAGATCCGGATGCATCCGGACGACGAGAGCAAGACCAGCTTCACCACCGATTTGGGTCTGTACTGCTACACCCGAATGCCCTTCGGTCTGAAGAACGCCGGCGCGACATATCAGCGACTGGTCAACAAGGTATTCGCCACGCAGCTCGGCTGAAACATGGAGGTCTATATAGACGACATGTTGGTCAAGAGTCCTGTCGCTGCGGAGCATCTGGCCGATCTGGCCGAGACTTTTTCCGCCCTCATGCGGTACAAGATGAAGCTCAACCCGGCCAAATGCGCCTTCGGGGTAGCCTCTGGCAAATTCCTCGGATATATGGTCACTCACCGAGGGGTGGAGGCTAACCCCGAGAAGGTTTCGGCCATCATAAAGATGCGCCCCCCGGCTAACCTCCGAGAGGTACAGAAGCTGAACGGGAGGATCGCAGCCCTTAGCCGCTTCATGTCGAGGGCGGCCGACTACTGTTTTCCCTTCTTCAAGCTGCTGAAGAAGGCCAACAACTTTGACTGGACAGAAGAGTGCCAAACGGCCTTCAATCAGCTGAAGGCCTACCTCTCCAAAGTCCCCATCCTGTCAAAGCCAATTCCCGGGGAGCCTCTGAGCTTATACCTCGCAGTCTCCGAGACGGCCCTCAGCACCGTCCTCGTCCGAGAACAAGAAGGCATTCAGAAGCCTGTTTACTACACCAGCCGAGCCCTCCAGGGAGCGGAACTCCGGTACCAAGCTCTGGAAAAGTTGGCTCTGGCCCTCGTCACGTCTGCAAGGAGGCTTCGGCCGTATTTTCTGGCCCATTCCGTGAAAGTCCTCACCAACCAGCCCTTGAGGCAGATTCTTTCCCGGTCGGAGGTGTCCGGCAGGCTGGCGAAGTGGGCAATCGAGCTGGGGGAGTTCGACATCTCCTACGCCCCTCGGGTGGCAATAAAAGCCCAAGCATTGGCGGACTTCATCGCGGAACTTACCCCCGGCGCTTCCGCCACACCGCAGCCGGAGCCCGAGGTGGTCGTAGCCGACACTACTTCGGCACCTTCGCCACCGGATGAGTGGCGACTCTTTGTGGACGGCTCCGCATGCTCCACGGGCAGCGGCGCCGGATGGATCCTGGCCTCGCCCGAAGGAGTCGTCACGGAGTACGCCCTGCGCTTCTCCTTCCCAGCAACCAACAACGCCGCCGAGTACGAAGCTCTCGTATCCGGCCTTCGGGCCGCAAAGAAGCTCGGCGCCCGCAAACTGAAGGCCTTCAGCGATTCTCAGTTGATAGCCGGCCACATCTCCGGGGAGTATGAGGCTCGGGACGCAGTGATGGCGTCCTATCTCCAGGTAACTCGCAAGATTCTCAGTCAGTTCGACTCTTGTGAAATCATCAGGATCCCGAGATCCGAGAATACCAGGGCCTATGCCCTTTCCCGGCTAGCGTCAACCCAAGACGGGGGTGGAGGCCGAATGATCCTCGTCGAGGAACTCGCCGAACCCAGCCTTGGCGAAGCCGAAGCCATGCAAGTTGAAGAAGCCGAGGCCGAGACGTGGATGACCCCCCTCGTCGCTTTCCTTCTCCAAGGAGAAGTCCCGGTAGATCCGAGGGAAGCGAAGCGCATTCGACAGCGCTCGTCCCACTTCCTCCTCCTGGACGGGGTGTTGTACAAGAAATCCTTCGGCCGACCTTTGCTGCGGTGCCTCGGCCCAGCTGAGGCCGACTACGCCGTCAGAGAGGTCCACGAAGGAGTGTGCGGAGCGCACGCGGGAGGAAGAGCCCTGGCTCACAAGCTCCTAAGGCAAGGCTACTGGTGGCCGACGCTCCGAGAGGACGCTCTAGCCCTCGTTCGGCGCTGCGACCAGTGCCAGAGGTTTAGCTCCCTCATTCATCAGGCGGCCACCCTTCTGACCCCATTATCTGATCCCTGGCCTTTCGCCCAATGGGGAATCGACATCCTGGGACGTTTTCCCGTCGCCACCGGCCAAAGGAAATTCCTCATCGTGGCGGTCGATTACTTCACCAAGTGGGTCGAAGCCGAACCCCTCGCTACGATAACCGACAACAATGCTTGGAACTTCGTATGGAAGTCCATCATTTGCCGGTTCGGTATCCCTCGGGCCATCATCTCTGACAACGGGAAGCAGTTCGACAGCCGACGGTTCGGTGACAACTGCGCCAGCTTCGGCATACTCCACAAGTTCACTTCGGTAGCGCATCCTCAAGCGAACGGCCAAGCCGAAGTCACTAACCGAAGCCTCTTACAGGGATTGAAGACCCGACTCGGCGAAGCTAAGGGCCGATGGGTGGAAGAGCTGCCGAGTATCCTATGGGCTTATCGGACGACAAGCCGAACCCCCACCGGCGAAACTCCCTTCCGCATGGCCTACGGGATAGAGGCCGTTATTCCCGTAGAAATCGGCCTCCCTTCTCCCAGAGTCATTGCCTATAATGCGGAAGACAACGGAGAGGGTCTGAAAGACCACTTGGACCTCATTGAAGAAGTCCGGGACAAAGCTCGTATCCGGCTGGCGGCTTATCAGCAACGAATGGCCAAGTACCACAACACTCGAGTAAAACCCCGGAGCTTTGAAGCGGGGAGTCTCGTGTTGAGGAACGCCCATGCTTCCAAGCCGACCGAAGCCTCGGGAAAGCTTGCCCCCAACTGGGAGGGGCCCTACCGGATCAGGGAAGTGATCAGACGAGGAGCATACCGGCTGGAGACCCTTTCGGGCCAACCCCTTCCTCGCACATGGAATGTAGAGCGCCTTCGGCGTTATTATATGTAAGTCAACTCTCCCACGGCTTTTCAGCCGAAGGCTGTAAATAAGAGAGCTCATTTTCCGTTCAGAAAAACTCGTCGCGGTTTTCTCTAAGTCCGTGTAAACCGTATCGGGAGTGGCTTCGGCCATGCAAACCGTACCGGGAGCGGCATGGTTCTCTTAAAGCCCGAGAGTCCTTCGATCCGACGAATGGTTTCGGCCATGTAATCCGGATCAGGACACGGCATGGTTCTTTCTCTAAGTCCGTGTAAACCGTATCGGGAGTGGCTTCGGCCATGCAAACCGTACCGGGAGCGGCATGGTTCTCTTAAAGCCCGTGAGTCCTTCGATCCGACGAATGGTTTCGGCCATGTAATCCGGATCAGGACACGGCATGGTTTTTTCTCTAAGTCCGTGTAAACCGTATCGGGAGTGGCTTCGGCCATGCAAACCGTACCGGGAGCGGCATGGTTCTCTTAAAGCCCATGAGTCCTTCGATCCGACGAATGGTTTCGGCCATGTAATCCGGATCAGGACACGGCATGGCTCTTTCTCTAAGTCCGTGTAAACCGTATCGGGAGTGGCTTCGGCCATGCAAACCGTACCGGGAGCGGCATGGTTCTCTTAAAGCCCGTGAGTCCTTCGATCCGACGAATGGTTTCGGCCATGTAATCCGGATCAGGACACGGCATGGTTTTTTCTCTAAGTCCGTGTAAACCGTATCGGGAGTGGCTTCGGCCATGCAAACCGTACCGGGAGAGGCATGGTTCTCTTAAAGCCCGTGAGTCCTTCGATCCGACGAATGGTTTCGGCCATGTAATCCGGATCAGGACACGGCATGGCTCTTTCTCTAAGTCCGTGTAAACCGTATCGGGAGTGGCTTCGGCCATGCAAACCGTACCGGGAGCGGCATGGTTCTCTTAAAGCCCGTGAGTCCTTCGATCCGACGAATGGTTTCGGCCATGTAATCCGGATCAGGACACGGCATGGTTTTTTCTCTAAGTCCGTGTAAACCGTATCGGGAGTGGCTTCGGCCATGCAAACCGTACCGGGAGAGGCATGGTTCTCTTAAAGCCCGTGAGTCCTTCGATCCGACGAATGGTTTCGGCCATGTAATCCGGATCAGGACACGGCATGGCTCTTTCTCTAAGTCCGTGTAAACCGTATCGGGAGTGGCTTCGGCCATGCAAACCGTACCGGGAGCGGCATGGTTCTCTTAAAGCCCGTGAGTCCTTCGATCCGACGAATGGTTTCGGCCATGTAATCCGGATCAGGACACGGCATGGTTTTTTCTCTAAAGTCCGTGTAAACCGTATCGGGAGTGGCTTCGGCCATGCAAACCGTACCGGGAGCGGCATGGTTCTCTTAAAGCCCGTGAGTCCTTCGATCCGACGAATGGTTTCGGCCATGTAATCCGGATCAGGACACGGCATGGCTCTTTCTCTAAGTCCGTGTAAACCGTATCGGGAGTGGCTTCGGCCATGCAAACCGTACCGGGAGCGGCATGGTTCTCTTAAAGCCCGTGAGTCCTTCGATCCGACGAATGGTTTCGGCCATGTAATCCGGATCAGGACACGGCATGGTTCTTTCTCTAAGTCCGTGTAAACCGTATCGGGAGTGGCTTCGGCCATGCAAACCGTACCGGGAGCGGCATGGTTCTCTTAAAGCCCGTGAGTCCTTCGATCCGACGAATGGTTTCGGCCATGTAATCCGGATCAAAGCATGGCATATCATTCTCCAGGCGATATTCTACCGACGGCCTATCCGAACCTACGACGGATCTCGGCTTCGCGGAATATGGCCAATGACTAAAGGGCCTCGGATCTCGGAAAGACCAGATCTACTCAAGTCAAACAGGAGACAGAAAGGTAATGCCAAAAACCTTCCTTCTATTTCATAAAACAAAAGGAGGTACAAAACTCAGCCTCACGCCTGGCCGAGAGCTTACAAAAGTAAAGCGAAAAGGAAATCGAGGGGAACCCTCGAATCAGTCCTCGGCGACCCTCCCCTCCTCTACTCCGACGACGTTTCGGCCGGGAGAAGGAGAGGGAGAGTCGACGATCTGCACCGCTTCAGGTGCGGCGCCTTCCACCAGGGCGTCCTCGGTATCGGCCTCCTCGGCACCGACCTCCTCAGCAGGGGCCTCCTCGGCAGTTTCGACCTCATCCTCCCCGGCTGGAGGCGAGGCCCTCTCCGCCATGAGCTCCTCCCACCAAGACAAAAGCTCCCGGGCTTCCTCGCCCTTTGGCATGACTTCCCCGGTCAGATCGACGCTCGGGCAAGCCCTCTGGGCGACTGCCAGTCCGAGGTCGAAAACCGTGGAAGATGCCTCCAGCTGGGCTTGGAAGATCTCCTGGGCGTGGTCGCTCCCGGCCTTATAGTTGGCCACGGCCGACTCCGCTGCCTTTTCCAGTTCCCGTTTCAAGGCCGACACCTCCTCAGAGAGGCGGCGCTTCTCCGAAGCTCGCCGGGCCTCCCTGTCCTGGGCCTGTGCCTTGAAGGTCCGGAATTCGGACTCGACCGCCGCAAGATCGCTCTCGGCCTTCTTCTTGGCCTCGGCGGCGGCACGAGCCTCTGCTGCCCTCTCCTCCAGCTGCGTCCGCGCTCGGGTGCTCGCAATCACGAGCTCCTCCACTAAGGACTCGATGCGAGGAGCCGCCGAGGTGCCTTCCCCCGAACCGACCGGACCCGCCTCGGCTTCCCGAAGCCTACGCCGGAGCAGCTCCTGACGATGCATCAGGACACGGCTCGTCATCGAAGCCTGCGGATCAAGGGCAGATGAGGGTCAGTAAAATCGGAGGAAATAGCTAAAGATGAGCTGAGACGCTTTCGGGTTGCTCACCTGAACCGTCAGACGGGCACACATCTCCGTCAGATCGGTGATGGAGTGGGCCTTCAGCTCCTCGAAGATTGAGGGGAGGGTGAGGCTGTCGAGCAGACGAAGGCACGTCTGCGGGTCCTCCATGCTCTCCCCCGATGCGGGGTGCCGCCGCTCGCGCTGCGCCCACGGTTCAGCATCCCCTTCGTCGGCTCCTGCAGATACGGCAGGAGGGGAGTCACCCCTCGGCATCTCAGGAGACGCCAACCTCGCAGCCCTCCGGGCTCCGGCGCTCCTCCTGACTAGCGGAGCCTCCTCTACCTCCGCTTCGGTCTCTTCTACCCGAGCGCGCTTCGACGCTCGGCCGCCTCCTCGAGAGGCGAACTTAGTCTTTTGCTCCCTCTCGAGAGCAGCAGCGACTGCACGACCCTCGGCGGAGGCCGCGGTCCCGAGGCCCCCGCCTCTTGTCCTCGGACCCCCGGTGCCTCGAACAGGTCTGCCCCCCGCTTGCGGAGCCGGCGCCCGGCGAGAAGTGCGCTTGTCCGATAACTGGTCGAGGAGGTCATCGAGCCGGGCCATCGCTGCAGAGCGAGGGGAAAAAGTCAGAAGCAGGAATACAGTCAAGTAAAAGACTCAGAGCCGACTTACCCTCAGCCGAAAGTTCGTCAGCCTCCAAAGCCGGTAGAGCTTCGGCCTGAGGAGCGGCATTCCTTCCCCCACGGCCCCGCAGAGTCTCCCCGGGAGGAAGGTACGGAAAGACCCGCTCCGGATCACGTTTGGGGTCCGGCCAAAACCCGGCGCCTATCAACCGCTCCGCGTCGGAAAGAAGCACCGAGACATTGTAAGGGGCCTTCACCTGAACGTGGCCCGCAATAGTGCTCTGCACGAGGGACAGAACAGGAGGTCCCGAGAGTCCTGCGGCCAGCGGCACCCATTCGATGGGAAAGGGCCACACGCCCTTCTCCTTCTCCGGCAGAGAGACGAAGATGAACTTCCTCTTCCAGCCGTGGATAGACGAAGGCTTCCCCGAGAAGATCCTTCGGCCAACCCGAGGGACGAAGCAGTACCACTCGGAGTTCCCCTGCGTCTGGATCTTGAACAGATAGCGAAAGACGTTGAGGGAGGGGCGGATTTTTACATGAGCGAAGACGCTCAGGAATCCATACACGGTGCGCCAAGAATTGGGGAAGAGCTGAGAAGGGGCCAGCCCGTAGAAGCTAAGAAGATTGACAACGAAAGTGGGGAGAGGGAGACGGAAGCCCGCCTCAAAGCTATCAACATAGATGGAGAAAGACCCCGGGCGAACGGTATTTGCCCTAGTGGCGGAATCGGGCCGATGGGGGGTCGTCCAAGAAGGAAGCTGAAAGTAAGAAACTAAGTTCCTCACTTCTACGTCCGTAAGGGCGCAGCTTGCCCCCGAAGCAACATCCGGGGGGCGGCGTTCCGAGGTGGAAGCCTGGCCCGAGCCCCGAACTTCCTGGAGAGCCTCGGCCCCGGAAGCCTCGGCCTCGGGAGCCTCGGTCCCGGAAGCCTCACTCCCGGAAGCCTCGGTCCCGGAAGCCTCGGCTCCAGAAACCTCAGTCCCAGAAGTCTCAGATCCTTCGGACCCGGAGTTTTCAGACTCCCCGGACATTGCAGAAGTGAGGGATCCCGAGGCGAGAGGATCCGACAGGGAAGATCTAGGAGGATTGGGGGGAGTGTACTCCTCGTCTGAAGGAGTAATCTCACTGGAAGAACTCCGGACCATAGAGCCACGGAGGGAAGGAAGAAGGCTAAGGCTTACTCGCAGAAAGAGGGAGAGGATTTCTCCTGGACCAAGCGTTGTCTCAAGCCTCCAGGCTCCACCAGCGATGCACTCAGGAGGGCGACGAGCCTCCCACAGCAGCGGACGAAGCTCGGACGAAGCCTTCGGAAAGCTGGCCTTTCGCGGGAGAAGAAAAGAGAGCTCGGACAGTTGCAACAGGAACGTAAGAAGAGGAACAGTGTGTTAGTATTAGATGGTCTCAAAGCCAATCCGATACTGTGTACATATTCAGATTATTAATAAATGGCAATAATTCATTGTGTGTAATTAATTCGATCTGTGTTTATCGTATCACGATGAAGTCCATGAACATGTGCAATAGTCTTTGGATTATGATGAGATCATAATTACGGGACCGAAGACTTATAAACACATGTTCTTAATTGTTCCTAGTCATAGGATGTTTGAGATAGGACATCGAACATCCGGATAGACTAGTATAGGTTACTTCAGCTCATATGATGAGGGTGACTGATCCCATAAGTCACTTGTGTGGAGACACTATGCTGAACCTATAGGTGCTCATTGGTGAATGAGTTCACTGAACTGATCCGACTATGAATCGCTGGATGGTAATCACCTCACTGTTAACCAGCTCGATTCAATTGTCACGGTTGCGTGGATGATCCTTGGACCTGAGACTAAGGATACCTTGTTGGTAGGTTTCTGAGCTTTGACCTTGACAAACGAATCCCTAACCATGGGATATCAATAAGTTAAGCGATCGGGTTCAGGGAGATGCCCTCGAAGGTAATTGTGTGTTCAATACGGGATCATCCGCTCTCGGTTGTATGAGAGAGAATGTTCCGGGAATGATGCGCTTAAAGTCCCTGGCCAGGGCGGACTCTGTAATCGATAAGGAGTAATCGGATTCAGAATAGCAGCATCTGATTCAAGTGAATCGACCAAATAGGGTTTAACAGTAAACCATGCCCTAAGTCGATTCGGGAACATTGTACGGATGAAGGATTATATCCGCGCGCTAACCGATGACAGAAAGGTTCCAATAGAGGGTTGCGATAACCCCAGTGCCATCCAGGATCACGCGATGTTGCTTGGCATCCAACGTGATCGGCAGTCCGTCCGAATTTATTGTGGGACATTAAATTCGGCTGATTAATTGAATATAAGGATATTAATTAATACAGTGGGTCAGTAAAGGGTTACTGGACTTAATGGGCTATTAACTGGACTGGTATTTGGGCCTAGAGGGTCACACGCAAATGGTTTTCAAGTCGATGGATAATCCGACAGGATTTCGGATAAGTCTGGGTTTTTGTGAAAAACCGCAAACTGACTTTTTATAAAAGAACGGATTCTACGTCCGGGGCCAGCAACCCTGACCTAGCCGTCATTCGTTCTTCCCACTTTCTCTCTCCTCTGGGCGTGCCGTTCCCAACTGCTCCACTTCCCGTTCGACGGGGAATCTGGATCCGCATGTCGCGGCGGATCACGCGCAGTCAGAAGGGATCTTCGAGCGCCGCAGCGAGCGAGGAAGCGAGGACGATCCATCGCGAGGAGAACCGCGTGGATACCGCTAGAGGTCGGGCATCTGCGCGACTTGCGGCATCGCTCCGACGGAACCGGAAAACGGACGCGGATTCGAATCCGCGCAAGGTAAATTCGGTTTACACCAGTTTAGTTTTAACGACCGAAACGGGACTGATCCGATCCCGAACTCCTTTATTCCGCTGCGTTTTAGGATCGGATCCCGACACAGCGATCCCAACAGTGGTATCAGAGCCAGGTTCCACTGTGTTTTCGCCGTTTCGATCTCTTTTTGATAATTTTGTAATTGATTCCATGCATATGATGCGTTCATGAGATGAACACAGCAAGTTTAAGAGAAACTGTAAGCATTAAAATTTTATTTTTCTGCAATTTTCGTGTGTGTTCTTCGCCGGACGAAGAACTACTCGTATCGGTTTGTTCACGGGCATCCCAAGCGTTGGGAAGGGCTCGATGGAGCATGGGATTCCTTCCATGGGGTCGTGGATCGAGATTCTGATCTTGCATCATGACCGGGAGGATCATAAACCCCTAGATTTATTTTTATTTTTCAAAGATATGGGGTTCCTAATTTTTTTTGCAGAAAACGGATTTCGGGGGGGGGTTTTGGAAGCTCCCCGCCGGCAACCAGGGGTTGCCGGCGACGGCACCGGTGCCTCCGGGCACCGGAGACCGCCCCACGGCCGGGGCCCTGCCGGCCGGCACCTGCGGGGCAGGTTGCCGGCGGCAGGGAGCCGCCGCCCCCCACCCTGCGCGCAGCTAGGGTTTCCTAGCTGCGCTCGGGTGGGGGGGGTGGGCCCGACGGGCCTGGCCGGGCCCCCGGGTCCGAGCCAGTCGGCCATGGACCCGGACCAGGTCCGCGCCCTTGTGGGCGGACCTGGGTCCGAGCCAGGGACCGGCTGGGTTCGGCCCAGGTCCGGTCCGGTCCATTGGACCGCTGCCCCCTTTCCCCTTTATTTTTTTTTGTTTTTGTTTTTAATCCTTAATTAATCTGTTTTTGTTCCAAATTAAAAACAGAATTTAATTTTCATTTGTAATGAAATTTTACAATAAGATTGAGCTCTGTTTTTAATTTTATGGTCCAATAATTAGATTAATATGGATTAAAATAGTAATTAACAAGTTGTTGTTAATTCAATCTACTTGTTAGATTAAAGGAAATAATTGGGGAATAAATTTAATTGTTAAATTTATAATTTAATGCCAGTTAATCTTATCTGCATGGAATGTTACAATCTTGTCAAATTAGAGTTTATGTGCATTTATTGATGTGCATTTATTTGCTTGTTTAAATTAGATTTAAATTAGCATGCTTGAAATAAATACTAAAGTTTTCGAAAATCCTAAATCCAATTTTGATTGGTCCCTGGTTTTATGAAACCAAAATTATAAGTTATTTTCGAAAATTTTATTTAGCCATTTGATGCGCAATTCATGTGTGGTTTGTTTAATAAAACACATGGTGGTCATGGACGAGCATTAATTGTGGATGTGGAATGTGATTGTGTGGTTTATTGTGTATTAATAAATAGAGGTCTGCGAACCTCTCCCTCTCATATTCCATTGTACTTCTATCTTCCACCTCGATGTAATCGCCATAAGGCTTCCTCATTTAAATTATCATGTAATTGAGAATTACGATGTAATTTGATCGAGGCGGATGCGCGCGGAGCGAGGATGATCCACAACTGCTGACCAGATGAAAATGAAGGAGTTCATTGCATTCATGGGTTTGCAGACTCATGATATAAGATGTTATATTGTGTGAATGTGTGCGTTTGACTGTCTGGCTCAAGTCAAACCGCAGTGCCGTCCATGACCACACTAATGACATGTATGTGATGCGTGTGCTTTATATTTGCTAGGTTATTAGTATTAATAAATATATTCGATATATTTAATACTATCACCTAGGATGAGACCAAATTAAATAAGTAAAACCTTCGTTACAAACTCTAAGCCGTAGCGCGAGTCATTGAGAATGTACCGCGTGGCTCTCCATCAATATGATTGATAGAACTTAATTCGGTGGTGGAAGATACTATGTGTTTACCCGAGGTCTGTCATTAACTGATGAGAGGACTGTTGATCATGGCATTAGATGCCTTTGGATAAGAGTAGAGGAACGATATAGTCATCCACGTGTTTACCCGGGAACTATGTTTCTACTTTACTTAGTCACGTATTGATGGTAAAGCTTAGACCGGGGATAATGGTCTACTGTGTTTACCCGGGACCATTAAACTTGGGAGCCGAAGTACGATCGGATATTGCAAGGAGTTGCAATTATCATGAGATGATTGCTCTGAGATAGCAGTATGATACTATGTGTTTACCCGAGGTCATACTGTGATGCTTGGAGATTCTGATCCCCACTAGGAGACAGTCGGCGTCTCCCGTTCTGTATATCTGAAGGTTATACAGTCCGTCGAAAATTAGTGGGAGTAAAACTAGATAATAAAAGACCATATCTTGTTTTAGTTAATCTGAATATCTGCTAATTATCGATTGATTATCTCCTGTAGGCGAGAATGTCTCACCATAACCCGTTGAGAGGCATACTTGATGCCAACCGTTTGACAGGCACCAATTACTCAGATTGGCTCAGAAACTTGAAGATAGTCCTCAGGTCTGAGCAGATTGCCTACGTCTTGGATACTGAACCTCCTGCTGAACCAGCATTAGATGCTCCAGAGGAGGAAATGATAGCGTATGAAAAATGGAAGGAGGATTCCACCATGGCCCAATGCTATATGTTAGCCTCTATGAGCAATGAGTTGCAGAGGCAACATGAAGAGATGGATGCTAGATCCATCATGCTCCATTTGAAGGAGCTCTTTGGTGAGCAGAGCAGAATCGAACGATATGAGATATCGAAGAATCTGTTCAAAGCTCAGATGGCAGAGGGAACTTCAGTACAGAATCATGTGCTGAAGATGATTGAGTGGGTGGAGAGGCTGGATGCTCTTGGGATTACACTTCCCAAGGAGATGCACACAGACCTTGTGTTGTCTTCACTTCCACCTTCATATGCTCAGTTCATCGTCAATTTCAACATGAACAAGATCCAGGCGACCTTAGCTGAACTGCTGAACATGTTAAAGACTGCTGAGGGGAACCTTGTGAAGGACAAACCCCAAGTCCTAATGGTTGGTAAGACCAACAGAAAAAGACTTGCAGTCCAAGCTTTTCGAAAGAATAAGAACAAGGTTCAGAGAAAGGCAAAGGTTGTCAAGAAAGACAAGGGTAAAAATGCTGAGAAAGGTGATTGCTTCTACTGTCACCAGAAAGGGCATTGGAAGAGGAATTGCAAGGAATACCTCAAGGACAAGGCTCAAGGAACTGTGAAGCAGCAGGACGCTTCAGGTATCTATATGATAGATGTAAACTTGTCAATAAGAGATTGTACATCATGGGTATTAGATACTGGATGTGTATCTCATATCTGCAATTCTGTACAGGCACTGACAAGAAGACGTAAGCTGAGGACCGGAGAGGTGGAGCTGAGGCTAGGTAACGGCGCAAGGGTTGCGGCGATCGCTGTGGGGACAGTGAAGCTCAAGCTACCATCCGGAGACACATTTTTATTAGATGATTGTTATTATGTACCTAGCATAATAAGGAACATCATTTCTATTTCATGTTTAGATAGAATTGGATACAATTTAAATTTTGGGAACAATAGTTGTTCAATTTATTTCAGAAATAAATTAATAGCTTCAGCTATTTTGTCCAATGGATTGTATCTATTGAATGTGTCTCATGATAATTTACATATCGGTTCTTCGATTAAAAGAAGTAAGTATGAAATGAACAAAGCCTACTTATGGCATTGTAGGCTTGGACACATTGGTGAAAACAGACTCTAAAGGTTGCATAAAGATGGATATTTGGATCCATTTGATTATGAATCATATGCAACCTGTGAGTCATGTTTAATGGGTAAAATGGCTAAGTCTCCATTTAGTGGAACTGGAGAACGAGCCAAAGGCATATTAGAACTCATACATTCAGATGTATGTGGTCCTATGTCAACCCAAGCCATTGGTGGTTTCTCATACTTCATTACATTCACTGATGATTACTCAAGGTTTGGATATATATACTTATTGAAGTATAAATCTGAAGCCTTTGAGAAATTCAGAGAATTTAAGAATGAAGTAGAAAAACAAACAGGAAAGAGTATAAAAACCATCCGATCTGATCGGGGTGGTGAATACTTGAGTACTGAGTTCATTAAATACTTAAAGGATAATGGTATCCTTTCTCAGCTTACACCTCCTTATACACCTCAAATGAATGGTGTATCAGAAAGGAGAAATCGCACATTAATGGAAATGGTGCGATCCATGATGAGCATGTCCAAATTACCAGTGTCCTTATGGGGATATGCACTTAGCTCGGCTATGTATATCCTGAATAAGGTACCCAGCAAATCTGTTGAGAACACTCCATATGAGATATGGAATGGAAGGAAACCAGACCTTAAACATGTTAAAGTCTGGGGATGTCCTGCTCATGTTAAAAGACATGACGCAGATAAGCTGGAATCCAGAACTGACAAATGCAGATTTGTGGGATATCCAAAGGAAACTTATGGATATTACTTCTATCATCCTAGCGAACGAAAGGTGTTTGTGGCCAGGAGAGCTGTCTTTCTGGAAGAAGATTATATTCTCCAGAAAGACAGTGGGAGTAAAGTAATTCTGGAAGAAGTTCCAGACCCACAAACTGGCAATGGTTCATTAGATGAACCGTTAGTTTCTGAACCTGTTCAAAATGATACACAGGAACCTCGTAGGTCTGAAAGAGTACCTAAACCATCAGAAAGATATGTGGGACATATTAATTTGGATGGTTCAAGGATATTCTATAATGAGGATGATGATCCCAAGACTTACCAGGAGGCCATTGAAAGTTCAGAGGCCGGGAAATGGCGGGAAGCCATGAATTCTGAAATACAGTCCATGTACATCAACCAAGTTTGGAACTTGGTAGATTTACCCGATGGTATAGTACCTATCGGCTGCAAATGGATCTTTAAAAGAAAGATCGGTGCAGATGGACGTATTGAGACTTATAAGGCAAGATTAGTGGCAAAAGGCTATCGTCAAAGACAAGGCGTTGACTATGACGAAACTTTTTCACCCGTTGCTATGATTAAGTCCATCAGAATTCTTCTTGCCATTGCTGCCTACCATGATTATGAAATCTGGCAGATGGATGTGAAGACTGCCTTCCTCAATGGAAACCTTGAGGAGGAGGTGTATATGATACAACCAGAAGGATTCACATCCAAAGAATCTCCAGACATGGTATGCAAGTTGCAGAGGTCCACTTATGGACTGAAGCAAGCATCCCGAAGCTGGAACATAAGATTTGATGAGGCGATCAAATCTTATGGCTTCATTAAGAATGAAGATGAGCCCTGTGTATACAAGAAAAATAGTGGGAGCGCAATCACATTTCTGGTTCTTTACGTTGACGACATCCTACTCATTGGGAATGATGTAGGAATGATGTCATCCGTAAAGATATGGCTGTCAAAGAACTTCTCCATGAAGGATTTGGGAGAAGCATCTTACGTATTAGGAATACGGATCTATAGGGATAGATCAAAGAAGATGCTGGCTTTAACCCAATCCATGTACATAGAAACCATTGTCAAAAGGTTTGGCATGGAAAATTCCAAGAGAGGTCTCATACCGATGAGACATGGAATTTCACTCTCTAAAGGTCAGTCTCCCAAGACATCTGAAGAGAGGGCAGTGATGGATAAAGTCCCCTATGCTTCTGCCATAGGGTCCATCATGTATGCCATGCTATGTACCAGACCTGATGTAGCATATGCTCTAAGTGTTACGAGCAGACATCAGGCAGATCCAGGTGATGAACACTGGAAGGCTGTGAAATGCATCCTTAAGTACTTGAGAAGGACTAAGGATCTATTTCTAGTCTATGGAGGAGGAGACTTAAAGCTGCAAGGATATACTGACTCGAGTTTTCAGTCTGATCCTGACGACAGCAAGTCAACATCAGGTTTTATTTTCACACTCAACGGGGGAGCAGTGAGCTGGAAAAGTTCCAAGCAGGAAACCACTGCTGATTCGACAACAGAAGCCGAGTATATTGCTGCTGCTGAAGCCGCCAAGGAAGCTGTGTGGATGAAGAAATTCATCCGCGATCTTGGTGTGGTGGAAAGCATATCTGGTCCCGTCCCACTGCTGTGTGACAACAATGGGGCGATTGCTCAAGCGAAAGAGCCGAGGTCTCATCAGAAGTCGAAGCACATTCTGCGACGCTTTCATCTGATCAGAGAGATTATAGCTCGAGGAGATGTCGTGGTGGAAAGAGTTCCCTCAGCCGACAACATAGCAGATCCACTTACAAAGCCTTTGTCTCAAAATGTTTTTGAGCGTCACTTAGAGAATATGGGTATTCTGTATAAAAGTGATTGGCTTTAGCCCAAGTGGGAGATTGTTAGTATTAGATGGTCTCAAAGCCAATCCGATACTGTGTACATATTCAGATTATTAATAAATGGCAATAATTCATTGTGTGTAATTAATTCGATCTGTGTTTATCGTATCACGATGAAGTCCATGAACATGTGCAATAGTCTTTGGATTATGATGAGATCATAATTACGGGACCGAAGACTTATAAACACATGTTCTTAATTGTTCCTAGTCATAGATTGTTTGAGATAGGACATCGAACATCCGGATAGACTAGTATAGGTTACTTCAGCTCATATGATGAGGGTGACTGATCCCATAAGTCACTTGTGTGGAGACACTATGCTGAACCTATAGGTGCTCATTGGTGAATGAGTTCACTGAACTGATCCGACTATGAATCGCTGGATGGTAATCACCTCACTGTTAACCAGCTCGATTCAATTGTCACGGTTGCGTGGATGATCCTTGGACCTGAGACTCCAAGGATACCTTGTTGGTAGGTTTCTGAGCTTTGACCTTGACAAACGAATCCCTAACCATGGGATATCAATAAGTTAAGCGATCGGGTTCAGGGAGATGCCCTCGAAGGTAATTGTGTGTTCAATACGGGATCATCCGCTCTCGGTTGTATGAGAGAGAATGTTCCGGGAATGATGCGCTTAAAGTCCCTGGCCAGGGCGGACTCTGTAATCGATAAGGAGTTATCGGATTCAGAATAGCAGCATCTGATTCAAGTGAATCGACCAAATAGGGTTTAACAGTAAACCATGCCCTAAGTCGATTCGGGAACATTGTACGGATGAAGGATTATATCCGCGCGCTAACCGATGACAGAAAGGTTCCAATAGAGGGTTGCGATAACCCCAGTGCCATCCAGGATCACGCGATGTTGCTTGGCATCCAACGTGATCGGCAGTCCGTCCGAATTTATTGTGGGACATTAAATTCGGCTGATTAATTGAATATAAGGATATTAATTAATACAGTGGGTCAGTAAAGGGTTACTGGACTTAATGGGCTATTAACTGGACTGGTATTTGGGCCTAGAGGGTCACACGCAAATGGTTTTCAAGTCGATGGATAATCCGACAGGATTTCGGATAAGTCTGGGTTTTTGTGAAAAACCGCAAACTGACTTTTTATAAAAGAACGGATTCTACGTCCGGGGCCAGCAACCCTGACCTAGCCGTCATTCGTTCTTCCCACTTTCTCTCTCCTCTGGGCGTGCCGTTCCCAACTGCTCCACTTCCCGTTCGACGGGGAATCTGGATCCGCATGTCGCGGCGGATCACGCGCAGTCAGAAGGGATCTTCGAGCGCCGCAGCGAGCGAGGAAGCGAGGACGATCCATCGCGAGGAGAACCGCGTGGATACCGCTAGAGGTCGGGCATCTGCGCGACTTGCGGCATCGCTCCGACGGAACCGGAAAACGGACGCGGATTCGAATCCGCGCAAGGTAAATTCGGTTTACACCAGTTTAGTTTTAACGACCGAAACGGGACTGATCCGATCCCGAACTCCTTTATTCCGCTGCGTTTTAGGATCGGATCCCGACACAGCGATCCCAACACAGTGCCCACGGAGGGCCTGTATTTATAGAGCCCGTTCGAAAGGCCTCCCGCCGAAACCTGCGGCCGAGATCGTCCCGCTTGTCCCTTCGCCCCTCCCGGATGACCGCCACGTGTGCCGTCCTTCGGCAATGATGACGGGCCGGCTCCGGGACTTGAAGCAAAGCGATTGGCGGCTGACAGCACTCCGACCCTTCGGCTAACCACTCGGATGCCCGCCACGTGTCCCGATCCGCGAGCGACGAAGGGAACGGCGGCAATCCGAGTGAAGCCTCGGGCAGAGGGCCGGATCGATCCGCAACCCACGGGCGGTCGGGATCAGTTTGTGTTTTCTGCGGAACGGCTGGATGCGCGACGCGTGTCCTGTGCTTCCTCGCGAAGCGAAGCGCCGTCCCGTCCATTTAATGAAGCCTGGCATGGATCAGAGGGCCCGACCCTTCGGCTTCTCAGCTCTAAACCTTCGTCGACTCTCCGAGCAGGGACAAGGCAACCGCATGACCCTCGGCCGACCGAGGGTCTCCTCTTCCCAGTAGAAAGAGGACAGAACTCCAAGTAAGACATCACGTGCTGTGATTTTTTCTTTTCTGACAGTTTCAGGCTATACTCTTGCCATCTCAGAACTGAGGAAGACAAGAGTGGGGGGCTATGTGACGCGGCAGAATCCGATTCGGCCCATAGAAGCAGGCCCAAACCCCACTGAGCCCAACAGCGGCAGTACCAGGCCCTCCGGGAGCCTTCGGCCCATCAGCGGCCCAGTAGCCTTCGGCCCATGAGCGGCACCCACGCTCCCGGCCCACAGGCTTCAGCCCGTCAGCGGCCCACCAGCCTGCGGCCCAGGAGCAACGCGGTAGCCCAGGGACCGGCAGGTTTCGGCCCATCAGCGGCCCAACCCCCTTCGGCCCGGCAGCCGAGTCCGGCCCACTCCGGTGGCGGATCAGACGCTATGACGGTTTGTCAGTAAGCCTCCTTTAGTCCTATATCGGCTTCCACCGTTAACCATCCGCTACCCTCCGCTATAAGTATCCTGCTATTTGTAGCCAAGAGGGGGGGGTGGTGGGAAAAACGGATGCCTTCCTAAGCTTCCGAAACCCCTTAAAGGACTTCTGTCCGAATAGCTCTTTAGCTTCTCTTTTTTGCTCCCTGAATCGAATCTTCTTCAGGAGCTAACTTGACCGTCGGAGGGGGTTCCCCAGGGCTGACGCCCGGGACTCCTGCTGACCGGTTCTTCTTCTTCTTTCCCTCCTGCAGGGGCTCGGTTCGAATCATCGCCGACCTCCCCGAGTCGGTCTCGGCCGCCGACCTCGGACTCCTCCCCCCGGTCTCGACGCCGAACGCCGGCCGCCCCACCACAGGAGACTCGGTCTCGCGCTGAAGTAGCCTCCGGACTCGCCGTCCGAAGGCGATCCCGCCAGCTGCCCTGCGTCAGGAGCCTCGGCCTCGCGCTGAAGGTGGCTCCGGACCCCCTGGTCGGAGAGCGATCCGTCCCCCCGTCCGACCGCACCGGAGCAGGAGACTCGGCCTCGCCCTGAGCCGCCCCTTCGGTCTCACTGCAGGGGAGCGAGCCGTCCCCCCGTCCGATCTCGGACTTTCCAGCCTCTGCTCCGACGCTCGTCGACCACTCCGCCGAGAGAAGCTCCTGCTCGCGCCGCCGCCTTCGTCCGCCGAAGGAGCAGCGGCTCACTATCGAAGAAGCAGCTCCGGCGGCAGATCGCGCCCCCCGCGGGCGGATCCATTTCATCCCGAGGAGACCTCGTCTTCGCCCCGTCGCGGACCCCTGTCGGGTCCCCTCGTCACTGTTCGACCCGGACTAGCTCCGGACCCTCTTTTTTCCGGATCCCCGTTTGCGGGATCCGGTCGTGATAGATCCAGTCTACATCAGTAAGAATTTTATAACACTGTTTCTGGGGCATCAATGACCTAGTCTTGAACAGATCTAGACAAATTCAAGGCCCTGCTGAGAAATGCCAGATCCAATCACCCAAACCTTCTAATGCTTGCCTAAATGAAGAAACTAATTTTGGTAGCATGTTAGCATTGGTTGGGTTTAAAAGTAAATTTTATTCTTTTAGTTTAAATTCATATTTGTAAGGGTGAGGGAATGGGCTGTAGCTTTTTGTATAGGTGCTCTCGTCAACTCTTCCCTTTTTGTTTTGTTGAGGGAAGTGTGACCTCTACACCACCTTGGTGCCTTTTATATCCCCTCTTTTGGTTATTAATATACTTGTGGTTCTATCCACTTTTTAAAAAGTACATCAACATAACTTTTTAACCCCCATCTATCTCTATCTCTATCTATCTATCTCTATATATATATACACACACATCACTGCCAGCTAGCTCCTCTCCCCCCTCTGCTGTGTCTCCCTCTCTCTAAAGCAAACCTTTATAAGTCACCAAACCTTGTAAATTGAAGCAATTTTGTGTATATCTGAATGAAACTGTATAAATCATTATGCATACCCAATTCTCCAACTTGCAAAATTTCACAGGGATTTACTCAGTTCCTCCATGGTTTACACAATTTTATTCCAGTTTACACTCTGATTGCAGTTCTAGCATACAGTTAGTAAGGATGCCTCTTTCTTTCTAGTTCCCTTTCTATGATATGAGGCAATATTGCTGAAGCTATATTAAGATATTATGAAGTTGCACAGCTAAGTACCAACATGTGACAGTGTCCTGAATCCACATTACATTCTTTTATGCAGTTTTCAGCAAAGGTATGCTATCTGTAGCAAAAGCAGGTTAAAAACGGCGTGTATTGGAGCAACCTTTTGTAGTTATTCTAGGTTTGTTCATTTTCTTGCCAATCTTACACAATTCTGCTATAGATTACACAAAGGTTGCTAAGGCTATGCTGTTTCAATATATTAAAAATTTGTTTCCGTTTACATATTTTCTTCTTGAACTTCGCAGTTTCACAGCTTGCACAATTTTTCTACAAAGTATAGAATGCAGATCCTCCCAGTAGTCAAAGAAAGGAAATCCAGAAATCCCCACATGTCGAAACTGTTGTATCTTCCCGTTTGCTAAAATGTTCCCAAGTCCTCTATTCGGCTTGAGGGCTTCGAGGAAAATCTTGGAAAATGGAAGGTCATGTGGCACCCGAAGAAATCTTACTGTGGGATTACTAACTAAAAGGATCCACAATACCGGGCATATGGTACACTGAGTCCTACCATGAGAATTGGAGGGTACATGTTAAGATGACCAACTTGGACAAAGTGAGTTTGTGGTGGAATCTCCAGTAAGGATGTAAATTCTAACTGCTAATCAACTAATTTAACCCATTTCAAGGTTTAAAAGAAGGAAATAGGTACTACATCCATTGGCAAACATAAATATCCATCAATTTCAACATAAATAAACACATTTTAGAAAAATATATGATAGTAGCATATATTCTAAGTGCATGTGTATCAAATTGTTGTGGATTGTAATTATTCACATTATCATGACATAAAAGGACTTGAATAAAAGGTATTGCCTCAGCTACCACTCTGTCAGAATGTGATAATATAATTCTCAAGACATTAAAATAATATCTTATGGATAATCCTCAAAACATTAAACTAATATCAGATGGACCTTGTTTATCCTCTAGTGATGTCAGTATCAATCAATATTACTAAAAGGCTAAAAACTAAGACTAATATCAATCAAAATATTAAACTAATATCAAATCAACAATCTTAAACTAATATTTATATTCCTGTGGACCATGTATTTGGTCCAACAACAAATGCATGGTCCACAAGAATATAAATATGTACATGAAAAAAAAAGGTACAATTATATCGGAGCATACTTCGAATTGAGATAGTTACTGGTGCGCACACCGACAAGGACACCACACGCCTACATTCGCCAAGAGTTCCGCACCTAAAAAAGTAAAGAGTGAGTCATATCAGAATTTAGTTGAGTGTGGACATTACAGAAAGTATTACTCATGAGGGTTTTAAAAGCAAATTAATGCTGTCAGATCAAACTTTTCGAGATAAGTAACAAGGTATTATAGTCCGATATTTGGAATCAAGTTTATCAAATTCATATTTATAATGTCTATTTTGGTCAGATCATTGACAAAAAAAGAACGAAATCGAGTCCCGCACCATCCTCAACGCACTCAATGCACATGCATATACAACAAATATTACTCTCTGAAGATGATCGGTTATATATATCAAGCGGCTTTGGGCTCTCAAGGCCTTTTGGAGATGCAACAGTTGTTCATAGAAGCAATTAGATGCCCTTATCTTTTACATCTCCTTTTCTTTTTCCCATGAGAGGGTGGGAGAGACATCCCTTACAGAAGCTGTGGGCTTCTGTTTGGGGTTCCTGCAATGTGCTGAGTTCATAGAGGTTTCCCGTTGCTTTCACTAGATGAATAGAAATTGAAGTTGTATATGGCACGAGCTGTGGAACATAATCCCCAATTCTGGATAAATGCCAAGGGAATAGAAAATCTCTGACGAGGGAAGCATGTGACCGGAAGTTTGTGATGCATGAGTTTAAAAAGGAAGGCCGTCGTCATTCTCATTGGGATAAGGACAAGGGTGGGGTCACAGCTAGGGGTACCCTATTTAGATTTTTTTTAATTTTTATTTTCACGACGAGTATGGGGAGTAGATAATTCCATATTTAAACTAGTATCACTTCGAGTTCAGAGTTTTCACCACAAAAAATAGTATTCGGGTATAAGGCTTTAGGAACTTATTAGATAAATCTTCTTCCTACACAACAGTTGAAATTGAAATTTAAGCTCATAAACCTCTCTTATTATGAAAAGGAGACACCGCTGAGTCATAACTCTTTGGCAAGGGGACCCTGTTTAGATAGATGTCTGGTAAGCAAACATGGTGGTAACATCAGGGCCTCCACTACATATATATTGCAGCACCGCAAACAGTGCCAGACCCACCCAAAGCTCTCTTCAGCCGTCTCTGTCTGAAGACATCTGGAAACACTGATGTGGTTTATCAAATATTGCCCTGACAGAAGAATTAATGCATTCGGATTCAGGTGGGTTAATTTTCCTCCTTTCTCTGTTTCCTTCAAAAATGATGGGTGAGTTTGAGCCCAAAACCTCGGGAGACGTCTTCTACTAATCCTGCACCTGTATCCTCTCTCTGATTCTTCACCTTATGCATATGATCTGTTTTTGCTGCCTCCGGTCTATGCTATGATTTTATTCCACTGAAATCTGAATAAGAGGAATCAGATATACACTATTATTTCCTCTGAGGATTGTGGTCTCAACAAAGAATACTCCACACGGGAAAGGTCTAGTGTGAATGATACAGCCTATTGTTGGAATGCTAAGGAGAAGACTTGTATAGAAGAGAAACCATTTTGAACTAAACGGCTACATTATCGTTATTGTTAATAATTACTACTGGCTGTCTTATCCTTTTCTGACTCGGTCCGTAGGCATTCATCAACCACCACCTTCCCATGGCAAGTGGAGGATTTGCAAGGTCGGCCCTAGGCGTGGTGTGCCTGCCCTAGGCGTCTCCCAGCGCGGCGCCCTTCTCTCCGGTGGCCCAAGTTCTAGGTCGGCGGTCTTCTCCGGGGGGGGGGGGGGGAGGGGACTATTCCCTCTTCCGATAGGAAGATCCTCCCCCTCCTCCTCCTTTTCTGGGAGGGCAAAATCTCTCCCTCTTGGGAGGCCTTTCTTCTCCTTTGTAGAGAAGTTTTCTTCCTTCCTTGAAGGAAGGTTTTTGCTCTGGAGAACTTGTTCTTCTGGATCGATCTCTTTCGAGAGATTTTCTCCTTTTTTGACTGCGGCGATCTCTCTCTCCACTTTTTTGCTCCGTTGCTTTCATCTCTACCAACTTGTACTGTACCTTCTTTGGTGTGTTGAACGTACCTATCACCTGTTCGACGAAATGCCGAACTTAAGATAGAGACTCGAGACCATGTGTGTATCTCCTTTCTCCGATGTCACGAGTAAGCCCTCCGAACTCTCCTGCTTCACTGTCGAGCTACTTTCACCTTTGCAGCTCCTATTTCATTCGTTGAAGGCTTCTATGATGGTTTGCCTTACGACTCCCTCCGACATGGTTGGACGGCTCTTTCGACACCCAATGGCTACCAGTTATCTCTCTAGCTTTCTTTTGTTGTGTTTTATCTCTGTGGTGTGTGCTCCTGTAAGATTTGTTGCTAACTTCTCTGAAAATTTAGCCTTACCTTTATGTATGTAAGGTGTTTGTTGTAATGACTTCTTTATGTACTGTAACCGACTCTACGAATGAAAGCATTTCTTCTTAGGATAAAAAAAAATAAAAATGGAGGATTTGCGTCCCCTTGTTCCCCCCCCCACCCATCCCGATTTTGTTACGCCTGCGGTGGCAATTACTCTTCCTATAAAATTTTCCTTCGTGTCCAAGCCGACGTAGTTGGGCATGGATGATTTGGTAGATAATTCTTTAAAGAATCTGATCTTACATGATGTGTATAGGTTAAAAGTTCTTTGTATAATCATTGTATACATAGCTCGAAACACTAATAAAATACAAAAACATATATTTCATATTATTATATACATGGAGAATTTCTTATTGTTAAGTCCAACATCACTCATCAGGGCCGTCCTAAAGTAAGACTTAGATGCAGGAGGTTTTTACATATACGTAGTTCTTTGGACGATGGTTTATTATACCAGATCGGATCGTGACCATCTGGGTGACTCATATCATATCATGGCGAATTGGAACTCATATCGGCTCGGGGCGGTTTTTTCGTTTGGGGTTGTTGTGATTTTTAGGGAAAGAGAATGAAATTGGTGCCGACAGTGAGGATTCTTTCGATTCGACTTCGTGCATATTGATTTGGACTAAGCTTTGCATTTAGATTTTGGGAATTTTGAAATGTTTTGAAAGATTTGAAATCTCTCTCTCTCTATATATATAAACTTTTTTTTCATGTGACTGAATTTGGGTTTGGTTATTTTAAATTTGAGTTAGATCCAAATTAACGCATAACTCAGCCCAGCAGTGGCGGACGCATAAATTTTGTCCAGTGAGGTCACTGGAACATTAAGTCGTAAATAAAGTTGGGTCAATAAAATCTTGAACTAAATTATATGGGGTCCTGGATTAAGCCAGTAGGATCCTAGACTAAGCCACTGGAGGCCTAGACAGACTACTTTGCATTGAGATAATAGACTTAATAAAATTCAGTGGGATCCTAGGACCCCACTGAATATGGCTGCATCCGCCCCTGTAACCCAGCCCACCCAATTTACATCCTTACACACGCTCTTCATGGGCCTATATATCTGCTTTCCTAGAATTGAGGTTTGCAAATGTGCCTTTAATTAGAGGAAGATGATCTGTATCTTGTGAAAGTCGAGCTTGCAGTTAACTATATATCGATCTAAAGTTGTGTCACAACTCCTGTACAAGATTTCTATTTTGAAAAGGCTCCTTATATAAAGATTTGTTTTTTAAAACAGAATCTCTGAATTTCCCACATTGATGGAGTTAACAGTTTAGCTCTTAAAAAAGTAAATGTTGTCCAAGTTCAATTTGCCCAAAGCTGTAGATAATTTTCTTCCATTCATGACTTGCTTTCTATTTGATTATACATCTTGCCGCTGTCAAAAGATTAATTTTGAGTTCGATGTCAGAATCAACTTAGATTGATCATCTGTCATTCTACATCTATATATCTTGGCTCTGTTAATTTCTTGGTATCCCACACATCAAACCTGCAGGCATTAGAGTCGGCTTTCGTTTTCTGCCAATTTTGTGAATTAGCCTGGACACGAGGGTTATTAGCTTGGTTACTTGCATTCCATTTTAATGTTACATGTAAAAGATTTTGTATTCTATATGGTGCTTACCCATCCCACTCTAAATCAACTAATTAATTTTGAGTTTGGCTATTGTGACTGTTATAAGCTGCATAGAGATGCCATCTGCTTTCCAATGATGTGCATTGCAAAGAACACACTGTTTTTACCCACACTCCTTACCACCGCTCTTCTATTCAATACACCGAAAACGGTGCAGTGCCGGTGTTCCTGTATGAAGCTGCCCACCCTAACAACAGAGCACTGGATGCCATCTATCTTACAAATCACAAAATCATAAGTACTGGCCAAAATTGAAATGAACCGATGTAAGACTATTATATAGTCGCTCCAACACTTTCGCTCACGGTTAAGATGGGCCGTGAAAATTAGATAACATGAAGTGACGCAAATTAGAATATAAAGTTAGGTCAGACCCTGCTCTAATATCATCTTACAAACCACAAAATCCGGGTGTTGAATTTAAAAGGACCCAAAATCATAAGTACTGGCTCCAACAATCCGAAGGGAGTTAGGCTACTACCGTCCCAACTTCATGGGCAGCCAGTGGTCCGGGTGGGCGTTGCCGGGGGTGCTGGCCGAGAAGCCCGACGCGGGGCCGTCCCAGGTGAACCCGGCCAAGGGGATGACAGTCATCGGAGCGAGCCCATGGGTTGAGAACTACAACGTGCCCCTCTTGTCCACCGACGTCTCCGCCGCTCGCCGGATCGCCCGGCTAGTGAGCGCTCGAGGCGGCGGCCTGCCGATGGTTCAGACTATGGGCCTGGTCCACGGCGATGACACGACAGAGATAGCATGCATTCTGTTGGACCCTGCTCGGGTTGGAACGGACAAGGTGCAGAGCAGGGTCGAGATGCTGGCTGCGGAAGAAGGCTTGGACGTGGGGAAGGGATATTTCACGGACATCTCCCAGGAGACGATCATTGACAGATACATGAAGCTGGTCTCCATGGATGTATAATTGTTGATGCATGCATGTGATCGAGGAAGGAAGCATTTGAATCAATGTATGTACAACTCAACAAGTCCAATAATATGGATGCGGTTCCATCGGGACACAGCCGAAGGGAACAGATGAAAATGGACATGAAACAATAATAATAATAATAATAATAATAATAATAATAATGTGTGCAAAAGGTACGTACCTTATGGCTTGTTTACCAACACTCTTAGAATAGGTTCTAGTCATCGTTTTGGAGATGAGTTACCTTCTGATTAATAAGAATAGAGCCAAACACTGATGGTTCTTTGAAAAGTTAACAAAAAGGTATTAGTATAACGTTGCTTATTAAATCATACAAAACGACGTTTTTGCCACTGCTTTTTAACTCCCCAAATCTTCTATACTTTACTGAAAATAACTAACATCGGATCTTGGCTAGCTACCTTATGCAAATCATAATGTGTGGATCATGCATTCATATCTTCCCTTTGGGGATTGACGAAGTATGCCTTGTGGAGTAGAACAAGGAATGATTTGAATGCATGCAGATTAACCACCTACTATGAAGATTGGACTGTAAACTGAGCTAATGGGTTGGAAGTGCCAAGCTCAGCTCGTCTTCACTACCCGTTGGAATCTGTTTTTTGGAGTGGATATGGATACCTTGTCAAACACTTCGACCTCTGAGGTGAACAGCCATGGATCAACATTACTTGTTGATCTCAGTGCCGAGAGTCGAAATTCTCTGTAAATAGACTAGCATACGTACTTTGTGCCCAGCAATTGATCAAAATATACATAATACATTGTCCTGTGGCTGCAAATGGTTTGGGCTTTTTTTTTTTTTTTTCTTGTAACAATAAAATCGTTGCCATCATTTCATTCAATAGAAGGAGAGTAATACACATACACACACAGATATGGGAGGACAGATATCCCGGAATATACCAGAAGCAGATGGGGGAGATCGAACACACCAAGAAGCACAGAAAGGTTGCATCACAGGCTAAGAACCAGAGGTTAAACCCACAACATGTCGGAACGGAGCCGACGGCAGACAAAGGTACTAGCACACGGGATAAGCCCATCTGCATAGTTGAAGCCAGCGAGATCATCACAGCTGCCATCTAAACGAGATCTTGCACTTTCAGAATCCCATCATCGGTGATATTCGAGGGGAGGAGGGCAAAGCTCATTAGAATCGCCGAAAAGGTTTCCAGCGCGGCGTCCTTAGCTCTCTGGCGCCTCCAAGTTCTAGGTCGGCGTTTTGTCTCCTGAGGGGGAGGCGATTCTTCCCCTTTCCGATAGGAAGATCAGACCCCTCCTCTTTTTTAAGAGGGCAAAATCTCTCCCTTTTGGGAGTCCTTTTCTTCTCCTTCGTAGAGAAATTTTCCTCCTTCTTTTGTGGAAGGTTATACTCAGGAGAACTTTATTCTTCTGGATCGGCCTCCTTAAGGAAGTTTTCTCCTTCTTCGACTACGGCGATCCTTTTCTCCACCCTCTTGCTCCCTTGCTTTCATCTCTTCCGGCTTGTACTGTATCTTTTAAGTTTGTTGAACGTGCCTACCACTTGTTTGACAAAATGTTGAATCTAAGATGGAGGCTCGAGACTGTGTGCATATCTCCCTACTTCGAAGTTGTGAGTAGGCCCTCCGAACTCTCCTGCTTCAAAGACGAGTTGCTTCCACCGTTGCTTCCATGTTTGCCTTACGACTCCCTCCGGCATGTTTGGACGGCTCCTTTGACACCCAGTGATTTTTAGTTGTCTCTCTAACTTTCGTTTGCTGTGTTTTATCTATGTGGTGTGTGCTCTTGCAGGGTATACTCCTAGCTTCTCTAGAAGTTTAGCCTTATCTTTTAGCACGGAAAGTGTTTGTTGTAATAGTTTCTTAATGTATTGTAACTGGTTCTATAAATAAAAACATTTTTTTCTTATGATCAAAAAGAGAAAAAAAGAATCGCCGAAAAAAGTTGACATCCAGAGTTGCAAACCTAAAGCAGCAGACGAAGGCGAGCTCGGAGGCGTATACCATGGGGGTATATGGAAGGAGCACGGGAACTCGAGCATCTATCAAAGATTCATGATCACACACTGGATCATCCCAAGATCAACCATGCGAAGGGAAACACTGAAACTGCCAAATCTTGGAGTAGGGGCGCCAAAACAAAACAAAGGTAAAACCCGACGAGAAGAAGAAAGGGATAAAACCGAGATAAACAGGGGGGTAGGGAAGCAAGTAGATATGGTAGCGAGATCCGCAACCGGTTTGGCCAGACCTCAGCTCCATTTTGATTGGAGAATAGGAGAATAATAAAAGTAAATAAGAGGAGAATAAATTTTATTTTATTTTGACATACGAAATGGCTTACATCGTGCAGAATAACGTATCGGAAGAATAAGAAAAATAAGTCATTTTATCATAGATCTAAGAATTACTTATTCTTCTTATTCCGTCGATAAATCTCACAAAACTATCAAATCGAAATACTTCTTATTTTAATATACATTATTCCGTCAGTAGACCTCATAAAACAACTTAATTATTCTCCAATCAAAGGGCGCCTAGAAAATGCTAAGTAATTTATAAGAATCCAAACACAATGAAAACTCCGGTCTACAGCTACTTATAATATTTTACAATGTTTTACAACACACCAAGTAACCCCAAAAATAAAATTTTGATTTTTAAACCACCGGATCTAATACCTCCGACTTTGCACTAGAAACCGAAATCGCCTAAGAACTCATCTGACTTGTCGTTAAATGCCAAATAAACTTTTGATTTTGAAATCACGGATTTTAAAATCAGTGAAGATAAGATCTCTGAATCAGTACTTCGGTTTTTCTTTACGGTGGTTTTGGATGAAAAATCAAATCAGCCAAAAATAAGATTATGGGAGCCAACTGATTTAAGAATATGACTATCTACAACACTCTAAATGTACACAAAAACAACGTAAAATAAGTTATAACAATCTGAAGATAGGGAGAATGTTTAAAATCATTTGTTCCTTAATTATTTGGCAAGATTGTCACAATCTTTAAAAATTAGTTAGGCATGTTCCGCAATAAGAGGTTCAACAAAATTTGAAAGAAGGAAATTAGGTCGTCTCTTAAAGAACATAATGGTAATCCACTCATCTGAAAAAAATCCTCCGATAAAAAAAAAAAAGCAACTAAAATCTTCAGCAATGCTAGCTAGCTAGAAGACTCTCCTCCATTTTGAATTGAAGCCTCGTCCAGGGTCCACTAAAACCATCGCAAAGGGACACAACAGCTTGGTGAGGCATGAGGGGACCTCCGCATTCGCCATGTAGGGCGCAATAGTTGCTGTGGCAGGATCGGTATAACCTTTGGACGCCAAAGAAGGTGATGAACCCACGAAAATTCTGTCATGGCCAGGGATGTCAAAGGATACCTATCGGATCGAATGTTGACTTTATTCTTATTCTTATATTTTAAGTAATATGTATATCTTTATCTTTATCTTTTAAGAAATATGTATATTTTTATCTTTATCTTTAAAATTATCGAAAATAAATACATAAAAGATAAATTATCAGATAATACTATGTGTGAATATAAATTTAATCTTTTATTATTTCGGAAAAGAACAAAGAAATATTAATTTCAAAATATACATAGATACAAGTTCTGTCTAAGTAGTTATAAATTTACTTATAAATCACATGACATTTGTGAAAATAAACCTGGCAAACTGGTGAATGAGAAAGAGAGGGAATTAAAACAATAGTATGGATGATAAGACATCTAATTATATAGGTATGATTGAAAATTTTATTTATAAATAAGATATAATCAATAATTAAGATAAGTGAAAAAAACGGACAGATAATTAGATAATCGTACTAAAAAAAAGATGTATCTTTTTTCTTATTTTAACTTATTTGGATACAGATAGTATTCTTATCTTCATCTTTTAAATTGTATCTTCTATGATCTTTAAACTTCAAAAACGGACGGATGAAAAGATTTTAGGATAACATTACATCCCTAATCGTGGCATCCATCGTCAATTGAGTAGCCGCCGTGGATTTGCGGCTGTACTCTTGCTTGAGAAAAAAATGGTCTCTTTTTTATGTTGACCTGATCAAGATCGTATTGGAGCAACCTCAGGTCTGGCCTCCATTGTGCATATTAGCTGGTTGCGAGAGGATGAGGGTTGGAAGAGGAACATGCGCCGCAGGAGGACGTACAGGAAGAGAAAGAAACATGCATGCATTTCAGATGTTGGGGTTTTCCACAATAAAAATAGGGTAGGAGGTGTTTTTCTTTTGAGGAAAGTTTATCAAAGAATAGTATTGACAAGGAGAAATTTGACTCAGCCCAATTTAGCTCATCAAATATGCAGGCCCATAAGCCCACAGTCCTCCGAGGGCGATGCAAAGGGTCACATGGCGCTTAGAGCCTCGGCCTGCGCAATAAAGGCCGAATCATGGGCCCATTGGCCCCGGGATTCTAGATCTTCCAATAGGGCCTCATCACTTACCCTCAGAGTCTCGGCAAGGCCTTCACCCCCAAGATTCCCGAGAACTCAGCAAGGCCCTCCTAGGGCGCCTCATCACATGTTTTCACCGTCAGGTGGGTCCTGCGGACCTAACTGCCCACTTATAGTAGGGCCGCCGGATCTGCCTCGACAACTGTGGGTGAGTTCTCGTTTGCCCAATATCATGATTTCCCTAAATTAGGGGATCCGATCATAGACAAATCGCTCCTCCTAAGGAAATCGTCCCTATGACGCCTTGGAGGAGACCATATAATCTCTGGGTCTTCTCCAGAGCAATGTATATTTTTCTGAGCATGACAAACTCCTAGCAAGTTCTCGTCTGCTAGAACCTAACTTAGGCATCGGAGGATTTTGCTCCCCGCCAGACCGGGGGTCCCCTGACGCTTATGTTCTCCCCTTGCAAGTTTTGCTCCGGGCATTTCCACCATCAAATAAATTCTATTGAATAGTTAGAATCTCCGATTGGACGGCCACAACGATCCGACCAATTTCCGACTGCTACAAGTCTTTACCCTAAAAATTAGGGAAGCCCTTCCGAACATGTGAACAGACCCATATGTCCTTAATTTTTGTTTTGAAAGAGAAAATCCCTATACAAATTAGTGTATCCAAACACCTAAGCTCATTTTAAAATTAATACTATAAAATCTCAACGTTGAATTCACCGGTTTTTAAAACTTACGGAGGGGTCGTTTGGTGTATCCTAAAATGCCAAAAAATCTCAATTTTAAAATCCAATTGAAATAAAAAAAAAATATTTTAAAAATTTCTAGTTTTGATTTATGGTAGTTTTAGACTGAAAGTTGAAATCAGCTAAAAGAAGAATTATGGGAATCAACCGATTTTAAAATATGAGAATTTATGGTACTCCAAATATACAAAAAATAAACGTAAAATACTTTATGGTAATCCAAGGGAAACATTATCTTACAGTTAGTTACAATGTTTTACAATACACCAAATGACCCCAAAAATAAATTTTTGATTTTGAAATCATCGGTTCTAAAATTTCATGTTGTCTAAACTTAAATCGGGTAAGAACTCATTTGATGTGTCCTTAAATAATTTAAATTTTCAATTTTGAAATCTCAAATCATGAAATCAGTGAAAACAAAATCTCTGATTTTGTTTATGGTGATTTTGGACTGAAAATCAAGTCAACTAAAAAGAAGATTATAAGAGTCAACTGATTTTAAAATATGGCAAATTTCAATACTCTAAACGTATCAAAAAATAGCGTAAAATAGTTTACAGTAATCTAAACATAAGGAGAATGTCAATGTAAGGCCATTTATAATGTTGTACAGCATTTTAGGGCACATTTTAAAGGGCCACTGAAAAGATTATAGGGAAAAAAGGATAATCCTCTAGATGATCCCATTCAATGGCGTCCGTCGAGAACAGATCCTCAATTAGAGAATACCAAGTATCCGAGTCAATCAAAAGTTCGATTCTCTTTGAACTACACAGTCTCAAATGGCAGTCACAATATTCACAAATATTTAGTCTTGACTCATAAAAAAAAAGAAGTATAATTTATTCCATTACAATATTCGCACTGAACCCATAAATCTTTGTATTTATTAAAAAAAATATTTCCTTCTCCTTCTCCTTATCCTTTATCTATATTGACATGAATACTTCAGTTTATGAGACTCCAAATGTGCAAAAAAATAAAATAATAACATTAAGCAAACAGCAATTCAAACATAAAAAAGTATTATTTTATAAACATTTTATAGTAGTTTACGACATACCGAACTACCTTTAAATAAGGAAATCTCACACTTCAAGATTCACGCATAAGCGCACACACACAAAAAAGGAAATTTTGCATCAGAAAAAATCTCACTTCACATGTATATAAACCTTTAGATCGGAAAAAATCCGCAATCCACAGCTCAAGCTCATGCACAGACCATATATAGTTAGTTAAATACTTTATAATACGTGTATAGTTCACACACTTTTGAATTTTTGAATAAAACTCCTGTATGCCAAACCGAAGTAAAAGATAGTAAAAAATACTCGTCATCAACCACTTTATTCATATATAATACAAAAACGTTTAATACTTGCCATTTAATATACTATATTATTGATTTAAAATATGGTTTTTATTGCTTAGATATCATAGAACATGATATTATATGATAAAATTTTTACATTTTTATTGACAAAAACTCATAATTTAATTGATAACTATTTATTATATGATTATAATAGCTATTTTAACTTTTTAAAACTCCTGTAAAAAGAATTTTAGACATCTTGTCGATTTTTTTTTTAACCTTTCAATTATTTGATCGAACTTTTGACCGTCCTATTCAAATTTTAAACCGAATCATATCCAAACGTATATGTTTACGAATAATATCATGGCACAGACACAAAAAGGAAGAAGCAAGTTTGTCACGGCATGGTGAATTGCAGCAAGTTGCTAGGCTATTAAGGTAGCTTTTCTTTGAGCCAATGGGGTTGACCCAAATTCAGCCTAGATTCAGGTCTACGTCGGCCTGCTTCTGCCAACCCAAAAGCAAATTTTTGGCCAGCCCAGCGTACATCAAATTGGGTTGGTCTGGGCCTTGCTGAGAGCTGGCCCACCCTGCATGCTTTTAGGGATGTAAATTGGACGGGCTGGATTGCGTTATAGAATAATATTGGTCTAACCCAAATTTAAAGCAGTCCAGCGCAATTTTGATCTAATACAATTTCAGTCTAAATTTAATTCAAATTCAGCCCTAATTTAATAGTGAGTAGGTTGGGTTGGGTTAGATTAAGTTGGTCATGTTTATAAATAATTTGTTAGAAATGTTTTACTTTTTTGTACGAGTTATTGTAAAAGTAGGTAGATTAAACTGGGTTAACCCGTTTTCAGTTTAATCCAGTCCATATTTAACTAATGTCAACTCAAATTTAACTCAACTCAATTTATATAATCTGGGTCCATCTAATTTCCTTTAATATGGACTGAATTAGACTAAATTATAAACTGACTAGCCCGATTAACACCCTTACATGCACCCTTACTTCCCACCTTCCCAGCTCTCCGTTGGAGAAGATGTTCACCCAAGCTAGCCGCATCAGACTCGTTTAAATCAAAAGCCACTCTGCTCTGATGGACTTTTCAAGTCCGCTTTCAACATGAACAGTCCCTTTCCAAACTCCTAGCTGCAGTCAGTCTTGAATTTATTTTAGGGGTTTCATTTGATGAATCTATTCCTTTCAAATCAATAAACCTATGCTAAACACTTTTATGGCATTTATTTGGTGTTATTTATGTGTGCTATATTTATTTTGATATTATTTGTAGCACACAGTATTTATAAGAATATCAGAATATGTACTCGCTAAATTTTTCTAGATGAGACACTAGAGTTGTTTAGGACATCGGAACATCCCATCCTGACAGAAAAATGTGACGGAGACTGAGATAGGACTGTCAACTATGATTTGACTAGACGAGACGCAATTACCAGAACATCAATGATGTCTAAACATGAACTAGAGACCAAATCCTGTTGCAATTAACAAAGTTGTCCTCATAAATAAAGATGAGCACCCTTCTGATCTACTTGCAATTATGCTCGAAAAGCTACTCCAATTAGACAGGAAGAAATATAGGACGGATAAGATTTTAGTACAAGATGCCCATCTCATTAGTGCTATGGTTGCTGACAATGCTGCGACCTGAAGCATCCCAGGGGAGAAGGTGGTCACTGATATTTTCTATCAGAAAAAAATGGTTCAGTGCAAGAAAAAAAAACCACAATAACAAAGATAACAAAGAACACAACAAAGGCAGTAGGAGGAGGAAATCAGAATCGGATGACAGCCGAGCGTTTGTAAAACCTTAAACAAAAGGTTGAAGATACACCGAAGCGAAGCGAGCATATTATGTACTAATTTAAGAGAACAAGGAGAAGGATCCTCCGCCTTCGAAACCATTCATGTATTGGCTTCCAACTAATAGTTTCAAATTAAAGCTTGTCATATGGGGACGAAACCGGATTATAGGAAAAATTTGGTTTAAATAACTACTTCCACACAACAATTTTCATGTTGAAAGTAAAAATGGAAGGTAACTTCCAATCAGAAGCTTCACAAACACCCTATATCATGGAGAAATGTGCGGATGTTACTGTGCACACGATGCCTCCAAAGGAACTGTCAATGAAGTACTTAACAAGAAGCTCCCCCCAAAAAGATGAATTGGAAAAAAAAAATCTGCCTGAGAAAGCCTGATCAGTATCTGCAACGAGAATTGCATCATTGTTCTGCCAATAAGCAATCATATTTGACAAATCTCCCCACTAAAGTCTATAAATTTTAGTACTACTTTGTTAACAGAATGAGTTACCATGAGACTAATTATTCTTGATTGCGTATTTCAGAGTTAAAGAGTGTTTCACTTTGATGGCAGGACAAAAATTAAGACGAAACTTCAAATTTTTGGTTATATGGTGGAATTACTTATTCACCTAATTTTGAGAATAAATAATTTTTAACCGGAATACTAAATTCCTCTTATCAAATCCAAATCTGACTTATTTCGTGTATAATGAAGTCTTACTCCCCCAAATTTTGCAAAGAAAGTTGAGTTAAACAGAAAACCAAGGCAAATTGTCCACTTTCCCAATCTGTGTGCTCCCAAAGTCACCAACAGGAAGCATGAGCCTTTACAGCAGACCCTAAGAACTACACAATCACAAAAACTTTTGTTAGAGGTGCTGACCACAAAGACTTCTCATCTTCTTTCTCAATAAAAATGTCATCTTTAGCGAAACCAAATGCAACAGTAAAACCCTTTTCCATATCAAGAAGCCGAGAACCTCAAGATACAAAGGAAAAATCTTTAGGGCCACCATCTTCGAACCGGGCACCCTACGCTGGGTTGGACATCCCTCCTTAATTTTCTTAGAGGTTAAATATTTAGATTGCTAAACCGTATTCTTTTATATGAATGACTGAATAGTCTCTTCTTCTACTTCTTGTGAGATGAGAAAAATAAGATTGACGTATGAAAAGTTATCTATGAATATTGAACATAGAGAAAGTTATCTATGTGGTGCGTGAAAGAGATATATTCATAAAAACTCGACATAATTTTACAATAATTTTTCATTAATTGTCCTTATAAGCATTATCATGTATAGCTTATATTCATATTAAGTTAAAATACTCAATTTATTTCATCATTTCAATGTCATTGTTTGCATTTCTTGATGTCTATCTTTTTCTTCACACGTATATGAGTTGGATGTCCTTCTAATAAGAAATTATGCTAACATGTTGCAAAGAAAAATTAGTTAAAAATAATTCCCATATAAAATTTCAAAAAATAAAAGTAATCCTCACAATAAACATTTTCCAGGCAAGCATGTCTATTTATAAACTTTTTACATAATTTTTTTCCATTTAGATAAACTTATTCACATCAAATTCGGACAAAATCATAGGTAACGTTGTAACAAGGACTTTTGCATTTAAAGTGGTGGTCATCATCATTAAGTTTGGCAAATAAAGTCTACAATCATGTTAAAGAATCTTTAATGTTATTTGTTAAAATTATTTATATTATAGATAAGTGCGATTAATTTGCAATATTATTATACGCATCATGTGGGATGCACATTCAATCGGGTGTGCGCTGTACCCGGAGTGGGGGGACCGAGTAAGGTGCACACTCGGTTGTAACAAGGAATGTTTGCATTTAAAACGGTTGTCGTCATGTTTGATTCCGACAAATGAAAAGTCGACAATCATATTACAGAATCTCTTATGTTGACAGTTGGTAGAATTATTCAATATTATAGATAAGAAGTGATCTCCGGTCATTTTGGAATGTTAACATTATTCTTGTCAAAAAGTAATAGCCTCATAAATTGTCACTTTACATGCATTCGTTCCTTTTCGAATGTTTACATTATTCTTGTCGAAAATTAATAGCATCGAAAATTGTCACTTTACATGCATTCTAACACGTGCTTCTTTTAGAATGTTAACGTTATTCTTGTCAAAAAATAATAGCATCGAAAATTGTCACTTTATGTGCATTCTAATGCATGCTCTTTTCTGTCTAGTCACTTCAAATTCTGACAAAAAGGTATAAGCAATGTTGCAAAAGAAACTCATGCATTTAAATAATTGTCGTCATCTTTGATTCTGACAAATGAAAAATCGAGAATCATGTTAGAGAATCTCTTATGTTGACCGTTTGTAGAGTTATTCAATATTATAGATAAAAAGTGATTTCCGATCATTTTGGAAGTTAATATTATTCTTATATAAAAGTAACAATCTCGTAAATTGTTACTTTACATGCATTCTAACACGCGCTCCTTTTAGAATGTTAACATTATTCTTGTCGAAAAGTAATAGCATCAAAAATTGTCACTTTACATGCATTTTAACACGCGCTCCTTTTGGAATGTTAACGTTATTCTCGTCGAAAGATAATAGCATCGAAAATTGTCACTTTATATGCATTCTAATACGCACTCCTTTTGGAATGTTAACGTTATTCTCGTCGAAAAGTAATAGTATCAAAAATTGTCACTTTACATGCATTCAAACACACGCTTCTTTTTGCTTAGTACGTCAAATACTGATAAAAAGGTATAGACAATATTAAAAAATAAACTTATGCATTTAAGATGGTTGTCGTTAGTTTTGATTCCGACAAATGAAAAGGCGACAATCATGTTAGAGAATCTCTTATGTTGACAGTTGGTAGAGTTATTCAATATTACAGGTAAAAGGTGATCTCCGCTCATTTTGGAATGTTAACGTTATTCTTGTCGAAAAGTAATAGCATCGAAAATTGTCACTTTGCATGCATTCTAACACACACTCATTTATGCTTAGTCACGTCAAATTCTGACAAAAAAGTATAGGCGGTGTTGTAAAAGTAACTTGCGCAATTAAATGATTGTCGTCATCTTTGATTCCGACAAATGAAAAGTCGACAATCATGTTAGAGAATCTCTTATGTTGACAGGTGGTAGAGTTATTCAATATTTCAGGTAAGAAGTGATCTCCGCTCATTTTGGAATGTTAACGTTATTCTTGTCGAAAAGTAATAGCATCGAAAATTGTCACTTTGCATGCATTCTAACATACACTCATTTATACTTAGTCACGTCAAATTCTGACAAAAAAATATAGGCGATGTTGTAAAAGTAACTTGCGCATTTAAATGATTGTCGTCATCTTTGATTCCGACAAATGAAAAGTCGACAATCATGTTAGAGAATCTCTTATGTTGACAGGTGGTAGAGTTATTCAATATTCCAGGTAAGAAGTGATCTCCGCTCATTTTGGAATGTTAACGTTATTCTTGTCGAAAAGTAATAGCATCGAAAATTGTCACTTTGCATGCATTCTAACACACACTCATTTATGCTTAGTCACGTCAAATTCTAACAAAAAAGTATAGGCGGTGTTGTAAAAGTAACTTGCGCATTTAAATGATTGTCGTCATCTTTGATTCCGACAAATGAAAAGTCGACAATCATGTTAGAGAATCTCTTATGTTGACAGGTGGTAGAGTTATTCAATATTCCAGGTAAGAAGTGATCTCCGCTCATTTTGGAATGTTAACGTTATTCTTGTCGAAAAGTAATAGCATCGAAAATTGTCACTTTGCATGCATTCTAACACACACTCATTTATGCTTAGTCACGTCAAATTCTGACAAAAAAGTATAGGCGATGTTGTAAAAGTAACTTGCGCATTTAAATGATTGTCGTAATCTTTGATTCCGACAAATGAAAAGTCGACAATCATGTTAGAGAATCTCTTATGTTGACAGTTGGTAGAGTTATTCAATATTCCAGATAAGAAGTGATCTCCGCTCATTTTGGAATGTTAACGTTATTCTTGTCGAAAAGTATTGACATCTAAAATTGTCACCTTGCATGCATTCTAACACACACTCCTTTATGCTTAGTCACGTCAAATTCTGACAAAAAAGTATAGGCGATGTTGTAAAAGAAACTTACGCATTTAAATGATTGTCGTCATCTTTGATTCCGACAAGTAAAAAGTCGACAATCATGTTAGAGAATCTCTTATGTTGACAGTTGGTAGAATTATTCAATATTACAGATAAGAAATGATCTCCTATCATTCTAGAACGTTAACATTATTCTTGTCACAAAATAATAGCCTCATAATTTGTTACTTTGCATGCATTCTAGCATTCGCTCTTTTTAGAATAGTCACATTAAATTCTAACAAAAAGGTACATGCAATGTTGCAAAAGAAACTTATGCATTTAAATGCTTGTCGTCATCTTTGATTCCGACAAATTAAAAGTCGGCAATCATGTTGGAGAATCTCTTATGTTGACAGTTAGTATATTTATTTAATATTACAGATAAGAAGTGATCTTCGATCATTTTAGAATGTTTACATTGTTCTTGTCGAAAAATAATAACATCATAAATTGTCACTCTACATACATTCTAACACGTGTTCCTTTCTACTTAATAACGTCAAATTTTGACAAAAAAATATAAATAATATTGTAAAAGAAACTTTTGTTTGCATTTAAAATGGGTGTTGTCATATTTGATTATGAGAAATGAAAAGTACGACAATCATATTAGAAAATCTCTTATGTTGACCATTGGTAGAGTCATTCGATATTATAGATAAGAGGTGATCTCGGATCATTTTGGAATGCTAACGTTATTATTAATAAAAAATAATAACATCGCAAATTATTGCTTTACTTACCTATTGCTATGTGCCTTTTTCATGTGGAGTTTTAAATATTGTTCCATCGGTACTGTTAGAATATACACAAAACAGTCCTCACAAGCTTTTCATCGTCACTAATTTTCTACTACATTGAGAAAAATTTTATTAACAACAAGAAAAGCACAGAGGATACATGGACATATATATCGAATCCAAAAGCACATAATTATTAAAATATAGAAAGTACTCCACCTATAACTGAAATTTTGCAGCCACTGCACTTCATATATATGTAGAGATATTTCCAAGCGCAACTCTTAACACAAGGGCTCAGATCAAGAGTACCTCAATGAAATGAGACAGTATCCACGACAAACACGAAGAACACTTGAACTTCCTACTAAGCAAATCAGGTCAAAGATACGGCTTCCAACAATTTTGTGGTGGGGAGAACCTACGGATGGTCTTCTTCTTGATCTTTACCTTCTCCCCTCCAGCTCCAGAAACCCTAACTGAAAGGCACTGGCGTGGGGTATAGGCCCCTTAGAGACAGCGTCACGTCAGCCTCCCGAACAGTGGCCCGGCACAGGGGGCACAGGGTGCTCTCCTCCAGCCATCGGCTGATGCACTCCAAGTGAAATGCGTGCTGGCACTTGGTCACAACCAGCTTCCACGACCTAGCGACATCTTCTAGGCACACGGCACACGCCTCCGTCTTCTCCTTGCTCCCCGCCGGTGTCACGATGTTGAACCCCTCTGGTTCGGGGGCTGGCATCTCCTGCATGTATACGCCTGGCAGGCGAACCATTGTATCCTCCAAGGAGTTCTGCAGCTCCCAAAGCCCGTCGTGGACGACGTCCTCGATTATGTTCACCTCCACGACCACCCGCATGGCAGTGTGTTCGAGGAAGATGGCGTGTTGGGCAGCATGCCGGAGGAAGGCCGCGTACTCCTTCTTGATGTAGGCGCGGGCCTGGGGTGGCACCACATAGCGGAGGCTACGCACGTCGGATGATATGGTGCGGCAGGGCGGCGGCTTGTTGTCCTGGTTATGGACGGAGTTGTGGGTGAGGACGGTGTGGCGGCGATCGGAGTGCATCGCCTGGGGCCAATCGAGCTCCGCCATCACGTTGGCAATGGTAGCGACGGATGGGATGAGCCCGGGCTGTGCTGGCGCCTGGAGCACCTTGCTTTGTAGCAGGAAGCGAGACATACCCCGCACAAAGACGTTAACACTGGTATCAGACTGCCACCGGTTGCCCCGCACTTCACCTTCGGGAGGGTCGGCAGGGCCTCCGGCGACAGAGGTGAGGGACCTCATGGTCATCTCCAGCCGGGAATGGTTCCAGTTAAAGCAAACAGTTCGTCTGTCGGACCTGCAATCGAAGGCCATGGGTGTTGGGTCTAGGGGGGGGGGGGGGGGGGCAGAGTTTGGGAAGGGATCGAAAAGGGTGGTGCGGGCCAAGAGGATGCCCACTCTAGGGTGATATATGTAGAAGCACTGCTGCATAGGACGCCATAACCATTGAGGGAGAGGGCTGGGATAGGAAGCCAAAGGCAATGGCGAGCACCAAAGCAACGAGGAGAATTCGCGACGTGGGAGGAGACGATAGGAGGATACTCGCCGAGGGACACGGGGAACCCCCACCACTCAGGAGAGTTACAGTCGAGAGACGGAAAGGTAGTAATAATAACCATGTAGCAAGTAAGGAATACGCATGCAGAGTAAAGAGATACGGAGAGAGAGAGAGAGTAGAAGTGGAGTAAAATGGTGAAACAGCTTTTGGGTTTCTCCACTTCACCCATTTCCGGCGCCCACAGAATCCGGCTTCTTTGGCATCCTATTTCTATGAGCTCCCCACCATAATAAGTTGTCATTATGTGGTTTTACCATGCCACGTACCGGATTGAAGGTATAGCCACGTCCAGATGTGATATGAGATGTCTACCTTACCCCTCCATAATTTGAGACAAACCAACGCTTGACGGGTGGGAGACGTGGATGAGTTCACATGAGGACGCCCGCGTAGGGGTTGGAATCTTGCTGGCAGCAGAAACGGCAGCGGCCAACCGGGAAGGGCATTTAAAGAGGAGAGGCATGTGGAGGTAACTGCTATTTTCACCCTCTGCGCTCCCGGCGAGATCCTTCCTTGCCTTCCTCCCCTCGCAATCCAGACAAACAAGTGGTAAGACACACGAAGAGTGAGGGCTGGCATGGTAGGGGTGGAAATGAGCTGTATGAAACTAATGATTTGAATGTGAAATTTCTTTCCGGAGCTCACTCTCCACTTTCGGTGGAATACTGAGACGCCCACTTATTAGCTGGTTAACTGCAGGGCAATGTGTTTGGTCTGTACTCGTCATTATGTTCTGTGCCACGTACACCTGAAGTACTGGAAAGCTAGTTAACTGGATATATCTCAAGGAAAAGAATTAATTAACCCGCGGGAGGTGGAGTTCATGAGAAATACATACTTGTTCAGGGTAGAATTAAACTCTCAAGTGCTTTACATGAGAAGATGTTCTTCCAGATCATTACCAAGGAGAACTCAGGACTCAGGAGTGGGTTTCATTCACTAGAACTTGCTTTGAGTACCAAAAGGGAGCCATTATATATTAATGGGAGACATGATAGCTAAATGGGTATAATTAAGTTAACTTTCATTTCAAGGGTAACCTTGGTAGCTAGCATTGATTTATTAGGAAACTGGAGTGCTGTTGCTAACATGACAATCAAATCTTGTGGAAGGGAACTTGATTTAATCATAAAATGAAAGAGAAACAGTACTGCTTCAAGGTGGTCTTAAACCAGAGTTTTGTTAAATACACTCTAGGTATAATACGACAAAAATACGTTCGAGTGTAATTTGATTTAGACTTTGAATGGGACGGTAGTTAAAAATTTGGTCAAACAATCAAAATGTTGAAAGAAGATTTAAAAGGTGCGTATAAAAAAGTTTATACAGATTTTTAAAGATTAAGATAAAGACTATAACCATGTAATATAAATCGTTATTAACTAAATAAAAAGTTTTTGTCGATGAAATGTGTCTATATTTATCATATTTCTGATCTCGTATCTTATGAGATTTAAGTCATAAAGGTTTTACTTTAATTCAATATCATGGTGTATTTGAAGGGAAGTATTAAACATTTTTATATGATACGTGAATAAAATTGTTGATGACAAACAAATAAGCATTTTTCCTACTTTGAGTTTGTATGATATATGGGAACTTTAAATTGAAAGTTTAAACATAAATGAATAATATTATACTTACCTATGGTTAAACTTAGCATACATGAGCAAGAAAAACCAGCTACGGTTAAACCCATCCTCAACGTGGACTTTTGGTGGTGCCTATTTGATACGAATGTTCAAAGTATACAATGCATTTGTTCAAGATAATATTAAGCATATCTCAAGAATTGGATTCTATTTGACTGAACTTTGTTTACATGCACACACACACATAAAAAAGGATAATTTGAAGATTCGACATGTATCTAGCCTACTTTCATTTCAAGGTAGCTATTTCTACTTTTGGTTTGTTAGGAAAATGAACTGCACTCATAATGAGCAAATCTAGTGGAGAGGAAATTACTTTATTACATCACCAAATCTCGCCTCCCTGACTTAATCAGATGACATTTTTATTCACATACCTCAGTTAGCTTGAAGAACTTGTGGTTAAGATCAAATCTCAGGAAGGAAAAAATGACATTTCTATGGCAAGTTATTTCTTTCAAGCATTTCCTCTTAAATTTCATTAGTGGATGTCCTCCGCAAAGTATAACCAACTTGAGAATCTTTGAAAGGGACTCTCTCATCTGGTGGTCATGTTGTTCAGCTTGCTTCACTATAATGTCAAGTAAAGGTCAATTGTTCTATCAAATAATCAAATTAAGTAGCATAGTGACGTTTTATTATAAGATACGAGATAATTAAAGTAAGTATTCAGGCATCAAAGCCAACTTGTTGATGTTCTACAATGTGAACTCTCAGATGGTTATCCCTTGTAATGAAGTTAGAAAGCTCATTTACAAATAGCTAGGGTTTATATATTTCATGTTAACCACTCTTACATGTTCAATTTTCAAAAAATGTGATACTTAATTACATACTATCTTATACACCATTCCAATATATTACAATAATATTTCAAGACTGTCACTTTGATGATATATTTGATATATTTCACATGTGCCACTGAGACGACACATTTGGTCCATACGTGATCTTGTAAGGATATCCGCAGGGAAAAATATTGCCAACACATGCGAGCGCCGACGCAACGTGCATGTGGGAGTACTGCTATTTTCACCCCTGTGCTCCCAATAAGATCCTTCCCCCCTCTCAATCTAGACAAACTAGTAACAAGTGGTAAGATACATGTAGAGTGAGGGCTGGCATGTAGGGGTGGAAATGGAAATGAGCTGTGCGAAAATAATGAATTGAATTTTTTTCCCGGAGCCCACTCGATCTCCTTTGTCAGTGGAATACTGAGACGGCCACTTATTAGCTAATTAACTACAGGGCAGTTACTTATCATTATGTTTTGTGCCACACCTTAACTGGAAAGCTAGTCAACTGGATGTCAAGGAAAATAATTAATTAACCGAGGTGTGGAGTTCATAGAGAAATAAATCCTTGCTCAGGGTAGGATTAAACTCAAGTTTACACGAGTAATAATTGCTGCAATGCCTTGAGCATACTATCTGATCAGTTTGAATCGAACGGCTGCGCAGCTCCCCCCAGAGAGGGAGTAGGTTGGCTTTTTTTTATATATATATATTTATCATATTTTTTTAAAAAAATTGAAACGTCCGGTCAAAAAAATCGAACAGAGCTCTGAGTTAGCCGTATTTTTTTGAAAAAAACCTTTATGAAATGCCTTGGTTTGCATGCAAGAATATTTTTTAAAAAAAATATGCAGCCAGCTCGGGCCAACCCAAGCTCACTGGCTATATCGTCTGATTTTTTATCAGATGTTTTAAAAAAATTTAAAAATTGAGAAAAAATAAAAAATTGGTTTGCTTCCTATTGGGTGAGCGGTTACACGGCCATCCGACCCAAAAGGATCGGACGACTATGCCTTGAGCATTACAATCTACATGGTTTGTAATATCCAAAATATTGCAGCAAGTATGACTCTTACATGAGATGTTCTTCGAAATCATACCAAGCAGGACACAGGTGTGGATTTCATTCACTAGAACTTGTTTTAACAAAAAAGGAACCATTATTGGAAGATATGCTAAGTGTCTCTAAGCTAACTTTCATCTCAAAGGTAACCCTAGTAGCATTGATTTGTTAGGAAAATGGACTGCACTCGTCATGGCTAACATGACAATCAAATCTTATGGAAGGGGAGAAGATTTAAATCATAAAACGAAAGAGAAACACTGCTTCAAGATGGTGCTAAATCATAGTTGGTTAAATATGGTGGGGGTATAGTACGACAAAAGTATGTTCAAATATAGTTTGATTTAAATTTTGAATGTAATAATTAAAATTTTGGTTAAAACAATTAAAAGATTGAAGGACAATTCAACAAGATAACTATAAAATTTTTTTGTCAAGGTTTTTAAAGATTAAGATAAAAACTATAGCCATCTAACAAATAGTTCTTAGCTAGATAACGAGTTTTCGTCAATAAAAATGTGAGTTTTTTTGTCATATTTATGTTCTCGCGCCTTATGAGATTTAAGTCATATAGGCTTGCTTTAATTCAATAACATCGTGCATTAAATGGGAAGCATTAAACATTTTGTGTCATGCATGCTTATGTCAACAAAATAAGTAGTTTTTCTTATTTTTCTGTTTGTTATGATATATGGGAGTTTTATTTGGAAAATTTAACATACATAAATAATACGTGTATAGTACAGTATGGTTGCAAATGGGTTGAGGCAGATCAGGGGATGGTTTCATCAGCATGTGATCCATTGGGATCATAAGTCAAAATTTTAATTCAAAAAGTATCGCGGATCGGGTTGAGTTAGATGTAAAAAAATTTTCCCATCCATGAATAGTGTGAATTAGATCGGGGGAGGGATTAATCCAACTGTGATCCACATTTGCGCAGCCTGGAGTGGTGTGGATCAGAGTGGATTCCACTGTGGGTTATTTAAAAAATGTATAATTATAAAGAAAAGTTATCTAAATAACAATAATAAAATTCTCATGATGTTTTAGATATACATGGTCATACATGTGATGTTGGAGAGAAGGCTACTCAGACGAAAAAACTAAAAAAACCTTAGAAGTAAGGTCTCTTTATGCTATTCTTATTGTAGCCCCTCGGATCATCAGACGTTTATAAGCTTCTTTGTATCATTAAAGAGGAATAATGGTTAAATAGTCTATAATATATTCTTAAATTACATATGTAATGATATCTTAGTAATTCAAATATAATTTATGGAACACAGATTGGAGTAGATTTTCATGGATATCCATGAGTTTAGAGATTAGAGATCTAATCCAATCCATAAGATGTACACGTTGGAACGGATTAGATTAATGTGTTTAATTTTAGACTAATACATGATCCAATCCTCAAGAAGTGGTTACTCCTTTTGTCTCAAACACTAATCCAATCCATAAATTTGCAAATTGTATCAGATTTTATGGATTAGGGGCAGATTAGATTGCAGGTTAACATGATCTACTTGCAGCCTAAATACTGTATTTACCGGTGGGTTAAACTGAAGGTACATGAGCAAGATACACCAACTGAAGGGAGGATTAAACGCATACTCGACACTAGTAGAAATCGAGTTCTTAGCGACAGAAATTAGTGACATCTTAAAAAGCCGTTGCAAATAATGCCCATTGGCAACGGCTATATGTAGCTATCGCAAATAAAGATTATTAGTGATAGCTATATTTAGCCGTCACAAATAAATAGTATTTGCATAGCCATCGTTAATCCTTATTATTTGCGACGGCTTACATTTTAGCAGTCGCTAATGTGTGTATTAGTGACGTCTACAATAAACTGTGGCTAATACACCGAGTATTAGTGACAATACAAAAAAATCGTCTCGAATATATCACAGTAGCCGCAGCTAAAGACCTAATTTACCACTAACACTCAATATATTAGCCACGATTAAAGGCAACAGTCGCTAATACTAATTCTTTAGCCACGGCTAGAATAAGGCCGTCACTAATAATGAAATTAGTGACGGCTAAGGTAAACCCGTCGTTAATAAAAATAGTTGCGATGCGTTTGTTTATCAGTTGCCAATAGTTGCTAATTGCAACGGTTATTTTAGCTGTTGCTAATAATTTTTATATATTAAACTTATAGTTAATATACTTATAGTTAAATATTGTAACTAATATTAGTTATAAAGTATAATCGGAATATTTAACTTAATATTTCTCATATAATTATAATAATATAACTTATAACTAATTTTTATTGTATTAGTTAAACTTTGATATAGTTTAATATAGCTTTTACCTAATAAACTGTTAAATATAATTAACTTAGCATGATTTAGTTAAATATATAGTTAACTTACATAATTAAGTAGACAATATATTATCTAAATATATTAATATAAATATAGTTATACTAAGTAAATATATAATAGAAATATACTTAACTAAGTATATTAGTTAACGTAAATATATTAGTATATTTAACTATTAGCAGTTAAGTGTATATTTAACTAAATATAATATTACTAAATATGCAGTTAAGTATATATTTAACTAGTCATTATTACTTTAAACCTAATATAAGTGTAGTTAAATGTATATTTATGTATTTAACTAATATGGTTAGAGAATAATTAATTATCCTAACTAATAAAACTATTATGCAAGTATTAAATGTAACTAATATGGTTAAATATTTACTTAACTAATATAACTAATATAAAATAGTTAAATATATAGTATAGTTGAATACAGTTAACTTTGTATCACATAATTAACTATATTTATCAATTAAATACTTAATATAATTAAATAATTATACAACTTAATTAATAGACTTAATTAATTCAGTATTTAATGAATTAAGTTACATACCTAAACTAATATTAGTAGTGTACAGATATAACATCTCTCTTTTGTCCTATGAGTTTCTCATCTCTCTTTTCAAGTAATTACATAGTAACATACATGTGCATGACCATAATCATATGGTAGGCAATATGTACTAGCTAAACATAGTAGTGTAAATATAGTTATATTAAGTAAATATATAGTAAAAATACAGTTAAGTTAAATACATTAGTATAAATATAATAAAGCTATTATGCAAGTATTAAGTATATATAAATATTTAACTAATATAGTTACATGCTTAATTAGTTACGTATAATTCTTAGTTACGTATAATTCTTAGCTTTATATTTAACTAATATAGTTAAATATTTACTTAACCAATATTAGTAATACAGTTAAATATATTTAACTTAGTATCATCTAGTTAAATATGTAGTTAAGTTACATTATTAACTATGTATTATATTAGTTAAATAATTAGTATAAATATAATTATACTAAGTAAATATACAACATAAATATTGTTAAATATACTTAACTAAGTATATCAACTAACTAATAAGTATAAATTTAACTAAAATTTTATTAGTTAACTAAAAGTAATATATAGTTAAATCATTATAACTAGAATAATATATAGTAAAATACAGTTAACTATTCTTTTTTAAGTTACTATTAATATTATTTATTTTGGTAAATATTCAAGTATATATTTTAAACAAACTTTTGTGCAAAATACTCCAAAGTCTTTAGTTCTTAGTTACTAGTTTCTCACTTTTGGTAAAGAATCAGAGGAAGATGATGTTGCCTATATAAGAGGGGTAGAAACCTTCAAATATAGTAGATTTGTATTTCAATTAACGAGGCGTTTTAAAAGTATTGATTCAATTCTTACAAAAAGAGCTCGGTAATTAACCGTGCTTAATTAGGAGTAGTATACGAATGGGTGACCTCCCAGGAAGTTTCCATTTCTAAAATCAATTGCTTTGAAAAATAATAAAAATAATAAGAATAATAAGATAACAGAAAATAATAAAATTATAAGATGATAAGATAATAAAATAATAATAAGAAGAAGAAATTAAAATAATAAAAGTATTTATATATTGTGCCATTTTTTAATTTTATATAATATATAAAAATTAAAAAAAGACTATTAGCGATGGCTATAATCCAAGAAGTCACTAATGATATAATATTTAAAAAATAAAAAAAAATATTAGCAACGACTTCACAAGGAACTGTCGCTAATAGTCTATTATTAGCATCAACTTTAGTATTAACCTTCGCTAATAGTCTAATATTAGTGATAGATTCGATCATGACCGTCGCCAATATTCGTTAAATTAGCGATGGATAGGTTTTTAGCCATCGCTAATATTTAAGTATAGTCAACGCGATTTGCAACGATTTTTTGATAACGCGTCGCTAAGTATTCGCGATCTAGCAACCGCATTAACTGTCATTTACTTTGTTCAAGATCATATTAAATAGGCATCAAGAATTGGATTTCCTTTGGTTGAACTTGGTTTACCAAAAAAAAACAGATAATTTAAAGTTTTACATGCATCTAGCACAACTTTCGTTTTTTAAGTGTCTCTCTACTTGTGATTCATCAACGGCAGCACAGCGGGGAGGCAGGGCCAGCAGGCTAGCGCTGCACGGTGATTCATGGAAAAGATGAATCACCAAGACTACATCAACGGCGCTACAATGTACACGCTAAAGTACCATTGGCTACAGTGCACATTTTACGTAGAATGTTTGATCGGACGGTTGCGAATATGTGCGCCCACTCGCTGTAGTGATCCGCATTTTCATATGTATTGGTGCCATATTCCAGGAGTTTCACAATTTACTTAATTCATTTCGCCACAGATAACCTAAAAGACCAACAACACCGGAAAACCATTGTCAATGACAAAGCTTGATAACTCAACAACGCCTAAAGGTGAGGAGGTAGAGATCACAGGCCTAAATCTGTGTGTGATCTAGATGGTTTCGCTCCACATACCTCCTGCCTTCGTTGGCATTTTAAGCTCTTGTGCTCCACAGATAAGTGCAACACTCGTCCAAGGAAGTAGAAGAAAGATAGATAGTCTATGAGAAAGGCGGAGGCTTAGGGCATGAGAGGAACATGGACAGCCTCATATCGAACTTTCGGATCATGGAGTTGCACACAGGGCAGGCCCCGCTGTCGATGCACGCCGGGTGGAAGCTATGGCCGCACGGCGATTCCTCAATCCTCGACCCCACGGCCACGTCGTTCCCGCACCCGCCACACGTCCCCGGTGCCTGCCTCGCCGCGCAGATGTCGAACGCCGCCGCCGGCTTGCACGGCGTCCAGGCCTTGGCTACCAAGCAGTGGAACGGGTTCCCGCCGTCGTAGGGCAGGATCCCCATCAGCTCCACGTTCACGGACATCCTAATGGCCTCGTGGCCCAGGAACACCGCCCTCGCTGCCGCACCGTGGCAGAACGCAGCGAGCTTCCCCCGGAGGACGCGAAGGGTCTCGCGGGGCACGTGGTGGGGGACGCCGGCCGTGTCTAGGTCGGCCATCACCGTGCAGCAGACCGGGGAGGCAGGGTGGACCCCAGCGAAGCCGCGGAGGATGACGAGGCGGTGCTCCGATTGGAACGACGACCGGGTCTGGTCCATCTCCCCCACCACAACGGTGGCGGGCGGCCCAGCGCCCTGCACCGTCGCCGCCTCCCACACAGCCAGCTGCAGTTTCTGGGACACGAAGACGTCGAGCGTCGCGTCGTAGCCGTACAATGAGGGCCGGCCTCTGACGAGAGGAATGCTCGCGGGTCCGCCGTCAACCGAGGAGAGGGACTGTGTGGTGAGCCGGCATCGGCCGCTGCCCCAGAACCACGTGTTGGTGTAGCTGTCGGACCTGCAGTCGAAGGCCATGGCGGCGGCGGAGGTTACGGAGGAGGGGCTATGGCTTCCTGTTATGGAGAGAGAGAGAGAGAGAGAGGGAGAGAGAGACGTGTAAAAGGGATGGCTGCATGGAAAGACTTGGATAGAGGAAGTGACAGGTTGGCAAAGCAGCAAAATGAGAGAGAGGAGATGAGCTACGGGGAAAAAAGAAGGGTTGAGGTAGAGAAAGGGGGAAGACCACGACCACGTACAGAAAAGGACATATAACGCGCCCGTTCTCCTTGTCTGTTCATTTAAATGGTTTTGGTGTTACGAAGCACCAGATAAACACACGCGTGTTTCCCGATCTGCTTTGAAACCGTTGGTCCCCGGTAGGGCTGTCAACGGTTCGGGTCTGGGTATACCTATGCCCAAAGTGAATAGACCTGGACCTAGTTCAGACCTAATAAGGGTAATGGGTAAATGGGTCGGGTCTTGGACCTGTTTCTTATTTATTTGATGTTGAAAGATAAATGGGCTTAGTATAGAATTTATTTATCTTAAATCTCTATGTGCCAGATAATTTGGTTTGATTTTAGGTCTAAATTCCAAAAAATTAGCTCACAAATTTTTGCAATGTATGACAATAGAAAGTTTAATGGGTAAACAGGTATACCCAGACCCATAACTAACGGGTCAAAACGGGTCTGTTAACGGGCCTGGACCCATTTTGACATCCCTAGTCCCCGGTGTCGGGCACGTCGACTCTGGCTTGTTCTCCTTTTTAATGGGAAGGAGAGCCGGTCACGTATTTCCTTCCTAAATTCATATCGAAAACCAGTTTTCTTGTTTGCCTTTGAAGATACGGAAAAAATGAAGAAAGTTATTTAATCTTGAAATGATGAAACTGTATCTCATCATTACTCTTTCTTTTTTTGTCTAGAGATGCACAGAAATACAGGAAAAAATGATCTAGAAAATTTCGTTCATGTCGACTTGAATTGTAGTCCAAAGAGTAACTGATTTGTATCAAAACAATATTTATACAATTTTACAACTTTACGAGAGAAGGCTTGAAGCACAAATTGCGGCTGCATACCCACGTCCGGCGTGTGGCACATGCTGGTCTGGTCGAAGGAGGCATGACCCACGTTAGGAGTCATACAGGCGTTTCAAGGGTGGGTCCTTATCGACATAAGATCATGCGAACTTCTTTTTTATATTTTGATGTCTTTACTCAAATGAGGACGAAGATAAATAAGTCAGTTGTTAAAAATAAAAAAGGATAAATATTAAGAGAAAGATTTGCAACACCATGGTCACAGTACAGGCAGTGACGGATGTAGAAACTTCATCTTCATCCAACGGGGTCACTGGAATTATTACTAAATTTATTTATATTTTATTTTTGTTATAATAAAAATATTAAAATAAAAAATAAAAAATAAAAATAAATATATTTTAATCATTATAAAATAATATACTTCAATAAAAATGATACACTCTGTTACGAGGAGTTTTTTCTTCTAAATGCACTCAACGAATTTTTTATTAAATCATAAATATAAGTCATAATACTATGTAAAAAGTTCAGTAGAATTGAGATCCGAGTGGGATAAATCCAGTGAAGTCACCTTATACGTAAATTTGAAATTCACTTTATTAAATTAAGACTTTTCTAAAAAAATTTTAAAATTTTAGTGGGTCCTGGGACCCCACTGAAATGAGCTGGATCCGCCAATTAGTGCAGGTTACATCGTGGTTGTGATGTTGTCCGATCAAAAGTTAGATCACATGGTAGTGAACAGTGCATCAAGTTTTTTTTTACTTTTTAAAAAAATTCATCGAGCTGGAGGAGGTCCCGACATCCATAGATTAGATGGTTAAAAAAACAGAAAAGTCTAAAACAAGTGGCCGGGCGTTTGCACGATCTAAGCTGTCGGATCACATGAATGCACAATCTGATGTTGCGCCGCACGCGATGCAACACGTGAACTATACCCCACATGGTGCGGAAAATATTTCTCAAATATCAAATCCCCCTCATCCTTATATAATAAAAATATTATAAAAAAAAGAAAAAAAAATCTAGAAGATCTCATTTCATGGCCATATGCGTCCTGAACAGCCCAAAAAAACAGGACGGATGCTAGTCGAGCTGTCAACGGGTCTAGCCGGGGCTTAGAGAGGTATTTATTCAAAGAGTCCGAGACAGTCGAACCGTAAATCGGCCTCCCCACGTGAGCTTCGTGTGTCGCGTATTAGACGTATGGATATTAGTGGGCCCAAGCTTACTCCTAATACTTAGAATATGGTTAAAAAACAAGTAGGAATATGAGTTGTACTATTCCTCATCAAGAGCCTTTAGTTTGGAATAGGACTTGCAATCAAGTGCGATGCACACGGCGAATTAACATATTTGAATAAAATAATTATAATTAGTATAAGTGAAGTTAATTTTTTACTTTTTGTGAATGAATGAATAAAATAATTACAGAATACATGTTCAGAAATACTAACATTTTTTCTTTGAATATTAGGTTTAGTTGTTTGGTAAATATTAAAAGTTCAGAACCATTGTATTTAATAGAAATATAGATCGAGAGATAAAACTAAAAAATATACTGAAAGTTATTATTATTATCCTACGAGATTATCTCAATAAATGTTATGTTAAAATATGGATTGAGAGAAAAATGAGAGAGAGATTGGTCTCACTAATAGTAATAATAATAATAACAACAACAACAACAACAACAAAGGCAAAATTAGTAATACATTCAAAAATAATAATATTATTATTAAAATTAGTTATTACTGTCTCATGACATTACTTTAACAATAATAATAATAATATAATATCAAAATTAATTATTTTTATTTCAAAAGATTGCAACAACAACAACGACGACGACGATGACGACAACAATAATAATAATAATAATAATAATAATAATGATAATAATATAGGAATAGAAATATTAATAGGAAGAGAAAAATGTGTAGGAGAAAGAGAGATAATAATAATAATAATAATAATAAAGTACTTTTAAAAAATAATAATAATGTTAAAATTAGTTATAATTATCTCATGAGATTGTCTCAAAATAATAATAATAATAATAATAATAATAATAATAATAAAATTAGTTATTATTATCCAAAAGAGATTGCAACAACAACAATAACAACAACAACAACACTAATAATAATAAAATAGGAGATCGAAATATTAATAGGGAGAGAGAAAAATGTGAAAGAGGAGAAAGAGAGATAATAACAATAATAATAATAATAGTCATTATTATCTCATAAGACTATCATTTAGATATTAATTTTAATAAGAATAATAATAATATCAAAATTTGTATTATTATCCCATAAGACTACTCCAACAACAATAATAATAATATAATAATAAATTCAATAATAATACTAATAATAATATAATACTTTCCACCATCTTAGATTAATAATAATAATAGTATTTTAAAAATAACAATAATAATATCAAAATTAGTTACTATTATCCTATGAGACTACCCTAATAATAATAATAACAACAACAACAATATCAAAATTAGTTATTATTATCCTATAAGACTATCCCAATAATAATAATAATAATATAATAAAATAATAAAAAATAATATAATAGTACTTTCCACCATCTTAGATGATGATGATGATGATGATGATGATGACAATAAGAGGATCAAAATTAGTTATTTATATCCTGAGAGATTGCACAATAACAACAACAACAACAATAATAATAATAGAGGACAGAAAAATAAGAGAGATAAATTTTAATAGGGAGAGAGAAAAATGTGAAAGAAGAGAAAGAGTGGTAATAATAATAATATCAAAATTAGATATTATTATCCTATGAGTCTATCATTTTGATGTTGATTTTATTTTTATTATTAATAATAATATTAAAATTAGTTATTATTATCTCATGAGACTATTTAATAATAATAATAATGTTAAAATTAGTTATTATTATCAGAAGAGATTGCAACAACAACAAAATAATACTTATAATAATACTTTCAATAATAATACTAATAATAATACAATACTTTCCACCATCTTAGATTGCAACAATAACAACAACAATAATAATAATAGGAGATATAAAAAATAAGAGATAAAAATATTAATAGGGAGAGAGAAAGTGTGAAAGAGGATGATGATAATAATAATAATAATAAAATAATATCAAAATTAGTTATTATTATCCTATGAGATACTATTTTAATAATATTTTTTAATTATAATAATAACAAATTAGTTATTATTATCCTATGAGACTACCATTTCGATATTATTTTTTAATATAATAATAATATTAAAATTAGTTATTATTATCTTGTCAGACTATCTCAACAATAATAACAACAACAATAATAATATTAAAATTAGTTATTATTATCTCAGGAAATTACAATAACAATAATAATAATAGGAGATAGAAAAATAGGAGATATAAATATAATAGGGAGAGAGAAAAATATTAAAGAGGAGATGATGATGATGATAATAATAATAATATAAAAGAGAGATTGATTATATATAGTATATAAGAAATTATTATTATTATTATTATTATTATTATTATATATAAGTAATTTGTGTTACAAAGAGACGGTGGAGAAGGAGAGAGAGTTAATGAGAGAGAGAGAGATAGGGGAAAGAAACTAATGAGAGAGTGAGAGAGAATTAATGAGAGGGAGAAGGGAAATAGAGAGAATTAATGAGAGAAAGAGAGTGGGGAGAGAGAGAGAAATAATGAGAGAGAATTAATAGAGGGCAGAGATATTAATAGGAAATAGAGAGAAGTGGAGATAATATAAGTAGGCAACAAAATTCTCTGGTGTTGACAGGTGGCACCTGAGACTTTGTTTTATATATATATTATAGATTTGTAAGGTAGAAAGCCTCTAAGCATAGGAATCTATTAATGTTGAGTTTTTTGTAAATTGAATAGATTATAGGGACAAAAAACTGAAGAACACCTTATTACTTAGAATAAGGGTATACTTGAGAATATAAAGAATATAAGATATATGGTACAATATGAAAGATTTTGGAGCTAAGTATGCAATTACCCCTGCAAAATGAGCAAGAAATAAACCGAAGTGGTAAACTTTTCAATAATGACACAGTATCTAATCGACACTTGACCATTTCATAACAGTGGTCAGTGGAATGCAATGCAGATTTGTTCCGAAATAATCCAATCCATATCACCGGGGAGAAATATATAGGCTTGCCTATTTGTTCTGTGATAGTGCTTCAATCAATTTTTGATATCCAAGTGGTTTGTAGTAGATCACAATTGGATCAAATCCATTCTGATCCATTTATAACTCCCTTTTTTTCTTTTTCTTTTTTTCAAAGGAAAGTCCCTACATCACAGTGTAACGCGTCCCAGTTGCTTAAAAATTAGTAGCCCATTTACAGGCTTGCAAATTCAAAGCGTCGGTCCAGACGGGGCCCATACGCGAAAACTGTTGGGTCAGGCCCAACTTAATAGGGGGCATACAAATTTAGCCCAAACGCAAATTGAGCAGCCCAGTCTCCATAGGCGAATGTGTCACTCCGCAAATCTCAAACGACTTATAAGAGAAATACTTAACATGATGACTCTTGAATATTACAGTACAACTGTTATTTGATATATTGTGCATGCACCACTCCAGAAAGGATGTAGTATACCTTATATTAATGGCGTTGTGCTGTCTGATTTGCCAATTAAAGGACATTTGTACTGCACTACCCCCGTAGATATTTCTTATTATAAATGTACACAAAAGAACTGATTAAAAAAGGAAAAATGGAAGACTGCTAACTCAGCCACAGAAGCTTTTGTGGCTTCTTTGAATCACTATCTGAGCTTGATATAGTTTGGTTAATGCAAAATCTAATCTCTCGTTAGTTCAAGGGTGCCAAACCATATGCTCGAACAATAAATTTGTAAGTTCTACTTTCTACTCAGTATGTACTGCAACAGCAATTGTAGGGCAATTGATAGAAGAAAGGGGTCTGTTTTCTATATTTTAGCAACCTAAAATTAACTACTTATTCCAGGGAAAAATCTCTCCCGAGTGCCAAATAATGGGGTTAACGGAAAAAAAATGTTGACAATAGCATGGCACTAGTTACCGGTCAAATTGAAAAATAAGATTTAACCTTAGTTTAAGGGTGATGAGACATGAGAATAGCCTTTCAAAAGGCATAATCACCTTAGCACCCTCGTTCCCAGCCATGTGCTTGCCCTGTGCATGGTTTGATCTTATCTTTTGCTCGTTACATTACATGGGGGCAATCATTTGCCATCTTAGGTTGCGCCTAGGGACAAAATCAAAGAAAATTCGTTGGATAAATTCAAGACAAACTTAGGTAAATATCCAAATATTTGATTACTATCCTTTTTTACCGAAATGTCTTTTTAATGTGCATATTTGTCAACCCTTTTCTACTATCTTATTGTCCATATACAGAAAATAAGGGAGGCGTAGAGGTCATCCCTGTTCTTATATAGTCTAGATTTCCCATTATCTAAAATGTCTCTCATAATTAAGAATGCAAACGAGTTAAGTCGAGTTGAACTTTACCTTGCTCAGATTCAGTTGGAGCCTCCTACATTGAGTTTGAGCTCGGCTCAAACTCAATCGAGCCTACCAACTGGCCACTCACACTTGGCACGATTAAAAACTCAAGCTCGGGGAAACTTGCAAGCTCAAGCTCACTCATAGCTTAGGATTTTCTGATAGTGAAAGGAAAAATGCAGTTTCCTCCTGTGACAATTTTTGAATTTTTATCTAACTTGATTTCAACGGTTCATGGAAATTGAGACTTAATTTAGGAATTTAAAAGATTATATTTAAATCAAATGTTATCGGAAATTTTCTACATATAATATGTTTGAATAATCGGTATTGCTCTACCTGTGAACATAATGATCGATCGACCACGTAAGGGTCAAGATCTTATTCCTTGATAACATATACAAAATGTGGAATTCGATTCTAGAATTAGTAAAACGAAATTTATTTTGCACTCGGTTATAACACAATGGTTTCCGACACGTGCTTGATGCCAAGAACTGATCACATGGAACAGATGAATATATTGCTTTTGTTTTTTTCCCTTACGGGAAATACATGGAAACTAGGAAAATTTAACATAGATGAAACAGCTTTCAGTCATTGGAAATTGCTTGTGAAGCCTCCGCCTAGCTTGTCGTTGGCAGGATAAATAAAGATTCTCAAATAAAAGTATATGCTCCGACGTCATGATGGTTAATCTGCTGCGTCTGACACTTTTTTTTGTAAAAGTTGATTTTTAAAATTAATCTTTTTCAAAAGCGTACCCAAACGCTGGCTAGTTTCTGCAAAGAGGATACTCTGCACCACTTCAAAGGAGATGCAGTAAGCTTTAAATCCAGCTTGTAATCTGATCGGGCTGATGGAACAGCGGTTATATTACAACAAGAGTAATGTTTGTTACAATGCCTTTTAGCAACCGCCTGATAAATTTTGATCGGACAGTTATAACAGTAAGTGTTTGATGTAGCCGAAGCTATCACGACCGGATTCCGAGGCTGGAATCCGAAGTTAGGATCCGGAGCTGGATCGGAGAAGAGGCCCGACGGGGATCCGGAACGCGGCGAGGGCGGAGACGATGCCGAAGATCCGAAGCCGAGGGTCGCTCGGTTGGATGTCGGCTAGCCCGCGGAAGACGTGGTCTAAGCTCCTCCGGATGGGGAACAGCCGAAGCGGGGCGGAGCCGAAGCACCTTAGAACCAGCCGACGAATGGCACCGAGACCGGAGGGAGAAGTCCCGAGGTCGGTGGCCGAGACCGACTCGGGGAGGTCGGCGAAGATTCGAACCGATCCCCTGCATGAGGGAGAGAAGAAGAAAAACCAGTCAGTAAGAGTCCCGGGCTTTGGCCCTTAGGAACCCCCTCCGATGGTTAAGTTAGTTTCTGAAGATGGTTCGATTCAGAAGTCAAAGAGGTGGAAGAAGCAGCTTTAATACTTTTTGGACTGTAGTCTTTGGGAGCACGAAGACATACCTTTGGTAATAAATAGCCGTGTATTTATAGCGGATGATAGAGGATGCTAAACGGTAGCAGCCGATATAGGACTATGTTCTGGGTTTACTGGTAAACCGCCATAGTGCCTAACCCTCCCACCGGAATGGGCCGAATACGGCTACTGGGCCGAAGGGGGTTGAGCCGCTAATGGGCCGAAGGCCGCCAGTGGGCTCCTTACCACTGTCGTTGGACTGATCTCAGTGTGGGGCCTGTTTTAATGGGCCGAATTGGATTCTGCCTCATCACATAACCCCCCACTCTTGTCTTCCTCAATTTCATGAGATGGCGAGAGTATAGTCTGAAGCTTTCTGCTTTGTTATGAAAATGAACTGCCTTCGGTCGACCGAGGGCTAGTAGCCTTCGACCTCGTCCCTGCTCGGGACATAGTGACGAATGCCTTCGTCCTTGATTGCGAAGGGACGAGTCTTCTGGCCATGTCAGGCCTCTTGGTAAATGGACGGGAAAGATGTCGAGTTTTCCGTCAGGACGGTCGCGTCATGAGAAAGTATGGGACACATGTCGCGTATCCGGTCGCCCCGTTAAAAGCACAAAAGGATCCTGGCCGTGCCTGGTGATCACGCGGATCGCGGGTCATTTCGGCCCTTTGCCCAAGACGTCACTTGGATCGCCGCCTCTTCTGTCGCTGGCACGCGGATCGGAACACGTGGCGAGCATCCGAGTCATCAGCCCGAAGGGTCAGACCGCATCCGGCCATTGATTATCTTCCCTCGATCCCGCAGCCAGACCGTTATCATTGCCGAAGGACGGCACACGTGGCGTGCATCTGAGAGAGGCAATGTTGACGAGGGGGAGGATCTTGGCCGTTGATTTTGGCGGGGAATGCTTTCAACTTTACCCTATAAATAGGAGCCCTCCCCAGGGCACTGTTCCGCTCTCTTCTTCCCGCGCCTGCGTTTCCCTGCAATCATCCGAGCCTCCCTGCTTCTCCGGCGAAGAACGGGCCATCGAAGGTGATCGTGAGTGCGCTGTCTGTCCCCGGGGGGCTCTTTGTTGCCTGGAGTTGTTGCCGAGGAAGCTCTCGTTGCCTGAGAGGTGGTGGGCAGTCGAGGAGATCTTATTTAAGGGTAAACCTCAATTTCCTTTCTCTGCTCCGTGATCCATGTTCAGTAGCCCCTTTTCGGCTGAGAGTAGCTCTTCGGCCGAAGGTTATTCTTCTCGCTCTTCGTCCCAGCCTGCCGAATCTTCCTTGTCATCTCCTCTTTCTTCGAATTCCCTTGCTTCTCTCATAGCAGACGAGGCCGAAATGTCTAGTGCCGAAGAAGCCGAAGAGGTTCCCGCCATGGGCCAGGCTTCCTCTTCCGGCCGACGTCAAGCCGAGACAGTTTCCGAAGCCATGTGTACTCTTACGGACGATGGGGTAAAGTACATTGCATCTTACTATCAGTTCCCGTCTTGGACGATTCCCTATCGGCCTGGAATGAATACCAGGGCCAACTCTGTCCGTCCGGGTAGCTTCTCTATTTACGAGGAGAGCTTCCGAGCGGGCTTTCATCTTCCTCTTCCTTCTTTTGTAATTAATCTTTTGAGCTTCTACGGGTTGGCCTTGTCTCAATTTTTTCCTAATTCTTGGCGGACAGTCTATGCCTTCTTGGCTGTGCACGCCTATATTGATGTTACCCCTTCGGTGAACATCTTCCGCTTTCTTTTCAAGATACAGTGGCAGGGAAAATCCGATTGGTTCTGCTTTGTCGCCCGCCTCGGCCGGGGTATCTTTTCCGGGAAGCCAACGTCCATTCACCACTGGAAGAGGAGCTTCATCTTTGTCTCCCTTCTGGAGAAGGAGAGGGGTGTGTGGCCCTTCCCCACTGAGTGGGCACCACTGGCCGAAGGCCTTTTCGACCCGCCTTCCCTTAACTCCGATCAGCTTCATATCGTGCGCATTATAGACGCCGAGGCTCCGTACAATATAGCGGAGCTCTTCAATGAAGAGGAGTGGCTCGTGCAGACGGGGGCTTGGCCGGACCCGACGAAGGACCCTCCTCGGGTTTCTCTTTATCTTCCTCCCGAGGATGTCCCGGGGGAGACCGAAGGAGCCGCCGAAGTTGAATCTCCGGCCGAAGCTTCTCCGACTGAAGAGGGTGCTGAGGCTTCGGCCGAGGGTAAGTCGGTCTTGAGTTGTGGAGAGTCGCGCGCTGTAAGTCACCAACTCCTTTTCTTTTGTCCGCAGAGATGACTGGGATTCGGGGACTCCTTGGTCAGTTTGCCCAGCAGTCTGGCCCATCTCAATCGTCCCAGCCGTAGGTGGCGGGAGGAGAGGCCGGACGAGGCGTGGCCCTGAATGCTCGGGCCACAGTACAGACAGCGGCTTCGGTCGAGGGCCGCGCCGCAGCTGCTGCTCTCGAAAGGGAGAAGAAGGGGAAGTCGGTCGTACGAAGGGGTGGCCGACTATTGAAGCGGAGCCGGGCGGATGAGCCTGGTGAAACAGAGTCCGCCTCGACAGCCAAGAGGCCAGTCGCTGCCCGAGGGGCCCCGCTCTCGTCGCCTCCCGAGCCGTCGTGGGGTGATTCCCCTTCGGCTGCGACGGCAGGCACAGAGGACCTCGGGGGTTCCGGGACGCACGAGTCCCGCGAACACGGGCACGAGCTATGGGTCCCGAACTTGGGGATCTATAGGGACGAGAGTCTGGAGGACTCTCGGACGTGCTTGCGCCTGCTCCGAGGCTTAACTCTTCCGATAGCCGAGGACGAGATGAAGGCGATGTCCTCGGACGGCCTGGCGATGCAGTGCGCCCGACTATCGGTCCAGGTAAAAAAGCTTCTTTATGGGCCTTGGTCTAATATTTCCCTTGGCTTGTTTGGGGTTGTTGACTTCTGTTTGCTTTTGGCTGCAGACCGCGGTCATGTACGGGGGCCTGATTCGCCATCAGGTGGCCATTCAGCAAAGGCTCCGGGAGGTCGACCAGGCTTCGGACCAGCCGGCTTCTGGCGGAGTCGCCCCGGTACGACGTAGTCTTGAGGCTAGCGTCGACTTGCTCTTGAAAGCAAATGCCCGGATGGGGGCCGAGCTAGAGGAGCAAAAGGAGGTGACTCGCGCTTCCTCCGAGGCCAAGATGAAGGCCGAGCGGGAGAAGGAGAAAGCCGAGAAGGAGCTGGAGGCGGTACGGGCTGCGAATGAAGCTCTTAAGGCCGAGATCCAGAACAAGGTCGACCAGCAGGCCACGGACCGTCGCCGCCATGCCGAGGAGATATCGGCTCTGAAGGCAGATCTGGAGGTTAAGGCTGAAGAGGCTGCTCGCACAGCCGTAGCCAGCTATAAGGCCGGCCCAAATTATGCCGAAGAGATAATACATGCTCAACTCGAGGCGGCATCGTCCGTGTTTAGCATAGGGCTTGTTAGAATTGGGTGGCCTCATAGCCAATCATTGTACATTCTAGTTCAGATTATTAATAAAGGCATTTATTACTTCATTTAATAGTTCTCGCAAACGACTATCGTAATGAAGGTCTATAGACAAATGTATGGGATATTGAATCATGATGAGATCATGATAGTGAGATCAATATCCTAAGGCAATTGTCTTAAACAGTTCTCGATCATAGGATATTTGAGATGGACATTAAATATCCGATAAGATCGACACAAGTTATGTCTGCTCATGTGATGAGGGTGAATGATCTCACATTCACTCGTATGGTGACACTAAGACAAACAAGTGGGTGCTCATTAGAGAATGAGTTCACTGAACAGACCCAAATAAGAATTCCTGGATGGTAATTATACCTATTAGTCAACCAGGGAATTCAATCGTTGCAGTAGCACAGTTGGTCCTTAGACTTGAGTCACCAATGATACCTTGTTTGTGGACCATTGTATCTTGATTCTCTGACTCGTGGACTTTAACCATTAAGTCCACCATAATCGGTCTTTCAGATACAGTGGAAAGCTTGCGAAGGTAATTGAGTGAACAACAAGGGATCACTCACTCTTGGTATAAGATTGGAGAGAGAATGTCCCATGGATGTGTACACAGAAATCCCTGGCCAGGGTCAAATGAAAGAGATGTCTTTCTAGATATTAACTGTGTACTGGAATCCATCTGGATAATGCGATAGAGGGTTTGACTATAAAACCATACCCTTGCGTTATCGGGACATTGCATGAGTGAAGGATTATATCTGTGCGGCATCTGCAGACGGAAAGGTTCAATTGAAGGGATCAGTATCCCTTATATCTTCTGGGATCATGAGGTAGTGTTTGGTGCTGTTCATGATCAGAAGGCCAAGTGAATTTATCATCGGATGATAATTTACTTGTTTATTAAATTAATCATTTAACATGCGATGTTTAAATGTTAATTAATAAATATTAAACTCAAGAAACAGTTCTAAGTTTAATGGGCCTGCAACCGGACTGATATATGGGCCTGGAGGGTCACACACATAAGAGTTCTTTTCAGACGGTGAGAGATGTTAAATTTCATGCTTATCTGGGTTTTTGTGAAAAGCTGCAGGATAAACATGAAGATTTAATGGAGAATTATCCAAGGCCAAACTCTTAGATAATCACGAGGATTAACTCTTGTGCTTATCCTTATTTCTATATAAGGAGGGCCAAGGGGGAGTGGTAAAAAGTTAGTTGGACGAATTTTACTCCCCAGATTCTCTCTCTCCTCTCTCTCTCTCCTTCTCGGAGTGGATCTGTCTCTCTCCGCGCATGGTGGATCTGAGATCTGGTCGGAGCACTCAAGTCGAGGAGGAAATCGCGTCTGCTGCGGGAACTCGTGTGGATACCTCCAGAGATCGTGCGCGTGTGCGATTAACGAGTCGGCAACATCCACGGGAGATTCGAAACCCCGCAAAGGTGAAGAACTGTTCTTCCCGCTTAGATTTTAATATCCGTTTTACGACCCCAGCAACCGATACAATGGAATCATTATTATTTCCGCTGCGTTCATGGTGATTCCTTACAGTGGTATCAGAGCCAGGTTCGCTGGTTCGGTTGTAAAACGGCACCATTTTGTGTGTTTTCTCGTTATGCGTGAAGAACCCGTATTGTACGTGTTCTTGAGTATAATCCGATTAAAAATGACAGATTAGTGTTCATATGATGATCACGATCGATTTGATTATTTTTCTGTATTTTTCGGATTTTTATTTGGGTTTTTCGGAGTTCGTCATGTGATGATGAACCGGGGTACTTCGGCGGCTTCGTATGTGCATTCCAAGCGTTGGGATGGCCGGAAGAAACCCTAGATCTCTTGGTGATAGTCACCACTTCGCATTGGGCATGGAGATCGGCACCAGAATGCCCTTGGCGGTGCTTTAAATCGAGCCCGAACTTGGGTTTTTAAACCTGAAAACCAGATTTTAGGGGTAGTTTAAGGGCTCGTTCAAGGGGCTATTTGGCCACCGCCGGCGACCCCGCCGGCGCCGGGCACGTCGCCGGCGCCGGGGGGCATCGCCGGCCGGGCCGGCACCCGCCGGGGGGTGGCCGGAGCTCGGCGGCGCCGCCGCCGGTGGCTAACCTAGGGTTCCTGCAATTGCAGGTTTCGGTTATAGGGGAAGGGGGCCGGTCGAGCGGGTTTGTTAGGGCCGGACCGCCCGGTCCCGATCCGGTCGGACCGGACGGGGGCCGGGCGGCGCCCTGGCTCGACCAGGGTTCGACCCTGGCTGAGCCAGGGCTCGTCCCTGGCCGAGCCAGGGCTCGACCCTGGCCGAGCCAGGGTCCTGGGCCCGGACCGCTTGGGTCCTAATGGGCTGGGCCCAATTTTGGTTAATTAAAATTTTGATTTTAATGCCAGATTAAACCCCTTTAAACCCAATTTTAGCCCGTTTTAGCCTGTTTTAAAATTGTTTTAAAACAGAATAATTATAGAAATAATGGATAATTGTTATTAATTAATTTTTATGATTATTAACAGTTTATTAAAGTGTTTAATAACTGTTAGTCTATTAAAGGGCTTTATAATTAATGGGTGTTAGTTAATTATTTAAAATTGTTTTAGATAATTAATTTCCCTGTTAATTTAATTAGTTTAAAATTGTTTTAAACTAATTTCATGCATAACTTGATTACACTTTGTCGTTCAAATTGTTTGAATTTGTATTTAGATTAACTGAATGGTTTAGTTAGTTTATTTGTCAATAATGTTTTGAATATTATTGATTATGCTGAAATAAATGTTATTTCGAAAACTAATTGGTATTATAATTTTATATTTATAAAATTTAATACCAAACAGCAATTATGTGATGATTGTGATGCATGCGATGTGTTTCATGGTGGGATGATCATGGACTTAGTATTTTCATGTGATGAATGATGTGGATGAATGCAATGCTTATTTCATTTGGGATTTTAAATAGGACCTGCGTGTCCTCCTCTCTCTTAATCCAAGTGTACTTTCTACCTTCCTATAAGATTGTACTCCCCTTGATAAGATCAAGGTTTCTAAGTGTTTAAATGTACATTTGTGGACCTGCGAGTCCTGAATTTTGTATTTAAATGTATCGGATTAAGCTTAGAGGACGGGATCTTCTGAAGACACCTCTAGAGGGAGGACTCGCATCAAATGGAACCAGTGTTGCTGTTTTCACATTAGGATCCTATTATGGATCATCGTTTGGCTCCGATGAATCCATAGTAGCTTTAGCAGTCCATGATCATCCCCATTTAATTTTTCTGCACATATGTGATATTTGTGGACTATGCTATCATATATATATTTCTATTTAGTATATTGATACTTCAAATTGAAATACTATTGATAGCACGATTTTTTACAAATCAAAATCAAAACCCTCTTTTAAAACTTAAGTTGTAAACGTGAGATATTAAGAATAATCCACGTAACCCACCATCATTATAGATCTTAGGATAATTCTTATCTCAAACGGATTTGTTGTGCTACCACAAGGTCTGTTTGATTTAGAAATTAAACTAAGTCTACGACATGTGATGTCATTAAGATGAATGGACAAATAGTGTAGTTTTGTTGTACTACCACAAGGATTGCACTATGAATTCATGTCATCTAAGTAATGATGGATAAACTTAACTGAATCGAATTGATTTGTTGTGCTACCACAAGGTCATTCTGATTCAGGGGTTAAATCGATCAGATATTGCAATCGTTGCAACTGTCAAGAGTTGACTGCCTAAGGGACTTGATGTGATTTGTTGTGCTACCACAAGGTCACATGCATGTTGCCCGAAGGATTCTGATCCCCACTAGGAGATCACCGGAATCTCCCGTTCTGTATCTTAGAGGGTAATACAGATCGCCGAAGAATAGTGGGAGCATAAATCTAGATTAAAAGTCCTAAATCTGATTTTAAGAACTATCTGCTCATTTTATATATTTCCATGTAGGTCGCTATGTCGTCACCTAACCCCCTCCGTTGCATACTTGATGCAAACAAACTCACGGGACCAAATTACATTGACTGGTTACGCAACCTGAAGATTGTCCTCAGGTGCGAAAAGCTAGCCTATGTCCTGGATCAACCAGATCCAGTGCAACCCGGAGATAATGCTAACGAAGATGAATTAATGATGTTTGAAAATTGGAAGGAGGACTCTGTCAAGGTCCAGTGTTATATGCTCGGTTCAATGAACAATGAACTGCAGCGACAGCATGATAACATGGAACCTAAGACCATTCTGAATCACCTACAAGAGTTGTTTGGTGAACAATCCAGAACAGAAAGATATGAGATATCTAAGAAATTGTTCAGGACCAGAATGAGCGATGGCACATCTGTGCAAACTCATGTGCTCAAGATGATAGAGTGGATTGAGAGGCTTGCTGTGCTGGGCTTTGTTATGAACAATGACCTGAGCATTGACTTAATCCTACAGTCCCTTCCAGATTCATTTTCACAATTCATTATCAACTTCAATATGAACAAAATTGAAGTTTCACTAGCTGAGCTGCTCAACATGTTGAAGACAGCTGAAGGCACTATCCAGAAAGATAAGCCAAGTGTAATGCTTGTTGGTAAGACCAACAAGAAAAGAAAAGCTGGACAGACCTTTAAGAAAGGTAAGCCTAAGAAGCAAGTGAAAAGCAAACCGGCGGCACAAAAGGACAAAGCTAAAGTCAATGATAAAGGTCAGTGTTTCCACTGCCATAAAGAAGGTCATTGGAAGAGAAACTGCAAGATTTATCTTGCAGAAAAAGCAAAGGAGAAGCTTGGTGAAGCTTCAGGTATTTTCATGATCGATCTTAACTTGTCTTATAGAGAATCAACATCCTGGGTATTAGATACTGGATGTGTTTCTCATATCTGCAATAACTTGCAAGTGTTAACAAGTAAGAGAAGATTGAACCGCGGAGACGTGGATCTGAGGCTCGGGAACGGATCAAAAGTTGCTGCGTTAGCTGTGGGGACAGCAAGACTTCAGATGCCGTCAGGAGACTCCTTGGAACTGATAGATTGTTATTATGTTCCAACCATTATTAGGAATATCATATCTATTTCATGTGTAGATAGACAAGGATATTCTATGAAGCTAGAGAATAAAGGTTGTTCAATTTATCAAGGAGACAAATTGTTTGCTTCCGGGTATTTATTGAATGGATTATATTTACTTGATATTTCATATGATGTTTGTCTGGTAAATAATTCTCTTGAACGCTTAGATAAGGATGTGAATAAATCGTACCTATGGCATTGTAGGCTAGGTCATATAAATGAGAACATGATCATAAGGTTGCAAAAGAATGGATATCTTGATCCATTTGATTATGAATCATTTGCAACCTGTGAAGCTTGTCTCATGGGAAAGATGACCAAAGCTCCATTCTCAGGACATGGAGAAAGAGCTAAAGACTTATTGGAACTAATACATAGTGATGTATGTGGTCCAATGTCCACTCATGCTATGGGCGGTTACTCATACTTTGTTTCATTTATAGATTATTTCTCAAGATATGGCTACATATATTTAATGAAATATAAGTCAGAAGTCTTTGAGAAATTTAAAGAGTTTAAAAACGAAGTTGAGAATCAGACTGGAAAGAGTATTAAAACTCTTCGATCAGATCGAGGGGGTGAATACTTAAGTACAGAATTCACAGAATATCTTAAGGATAATGGCATTTTGTCTCAGTGGATTCCTCCCTATACACCTCAGATAAATGGTGTATCGGAAAGGAGAAATCGTACTCTATTAGATATGGTGCGATCCATGATGAGTTATGCTAAACTTCCAATCTCTTTATGGGGATATGCACTGTTGACTGCTGCATATCTGTTGAACAAAGTTCCGAGTAAATCAGTACCTTCCACTCCATATGAGATATGGAAAGGAAAGAAACCAGACTTTAAGCATGTTAGAATCTGGGGTTGTCCTGCGCATGTCAAAAGACATGATTCAGACAAACTGGAATCCAGGACAGAGAAATGTAGATTTGTGGGATATCCAAAAGAGACTTTTGGATATTACTTCTATCAGCCCAGCGATCAAAGGGTGTTTGTCGCAAAAAGAGCTGTCTTCCTAGAGAAAGAATATCTTTCAAAAGAAGACAGTGGGAGCAAGATAGAACTGGAAGAAATTCTAGACTCACAAGTCAACACTGGTTCATCTACTGAACCATTTGTAGACACGCTAATTTTGACGTCATTTCGAGTAAATTTCATATCATATAATAATGCCTCAGAATGGTCTGATATTTAACCATTGATTAATTTTTATTAATCTTTTTAAGTGTCGAGGTCGAACAGACATGTTTAAGTTAATCAATTGAATTGATTTTAACTCAAATTTCAGTTAAAATATGAAGAATCCTAAAAGGCGTCGACTCATGTAGACGCTATTTAGAGTTTATTCCTATTTTAACGTTTAAATTTGAATTTTAATTAATTGATTTATTAGCTAAAAGGCGTCTGTAAAGGTCGACGCGATTTAGGTTTCCTAAGCTGTTTTAACTTCTCTTCCGGATATTTATCCTTATCTTAATTAAATCTGAAAGGCGTCAGCCAAGGTGGACGCGTTTTAGATAATTACAGATAAAGATGAATTAATCAGTGATTATCTGTCGATTAAGGTAGATAAATCCGAGATTTTTCTATGTTAATCGCGAACGCAGAAAATGCCTATAAATACCTTGCATCTCAAGGAGTTGAAAAAAAAAAAGAGAGAGAGAATTATTGAGCCACAGCGTTATAGCGATTCGAAGATCGGAGCAACCACGTCGGAACGCCGGAGCGCTGCCATTCCAGAAGTCGGCATCCCTCTTCAAGATCTTCATCCTTTCAAAGCTTCAACCAACTGGACTGGGCATAAGTTTTTCATATCTGAATTTCATTTTTACATCATTCATTAGTTTCATTCGTCATACCTCATAATCATTTCATGCAACACACACCACACCATTAATTTTCCAAAACCCATTTGTTCTAAAGGGGTTTCAAAGCCATTTAAACAAGTGAGTTGCTGTTTATACATGTTTATAATCATGGTTAGCTTTGATATTATTTCTATTTAGATTCTCATCAGTATTTCTTCTTTATTTCTCTGTCTCTGCTGCATTCAACAACAACAACAAGAAATCAAAAAGAGGGAAGTCAAGCATAAAGCCAGGAGAACTTCTGGACGATCCTCAACATTCAACAGCAAGAACAAAAGAATAAAGAGGCTCTCTTTCTTCAGCCGGCTGAAGGAGGGGAACCAAGGACTCATTCTTCCGCGTTTAAACAGGTAGGCGATCAAAACTCTTTTGAAGCTTTTTAGTTAAAAGTTTCTGGCGATCACTGCACCTTAGTTGCATTTTTTTTTAATAGGTTAATTTACCCTAAACAACATAGTTTTTCACATAAATCACACGAGCAATTTTTCAGCACCTACAGCTCTTTTGGCGATCACGGTGGGACCTGGTCTCGCCGTCTTTTAATTTCTTTTGTTCTTGCTATTATCATACCGGGCACCCACGGTGCACCATTTGTGTCTTTCGACACGTCCTCACCAATTGGTGAGTGTTTAGTTTAAGTAGTTTCCCTCGTGCACCACGTGCACACCCCAGTGGCAAGATCTTGCCTCTCCTTGATTAGTTCAAAAAGCTGTTTTCTGTGATAAAATGATGTGTGATTGCGTGATTTCTTAGTTGTTTAGTTAGTAAATCATCCTGTTTAAAATCTGAAACTAAAAATCTTTGCATGAGTCGATTGTTTACTGCATTTTACCCTGTTTAAGGAGGATTCGACCCAGAAAATCCTTCTGGAAATCTGTTTCTGCAAACTAAAAAGCGTCCAGGAACAGCGACGCGTTTCAAAACCGCGTCAGCACACCTAGACGCCTTTTAGCCTCCAGACTTTCTCTGTCGTTTACATCTGTTTCTGCGAAATAATTAAGTTATGTGTTGAATAGCGTCGACCATAATCGACGCGATTCAGACAGTTTTTAGTTATTTTCCAGGCTTTCTCTGCTGTTTGCATCTGTTCTCTGCGAAAGAATTAAATTCTGTCTTGAATAGCGTCGACTATCATCGACGCCATTAAGACAGTTTCTTAATTATTTTTCAGTTTCCAGATTTCTGTGTTGAGTGCTAGCTACCCATTACTCTATTAAGCATTAGAGGCCATCCAGGTCGCAGGGCATATGCATTGAGGCTAAAACCCTCCTTTTCTTAGGAACACATTACTCGACGTCAACAACTCTCTCTGATTGGGTTGGTCCCTTGATCAGACTAGAGAAGTTGACGTTGAGACCTCCATAAGTCCCCAAAATCAAGGTATTCCTCCTTGATCATCGGGCTGGTTGTACCAATTGAAGTCCCGGCTAGATTCCGAAAGCGTTGTGAGAGAAAATCTGAGAGAATAACGGTGGAAACTGAACTGAAACTAGGATCCTTCCCTGAGCGAAATTGTGGTTTAATCCAATTCAAATAATTCAACAAGGAATCCTAAAATCACGTTAAGCATCCACTTGTTTGGTTAATCTCTGCACAACTTGTTTGATTAAATTTTTGAAAAGAGAATCTAATATCATGTTGCTGCGATCAGGCAGAGATTTGAGTATGGCCCAAGACACCATTATCAACTACGAGGGAGATGCTAATGCCCCTCGCAATTCAGATTTCAACTACGAGAACGGGAGAGATGCTGATGCCTCTCGTAATTCTGTCCCCATTCCAGTTCGACATGACGGGAATGTCCGAACTCCTCTTTTTCACCCACACGATCAATATCATGATCTTCCTCCGCATGAATATGCGATTCCTAATCCTGACCTTGAGGGGGACATGAATCAGAATGATCCCTCACCCTCCGATCCTATGGATCTTGTCAACGCCTTGGGAGTTCTTGCCTCCCGACTGGACCCTCAGCAGTTCGAGGCGATCCAGTCTATCTTGAAGGGGAAGGCACCCATGCAGCCTGCTGAGCCGAACCCTATGGCTCCCCCTGTTGTTACTCAACAACCTCCTCCTCCTTATATCCATCAGGCCATGGAAGGCCTTCATCTTACTTCCTGGCCAACTGGGCCACAACTTTCATCATCCAGGCAACCGGCTAGACCGCAGACGCCCGTTTATCAAAATGCCCTCGGGCATGGCGGAAGCTCTGCCGGACCTCATCCTTATTATCCTCCTTGTCCGACGTACTCTAGGCAGCAGGCCTATCAGGTACTTCCACCTCCTCCTCCTCTCCAGGCAGATCTGACCACGCAGACGTTGCTGGCCAAGATGGAGCGCATGGATGAACAGTTCAACAATCTTCAGAAAATGATGGGGGTTAAAGCTGTGCCAGAAATCAATTTACCGAGCCTGCCAGTGTTCCATTTGCCACCCTCTGAAATGCCAGTGTATCGAAAGTATAACGGTACTGGTAACCCCTTCACACACCTGAAGGAGTTCATGTACGAATCTTCTTTCTGGCAGAATGATAAGAGGTCATTGGCTTTCTTGTTCAGGAGATCCCTAGAGGGACCAGCCCTCGAGTGGTTCTTTTCTTTGGAACCCTCCGAAGTAGAGGATTACGGTATCGTTTCACGCAAATTTATCCAACGATACCAGGACAGAGTTGCACCCTCCTTGTCTATCACGGACCTTATTGCAGAAAAGATGAAACCGGACGAGGAGTTTGTCAGTTTTGCTGACAGGTGGCGGGGCTTGGCTGAAAAAGTGAAAGATCACTTGTCTGAATCTGAACAAGTGAAAATGTTAATTTCTAACGCCACTCCCCAGTTCAAGCTAGTTCTCTCCTTGAACAATTTAACTAATATGGCAGAGCTCTATGAAAGAGCACGGTACTGCCAGAATGCTTTCAAGGACGCTACGTTCTCTAGCGTCTTTGATCCTCACAGACCTAACAGGCCTCCACCTCGGAAGCCTGCAGTGCCAAATTCTCCTAGCACAGGTCCAACTACTGAGGGCACGCTCTCTTACGAGCAGGTCAGTACCATGAACAATAACTCGCCCCAGTTTGTGAGGAATCAGCAGCAGTACCAGAGGCCACCACAGCCGAGTCAACAGGGGTACAGGCAGCAGCAGAACCCCCATTACCAACAGCAGTATCAGCGGCCCCAGCAGCCGAATCAGCAACAGCTACAGCAACAGCCGCAACGGCAACAGCAGTATCAACAGCAGTATCAGCAGCCACATCAACAGCAACAGCCACAGTACCAGCCGCGCGCACCGCCGGCGTACCACAATGTCCCTCCTCCTGGTGACTACAACCAACAAAGGAGACCTCCAGGCCCGAAAAGGGCAGAGTACCCGGCCCTCCCAGAATCCTTGGCGGATATTTTCAGCGCTTTAATGGCAGCCAATGCCTTAGTTTTGCCAAGGGAGAAGGCCGTCTAGCCTCAAAATGCCGATACGTCCAGGTATTGCTACTTTCATAGGCAACCTGGGCATACCATTGACACCTGCTTCCAATTCAGAGATTATATCCATGATCTCAACGAGCAGGGCGGCATAGACTGAGAGGAAATGAAGAAGTACATAACAGCCCTGAAGGCGAGGAGACCGCAGCAGCAGCAGCAGCAGCAAGCAAGACCACCGGCACAAGCAGTAGCACCACCCAACATGGGCATAGTGCAGAATCCACTCGCGGAGCACCAGAACCAAAACCAGGTTGCTCCCATCTTGACGAACAGCCAGTCTGAGGCTGGTCGTGGGCAGCAGTGGAGAGTAGAGGACTCTTCCTCTCTTTGTTCAACGGGTCACGTTCAAAGTACCGCAGAGCGACCACCACGCCGCACCATCTACATACCAAGGCCACAACCTGTTACCATTACCCCCATACCCACACCTACATATCACTCGCCCACACCCAATAACCCATTACCACTACCCACCTTCCTTAGACCCATTACGCCCCGCACTCCTACGCCTCCATCATATAACCCCCTGCAAACCAATAACGCGCCCCTCTTACCATCTAGGCCACTATTACGCGTACCATTTCCTACTTCACCCACTACCACCACCGCCTATCCAGATATGCCCTTACCATCTAGACCGCTATTACGCGTACCATTCCCCACTTCACCAACCACTTACCCATCCACCATCCAACCCTCTAGGCCTTTAATCCGCACCGCGCCATCACCACCTAGCCCTACGCCATCACCTACATACCAACCCTCTGCGCCATCCGCACCATCCAACCCTGCGGTACTTAAAGTGTCACCCGGATCCTCCACGGTTGAGGAACACGCGCTCCGGAGTGGAAGGATTTTCAACAAGGTCTTCCCTCAGTCCACAGTCAGAGACGGCCCATCACAGCCGACTGAGGAAGCCCATAATGAAGAGAGTGCACCAGGCACTCAATATGACTTGTTGAAACACCTGGATCGGACACCGGCACGGATCACTATACTCGAACTGATCAAAAGATCCAAGAGTCACCAAGAAGCTTTAATGGAATATCTGCAGAAGGTGATGGTCAATGAAGACGTGCCGGTAGAGAAAATTGCAGCACTACTAGTTCCTCAGGGGGATCAGCCCTCTATAACATTCCATACATCGGAACTAGCACCGCCAGCAGCCAGAAGCATGGCTCTGAGTATCACGGTCAACATCTGTAAGAAGGCCGTGGATGCATGCCTGGTTGACACAGGGGCTTCGATCAATGTTTTACCCCCGAAGACCCTGGAGTTATGCGGTGTGCCCAAAGAGAAATGGCTGCCCAGCCCCATCTCAGTGACAGCATATGACAATTCTACCCGTTCCCCTCTGGGAATGGTCTATTTAAAGGTGGAGCTGGGCCCCGTAAGTCATGCAGAGGTTGAATTTCACATCTTGGAAATCGACCCTTCCATAAATGCCATTTTAGGCCGTCCTTATATTAAAACTCTTGAGGGGATTCCTTCTACGAATCATCAATGCCTCAAATTTCCTTACAAAGGACGAATAATTAAAGTAATGAGCATGCCGATCCTTGCTGCTGCTCATACCTTGAACATCAAATCTGCTGTTTTACCTGGCCGACAACCTTTTCTGTCGGTATTACAGGTCTACCGCCCAGTGGCTGATCCTCTGAAAGCCGCTGCTATTTCTCCATATCCGTTAGATGCTATCAAAAGGGGGAAGTGCATGAGTACCCCAGGATGGAGGATCATGATGAAGAACGGCTACGAGCCTGGGAAAAGTCTGGGCACACAATTGCAAGGCAGGACCACTCCTGTCAGAAATCATCGAGCGGCACCTGGAAGTGGTCTGGGCTATAGGCCAATAAAACTGAAGCAAGATCCGGTTCATAAAGCAGAAATCAAAGAAGGCCCGAAAATCTGGGAGGCAATGTCTACGCCACTCAAAGAAGGCCGAGATCCCCTAACATGGACCCTGTGTACGCACTTCGTGAAAGGGCCCATACTTAGCTATGACAATACGGTAGTCATTACTTCCTGTTTTGACTTCCATGATATATATGGGAGGGATTTGGCCAGACATTGCTCTGAACTGCTTACGTACCAATCCTTGGAGGCTCTGCGGCCTATGAAAAGGAGGAAATTCCATGACCCTGAATGTGAATGGTACAGGTGGTTCGATCTGAGGGACCTGTATATTGCACTGAACAAACTATTTCTTGATCCTGCAGAACCTAAATGGCCGCCGCAGATTGATGAACTGATTGAAAGCCCTGGTGCCATATTTGACAAGCGGATACTGCTATCTGAAGAAACTGATGAAGGGGAGCCAGATGACCCCTATGAAGCTGGTTATACAACAGATCTGCTCTGGAGGGGGACGTATCCTTCACATGTCTTCATACTCCATACTCTTTTTCGCACACTGCTTTTGACCCCGACTTGGTCGCGGGTCATAATTGAAGATATTCCACGGGCTCCGCCCGTCATGATTACTCTGTCCCCTCGGGACATTATACCACAACCTCCTCTCGATCTAGAGAGGTGGTATAATTTGATCTTGGACATATTACTATATGATCCCCCCAATCCTCTGGCCTTGGTGCCACTTCCTCTGTCTGATTCCCCTCCCATTTACATTCATTCCTGCTTTATGTTTAATTCTTTCATTTTCCAAAAAAAAACGCCAATTTGGCAACAAATTCTTCCCAAATCCTCATTGAGGAAACATCTTACTTGTCCGATTGCACCCTGCCACGCGGGTCCTTCGGTCAAGATTCTCTTATAGATTTACTCTGCCCCTCCTCTCGGGAGGATTCTCTTCTATTTCCACTTGTATCCTAGGATTTTCATCATGCTTCGTCTTCGTTAGGTTATGATAGTGAAGTTAGGCAGTCTAGTCAGGTTAGTCAGTTTAGGAAGTCTAGGAAGCCTAAGGGTAGGCAAATTCCAGATAGATACCTCCAGGACTTAGCTGATAAGTGCTCTTCTTGTTCTTTGATCCCTCAGCTTTTAGAAAATCCAATTCAGATGCCAGAAGATTGTATGGACAATGAGACAGTCAATGATGGGTACGGGGTATATGAATTAGTACATGAAAAGGACCCCATTGTTGAAGAGGAAGATGACGAGGACGCGGCTGAGGCATATGCCAGTGGAGTGAAGAGATTTGATGAACCCTCAGCTGCCGTAGAAGAGCCCACCAAAGAAATTAATTTAGGGACTGAAGACGAACCTAAGGTTGTCCTCGTCAGTAAAAATCTTTCTTCAGAGGATGAAAACGCAATGGTACAAGTACTCAAGGACTATAAGGACACTTTCGCCTGGAGTTATGAAGATATGCCGGTGTTAGACTCATCTTTAGTTGAACATAGATTGACATTAAAGGAAGGAGCTAGCCCGATCAAACAGAAGTTAAGGCGATTACACCCACAGATGGCTTTAAAGATGAAGGAAGAGGTCGATAAATTGCATAAAGCTAAATTTATTAGAGTCGTCCTTTATCCACAATGGGTGGCCAACATAGTCCCGGTTATGAAGAAAGACGGGAAGGTCAGAATTTGCATTGACTTCCGCGATTTGAACCGGGCGTGTCCTAAAGACGATTTTCCATTGCCTCATATTGATGTACTCATCGATAACACTGCTGGCTATGAGACGTTATCATTTATGGATGGATTTTCATGATATAATCAGATTAAGCTGGCAGAAGAGGATCAAGAGAAAACGTCATTCACTACACCTTGGGGAACATACTGTTATGTTGTCATGCCATTTGGATTAAAGAATGCTGGAGCCACTTATCAGAGGGCTATGATGGCAATATTTCATGACATGATGCATATAGATCTGGAAGTGTATGTGGATGACTTATTGGTTAAATCGAAAACAAAGGCTGAGCATGCCAAAGTTTTGGCAAGGGTATTAGAGAGATCAAGAGAATATCAGTTAAAGATGAACCCCAAGAAATGTGTATTTGGGGTATCTTCAGGGAAATTGCTTGGATTTATCGTCAGTAAACGGGAAATTGAGATCGATCCTAACAAGGCGAAGGCTATCAGAGAAATGCCACCTCCCAAAAACTTGAAAGAGTTGAGAGGATTAATCGGGAGGTTACAATTTATTCGCCGCTTTGTCTCCCAGCACTCACAAAGGTGTAAGCCGTTTTACGAGCTTACCAAGCCGGGAGTCAAATTCGATTGGGACGATAAGTGTCAGGAGGCATTCGATGGATTAAAGAACTATTTAGCAAGCCCTCCTGTTTTGAGACCACCATCTCCAGGCAAATCATTGATACTTTATATTTCAGTCCTGGATGATGCAGTGGGGGCTGTCTTAGCACAAGAAGATAAAGAAGGAAAAGAGAGGGCATCCTATTATCTCTCTAAACTTCTCAACCCCGCTGAACAGAGATATACGGCGATGGAGAAAACATGTGCAGCATTGGTTTGGGTTGTGCAGAAATTGAAGCATTATTTTCTGGCCCATGAAGTCCATCTCATAACTAGGATGAATCCGATCAAATTCCTTCTGGAGAAATCTGTTCTTACTGATAGGTTAGCGCGATGGCAAAGCTTTCTATCTCAATTTGACATCACTTATATTCAACAGAAAGCGATCAAGGGCTATGCCATAGCAGAACATCTTGCTCATCATCCCCTTCCTCGATTTGATCCAGTGCGATCAGAGTTTCCGGATGAGGAAATGATGTCCGTGAATCAAATCAGAGATGATATGTGGACTCTGCATTTTGACGGAGCTCTGAATTCTCATGGAAAAGGGATCGGCATCGTTCTATTATCACCTGAAGGTATCACCATTCCACAAGCCTTTCAGCTTGATTTTCCAGTTACAAACAATATAGCTGAATACGAGGCACTCCTTGCTGGTCTCGAGGCTGCTCATTTTCATGGTGCTACCAAACTCAGGATTGTAGGTGATAGCCAGTTGATTCTTCGCCAAGTGCTGACCAAGTATCGAACTCTCGATCCCAAGTTCAAGCCTTATCAAGAGCTTACTTCTGCTTATTCAAAGCTTTTCACAAAATTGATCTTTGTCCATGTCCCTAGGAATCAAAACATCTTAGCTGACGCTCTAGCTTCACTCGCATCTTCTCTTGATTTTCCAATCAGCAAACAATCTGAATCAATCATAGTTCATAGGCGTCTTTCACCCGCCGTGAAAGATCCTTCATTCCTTAGAACTAAGGAGAAGTTGCTGAAGAAAGTCAGAGACGGAGATATCATTGAGAAAAGAGAAATCATGTTAATAGAGCTGTTAGAAGAGATGTATGATGAACAGAAGCCATGGTATTATGAAATTGCAAAATATTGTTAAGATCAATCATATCCTGAGGAAGCTACAACTGAAGAGAAGAGAGTTATCAGAAGAGTTGCTCAAAGATACACCATAGTTGGGGGAGCATTATATAAGAGAGGTTTTGATGGAGTTCTTCTGAGATGTCTAGACGAAGATGAGCTTTGGAAAGTTATGGAAGGAGCTCATAGTGGAGTTTGTGGTGGTCATGTCAATGGACAGATGTTAGCAAAGAAGATCCTTAGACAAGGATTTTATTGGCCAACCATGGAAGAAGACTGCGTAGGATATGTTCGTAGGTGTGCTAAGTGTCAACTTCACGCCGACAAAATTCATTCTCCTGCATCTTCACTCCATCCTGTTTCTTCCCCATGGCCTTTCTCCATGTGGGCTTTCGACATCATTGGACCTCTTGGTAATCCAGATTCCGGCATCAAGCAAAAATCTTTCATTCTCACGGCAACAGAATACTTCACTAAGTGGGCAGAAGCTGAAGCGTACGTGGAGATCAAAGCATCAACCATCTGCAAGTTCATCATGAAGAACATCATCACTCGATTTGGAATTCCAAGCACCATCGTCACCGACAATGGACCGCAGTTCGTGTCACAGGAATTGAAGGACCTCTGTAACAGGTATAAAATTGCATTGCATCATTCATCTCCTTATTATCCGCAAGGCAATGGCCAAGCAGAGGCAACTAATAAGACTTTGATAAAAATCATCAAAAAGACGTGCAAATCTAATAAATTCTCAGATTGGCCAGAAAAATTGGTTGAGGCTCTATGGGCCTACCGAACTTCAATCCGCACGCCTACTGGGCAAACTCCTTATTCCTTAACATTTGGAATGGAGGCGGTAGTTCCATATGAGATCCTCATACCGTCATTAAGAGTACAATTGAATAAGGAATTTTCCATTGATGAATATCGTTCAGCACTCCTTGCTCAATTGGAACTTTTAGACGAGAAAAGATGGTCAGCTGCTAATCATGCAAAAGTTTATCAAAACAGATTAGCACGTTTTTATCAAAAGAAAGTCATTGAACGTAAGTTCAAAGTCGGTGAAATGGTTGTCAAAAGAATTTTTATAAAACCTGGTGGTCCGCGTTCTAAGCTCCAACCCAACTGGGAAGGACCTTATGTTGTATCTCACGCTTTTCCTGGTAATGCTTATCGTCTTATTAATGCAGAAGGAGAAGAGTTAAAACATCCATGGAATGGTTTACATTTTAAGAAATACTACCCTTAGGTTAAAGAGTCGATCAGTATGGTACAAAGACCAATAGAATCAAAAAGTTTATAAATTCGAATTTCCTTATCAGTCTGGATAACTTAACTTCAAGCCCATTACTGCACACACTGACACGTTTGATTCGTGAGTAACAAGAGATGACAAGTCCTAAAGGATATCAAAAGCTTGACCTAAAGTGTAAAGTACAAATCATTCTTTTTGAAGCAAAATTCTGTTTTATATTCGGCCCATGATGTCGGAACGAGACTTAGAATAGACTACCAAGAATACCCGCCATCTTAGTAGGAGGCCGTCATAAAAAAAAAGGGGAGATCCGTCCCGAAGAAAAAAAGAAAAGAAAAGAAAAAGCAAGGCAAAAGCCAAATGTCAAATCAAAAAGGCCATTACATTACAAACGTTACCTCAAGGCCATGAAATGAAACAAAAGGGAACGCAAGGTCGATAAATACCCCGGAAAGAAATGACCGAACCCCAACGGATATTAGGGTAGAAAAGGGACATCTTTTTAAGCCTCCGGAACCTTCTCATGGGCTTTCTAAACTTATTCATCTTTTCTTTCTAAAGAGATGTACTCCAAATTTAAGGAATGGCTTAGATTGACTAAGGGTCAAATCATCAAATGGGATCACGAATGGAAACACAAATTCAAACACGATGGGGTTAAGTTGAGTTGTTAAAGAATAATTTGGAAATTAAGTTAATAAATGAATATGATCTTTTGATCTAAGTACCATGCTGATCTTTTAGTCAAAAAATCAAAAAATACATATATCAAAAAAATAAAAAAAAAATACATATATCAAAAAAATCAAAAAAAATATACATATGTCAAAATTAAAAAAAAATACATATGTCAAAATTCAAAAAAAAATATATATGTCAAAATTCAAAAAAAAAAATATATGTCAAAATTCAAAAAAAATATATATGTCAAAATCAAAAAAAAAATACATAAGTCAAAAAAATAAAATAAAAAAAATTACATATATCAAAAAAAAAAAAAAAAATACATATGTCAAAAAGCCAAAAAAAATACATATGTCAAAAATAAAAAAAAATACATATGTCAAAATTCAAAAAAAAAAAGTATATATTTCAAAACCCCAAACAAAAATGAATATTTCAAAAAAACAACAAAAATATTTCAATTAGCATCTGCTTGTTGCATTTAGTGTGTTTCATCCCTTTTATTCTCAGCGAGCATCCGTTTGCTTGTATGTTGCACTTTGCTTAAGTTTGATTATTCTCATTACCTTTGTTAATAAAGGCCATGCCCCTTGACCAGTTATTGAAGCAAAGATTGATTGACCATTTATTTGGTCAGGCAAGGGGCTAAGCCTAAACAGATACTTAACCTGTTTGTTAAGTGTGTACAGGATGCAAGATAAGCACAGGAACACAAGGTTGGAGCCAAAAGTTTCACGTATATTATCAAAAGGCGTTTTTGTACATGATACATGAAGAAGAAGATACATGAGCCTTCAAGGCTGGCTCTCCCCTCCGCCCTCGTCCAACTGGCTCTGGGCCTCGTCAGGTGCATCCGGTGCTGGCTCTCGACTAGGAGGTGGAGGTGGCCCCATCGCGCTCGGACCCGCCTGACCAGAGGACACGGCAGCACTGGCGGTGAAGGCACTGGTCAGACCGCGCTCTTGTGCACGCTGTCGAGCACGCCTGTACCTCTCTTCCACACTCCGGCGCTCATGTTCCGCGATGCCAAGCTGGACCCGAAGAGCGGATATCTCAGCATCCATCTTCTGCCGCTCCTGCCTTTCCCGCTCTCGCTCCTCGTTGATGACTTCCAGGCGGGTCTGAAGGCGCCCAAGATCTCCAGCCGAAAGTCAGGCCACCTGCTCCTCTAGAGCCCGGATCCGCTCTGCATCAGCCTCAGCCCGAGTCGTTGTAGCACGGGCATGCTCTATGTCCGCTTCAGCCCTCTGAAGGGCTTCCTGAAGCTCAGCAACCTAAAAGGAAGATTTTGTTAGTCCAAGGCAATCAATCAAGTAATCAATTTCAGAATTCAAAAATTGAAGAACTTGCCTGAGCAGCACGGTCCTCCTCTGCTAGAGAAGCCCGGTGGATGGCGGAGGCGAGCTGACTCTGGAGGTCAGCCACAGCAGCATCATCAGCGGACGAGGAAGATGAAGCTCCATGAGTAGGAGGAGCCGCCTGGGTGTAGACGGCTCGCTGCACCGGAAGACAACTGTCAGTGGTTGATCGCCAAAACAATTAATTATTTAAAACATGCATTCATATTCATTCATACATACCAGATCATACAGTTCCTTCTGAACTTGTTCTAGCTGGGCCTCCGCATCATGTAGGCGGGCCCGGAGGTCGACGATGACCGCATCACGCGCATCCTGCATGTCATACATACATTCATTCACAAATACAAATCAAGATAATAACAAAATTTAAGACGCATGAATTCATACTTACATCGAGTGGTCGGAGGAGCCGAAGCTGATCGGCGTAGTGGGCCCGGTACTGCTGGAGGTAGGCCTCGCTACTCACCGCCCGTGACTCCACTCTGACACCCCGGCGATGCCAGTCTTCATATTGCTCAGGAAATTTCGCTCGCCAATCAGTGAGGGCTTGTTTGCCCCTCATGCTCCTTCCGACGCCCTCCGGGACCTCCTCGTCAATCCACTCCTGGTGGAGGCCCAGGGTCCTCATCACTAGCCGGAGGCGGAGGGGCTCGATCTCATTGAGGCAATGCACCCACATCTGCCTCCCAAACCGCCTCCTGCCAGCCGTCACCCACGGCTGACCCTCCTCATTCATGCCCAAGTATGGGCGCCAAATCACCTGCATATAGGTTAGATGCATTCATAAATAACTTGCATTTAATAAAAGGATTGCATTTAATGAAATTACACAAGTTAAAAGTTTACCAAGAGTTCTGGATAATCCAGAAACTGACGGCGGAGGGCCGTCAGCTGGTGATGCTGTGGAGCCGTGTCCACAATCGGCTGCCAACGGCAGGCGAAAGGGACGGCGTTTGGTCGGATAATCCTCGCTCTGCCGAGCGGGAAGTAGTAGTAGCTCCACACCTGCATTCATGAACATATAGGTTAGAAGAAGCATCATATTATATTGCATTGCATATAACAAATAATTAAACACTTTAATACCTGAAGAAATGGTGAGAAGCCACTGATAGTAGTCTCACGGTCCGGCGTGACCGCGGATAGGTCGGCGAAGAGGTGAGCCAGAAGGGCTGCACCCCAGGCATACTCTCCTAGGCTAGCTAAATCATCTAACAAATAAAGAAATCTACAATGGATATGGTCGCCCTTCGTACCGAAGAGCAACCGACCGAAAAAGAAAACTAGGAAGACCCTGAGCTGTCTGTCTACCTCCTCTACCTGCCCAGGATCACTACAGTAGACTAAGGAGGACGACTCTGCTAATCTATCCCTGAACTCCTCCCGGGTCTCGTCAGACCGACGCCGGGGCTCATCTAGACCTAGGGCTGCCTCTACCTCGACTCGAGGAACCATCCTAGACTCCCTGCCTAGGCTAGATACCTCTATCCCTAACAAAGCTTCTGCCAATCCCTGGTAATTGGGGTAGGTCACCCCGCTCACAGGTCGGCCCTCTACCCGGAGGCCGGTAATCCTGGCCACATCCTCTAGGGAGGGGACCATATGCCCCCATGGCATTAGGAATGCCCGACTCTCTGCATGCCAACGCTCCCTGAGCGCCTGCAGCAGGACCAGATCAAGCCAAAATGGCTCAATGTCCAGTACCTCGCCGAATCCCATCTGGCGCAAGCGTGCCTTCTGGAAGTCGGGGAGCCCTCTATAAGCCCCAACTACTAGATCCCATGAAATCCTAGCCCTCATCACTCCCTGCAAATAAAGACATAAAAAATAAGGGTCAGTAATTAAAAAAAACAGAAAAATCAGTTCTGTTTTGAAAAGCGTCATCACACGCAGACGTGTTTTAAAACACGTCAACGTACGTTGACGCAATTCAAACTCTTTATTCCTAATTAAAAATTCGGAATTTATATTGAAAGACGTCAGCCTTAGGCGACGCCTTTTGAAAGGCGTCACCTGGTCTAGACGCCTTTCAAGTCCAGATTCCGGATTCCTTCAAGAATCCCGTTTTCTCCCCTCTTTTCTCATCCATTCACCCCACAGGGATCTTACCGTGTGGAGGTCGCCCTCCTCTTCTTCTTCCACCGCCATGGGTGCCGGTGGAGGGAGCTCCTCCTCCAAGAAAGCCGCCGCCTCCGCAAGAGCCGCCGGAACCTCCTCGGGAACTTGTTCTTCTTGCCTCCGCCTCCTCTTGGCTATGACCTTTGTCTTCCCAGAGCCTTCACCGCGCTCCATGGCTTGAGAAGAGGGAGATTTGGGGGAGAGATCGTCGGAGCTCGGAAATCGCCGCCGGAGGGAAGAGAGGAAGTTTTGGAAAAGTGAGGAAGAAAGGGGGCCTTCGCGGGTCTGTTAACGAAAGGCTGAAAGGCGTCGACTCAGGATGACGCTTTTTAGGGCGCAAAAGTTGAGGCGGCACTGACAGAGGTTTGAATTTGAATGAACGGCGTCCACCTACGTAGTCGCGTTTCAATATTTTTGTCAGAACCGTACAGAGGAAAATCATGAAAGGCGTCTTAGTGTGTTGACGCGTTTCAGAGAATTGATCATGGAATTAATGACAGAATCCTGGAAAAAAGTAGGAGAGAGAGTTGAAAGGCGTCAGTATGAACAGACGCGGTTTAACGTTTAAATCGGGTTTTTAAGGATTAAATTGAATTTCTGGAAAAGAATTAAGGTTGAAAGGCGTCAGGTTCGAAAGACGCGTTTTAACTTTTTCATTGAATTTGAGGTTGAAAGGCGTCAGGATGTACAGACGCTGTTTAACCTTTAAATCAGAATTATGGTTGAAAGGCGTCATGTTTGGAAGACGCTTTTTATGCATTAAATTGAATTTATGGTTGAAAGGCGTCTTTCTGACTGGACGCGTTTTACATTAAACAGAACCCGAACTGTTGAATTTTCAGGAAAAATCATGTGCACTTCACAGAAAGTTGAGGAAAGGTTTTGAGGCATGAAAAAACTTCTTTATTCAATAAAATTCTTTATTACATCATGAATAAAAGAGAAAGAGGACCTTCAAGGAAGGATTTCATGAAGACCTTTAAGATAAGGAAATTTCAATCCTTTATCTCTATCTTTAGAGGATCTTACACGGTAACTGAAGCCAAGGTTCCATAGAGTGGTAATGATTTGTACGGCTTCATAGTCTTCGTCGGATTCCAAGTCGCGCTTCTTGATCGGAAGTGTGGGAGAGAACTCAGGGAATTCACGACGGCCCAAGCTAAGTTGAGTAAGGCACCGATGTGGATTGTACAGCACAAACTCGGTGGCTCCGATCAACTTAAGATCTGCTCCTGCTGTACGGCGCACCCACACAGGTTTTCCAACCAGAGCAAGTGGAGACGAGTCGAATATGTCGGACGTCATGAGCTTTAAATATTCTCTCCAGTCGGCTCGGGTCTTGAGTTTTGGAACCTTGTTAACCATATGCTCATTGAACTTTACAACATTAGCTATGCAATGAATTGGGCTATTCAAGTAGATCTGAGATGGATTCAAAGGCCTTTTCTTGCTGTGCTCAAACTTAAAGTGAAGTTCAACCCATAAGGCAAAGAGTAGCATGCATCCATAAGGAGGACGGCCCACAGACGCTGCAGAAAGCCCACTATAAAGATATGCTAAGAGTGCAGTGCTAATGGATTTACCTTCGAAGATTGCGCATATAGCACTAACTTGGTCATCTTCTAAGATATTATCCTGCGCAAAAAAGAATAAGGCACCGGCTAGGCATGTAACTAAGGCTTTTGTTACATCCTCCGCTTCATCCTCTCTTAGATCATCAATTTCGTACAGCGTCCACTCGGCTAGCTTGGTAAGATTGATCCCCTTTTTAGTGAGACATCCTTTGGCCTCTGAAGGATCTTTCATGATAGATGTCAACAATTGTTGACCGGTGATTCTCTCCTTCATCAAAGCTATCTTCTCTTTGTTCTCTTTGGTCTTTGGGAGACCTAAAAGAAGCTCCGCCTCCTCCAGAAGAATCATGCACTCGAAATCTTGGAAGAAGAACGTGTGAGTTTGGGGATGCCACCACTCGATCAAGGCACCCATAGCCGCCCAATCAGCGTTCGCGCTCTTGTAATGCTTGGCAAGCACTACAAGACCTTGAAGATTCCACTTGGATATGAATACTTGCATGGAAAGCTTGATGCTTTTTGCAAGTTTACGGATCCAAGGTAAGGAGGTGAACTTCCTTGGGCTAGGAAACATGGGATAGTTCTGAAAACCAAAAGAAAAAGCGAAGAACATGATGAGGAACGCGAAGAACATAATGAAGAACATGAAGATAATTGATAAAGAAGTTGATTGAGCTTACTTGGAGATTGGGATTTCTTCCATTGAGATGATTCTCCACATCAGAAAACTGCTCCAAAGACATCTTCATCTTCTTGCTCCTTTTTTTTCGGAATTCCTCCTCCTTGAAGCTAGAGAACCTTGGAAACCTTGGAACTTTGAAGAAACCTTGAAGAAAACTCAACTTTTGATCTTTGGATTGTAGTGGGATTGCTTGGGAACGACCTAAGGGTGTTTATATAGACAACATTGCGATCCTAGGAAGACTTTTCCGGATTGGAAAAGGGATGTGCATTGATAGAGTTGGAATCCGAGTAGAGAACAGCCAGAAACTTGTTTCTGTGAGTAAAAGGCGTCGAGGATAAGCGACGCGTTTCAATGTCAAAAGGCGTCTGCACGACATGACGCGTTTCAGATATTTATGTGATTTATCCGAAATTCTATGGGTTTCGATGTTTAAATTGAATATTTATTGGAATTACTAATGATTTTGATTGCAGAAAATTCAAGAAAGCTGAAAATGTCAAGAGAATCCCACTGTGGGAGTCAAGAAGTCTCGACCGTGGCTAAAAAGACGGTTATTTCTACTCTTGTATTCTTTCATGTAATCATTATGCATTCGCATTACTATATGATAAATATTTATTAGAGCATATCAAGGACCTTGTGGTTTTGATGAAACTGGAATTTGAGTTCCCCTTCAACAAAAACAGTGATAATTCCAGAGGATTCTTAATCGCACGGATAGGCCGTTTGATTGTTAATTAGTGAGGACGATGGTTCCACTTTTGTGAAACGGTGCGTGGATAAACGAGCTTCGGCTTAGCACTGGATTACAAGAATTGGTATCTTGACTCATTAATGACAATTTAACAATATTATCCTTGATTAATTTATATTTTATTTGACTTTATATTTTTCTTTTAGCCCAGCATGCATCATGTAGGACTTTGAAATCATTGTGATCAGGATTAATTATTGATTAAGTTTCAGACCATTAATCAAATAATCAAACATGATATGAAATATTCCATTCTGAATTAAGTATCTTGATTATCTTTGAGGTTCGCTTGAAGATATCCTTGGAATTCTATCCTTGATTGGACTCTTTATCCAATATTTTTTGTTTTCTTTTAAGATCCATCATGGCTGCAGCACGTCCACATTGGCTGGCAAACGCTCCCCATGATGAAACCTACAGTGTCTACGACCTGGGGTACTTCCCACTCCGTGGAGGTTGATCGACCTTATTTTATTTCCTTGTCTACCTCATCCAGACATGATTGATTCCATTGATTTCCTTGAACTATCTTCATTGATGATTTTGAGAAAAATTCCAATCATGTGATGTTAAGAGCGTGTCTCATCACACCTTGGCATCACCTTTTCAGTACATTCCATTTCATTTCACTCCCTTGCAAAGACGATGCCAAGGTGAGGCAGCTGTAGACACGCTAATTTTGACGTCATTTCGAGTAAATTTCATATCATATAATAATGCCTCAGAATGGTCTGATATTTAACCATTGATTAATTTTTATTAATCTTTTTAAGTGTCGAGGTCGAACAGACATGTTTAAGTTAATCAATTGAATTGATTTTAACTCAAATTTCAGTTAAAATATGAAGAATCCTAAAAGGCGTCGACTCATGTAGACGCTATTTAGAGTTTATTCATATTTTAACGTTTAAATTTGAATTTTAATTAATTGATTTATTAGCTAAAAGGCGTCTGTAAAGGTCGACGCGATTTAGGTTTCCTAAGCTGTTTTAACTTCTCTTCCGGATATTTATCCTTATCTTAATTAAATCTGAAAGGCGTCAGCCAAGGTGGACGCGTTTTAGATAATTACAGATAAAGATGAATTAATCAGTGATTATCTGTCGATTAAGGTAGATAAATCCTAGATTTTTCTATGTTAATCGCGAACGCAGAAAATACCTATAAAGACCTTGCATCTCAAGGAGTTGAAAAAAAAAAAGAGAGAGAGAATTATTGAGCCACAGCGTTATAGCGATTTGAAGATCGGAGCAACCACGTCGGAACGCCGGAGCGCTGCCATTCCAGAAGTCGGCATCCCTCTTCAAGATCTTCATCCTTTCAAAGCTTCAACCAACTGGACTGGGCATAAGTTTTTCATATCTGAATTTCATTTTTACATCATTCATTAGTTTCATTCGTCATACCTCATAATCACTTCATGCAACACACACCACACCATTAATTTTCCAAAACCCATTTGTTCTAAAGGGGTTTCAAAGCCATTTAAACAAGTGAGTTGCTGTTTATACATGTTTATAATCATGGTTAGCTTTGATATTATTTCTATTTAGATTCTCATCAGTATTTCTTCTTTATTTCTCTGTCTCTGCTGCATTCAACAACAACAACAAGAAATCAAAAAGAGGGAAGTCAAGCATAAAGCCAGGAGAACTTCTGGACGATCCTCAACATTCAACAGCAAGAACAAAAGAATAAAGAGGCTCTCTTTCTTCAGCCGGCTGAAGGAGGGGAACCAAGGACTCATTCTTCCGCGTTTAAACAGGTAGGCGATCAAAACTCTTTTGAAGCTTTTTAGTTAAAAGTTTCTGGCGATCACTGCACCTTAGTTGCATTTTTTTTTAATAGGTTAATTTACCCTAAACAACATAGTTTTTCACATAAATCACACGAGCAATTTTTCAGCACCTACACCATTGACTCAAGAACTTGTTCAAGATGATACACAAAAGGTTCGCAGATCAGGTAGAGTGCCTAAGCAGCCTGAAAGATATGTTGGACATATCGATGAAGGCAAACCAAAAGTACACTTAAATGAGGATGATGATCCTCAAACCTACCTTGAAGCCATAAATAGTCATGAATCAGAAAAATGGCAAGAGGCAATAGATTCTGAAATTCAGTCCATGTATGCCAACCAAGTTTGGAACTTGGTTGATCTGCCAGAAGGTATGGTACCTATTGGCAGTAAATGGATCTTTAAAAGAAAGATCGAGGCAGATGGACAAATTGACACATACAAGGCAAGGCTTGTAGCAAAAGGATATCGTCAAAGGCAAGGTGTTGACTATGACGAAACCTTTTCTCCAGTTGCCATGATTAAGTCAATCAGAATACTTCTTGCTATCGCTGCATTATATGATTATGAAATATGGCAAATGGATGTGAAAACAGCATTCCTTAACGAGAACCTTCAAGAAGAGGTGTATATGATACAACCTGAAGGATTCACTTCCAAAGAGCATTCAAGCAAGGTATGCAAGCTGCAAAGATCCATCTATGGATTAAAACAGGCATCCCGAACTTGGAACTTAAGATTTGATGAAGCAATCAAATCTTATGACTTCATTAAGAATGAAGATGAACCTTGTGTAAAAAGTTAGTTGGACGAATTTTACTCCCCAGATTCTCTCTCTCCTCTCTCTCTCTCCTTCTCGGAGTGGATCTGTCTCTCTCCGCGCATGGTGGATCTGAGATCTGGTCGGAGCACTCAAGTCGAGGAGGAAATCGCGTCTGCTGCGGGAACTTGTGTGGATACCTCCAGAGATCGTGCGCGTGTGCGATTAACGAGTCGGCAACATCCACGGGAGATTCGAAACTCCGCAAAGGTGAAGAACTGTTCTTCCCGCTTAGATTTTAATGTCCGTTTTACGACCCCAGCAACCGATACAATGGAATCATTATTATTTCCGCTGCGTTCATGGCGATTCCTTACAGGGCTGGCTATCGCCCAAAAGACGTGCCCGGCCGTAGACCTAACCGGCATCGCCCTTCCGACGGACGAGGAAGGCGAAGAGCTTCTTGCCTGGTGGAAGAAGCTTAAGGCCGAAAGAGCTTCGGCCCCAGCGGAAAGCAGCGCGGCCGTTTCTGACGAGGTCGCCCCAGCCGAGGCTGTCCAGGTCGAGGATTCTCCTTCTCCATCTCCTGGTCAAACCCCTATCGATGTAGATGGCGAAAATACTGAGAGCTAATACGGGGGCTTGTCCCGGCTTTTGTTTTGCCTTTTCCAAAAGGCCGCGGCCAGATGTACGGCAGATTTTGTACTCTGTTCTTTTATATATATGAAAAGTACTTTGCTTCTATTTGTGTTCTGAATGAACGACCGAGTTTGGCTCTCCTCATGGCCGAGGCCATATTGCTATTTAGATGCGGCTCGCACGGCCGAAGCTAATCCAGATTCAGATATAGACTTAGAAAATAATGCCGCTCCCGATACGGTTTGCATGGCCGAAGCCAGTCCCGGTACGGTTTACACGGACTTAGAGAATACCTTGCCGCTCCCGATACAGTTTGCATGGCCGAAGCCACTCCTGGTACGGTTTACACGGACTTAGAGAATACCTTGTCGCTCCCGATACGGTTTGCATGGCAGAAGCCACTCCCGGTACGGTTTACGCGGACTTAGAGAATACCTTGCTGCTCCCGATACGGTTTGCATGGCCGAAGCCACTCCCGGTACGGTATACGCGGACTTAGAGAATACCTTGCCGCTCCCGATACGGTTTGCATGGCTGAAGCCACTCCCGGTACGGTTTACGCGGACTTAGAGAATAGCTTGCCGCTCCCGATACGGTTTGCATGGCCGAAGCCACTCCCGGTACGGTTTACGCGGACTTACAGAATACCTTGCCGCTCCCGATATGGTTTGCATGGCCGAAGCCACTCCCGGTACGGTTTACACGGACTTAGAATACCATGCCGCTCCTGATACGGTTTGCATGGCCGAAGCCACTCCCGGTACGGTTTACACGGACTTAGAGAAAACCATGCCAGGTATGATATCTTAAAAGGAGAAATTTATTCATGACTTCCGGCTAAATTCCAGGGGTAGTAACTTACATGAAATAATGCCGAAGGCGCTCCACATTCCAGGTGCGAGGGAGAGGTTGGCCCGAAAGGGTTTCCAACCGATAAGCCCATCGTCGAATTACCTCCCTTACGCGATATGGTCCTTCCCAATTGGGAGAAAGCTTCCCTGTGGCTTCGGCTGGTTTAGATGCATGAGCATTCCTCAATACGAGGCTCCCGGTTTCAAAGCTTTGGGGCTTCACTCGAGTATTGTGGTATCTGGCCATGCGTTGCTGATAAGCTGCTAGCCGAATGCGAGCTTTATCTCTGGTTTCTTCTATAAGATCAAGGTGATCTTTTAGGGCCTCCTCATTGGCGCCGGTATTACTTCGGCTACACTCTTGCCCTTGGACATCATCAGGGCCTCCCGGTTGATGTATTTATGAGCCCGGACTACGAGGTCCTGGAAGGTAGAGGGATGGTGTTTCCCGATAGAGTTGAGAAGCCCCTCGTCCCGGCACCCACTAATCACGGCCGAGACCGCAATCGAACTGTCCAGGTTCGAGATTTGGGCGGCTTCGGCCTGGAATTTGGTGAAGTATTCCTGGAGGGTCTCGGTCGGGCCTTGCCGAATGGCTAATAGGCTGGCCGAGGTTTTGCATTGCCGGGTGGCATCATAAAACTGGTCGATAAATAGTTGGCCCAACTGGACTAGAGAGTGGATGGAGTTGGGGGCCAATGTCTCGAACCAGGTTAGGGTAGTCTTTTCAAGAGTGAGGGGAAAGAGACGGCAGCGGACTGCCTCAGTGACCCCTCGGACAGACAGGTAGGTGTTGAACCTTTGGAAGTGGCAGACCGGATCTGACATTCCGTCGTAGAGGGGGCCTTTCGGCAGTTTGAAGTTAGGAGGTACCTCGGTAGCCAGGAGTTCTGGCGTGAACGGAGTTTGCTCCAGGATGGTGCTGGCAAGAGGCGCTCCGTACGGCCGAGACACCATCTGCTGCATCTCTTTCCTTATGGCCGTCAACCGCCGGTCCAGGTCCGGGGCAGTTGAAGTGGTGACCGAACGTCCTCCGGTTCCGGCTGGGCGAAATTCGGACGAAGCATAGCCTTGCTCCGTCATCACGCGGTCGGTGCGAGGGACTCGGGCAGGCGGTGCCGAGGGCTCGCTGCGCGCCGTGGCGGTCTCGTCAGGGAAGACCGGCGAGGGCGCCGTCTGGAACCTTGTATCTCGGACGGGATAGAGTGGAGGAGGCGGCACTTGTTGAGGAAGCTGGCCCAGTAATCCCATGCACTGGGCGATGGCGGATACCATATCTTGTAGGGGCACAAGAGAGGTAACGGCGGCGGCTAGCGTCGCCACCTGCTGCTGAAGTTCCTCCATCCAGTTGTCTCCAGGAGCGGGGGACTCTGGTATAACAGGCAGAGCCGTGCTTTGTGGTGGAGCAGATGGAGCGCCTTCGGAATGAAGTAGCTGTGCTGAAGCTGTCCGCGTCTCTGCCTCGTCTTGTCCGGATCGTCGGGTTACAGGACGATGAGACATGACTATTTTCTTGTTTCCCACAGGCGGCACCACGTGATGTAGCCGAAGCTATCACGACCGGATTCCGAGGCTGGAATCTGAAGTTAGGATCCGGAGCTGGATCGGAGAAGAGGCCCGACGGGGATCTGGAACGCGGCGAGGGCGGAGACGATGCCGAAGATCCGAAGCTGAGGGTCGCTCGGTTGGATGTCGGCTAGCCCGCGGAAGACGTGGCCGAAGCTCCTCCGGATGAGGAATAGCCGAAGCGGGGCAGAGCCGAAGCACCTTAGAACCAGCCGAGGAATGGCGTCGAGACCGGAGGGAGAAGTCCCGAGGTCGGTGGCCGAGACCGACTCGGGGAGGTCGGCGAAGATTCGAACCGATCCCCTGCAGGAGGGAGAGAAGAAGAAAAACCAGTCAGTAGGAGTCCCGGGATTTGGCCCTTAGGAACCGCCTCCGATGGTTAAGTTAGCTTCTGAAGATGGTTCGATTCAGAAGTCAAAGAGGTGGAAGAAGCAGCTTTAATGCTTTTTGGACTGTAGTCCTTGAGGGCACGAAGACATACCTTTGGTAATAAATAACCGTGTATTTATAGCGGAGGATAGAGGATGCTAAACGGTAGCAGCCGATATAGGACTATGTTCTGGGTTTACTGGTAAACCGCCATAGTGCCTAACCCTCCCACCGGAGTGGGCCGAATACGGCTACTGGGCCGAAGGGGGTTGGGCCGCTGATGGGCCGAAGGCCGCCAGTGGGCTCCTTACCACTGCCATTGGACTGATCTCATTAGGGTAATCCTAAAGAAGTCATTCATACCGTCTAATTTTTGATGAGACTGTCTCAAAAAATTACAAAGACAAAAAATCCTCAAGAATTTATCTCAAAGATTTTTTAGGCCATCTGCTCAAAGATTGAGCGGTACGGATGGCTCCCTTGGATTACCCTCACCTCCAAAGTTTTTAGATAAATAAAAACAATAGCACTTGCTGCTGCAGTCGTCCAATCAACTTTGATTGGCTGGCTGCTGGGCACATTGCAACGGCTTGCAACATCTGCACTGCAGCAAGCATCACTCTTATAGCAAATATGACTCTTTTGTACATTATGCTGTTGTAAACATTTCTTATCTTGAGTAATACTTATTGCATTGACCCTAGCATTGCATTGATGGTCATAATGTGGTAACAAAAAATATTTTTTGAATTTTTTTAAGTCGGCTCCGAAGTATCCTACACGTCCGTACAAGCTGATCTCCAATCGGATGATCCAAAAAATATGAAAAATAAAAAAACTCTTATTGGGCTCAGCCCATTAAAAGTATTTTTTACTGTTCATTAGAGCTCTATTTTAGATTTTTCATATTTTTCTTTTATCATCCGAACGGAGATTGGTCCGTACAAATATGTAGGACACCTCAGTGCCAACCTAAAAAAGATTCAAAAAATAATTTTTCTTACCCCCATTGCTCTAACCCTTAATGCAGCACCGAGATGCTGACCTAAAAAAAAATCAAAAAATAATTTTTTACCTCACTACACTCACCTTCAGTGCAGCACTAGAAGCTAGCACAACAAGTGTTACTCTCCTATCCCATTAGGGTATAAGGCCCAAAGAAGAATTTGTAACCAACGATGAAGTCTTGAAGCAAAGCAACAACCTTATATCCTTACTAATGGACAGATCTGAGCAATCAGATTATTCCAGTTGATCCAAGTCTTCGGAAATTATTTGATTGTAACATATGAGGGCTTTGCTTGATAGAGGTTGGTAAATTTATGTATGAATTGATGGATGGGGAAGTTATTTCGAAGAGGTGAATGAAGAAAGTGGAAAATAGCACCTCAGTCCCTTCACCATTTTAGTCATCTTTTTTTTTTTTTTTTTTTGGTCATTAACATGCTGTCGTTTCATTCATTCAAACAGATAAAGAGAGGTACAAGTGTAGAAGACACAACAAGAAAGAAAAATCCATACATGGCAACAGAAGCAAGAGAAAACATGGAAGGGGAACATCCGTAGAGCAAGTGGGTAGAAACACGAGGAACTTAGTAGAAACACACATAGTATATTATTAGATTAAACCCAAACCGAAGGAACCTCTGGTTCCCGCCAAAAAGTCCCTAGGGCAAGGCTCAAATAGGAAGAAGGAGGACCTCTTCAGAGATGCTGGCTCAAAGGTTTCAACCATGAGGGTTGTAACTTCCTTAGGCAGCGGAGAAAGTGAAGATTTAGGAACGTATACTATCAAAGGATACATGAGTAAAGCTTGGATACTCAAACTCCTCTATGGGCTTTCAAGATCCCAGATTGGGAGCTACCTAGAGCAGGAAGATCCACCAGTAGACCATCGGAGATGACATCGTGGCCTCGAAGAGAGCATCCAATTGGACAATTGCAAAAGTGAAACAACAGAAGAAAGAGGGTTAAAGACATGAAAAATAGAAGCAACAGTAGTATTACGTTGGGAGCCTAGGCTGATAGCACTTAAGGGCGCCAGTGAACCCCACAGGATAGAGGAGCCAAAAATAGGTAAGAGAAAGCTTACCGGGACAAAAGGAAGGAAGAATATGAAAGCAATTGGACGGGGATAATGGTAGTAGGCAAGGGGTTTATTAGAGAGAGGAGGGTTGTGGAACTGGGATGATGGGGAAGGGGGCAGCAGCGGAAGGGCTGTGGCAAGATCGGAGGAAGGTGGAGGGGAGGACACCAATAGCAGATGGAAAAGAAAGGAGGCAAGATAGGTGGAGAAGGGGTACGATAGTGGAAGGAAGAGCACTAAGAGGAAGTTTGACATAAGGGGAGGAGAAAGGGATCAATGGCGGAGGGAAACCTCAACACGATCAGGGGGAAAAGAAGGAAAAAAGGCTAAGGGATAAAAGGCACATGGTGATGGGTTGAACATATAATATCTGATATTTTTCTAAATAGAAATAATAATAAATGATAAAAAATAATAACTAAAAGAAAAATAGAGTGTAACTTAGTTATTTGAATAAGCCCATTAACTTAGATTTATAGGTGGTTTAGTCTATTAAGTTGAAGGAAATTTCTAGATGTTGGTACTCAAGACAGTAGGTTAGTAATTTAGCAATAACTCTCAACGTATAATTTAGATTTTGACGAGGTTGGTATCGATAGAAAGCGATCGAAGAGATCTACACTTTTTGTAAGATCATTTTACATATTCGATCATTTTCTTAGTAAAAAAATTGGCTTTACAGGTTAGGAAAGTAGGGAATTCGCGAATTAAAGTTCGAATTAATGGAGGAATCCCCTTTATCTTACAAAGGAAGTTCAAATTTGACCCAAGGAAAGCTTTTAGAGACCTTTTATGGTTAGAACACGAGGTTGGAAGTATTTATAGGAGGTTAGGTTCGAATCTAAACTGTAGAAGCCACTACACATTGCGAAAGATGGGTTTTTCATGTGTTCTTGGTGAAAGAGAGTGAGATTTGATTTGTTCTTGAAGGGTACTCATGTTGTGATGATTTCTTCATCTTCTAGGTGTTGTGGAGGTTGTGAAAAATCTCTTAGAAGGTTGAGTTTGTGGAGGAGTTCGAATTTCTTGGGTGGATTTCATGTTTGAGGAAGAGGTTAGTGATGATTACCTTTCCACATGAATATTTTGTATCTATATGAAAACTTGAGAATTTTGAAGTTATCACATTTTAAACTTCTGTGAAAACTTTAGAAGAAATCATTTATTCTTGAATTAGAACCCCTGGATCTTTAAAAAAAATTGAGTTTCAGTGAGAGTTCAGTACACGTCTGGTGGCCTGACGGTCAACACCTCTCTTGGCCGTCTGGGCCATCAGGCGGCTAGGACCCTGGCTGTCTGATGCCCACTTGACAGCCAGACTACTAGCCATCTGGAGGACCAGATGGCTAGAGTTCTGGTCGTCTGGAACCAGACTACCAAAGTGATGGCTGTCTGAACCACCTCTAGTTCTAAGTTTTTAGGGCAACTTTAAGTGCATGGTTCTCCCTTTTCCGACATCAGAATGACCTGAAATTTGGTTTGTAGGTTCCTCTATCGGTCTAGTTTTTGTACATAAAATTTTACATTTTTAGAAATGCTTTTAGTATTTATTTCATAATTATGTTATCAATATATATAATCTGGCAATAATCTATCTGTCCAGTTTTTCCTGTTTTATGTTCAGAAGTTTATAACTTATTCATTTTTATTCAAATATTTTTAAAATTCGAATAACTTTTCTTAACATGTTGATTTATGTCTGTAAATTTTAATAATTTTTAGACTTTATTTAGTATTTATTTTGATATTAATTTCGAGATCTGTCACATTATAAATTGTGTAACTTAGAATCAAAATTTGACTTTGAGTTTAAATTTGAGTCAAATGGGTTTAAAAATTTATAAACATTTGCACACATGGCCCATATGATATTTCTAATGGGTTTGCTAAGTTGCATTAATTTTTGAATTTATTTTGTATTTATTTCAATAAATAGTATATTTTAGCTTTTAAAAATAAAAGTTTCATATTAGAAAATTATGAAAATAATTCCAAAAAATTTGTAAAATTTTTAAAACACTTCGAAAGTTATTTTTAACTTGTTAGAATCTGTTTCACAAGAAAACTTGTAGCAAATATATGTGGTGTTTTAAATATATCTCTTTCCATTCAAAAGTTATTACTTTTGGCAAATTATACTATTAGCTATGTGAATGTTTAAATTTTTAGCAATATAGTGAATTTTAATTTTTTTAATTTATGTGCCATTAATTTGAAAATGTGTGATTATAGACATTACCATCTTAAGGAGATTATGTGGCTTGATTCCAATATAAACATCTTTATTGGATAGAGTATTATATGGCACAAAGGCAATAGTGGTGACTATCACCAAGAGATCCAGAGTCTCGGCCGGCCATCCCAACGCTTGGGAAGCGAGTACGAAGTCGCCAAAGTACCCCGGTTCATCATCTCATGAAGAACTCCGAAAACCCCAAATAAAATCCGAAAAATCACAGAAAAATAATCAAATTATTTGTGTTCATCTCATGAACACTATTCCGTCATTTTAATCGGATTAAATGCATGGAATAACTCAAGAAAATCAATTTCGGAAACCGAAACGGGACGAGAAACAGTGGAACCTGGCTCTGATACCACTGTTGGATTTTCTCGGTTTCTCCGAATCGCTCACGCAGCGGAAAACAAAAATATTTACAGCGATCTGTTCCCGTTTCGAAATCTAAAATACGATAATCGGATTATCGAAGTTCTCACCGTGTGCGGATTCGAATCCGCAGCCGCTTGGTTCCGTCGGTGTGACACCGCAAGCCGTGCAAGCGCCCGGCCTCTAGCGAAGTCCACGCGATCCTCCCCGCGACGGATATCCTCGAGTTCCTCGTTCTTCGCAGCCCACGAAGCCTCCGCCGGTCGCCGCAATAATCTTCGCAGCGCGCGGACGATTTCCCGTCGAACGGGATTCGAAAAAGCGGCGGAGCAGATCTGGATCTACCTGGACGTCAGAGAAGGACAGAAACTGTGGAGGGGCGGCTAGGGTTAGCAGCAGCTTGGCCTGCTCAACCCGTTCGCTATGTTTTATACTAACCGCGCGGTTTTTCACAAAAACCCCCGGTTTGTATAAAACCCACTTATTTATCCATCACCTTGAGAATCATTTGCGTGTGACCCTCTAGGCCCAAGTACCAGTCCAGTTAATGGCCCAACAAGCCCAGTGACTCCTCACTGACTTTATTAATTAATTAATAACCCTTTATTAATCAATTAATCAATCGAATTGATGTCGCACATCGAATTCGACCGGGCCTCCGATCACGTTGGGTGCCAAGCAACACCGCTTGAACCCGGAAGGTATTTGGGGTTAAGTAACCCACTCTTGGAACCTTTCCGCCGACAGTTACCGCGTGGATATAATCCTTCATTCGTACAATGCTCTCGAGTCAACTCAGGGTATGGCGAGCTGTCAAACCCTAACCGGTCGACTCACTTGGATTGGATGCCGCTGATGAATATCGGAAAACTCCTTTCCCGATATTATCGTCCGCCCTGGCCAGGGACTTCCGCGCATCCTTCCTAGAGCATTTTCTCTCTAAGTACCGAGAGCGAATGATTCCTTATTGACACACAATTCCCTTCAACGGTATTCCGCTGTACCCAATCCTTGGCATATTAGAATCCCATGGCTAGAGATTCGTAAACCAAGGTCAAAGCACAGAAGTCCACCGCCAAGGTGTCCTTGGTGTCTCAGGTCCGAGGACCATCCACGCAACTGCGACAATAGAATCAAGCTGGTTGACAGTGAGGTACAATACCATCCAGCGATTCAGTCGGATCAGTTCAGTGAACTCATTCTCCAATGAGCACCTACATATTCGCCTTAGTGTCTCCACACAAGTGACTTATGAGACCAGTCACCCTCATCATATGAGCAAGAGTAATCTGTACTAGTCTAACCGGATATCCGATGTCCTTCTCGGATATCCTCCGACTAGGAACGATTAAGAATATGTGTGTTTAAGTGATCAGTCTCATTAGTATGATCTCATCATAATCTGATCACCATAGCACATATTCACGGACCTCATTATGAAACGATAATTAACGCGATTTACACATAATAAATATTATGCCATTTTATTAATAATGAACGAGATTTACATTGTTAGATTGGCTTGTAGGCCACCTAAACTAACACAAAGCGGTACATATAAGTATAAGTAAAAAATAATACTTTATATACAAAATAGCTACTTAAAGAGTCATTATGATCATATAGATGGATAATCAGAATAAGACAGATAAGAACACGTTTCTGGGTATAAAATATATCCAAATAAAATTTCTTAGAATTTTCGGAATAACAAACATTTTTTTCGGCTAATAAAATTAATTTTTAGAGCTAAAAAATCAACAAATAAGCCGAATATTATCAAACAGATTAAAAAAATTATCAAAGTTGGAGGACATGTCAAGTAGGCCATATTTAAAATTTGACAAAGTTTCATTAATTTCTGGATTGGTTTGGTATGATTTTGAACTCCCACTTCAATTTCGAAAATCTGACTTAAATAGAATTTCGGCAAATCAAAACAGAGGACAAACTAAATAGGAAACAAGATCTGAAAATTCTAAAACTTTACGGAGAAGTCAAAGACCATATAACAAAGGTCTCCACAAAATTTGGAATGATTTGAATTTGAATCAATTAAGATATAAGATCCACAAATTGAGATTTCAAAAATGTCTAGACAGATTGTATAGTCCAATAAGCAAATTAAGACATAAATAACAAACAAATTCATAAAATTATGAACTATATTGGATATGAAGCTAACATATTAAGTAAGCTTATATCAAAATTTTAGCTCAATTGGACATCGGACTAAGGAGAATAAACATCTGTAACTCACATGATCATAATTGGAAACAAAACAGATTAAGTGGACAGATTGCATACGTTGAAATAATAATCATGGAATAAATAGTAATGAAGATAAAAAAAAAATGAAACTTGATAATCATAAAGGAAACATATAGATCAAACTTCTTACTAATTAATTATCTTTTGAAAACCTTTAAAATAATATAATTTTTAATACAAAATAGATCATACTTAGAGTTATCCACCTACCTCTTGAAGAAATATCTGTTCTTAGTTCCCCTATGGCTTCCTTGCTATCTATCTATAGTTTCCTCTTCTTCTAATCTCTTATCTACATTCCCTAAGCTTTTTCCCACGTTTTCTAACCCTCTAATAACATAAAACATTGTTAGAATCAAATTATCAAAAGAAATAACCATGAATCAACTATATTCTCTAAAGAATACAACATGAACTTACCTTTGGAAGAGAGCTGCATGTCATAAAGCTTGAGCACGATCCTAAGGCTCTATTTATGCTTATTTTCTTTCCTAATACAACTACTAACAGCCTCTTTATTTGTTGGAGTCGAACTCCTACTCCTCATGACTTAATCTCTAAGTAAAGTCACTTCTTAATACAAATCGGACTTTGTTCACGCCACTTGCAGTTTTATTTTCTGAAACCTTTAAATTCGACTCTTTAAACGTCTAAATTAATAAAAAACTCTCTTCTATAAAGTTTCAAAGCTTTTGATTATCTTTCTAATGCAACCAATCTCACTTTTTTTTATATATTTATACAAAAATTTATACCTATGTTACTGACCTATTGTCTCGAGCACTCTAAACTCAAAAATCTGGTAGATTTCCTTCTCGTCCAAATATGTCCTAATTCTGACTAGTAAAGGATCTAGTTTAAATATATGGTCTTTATAAAATTTCTACAATTTTAAGTCATCGTTCTAATGAAAGTTATCTTACTTAATTTAAAATTTTATACACATAGTTATGCTAAAAACATTAGGACTATGTTAATTAAATCTGTGTACATAATCCTAGTTCAAGTAGGATTCCAATTATGACTTTTCAACCTATGAATTAGAATTTTAATTATTTTTAAATTTATTATGTTCTACTTATAATTCATGTCAAATATGCGATAAATAAATTTTCAGGTCGTGATTAATTTTAATTATATCATTTTTTATTTCCTTAATTCAAATTCTTTTCCTATTAGGACTTGTTCTTTATGGGCAGTCCTTTCTAAAACTGATCATTGATATGTTTTACCTCTAAAATATTTGAATTAATAAAAATAGTCTTATACAAAATTATAAATCTTTTTATGATCTTTCTAAGAATACCAACTATATCTTAATCAGAATTTTCTATGTTGATGTATAATACATCAACCCAGAATTTGAACTAAATTAGTGGACTATTTTTAGTAATATAATTGGGCTAGTGGACTTTCATAATTGAGTTAATTGGACTAAACTAATTCACTTAAAATCATTAATAGACACTGATAATTAATTAATTGATCTAATTTAAATTAACTAAATTCATTAATAGTTGTAAAAGTACATGGCATAATAATATTCCATGCGAAACTATATTATGTAAATTTCACAGCTACTAAAATTCTGCCCATATTTTCTCGTTTCGAGCTAGAGAGGGTATCTCACAACCTCAATCAAAATTGGCCTTTTATATGCTTAATAGTAAGTGACTACTTTCTACTAGACTTATGTACAACTCTAAAGGTTCTCCAATAATACTTTTCCTACTACAAATTATTATGTTTGATATTATGCTTCCTAACCATGAGAAGAACTTCATCAGGTCACTTAAAGGCCAAGCCTTAGTCATATTGGTAAGAAATATGAAATTGTAAATTATAGATAAAAATGATCACATCCTCTTAGTTCCACAAGTTGAATTTGTTCAGTGAAACATGGAACTAGAAACACAAGTATTTGAATGAGTGAATATCAGAAAAAATTTAGTACTTGCCATAAATGCACAAAACTACATTAATATACAAAACTTTAAATCTGCAGAATGCAAGATAAATTTCAAGCTTCTTATGTGAAGTAATCAGAGAATGTAATTGTTCTATCTGGGGTACCATATATGCCTGAATACACCTTATGGATTGAAATTCTAGGTCACTTTGAGAAGTCTAAAAAAGTAAATGTTGCATTCCAACTTGGATTGTTTCATGCTTCATTAAATGTTAAAAGAAGATGAGATGTCTAAACTATTCTTCAACACAACCACAAATGAATAAAATACCAAAATTCAAAAATCAAAACTCATACACAACTAGAGGTGGAACCAACACCTATATATCCTTTGGTCTCTACTAGTGCTATCAACCAAATCTATCTTCTTGTAGTGCCAAGAGGTAATGAAGATTTAATACAGTTCTTTACTAAGAGTAGAGAAGTCATCACTTAATATGCCTCTAGAAGTTTTACTAAGAAACAAAATCCAAGTTCTTCTTTTATGGCAAACCAAATTTGGAAGATCACAAACATTATGTTCCCACGAAAGTAGTTTCGTGAAGGATAATCCATTCATCTAGAGAAGTCTAATACAAGTAATATCTTTGAATATAATACATGAAAAATTCTTGACTTACACAAGTAAATAGTTACTTGATATGCAACAAAGAATAATATATGATATTAAAACATTTATTTCTTCCATTATGACTTAACCAGTATAGAAGTTATCTCTTCTAAATAACTAGTTTGATAATAAACAAACTTAGTCAAAGAAAAAATCACTAAGTGGGCATTAGCCCATTCACCTTAAAGTAGAAGGACAAGGTACATATCAATTTATGCCTTTCAAATTCTATGAAAGATTTACAAAGCCTATCATAGGCTGCTTCCATATATATTTAGCCATGAGAGGGACAATATTTAGATTTTGTGAATGGAATCTACTTCATCTGATACATTGCAGCCTTGGTCTAGATATTATGAAAGATAGAAACATCTTAGATCCAAATAACTAAATTTAATGTGCCAACTCGATAAAGGATGCATCAATGTAAGTGCAATTAGGATATAGGGGAATCCCTTAATGCCATCCTCTACTCCTAAATTGTAAGAGCCTAAAAATGGGGGACCATAGTCCTCATCAAAGTAAAATTAACACAATCAACAATAGTGGAGAGTGATGCATAGAAAATCCTCAAGCATCTCCTCAGCAAGAAACCCCTAGAGAATGAATACTATCATCCTTGGATGATAGTAGATGTTCCCATCAAGAATGATATCTACATTCAAGTCTTTCCTTGCATATGCAACTCATTATTCACATTCTTGTTATATTTATTTTAATTCAAGTATTAAAGCAAATAGTTCAAATTCTATCTAATCATTTGTGTTACATGGACATTTTTTAGAGTTATTAGGGGAAGGGATATGACCCCATTGCTTTGAGTAGTCATAATTGTGTTTAAAAGGTACAAATAATCAGACAATATGATTGGACTACATAAATGACTAATTCTTTTGGAGGCCACCAATGCGCTTGTTGTTTTATAACTAATGTTCTCAAGAGAATAGTTCTTCCTCTCTCTTACTTCTTTAAATTATTGTTTACCAACTAGACAAATATGCGGAAGAACATTCAATCAGTATAAGATATTCCCACTTCAATCAATTTTTGTGGTTTTTTTTTTTAAAGTGTCATCAAAGCTAGAGACACTAAATAGAAATTATCCATCTATGTTCTCTATTCTCAAGATATCTTTTGTTTCGTCCAAAGGGAAATAAACCCCCACACTCTACCTACTTATTCTATAATTATATGTGACCTACATCAGACATAAGAATAAGCAAAACCATTTTGTATATCCAAGAATTTTATGTCCTGCAGATCTTAAAAGAGGATAAAGCAAGAGAAACAAGCTCATCATCACAAGATTAAATAAGCACATTAGAAGAAAAAGCCAAAAGACATGAACTCACACCAAAATAACCATGATAATCATAAATAAAAAAAATAAAAATAAATGCATATAAATATCTTCCACTCAAAAAACACATAAATTATAATCCAAGCTCAAGCTCACAACATGATATCTATTTGAGACTACATGGTGTTCCAAGACTCCCAATAATCTAATGTAAGATATTAGAGGTGAAACCCTAACCTTAAGGGAAACCCAACCACCTCAATAGACATGCCAAGTGCAGCTCATGGCTACATGGAAGCCTCGTCACGACAGCACCCCCATAGAGGTCCCAACCGCACAAGCGGCACATCACCCGTGGCAGCAGAAGTGTCGCTGGCATTGTAGGACCCCTATACCAGCCGTAACCACTGGACTCTTGTACCACCCAATAATGCAACATGTTCATCGCATCATAGGACTCATCTGTTACCACTTTAACCTCTATGGTCACCTGCATCATTTGGTGGTCGAGGAAAATAGCCACTTTCATAGCATTGTCAAGGAACAAGGAGAGTTCAACAAGGATGTGACGGAAGGCGTCCTCGGCGAGGCGGTCCCCGAGGGAGGTCGATAGCCGGTTGGCAACGGCTAGGCATGGCGCCGATAGGGTGGTTATATCTTTAGCCTCCCTTAGCAAGGGGAAGAAGTACACGGTGTGGTCAGGCACTATAGTGTCCTTCTCTGCCACCACCTGATTTGGCAGCGCAAGAGAGCTTGGCAATGCCTCCCCCTCTCCCTGCCTCATTAGGAGCCTCAACTTGTGGGTGACAAGGATCTCCATCCTCGTATCCTGAGCACCATCTGCGATGGAGGAGAGACATTGGATGTCTACCTCACACCGCTTGTTCAGCCAAGAGCACTTGACCTTGCGAGTAGTTGATCTCTTGTCAAAGGACATGGCTATGGGCTATGACAACAAATGAGGATGGTTGTGTTGGTTGTTTGTAGCTATGGAAAGAAAGAGGAGGGGGATAGAGAGTATATAAAGAGGGGGGTCGAAAAGATGGGGGAGCAAGTGCTACTAGGGTATTGACAGGGTGGATGTGGCTGGAGGAGGAAGAAGAGCACAAGAGAGTAGCGGCCAAGCATTCATTGCTTCAGCTACTTTTCCCTATGGCAGTAGAGAAGTGGAAGAAGGTGGGTGGCATGGCCGCTCCCCTGGTTGGGTGCTAGAGGTTGGTCTAAGAAGTCCATTGTGGGATTGACACGAGTCATTATAAAGGTAAGGCACCCGTTAAAGTGTGTTAGGTGGCTATCGTTACTCCTTTGTGCAAGGTTCTCGTGAGGACTTTAAAGACCATATCCAGTGTGGCTAAATTTTGTAAAATACTTATGAACAATGTGTTATACAATAAATTTTTAAGAGAAGAGAAAAAATATGATATCCTTAATAAAAAATATTTGAGACATGAGAACTTAAAAGGAAAGAGAGGAATTCTATAAACCTCCTTTTTTCACCTTTACTTAGACATTTCAAAATAATATTCTAGGGAACATTATGGGTTCAATAGGAAACTTTTGAATACACTCGTTTAGTGGAATTGAAAACTTTCCCGTTTAGTGTGCATTTTAGCCTCAATCCATGACACACATATGTGAGTACAAAAATGTTGTTCATATTGTCTGGTGACTTTAATATATGATCATTGTCCTTTCAAATACCTCGAGTGCATATGCATTAGAATTTCGTTTTGTTTCCCTCCAATAGTCTCGATAACAGAAGATTCAAATTTTAGTGAATGGCATCCACTAATATATGATTATTTTTATAATTCGACTTTCAAATGCACAAGCGTTAGAATTTGGTTTCATTACCCGCCAATAACCTTTATAAAGGAAGATTTGAAATTTTGGGACTATCCTCCATTAACTTCAAATACAATTGTTCTTTTTATTGAATTGTTCAAGTGCACGAGCATTCATTTACTTCTTGCCAAGCATGCAAACAATAATACTCAAGTTTTACTTAGTCTCAATCTAGACATTACATATATACACGATTTACATAGTCTCAATCTAGACATTACATATATACACGATGGGCATGCTTGCAAAAAATCCTATGTTATTTACATGACCCTGACTCATCTGCCTTCTAGGCTTAAGAGGACAATTGTTTTTAAAGCATGTGGTGTATTTTTTTTTTTTCCTTTGTTAGGTCCCTTCCTTGTTATAAAGTAGGAAAATATATATTTTTTTCCTATACTACATTAAAAAAGTTAGATTGGGGCTTTCAAGTAAAGAGTGGGACATGAGCCAAATGAGAATGAACATTGGATTCCCTTAGGAGCCCTAAGGCATGGCATCCCAATGTCTCTTCACTAGATGGACTACACAAGAGTAGGATAGGAGCCAATTGAGATATTTGATTCCTTGTTTTCTCCCTTGTTTGCCCACTTTATTATGAGATTCTTGGGGATTTAGGTTTTTTAATAGTATTGCATGGGAAAGTTTGTGGGGCTTCATTTTTGATATCATTGATGATGGTGTGTTTTTTCCTTTTCTGTAAGTAACTTTAGTTGTTGAAGTAAAGAACTTTAGATGAGGTACATATATAAATATAGATAAGAATGTATGTATGTCTGTGTGTTAATACTACACATAATATGTATATATATATATATATATATATATATATATATATATATATATAAAGCTCGAACAACCTTCAAGAAAATAGAGAATCTTTTCTTCAGTTCTGTATGAATCAAACTCGGCTTCTTTTATTTAAAGTGAGTGGTGTATACTGGGCCGAACAACCTGTTCTTCCTAGATGATTTAGAAGATATAATTGGAGGAAAAAGAGTGGATCCTTAAGTTCCCAAATGAATTGGATTTCTCAATTCAAAGGTTCTCTAAATATCCAATAAATCTAAACGTAGTACACTCAGAGGGAAGAAAATTTATGGATGGAATCGACGAAAATCTGATCTCCATTAGTAACGTCTCACAGTATAAGTGTGTGTATATATATATAAAGAGAGAGAGACAAAGAGAGTGTGTGTGTTTTCTCCTTTGGATGGTCTTTTTTTTTTGATATTGCCAAGTTCGGAGATCATGGGGCTTGACAGGTGAGCCATCCGACATTGATCAGACGGCTATTAGAAAAAAGATGAAATAATGTATGTCGATGATCCAATGACTTAAATTGTATGTGTGCATGATCCAATGGCTATAGCTGTTTAGCTCTTAGTTGTGCTCTAAAGGGTCATAAGCTTCCAATTTTAGAATTTGCCAATCTTAAAAAAAATTAATATTTTTTTAAATTATTTTGGGTAAATCTAAAACCAAAGGGAAAAGGATGGCATGTGGGTTGACCATATTTTAAAATATGATTGTCAAAACATATCTGATGTAGCCGAAGCTATCACGACCGGATTCCGAGGCTGGAATCCGAAGTTGGGATTCGGAGCTGGGTCGGATCGGAGAAGAGGCCCGACGAGGATCCGGAAGTCGATGGAGGCGGAGACGCAGCCAAAGATCCGAAGCCGAGGGTTACCCGGTCGGATGTGGGCTAGCCTCTTTAAGACGCGGCCGAGGTCCCTTCGGTTGAAGGACAGCCGATGCGGAGCCGAGGCACCTTCAGGCGAGGAGGACCAGCCGGCGAACGACGTCGAGACCGGAGGAAGAAGTCCGAAGTCGGCGGTCGAGACCGACTCGGGAAGGTCGGCGATGATTCGAACCGAGCCCCTGCGGGAGGGAAAGAAGAAGAAACCGGTTAGTAGGAGTCCCGGGCTTCGGCCCTTAGGAACCCCCTCCGACGGTTAAGTTAGCTTCTGAAGATGATTCGATTCAGAAGTCACAAGAGAGGGAAGAAGCAACTTTAATGCTTTTCTGGACTGTAGTCCTTAAGGGTCACGGAGACATACCTTTGGCAATAAATAGCGGTGTATTTATAGCGGAGGATAGAGGATGCTTAACGGTGGTAGCCAATATAGGACTATGTTCCGGGTTTATTGGTAAACCGCCATAGTGCCTAGTCCTTCCACCGAAGTGGGCCGGACATGGCTATTGGGCCGAAGCCTATTGGGCCGAGGGCTGCTGAGCCGCTAACGAGCCGAAGGCTATTGGGCCGCTGACGGGCCGAAGAGCACTGGACTGCTTATTGGGCCGAGGGCCGCTGGGGCGCTAACGGGCCGAAGGCTCCCAGGGGGCCTTTTACTACCACTGTTGGGCTGACCACAGCGTTGGGCCTGTTTTAATGGGCCGAATCGGATTCTGCCTCATCACATAGCCCCCCACTCTTATCTTCCTCAGTTTTGAGATGGCAAGAGTATGGTCCGAAGCCTCCTTGGGGAATAACGTAACAGGCGCTATCCGAGGCTTTCGTTAAGAAGAAATGATGCCCTCGGTCGACCGAGGGTTAGTAGCCATTTAATCGTCTTTGTTCGGGATGTAGTGACGGAATACCTTCGTCTTTAATCACGAAGGGACGAGCCTTCTGACTATGTCAGGCCTGACAAACGGACGGGATAGACGTCGGTTTTTCCGTCAGAACGGTTGCGTCGCGAAGAAACACAAGACACGCGTCGCGCATCCGGCCGCTCCGCTAAAAGCACAAAGGGATCCTGGCCGCACGCGGATCGCGGGTCACCTCGGCTCTCTGTCCGAGGTTTTACTTGGATTGCTGCCTCTTCCTTCCTTGGCGCGCGGATCGGAACACGTGGCAGGCATCCGAGGGATCAGCCGAAGGGTCGAACCGCTTTCGGCCATTGATTATCCTGCCTCGATTCCCGAAGTCAGGCCGTCATCATTACCGAAGGATGGCGCACGTGGCGTGTATCTGAGAGAGGCGATGTCGTCGAGGGAAACGATCCTGGTCGTTGATTTTGGCGGGGGAGGTTTTCGAACTTGTCCTATAAATAGGAACCTTCGCAGGGCACTGTTCCGCTCCCTCCTTCCTGCGCCTACGTTCCCTGCAACCGTCCGAGCTTTCCTGCTTCTCCGGTGAAGGGCTTACCATTTGAAGGTGCTTCCGAGCGCGCTGTCCGTCGCCGGGAGCTCTCCATCGCCTGGAGTTGTTGCCGGAGAAGTTTCCATTGCTTGAGAGGCGGTGGGCGATCGAAGAGATCTTTCTTTGAGGGTAAGCCTCAATTTCCTTTCTCTGTCCCCGTGATCCATGTCCCGCAGTTCCTCCTCGGCTGATAGTAGTTCTCCGGCCGAAGGCTATTCTTCGCCTCAGTCTTCTGAATCCTCCTTATCATCTCCCCTTTCTTCGAACTCCCTTGCTTCTTCCATGGCGGACGAGGTCGAATCGTCTGGCGCCGAGGGGGGTGAAGAGGTTCTCGGCACGGGCCAGGCTTCCTCCTCCCGTCGTCGTCGGCCCGAGACCGCTTCGGAAGCGGTCTGCTCTCTTACTGACGATGGGGTCAGATACCTCGCCTCCTATTATCAATTCCCATCATGGATGACCCCCTATCGGCCCGGTTCGAACACCAGGGCCAATTCTCCTCGTCCGGGTAGTTTTTCCATTTATGAGGAAAGCTTTCGGGCGGGCATTCGCCTTCCTCTCTCCACCTTCGTCATCAATCTTTTGTGCTTCTACGGGTTAGCCCCATCTCAATTTTTTCCCAACTCCTGGCGCACAGTCTATGCCTTTTTGGCTGTGTTCGCCTACATCGAAGTTACCCCTTCGGTCAATATCTTCCGCTATCTCTTTAAGATACAACGGCAGGGGAGATCCGAGTGGTACAGTTTTGTCCCTCGCCTCGGCCGGGGTATCTTTTCCAGGAAGCCCTCGCCCATTCATGATTGGAAGAGGAACTTCATCTTGGTCTCTCTCCTAGAGAATGAGAAGAGTGTGTGGCCCTTCCCCACTGAGTGGGCACCACTAGCCGAAGGCCTCTCCGATCCGCCTACCCTCAACCCCGATCAGCTTCACATTGTGAGCCTCATTGATGCCGCGGCTCCGTACGATATCGCGGAGCTTTTCAATGAAACGGAGCAGCTCGTGCGGGCTGGGGCGTGGCCGGATCTGACGAAGGATCCTCTGCGGGCTCCTCCTTATCTTCCTCCCGAGGAGGTTCCGGGGGAGACTGGTGGAGCTGGCGAGGTCTCGCCTCCGACCGAAGCTCCTCCGACCGCCGAGGGTGCTGAGGCTTCGGCCGAGGGTAAGTCGATCTTGAACCGCGGAGTTACATGCCGTAAGATACTAACCCTTCTTTTGTTTGCAGCAATGTCTGGGATCAAAGGCCTCCTTAGCCGGATGACTCAGCAGTCCGGTCGACCGCAGGCGGCGAGAGGGGCCGGACGAGGCGTGGCCCCGAGTGTCCGGGCCCCGATAACGACAGCGGCTTCCGTCGAGGGCCGCGCTGCTGCTGCTGCTCTCGAGAGAGAGAGAAAAGGCAAGTCGGTCGTCCGAAGGGGCGGCCGACCATCGAAGCGAGGCCGGGTGGACGAGCCCGGCGAAACAGAGCCTGCCCCGGCAGCCAAGAGGCCAACTGCTGCCCGAAGGGCCCCACTCTCGTCGCCTCCCGAAGCGCCGAGGGGCGATTCTCCTTCGGCCGCGACGGCGGGGGCGGAGGAGTTTGGGGGTTCCGGGTCGCAGGCATCTCGCGACCACGAGCGGGAGCTATGGGTCCCGGACCTGGGGATTTACAGGGACGAGAGTCTAGAAGACCCTCGGACGTGCCTGCGTCTGCTCCGAGGCTTGACCCTCCCGACGGCCGAGGACCATCTGAAGGACCTGACCGCAAACGAACTGGCGTTGCTGAGCGCCCCACTGTCGGTCCAGGTAAAAAACTTCTTTGTGAGCCTCGGTCTAACATTTCCCTTGGCTTGTTTTGGGGTTGCTAATTCTTGTTTACTTTTGGCTGCAGGCCGCGGTCACGTGTGGCATCCTGATTCGTCGTCAGGCGGCCATTCATCAACAACTCCAGGACGCCGCGTAGGCATCGGACCCGTCGTCTTCTGGCGAGGGCTCTCCGGTACGACGTGATTTTGAGGCCAGCGTCGACTGGTTCCTGGAGGCAAATGCCCGGATGCGGGCTAAGCTGGAGGAGCAGCAGGAGGCGACTCGCGCTTCCTCCGAGGCCAGATTGAAGGCCGAGCGGGAGAAGGAGAAGGCCTAGAAGGAGCTGGAGGCGGTCCGGGCCGAAAATAAAGCTCTTAAGGCCGAGATCCAGGACAAGGCCGCCCAACGGGCCTCGGACCGTCGCCGCCATGCCGAGGAGATGTCGGCTCTGAGGCTAAATCTGGAGGCTAAGGCCAAAGAGGCTGCTCGCTCAACCGTAGCCAGTTATAAGGCTGGCCCAGATTACGCCGAGGAGATAATCCAGGCCCAGCTGTTAGCGGCTTCGTCCGTTTTCAGCATAGGGCTGGCCGCCGCCCAAAAGGTGTGTCCGGCCGTGGACCTGACCGGCATCGTCCTTCCATCGGACGAGGAAGGCGAAGAGCTCCTGTCTTGGTGGAAGGAGCTCAAGGCCGAAAGAGCTTCGGCCTCGATGGAAGGTGATGCGGCCGTTCCTGATGAGGCAGCTCCCGTGGATGCCGCCCCTGCCGAGGCCGTTTAGGTCGATGATTCTCCCTCCCCATCTACTGGCCAGAGCCATGTTGATGTGGATGGTGAGAACACCGAAGGCTAGTACGGGGGCTCGTCCCGGTTTTTGTTGTAATCTTCTTTTTGAAAGACTGCGGCTAGACGTTCGGTCGATTTTGTACTTCATTTTTTATGTATATACAAAGTACTTTGCTTCTTCTTTGCGTTCTGAATGGATGACCGAGTCTGGTTCTTCTTGTGTCCGAGGCCTTATTTCTGTTTAAATACAGCTCGCACGGCCGAAACCTAATCCAGATTCGGATACGGACTTGAAGAATGTTGCTTCCGATACGGTTGGCGTGGCCGAGGCCACTACCGATACGGTTTATACGGATTTTAGAGAATACCACGCCGCTCCCGATACGGTTTGCATGGCCGGAGCCACTCCTGATACGGTTTTCGCGGACTTAGAGAATACCATGCCGCTCCCGATACGGTTTGCATGGCCGAAGCCATTCCCGGTACGGTTTACACGGACTTAAGAGAATACCATGCCGCTCCCGATACAGTTTGCATGGCCGAAGCCACTCCCGGTACGGTTTACACGGACTTAGAGAATACCATGCCGCTCCCGATACGGTTTGCATGGCCGAAGCCACTCCCGGTACGGTTTACACGGACTTAGAGAATACCATGCCGCTCCCGATACGGTTTGCATGGCCGAAGCCACTCCCGGTACGGTTTACACGGACTTAAGAGAATACCATGCCGCTCCCGATACAGTTTGCATGGCCGAAGCCACTCCCGGTACGGTTTACACGGACTTAAGAGAATACCATGCCGCTCCCGATACGGTTTGCGTGGCCGAAGCCACTCCCGGTACGGTTTACACGGATTTAGAGAATACCATGCCGCTCCCGATACGGTTTGCATGGCCGAAGCCACTCCTGGTACGGTTTACACGGACTTAGAGAATACCATGCCGCTCCCGATACGGTTTGCATGGCCGAAGCCACTTCCGGTACGGTTTACACGGACTTAGAGAATACCATACATGGCATCTTAACAATCGAAATTTATTCATGCCTTCCGGCTAAATTCCGGGGGTAGTAACTTACATGAAATAACGCCGAAGACGCTCCACATTCCAAGTGCGAGGGAGAGGTTGGCCCGAAAGGGTTTCCAACCGATAAGCCCCTCGTCGAATTACCTCCCTTATGCGATATGGTCCTTCCCAATTGGGAGAAAGCTTCCCTGCGGCTTCAGCTGGTTTAGACGCATGAGCATTCCTCAACACGAGGCTCCCGGTTTCAAAGCTTCGGGGCTTCACTCGAGTGTTGTGGTATCTGGCCATGCGCTGCTGATAGGCTGCTAGCCGAATGCGAGCTTTATCTCTGGTTTCTTCTATGAGATCTAGATGATCCTTTAAGGCTTCCTTATTAGATTCCGGATCATGAGCAAGGACTCTCGGAGAGGGAAGGCCGATTTCGACAGGAATAACGGCTTCTATCCCATAAGCCATGCGAAACGGGGTTTCGCCGGTTGGGGTTCGGCTTGTAGTCCGATACGCCCAGAGAACGCTTAGTAGCTCTTCCACCCACCGACCTTTGGCTTCGCCGAGGCGAGTCTTCAATCCTTGTAGCAGACTTCGGTTGGTGACTTCGACCTGACCGTTTGCCCGGGGGTGGGTTACTGAAGTAAACTTATGGAGAATGCCGAAGCTGACTTATTGTCATTGAACCGACGGCTGTCGAATTGTTTGCCGTTGTCGGAGATAATGGCTCGGGGGATGCCGTACCGGCAGATGATGGACTTCCATACGAAGTTCCAAGCATTGCTATCGGTTATGGACGCGAGGGGTTCGACTTCTACCCATTTAGTGAACTAATCCACCGCTACGATGAGGAACTTCCTTTGACCGGTGGCGGCGGGAAAGGGCCCTAGGAGATCGATTCCCCATTGGGCGAAAGGCCAAGGGTCGGATAAAGGAGTTAGAAGGGTAGCCGACTGGTGGATGAGGGTGCCGAACCTCTGGCATTGATCGCAGCGACGGACGAGGGCAGATGCATCCTCTCGGAGCGTCGGCCACCAGTATCCTTACCTGAGAGGCTTGTGAGCCAGGGCCCTTCCTCCCGCATGTGCTCCGCATACCCCTTCATGCACTTCTCGCATGGCGTAGTCGGCTTCGGCCGGGCCGAGGCATCGCAAGAGTGGTCGGCCGAAGGACTTTTTATATAATAGCCCGTCCAAGAGAAGGAAGTGAGATGAACGCTGCCGAACATGCTTTGCTTCCTTTGGATCGGGCGGGACTTCTCCTCGGAGGAGGAAAGTGACTAGGGGAGTCATCCAGGTCTCGGTCTCGGCTTCGGTCACCTGCATGACCTCGGACTCTTCGAGGCTTGGCTCGGCAAGTTCTTCTACAAGAATCATCCGGCCTCCTCCCCCGTCCTGAGTGGATGCTAGCCGGGAAAGAGCGTCGGCTCGAGCATTCTCGGCTCTCGGGATCCGCACAATTTCATAGGAGTTGAATTGGGCGAGGATCTTGCGAGTTACCTGGAGATAGGATGCCATTATCGCATCTCGCGCCTCGTATTCCCCGGAAACATGACTGGCGATTAGCTGAGAATCGCTAAAGGCCTTTATGTTCCAGACGCCAAGCTTTCTTGCGGCCCGAAGGCCGAAGATGAGAGCTTCATACTCGGCGGCATTGTTGGTGGCTGGAAAGGAGAAGCGCAGCGCATACTCCGTGACGACCCCTTCGGGAGACGCCAAGATCCATCCGGCGCCGCTGCCTGTGGAGCACGCGGAGCCGTCTACATAGAGCTGCCACTCATCCGTCGGTGCGAAAGCCGAAGTACCCTCGACCTCGGATGTGTTGACCTTCGGCTGAGGTGCTGAGGGAGCTTCAGGGGTGAGCTCGGCAATAAAGTCGGCTAATGCCTGGGCTTTTATCGCCATCCGAGGCATATAGGAGACGTCGAACTCTCCCAGTTCGATCGCCCATTTCGCCAGTCTGCCGGACACCTCTGGCCGGGAGAGGACTTGCTTCAGTGGCTGGTCGGTGAGGACCTTTATTGAGTGGGCGAGGAAGTAAGGTCGGAGCCTCCTCGCGGATGAGACGAGGGCCAAAGCCAGCTTCTCAAGAGCAGGATATCGGAACTCTGCTCCTTGAAGGGCTCGGCTTATATAGTAGACAGGCTTCTGGACGCCGTCTTGCTCTCGGATGAGGACGGCGCTGATAGCTGTCTTAGATACGGCGAGGCAAAGGAACAGCGGCTCTCCGTGGACAGGCTTGGACAGAATGGGAACCTTGGAGAGATAGACCTTCAGTTGCTCGAAGGTCGTATGACACTCGTCCGTCCAGGAGAAGCTATTGGCCTTCTTTAGTAGCTTAAAGAAGGGGAAGCAGTAGTCCGCCGCTCTGGACATGAAGCGGCTTAAGGCGGCGATCCTTCCGTTTATCTTTTGAACCTCTCGGAGGTTAGCCGGAGGACGCATCTGAATGATGGCTGAAACCTTTGCGGGGTTAGCTTCCACCTCTCGGTGAGTGACCATATAGCCGAGGAACTTCCCGGAGGCTACTCCGAAGGCGCGTTTGGCTGGGTTCAGCTTCATTTTGTACTGCCGCAAGGTGGAGAACGTCTCGGCTAGGTCGGCCAAATGGTCTGCAGCGACGCGGCTCTTTACCAGCATATCGTCGATGTAGACTTCCATGATGCAGCCGAGCTGCGGGGCAAATACTTTGTTGACGAGGCGCTGATATGTCGCGCCAGCGTTCTTCAGGCCGAAGGGCATCCGGGTATAGCAATACAGACCGAGGTCAGTCGTGAAGCTGGTCTTGCTCTCGTCGTCCAGATGCATTCGGATCTGATGATAGCCTGAATAGGCGTCAAGGAAGCTCAGAAGCTCGTGGCCGTAAGTCGCGTCCACCACCTGATCTATCCGAGGTAGCGGAAAGCTATCCATCGAACAGGCTTTGTTAAGGTTGGTGAAGTCCATGCACATTCGCCACTTACCGTCTTTCTTGGGCACCATCACTACGTTGGCGATCCAGTCCGGGTGGTGTACCTCTCGGAGGTGCCCGCCATCCAGCCCCTTTTGAACTTCGGCTTGAATGGCGGCTCTCCTTTCCTGATTGAAGGTACGCCGCTTCTGCTTGACCGGGGGCTGGTTGGGATCGGTGTGTAGCTGATGCTCGGCTATTTCCGGGTCAACCCCGGGCATGTCTATTGGAGACCAGGCGAAGACGTCGAGATTCCTTTTCAGGAATTCGGCAAGTCTCTCTGCTTCGGTTCTCTCCAAGCCGGAGCCTATCATTAGGGTTCGTCCCTCGCCTCCCGGAACTGGGATGGCGACGAGCTCTTCTCCCGGGGATGCTTCGACTGAAGACTCGATCGACAGGGATTCTGCCGCAGCTTTTCCCTTGACCGAAATCATATAACATTGCCGAGCCACCTCTTGATTCCCCTTAGCTTCGCCTATTCCATGACTGGTATGGAATTTTAGCTTCTGATGAAAAGACGAAGGCACAGCTCCGATCCCGCCGATTAGCCTTCGGCCAAAAATGGCGTTGTAGGCCGAATTGACTTTTACAACGGCAAAATCCGTTTATACGGTTAATTGCCGGGGAGAGGAGCCTATGGTTACGGGGAGCCGGACAATGCCCTCTACTCGGCAAGGTGAGCCGTTAAAACCGAATAGGGGGCCCCGGTGAGACTTCATATTAGCCTCATTCAATCCCATCTTTTCAAAGCAATCGTAAAATAATATGTTCGGAGCGCTTCCATTATCAACAAAAATACGATGAACATCGTAATTGTTTATTACAGCGTTCACGACGAGGGCGTCGTCGTGAGGGACCTGAATATCAGTCAGATCCTCTGAGCCGAAGGTAATGTCTTCTTGACGGGGCCGCTTCGGCTCGACGTCGACCGTCGCTATGGTTGCAGAGCTGTGCTGTCGGCGCCTTGACCCTTCTCCCGGCCCACCGGATATCATCATGATAGACCCAGCGCTGGGTCTTTGATGAGATGTTTCCACCGGAGCCGAGGTAATCTTTGGCGGAGGAGCGGCTTCCTTTTCCGAAGGTTGCTGCGGTCTGGCCGTCTCAAGGACGTCACGGTTCCGCTGTTGCTGGGGCTGCTCTCGCCGGTACTGCGGCAGTCTGCCCTCCCTGATGAGGCGGTCGATCTCCTCCCGAAGGTGCCGACATTCGTCAGTTGAATGGCCGATCTCCCGATGATATTCGCAATATTTGCCGGGGTCCCTTCGGCGAGGATCCGTTTTGATGCGCTCCGGCCGCCAGATCATGCCCTTCACCTCCATAAGCATTCAGGAAGGGGGAGCGGGTAGCGGCAGGTACCGCGGCTGCGGATCCCGTCGCTTTTCTCGATCCCACTCCTCCTTGCGATATCGCTTACGGGAGGGCTCTTGATCTTCAGGTCGAGGGCGGACCGCCTGGGGGGCAGGCGCCGATACTGCTTCGGCTGCACTTTTGCCTTTGGACATCATCAGGGCCTCCCAGTTAATATACTTGTGGGCCCGGGTTACGAGGTCCTGGAAAGTAGGGGGATGACGCTTCCCAATGGAGCCGAGGAGCCCTTCGTCCCGGCACCCGTTGATTATGGCCGAAACCGCAATCGAGCTGTCGAGGTTTGTGATTTGGGCGGCCTCGGTCCGGAATTTGGTAAAATACTCCTGGAGAGTCTCAGTGGGGCCTTGCTGAATGGCTAGTAGGCTGGCGGAAGTCTTACACTGCCGGGTGGCGTCATAAAACTGGTCGATAAATAACTGGCCCAACTGGATTAGGGAGTGGATAGAGTTGGGGGCAGTGTTTCGAACCAGGTCAGGGCAGTCTTCTCAAGGGTGAGGGGGAAGAGACGGCAGCGGACTGCCTCGGCGACCCCTCGGACAGAGAGGTATGTACTGAACCTCTGGAAGTGGCAGACCGGATCTGTCATTCCGTCGTAGAGGGGGCCTTTCGGCAGTTTAAAGTTGGGAGGTACCTCGGTAGCCAGGAGCTCTAGCGTGAATGGGGTTTGCTCTAAGATGGTGCTGGCAAGGGGTGCTCCGTACGATTGAGACACCATCTGCTGCATCTCCTTCCTCATCGCCGTCAACCGCCGGTCCAGGTCCGGGGCAGTTGAGGTGGCGACCGAGTGTCCTCCGGTTCCGGCTGGGCGAAACTCGGACGAAGCATAGCCTTCCTCCGTCATCAGGCGGTCGGTGCGAGGGGCTCGGGCAGGTAGCGCCGAGGGCTCATTGCGCGCCGTGGCGGTTTCGTCGGGGGAGACCGGTGAGGGCGCCGGCCGGAACCTTGTATCTTGGACCGGATAGAGTGGAGGAAGCGGCGCTTGCTGGGGAAGCTGGCCCAGCAATCCCATGCGCTGGGAGATGGCGGACACCATCTCCTGCAGAGGTGCAAGAGAGGTGACGGCAGCGGCTAGCGTCGCCATCTGATGCTGAAGTACTCCCACCCGGTCGTCTCCTGCAGTGAGGGACTCTGGTATGACAGGCAGAGCCGCGTTTGGTGGAGCAGACGGGGCACCTTCGGAGTGCAGTGGCTGTGCTGAGGCTTCCCGTGTCTCTGCCTCGCTCTGTCCGGATCGCCGGGTTACTGGACGATGAGACATGACTATTTGTTTGATTTCCCACAGACAGCGCCACGTGATGTAGCCGAAGCTATCACGACTGGATTCCGAGGCTGGAATCCGAAGTTGGGATCCGGAGCTGGGTCGGATCGGAGAAGAGGCCCGACGAGGATCCGGAAGTCGATGGAGGCGGAGACGCAGCCAAAGATCCGAAGCTGAGGGTTACTCGATCGGATGTGGGCTAGCCTCTTTAAGACGCGGCCGAGGTCCCTTCGGTTGAAGGACAGCCGATGCGGAGCCGAGGCACCTTCGGGCGAGGAGGACCAGCCGGCGAACGGCGTCGAGACCGGAGGAAGAAGTCCGAGGTCGGCGGTCGAGACCGACTCGGGAAGGTTGGCGATGATTCGAACCGAGTCCCTGCGGGAGGGAAAGAAGAAGAAACCGGTTAGTAGGAGTCCCGGGCTTCGGCCCTTAGGAACCCCCTCCGACGGTTAAGTTAGCTTCTGAAGATGATTTGATTCAGAAGTCACAAGAGAGGGAAGAAGCAGCTTTAATGCTTTTCTGGACTGTAGTCCTTAAGGGTCACGGAGACATACCTTTGGCAATAAATAGCGGTGTATTTATAGCGGAGGATAGAGGATGCTTAACGGTGGTAGCCGATATAGGACTATGTTCCGGGTTTATTGGTAAACCGCCATAGTGCCTAGTCCTTTTACCGGAGTGGGCCGGACATGGCTATTGGGCCGAAGGGGGTTGGGCCGTTGATGGGCTGAAGCCTATTGGGCCGAGGGCTGCTGAGCCGCTAACGGGCCAAAGGCTATTGGGCCGCTGACGGGCCGAAGAGCACTGGACTGCTTATTGGGCCGAGGGCCGCTGGGGCGCTAACGGGCCGAAGGCTCCCAGGGGGCCTTTTACTGCCGCTGTTGGGCTGACCACAGCGTTGGGCCTGTTTTAATGGGCCGAATCGGATTCTGCCTCATCAATATCAAATTCAAAAAAAGAAAAGAAAAAGAAAGGGTGATATGTGGGGATGCAAATGCTAACTGATAATCTGATTCTTCAGCCAACTATTAATCCAAGGTCGGTCGATGGGTAGCCTTTTTAAATCGGTTATGTAGCAGATTGATAACTGATATAATTCTTTTCTGATAGAATACGTATGGTACATTAAGAATTTGATTATCCAACTTATTATTAGCTTATAAGTTAGTTAATAGATAGTCTTTCCAAATCAACAATATAACGGATATGACACAAATCTACTTTAGATCTACATCGAAACCAAACCATTTGCATCCCTAGTACATTTGAGTTGATCATATTATGTTTGTTCTATTTCCCCCCTCCCCCACCCAAAGAAAAAAGGAAAAAAAAAAACTTTCTGCCTGTGCCGCTGAAATTGGAATGCTCTCCAAGTTCGGTAGTTTTTTTAAAAATATATTTTTTATATTTCTCTACTGTCATCCGTTCAAAACAAATCAAACGATTGACACCGTACGTTACGATCCATGCTGAAATCCAATGTGTTGGGCGTCGCAGCAAGTCTTTCTTTCTAAAGTAATACTTGTTGCAATATCTCTGCAACAAAAACATTGTAGTGGGTAAATTTTATTTTATTTATTTTATGTTTTTTAGGTCGGCCCCCGATGTGTCCTAATCGTTCGGACAGTATAATGCTCGATCAGATGATCGTAAAAATTTGAAAAACAAAAAAATCAAGGTTAATGAACAGCAAAAAAGTGTACTTTTTTTTTATTGGTCATTGGACTTGATTTTTAATTTTTAAAACTTTCTTAAATCGGCTGATCAGATGTTACACTGTAATGCCCCTAAGTGCAGTACTAGGGGCATTGCAGCAAGTATTACTCTTATTTCTCATGAGGAGCACTGGGCTCGGTTGGGGTCAGTCGTTCCTCTTTCAGATGTCAGACCTGTCAACGTCGGGCTTTTGATCCCTGGTGTTTTTGTGTACGTGCGAGGTTAAATGACCAAATGGACATGCAAGGTGGAAAAGTTGGTCAAATGTCTTATAAGCCGTTCTTCGTATTTACATCCAGTACTGAAAAACACTATATGTTATAAATTTTTACTATTTTTTGGTACACTCATTTAAAATTGTCTAAAATTCTCTTATTGAAGAAATTCTTAGTGCATTCTTTTACGTAAATGACATTTAATGAGAACATCAAATTGAATAGCATGCGGCTTCCAAGTTATCAAAAGAATAATATAAGGTGTGGTACCATAGCATTCTTTCTATGTACCAGGTTAAGACCCAGGTAGAACTGAAGTGCTTGGGCTGAACCTTAGCCCTTTAGCTCCGGTTTGACAGGGGTTTATTCTCTTTTGAGGTCTGTTTGATTTCAGGATAGGGAAAGGGTTAACCCATATTAGCCCAAGAGAGTCCGATCAAGATATCCTTGATTTAATCCACTATTTATTATTCTAAGATAAGTAGTTCATATATTTCAAAGTAAAAGTTAGATTAGGATAGGTACATAAAATTTTTATTTAAATAATTTATATAAATAAATTTTATTATTAAAAATAAAAAAATAATAAATTATCTTTTCATATAATTATTAATTGTGCTTTATACATTAAAATAAGAATAATTATTATCTAAATTAATAATAAACTATGATTAATGTTAATTATTATTCAAATTTCTTATTAGTCAATGGAGAATAATAAATTTTATCTTAATAATTAACTATAATTAATGTTAATTAATATTAGTTAATTGAAATAATATTAAATAATATTTAGTAATCATACTAATATTTATTAATATTATCAATATTAATTAACATTTATTAGTATTCATATTTATAATATGAATTAACATTTATTAATAATAGGAATTAATAGTTATTAATATTCTTTATCAATATTGTTAATAATAATTAACATTTGTTACTTAACATTTTTAATATTTAATAATATTTAAATGGAGCATAATAAAATTTATATTAATAATTAACTATGATTAATGTTTATTAATATTTACTAATCAAAATAAGAATAGTTAATATTTATTAGTCATAAAAATATGTATTAATATTATCAATATTAATTAATATTTATTAATAAGAATAATAATATTAATTAATAATAATAATTAACATTAAAGTGCCTATTTCATTAACACATGACCCTGGGTTATCCTCTTATCCCACCCTTGAGGGTGGAATAGGTTAACCCGAGCTAAAAGTGGCTTAACCGTCATTCAACCGACTTGGAGTCTGGATAAATTAATCCCTCAATCAAACTACTTCTCAAGCTAAAAATGAGTAAAACTTAAGATAACCCGCAATCAAAGAAGCCCTTGGACTCTGGAATAACCTTAACGTGACCTATTTTTTACTTTGGTAGGTCGGATTCCCTATTTTGGGATAACTGGATGGAAAAAGTATTTGTTTGTCTGAAACGAGCAAGTTGTGCAATTTTTGAATTAATTGTCTATTTGTGCTACGAACAAGTTGCAATATATGTAATACGATTATGATGGATAAATTTAAGATGTACTTGTCTATGTCCCACAAACAGATGATGATATTTGCAATATATGTGATACAAGTAAATTCGAAATTTTTTGAAGTAGATGTCTATGTGATACCAATAGATTGTGATATTTCGTATATTTACAGTCTATGTCGTACGAGTAGGATTTGAAAATTTTAATCTTTTGGTTTATGTGGAACGAGCAGGTTGCATAATTTTTTGGATTAGTTGGCTATGAGCCACGACCAAGTTGGAGTGTACGTGATACGAAAAGAATAGACACAAGCAAGTTGTAAAATTATGTATATTTGCGGTAAATGTGCGTCTATGTGTATTCTGCTGATCAATGTGATATAAAAGGTGGTGAAATTACTCAATATACTTTGCTTGGTGAAATTAATCAAGTAATAGAACAAGTTAAATCGAATTAGTTAAGGTATAGAATAATTAAATGTAACTGGTTAATTTGGTCGACCCATAGATTAAATAACATTGTCAACCTATAACATAAGTGAAGTGAAATTAGAGAGAAAATATAACAAGAGACATCAAAATAGTCAAATTGGCCAAAAATATAATAATAGATGTCGAAAAAGTCAAACTAGACAATAAATATAATAATAGAGGTCAAAATAATCAATTGATCAAACAGTCAATAATTAATTTTGTAATTGATCAAAATACGTAATTGGTCAACTGAGTCAATGTGTAAAATTAGTAACATGGTCAACCTATAAATAAATGAAGTCAAATTAGACAACAAATATAATAATAGAGGTCAAAATAGTCAAATTAGACAACTCATAAAATAATTGAAGGTAATAGGTCAAATAGGTCAAACTAGTCAACTCATAGAGTTAGTCAATAGGTCAAGTTAGTCAACAATTCAAACTTAAATAGGTCAAACTAGTCAAATTAGTCAAGCTATAATGTAATTAAACATAACTGGTCAAAGTAGTCAACCAGTAGAATAAATAACATAGTCAACTATAAAATAAATGAACTCAAATTAGAAAACAAATATAATAGTAGAGGTCAAAATAGTTAAATTAGACAACAAATATAATAATAGAGGTCGAAATAGTCATTGGTCAAATGGAGTCTATAATTAATTTTATAATTTAAGATGAAGTATAATATAAATTTTGAATCACATAAAGATAAATAAAAAATATAAAAGTGGGTTAAAGTAGGAACAATAAGGGTAGTTTAGACCTTTTAAACTCCTTATTTACTTTAGGGCTGTCTATGGGCCGTGCCACCCCACGGGCTTCCAGGCTAGGCTAACAGTGGGCTTAGATCCCGGCCATTGTTTTGAGTCTGCGAGTCTAATGAGGGCCGACCTTTCTTGGCCCGCGGGCTTTGAAAGGAGTAGCGAGCTGATCCCGTAAGCCCGGCCCGATACCTCTCCCCCTCCCTTCCCCTCCCCACAACCATGTACGATGGCCCAATCCCCGCTGAGGGTGTCCACCATCGCCCACCTCCACGCTGCGTAAGAAGTTGGTTCCGCCCACAACCTGCACCATCGCTGCCTACACAATCGCCGTGTGCAGGCAGCCCCTTACTCTCCCTTGTCATGCTCTGCCTCGCTGCGCCATCCTTCACCGTGCTCCGCCCCCAATCCACCATTGTCGTGCTCTACCTCGCTCTGCCTCTCAAACTGCCCACGTCGTTGTTTACTCCTGACCCACCATGGCCAAGCTTACCTTGCTCCACCCTCAACGAGGCACAGGATCTCGTCCCCTAATGCCACCAGCACCGCATCTCGGCTCCCTTGGACTTCTGATTCTTATGGGCGGACCAGGAGGTGAAGATCTTGCTAGCGACCCGATGCATTTAGGGTTGCCTGTTGTATCGGAGCGGAGATGAAGGGGGTGAAGGGGAGTAGGCCAGGCTGGGTCCCCATGGCCCTGATAGTTAGGACTGGCAATGAGCCGAGCTGCTCACGAGCTACTAGAGCTCGACTCGGTTCAAGCTCGACTCGGCTCGACTCAAATGACTCAATAAGTCGAACCCGAGTCTAACATGTGGCTCGACCCATTAAACGAGCTGAGTTCGAGCCCGGTGCAACTCGGCTCGATAGCTCGCGAGCCGACTCACACCAAAATGGTTAGTTTGTTACCTGAGTCCACATGCATGCTTAACGCTAGTCTAATCGTCATATACGACTAGCCAGTTGGCCAGCTTAGGCCTGAACACGTTTGGAGAGGAACCTAAGTGAATAAGAGGGCTTGGTAAGTTTTAAATCTCCCGATATAAGACTAAAGTGGCCTGTGTTGGGCGCTTTTGGCTGGCGCTGGACGCTTTGACGGGACTTTTTAGTCCTATACTGGGTGCTTGTTTTTTCCCTCTACTCCCTGCATCTATAAGTTATGACCAACCCCGGTTAACTAGCTTGGTTCGTTGGTTTGGGCTTATGGGCTGTGGGCCGAACATAACATAGGCATGTGGATCGAGCTGGGCTCGGGCTCGGCTCAAATTGGGCTCTTTTTCCTCGAGCCCGAGCTCGAGCTGGACTTTGGGCTCGATTTGAAGCTCGAGCTCGGCTCGAGTTCGAAATTCTTTTGTCGAGTCGAGCTCGAGCATGCCTGGGCTCGGGCTCGGTTCGACTCATTGCCACCCCTACTGGTAGTCATGTTGCGGGCTGGGTTCGGCCGGGCTGGGGAAGAAGGGCAGCATAGGGCTTGGGCTTAGGCCGGCCCTAACAGTTAAAACGATGGGCCGAGTAGAGTTAACGTTGGGTCGGGTTGAGCCCGATCCATTAATAGTCCTATTTCACTTTTCTCAAAGATAATTCATATCACTTTAATAGTTAATCCAAAATAATCTAACTTAACCCAAGGAGTTAACCTACGTCATATCAATGTAAAAAGAGGATTAACCCGGGATAACCTATCCTTATGAGTCAACCCCTTTTTATTTTATCCCTCTATCAAACAAGGGCTTAGAGGCCAGCTAGGGGTCAGTCCTAAGTTCTAACACAATCCGATCTAGGCTTAGAACGTTGGCAAATCAAGTCTTGAAACGACCAGTTCATTATACAGTGATCCTTTGCAAGCATCCATCAAGATGATATTCCAAATTTTATTCTTGAATTATATCCAAAAGGCAAAATCATCCATAAGAAAATTAGTAAAATTTTACATCCCATATGATTTACGGAACAACAATGCTCATTTTCTTTGTGCAATGCTACGACTCTAGCCGTAACGCACTTGGCTTATAACCTTGAATAGTGGCAAATTTGCAAACCAATCAAAACCGGCGAGGGGTAAAAATTGTTAATACCATGGGAATACTAGCTGAGTGAATTCATAGAGCAAACGCACTAACAAATGGAAATGTGATTTCAATAAGGGTTATTCTAAGTATGATTTGACAATAGACATTATATGTGCGATTGTCAGATGCCCTTTCTCTTTTGTCTGTAAATCTTCCATGTAAAAATTCATGTATTCCAGAAAAAAAAATCAAATATCATACTCCCAACCGGTGAAATTCGGAAGTAAACATTGGTTTTATTTAGGTGGAAAATGGCACACGGAATGTTTTTCTGTTCTTATTAGAAAGAAATGAACATCGCAAGCGCTGATTTCACTCTAAAAATCTAGAGACAAAGCATCAACACTGGAGTAGGGGGAAGGCTGTTGATGAAGTGGGCCAAGTTAAACCGGATCCTGGCCAACGTCCTCAGCTGAAGACCCAGGCCCAGAGTAGGCCCATATAGTTGACTAACATGGATTGCACGGAACACGATTCAACATGTGTCCGATGTGGGTGTATCATGCAAGCAGCTATGTTAATATGGTGCAGCAAGTATTTTTCTTTAGAGAAATACTTGCTGCATCACCTTTGATGACAGTGCAGCCCATCTGTGCCCTAAGTTGCATTATAATGCAGAGCTGATAGTATATATGTCAGAATTAAGTCCCACCCCATCTCTGCTGGAGATCGAATGCAGTGACTGTGCCCGCTCCATCTCTCCAGAAGAGTACATACAACGGCCATGCATCATCCGACTCCGCCGATCTAACGGCAAGTCTACTATACTATTGCAGCTTTTGTACTCTTTAGGATACAATAACTCTCACGTGGAATGTACCTCCAACTTCAAAACGACACATGACACCTCCCACATGTCCCTCTGCAGCGTCATAATGGCACTTGATATGCGTTGAGGTCAGCCACGTGGACGCCTCTTAAAGAGAAAAAAAATTGCATTTCGTCTTAGATTTTGGGGAACACATATATGTTTTAGAGAACATGTATATGTATACGCTCTAGAGAGCATGTACAAGGTTTAGGGAACATGTGCTCCCCATAGCATAAACATACGCACATATGTGTTCTAAGGAGCACATGGTGTCCAAATTTTGTACATGCTCCCCATAGCATGTACATGTTCCCCGTACGGCGAATATGTTCTCCAAAATCTAGAGCGAAAAGCAAAAAAAAATTCTTTTTAAGGGACGCCCACGTGGCTAACATCAGTGCGCATCAAGTGCCATTATGGCGATGCAGAGGAGCATGTGGGGGGTGCCCGGTATCATTTGGGGTTGACAGGTGCATTCTATGTTAGGGTTATTACACCATCTTAAGGAGTGCAGCAAGTATTTCTCTTTCTCTTTTCCTTATATCTAATGGGTCATAGGATGAAAAGACAGGCCGGATCCAACCTGTTTAACAGAGGCATTCAGGGGCACGAGAACCAAGTCTGGGCCCGGCCTAGGACATTCACAGCGTAGCCCAAATAAACCTGCTGCTGGCCCACTCGGGCTATTGACACGCCTACGTAAGCATAAGGTGCCAAGATATGTAGTAACTAAGTATTCACCTTACCAGAAAAAAACTAGGCATTCCTGTATATACTTATTTTGTAATTGCTACTCATATTTATTATTCAAAGAAATTTATAATCTTATGTACCTCTCTCTCACCACCAATACATCAGGTGATTCAATCATCGCCTCATGATCTCATATCCCTTGCCTACGTATGCTTTATTTATACAAACAGATCAATTGTATGACAAGGTTTTCTTTTTCTAAATAAGGATACTTATAAGAAATAAGTTCATAAAAGGTACCACTCAATGATAAAACTTCAGCTATTTTACGAATGATTATAACTAGATAGCATAGCTTAATACCATTTTAGACATTATGCAATATTTAAAGTTAAAATTTGACAAGATATCAAAGTAAATGAGCTGCCTCACTTAAAACTTAAGTTGATTGATCCTCGCAACACCTAAAACGAGATTGCGACTTTCCGCAACCCCAACTGCCTCAACCCCGCCACATCTAGTTTCCCCCTTGTTCGGCCTCCTCAGGAGGGGATGGGGCGCCTCTTGGAGGTCCCCCTCCCCCTCCTCTCCCTCCATGGGAAGTTCTTTTACCCTCTGGGGTGAGAGTTTCCTCTTGGTTCTTTTTCTCTCCTTTAACTTAAAAAATCTGCTTAGTTCACTGCCCACCTCTTGTGAACATCCCTGATTTTACCCCCCTGACGTTGCCTTGTGGGAATAGTGGGATCCATCCATCTTCTGCTCTTTCTCCAAGATTTATTTGCAAGTTGAAGCTCCAACGGCTGTCAGTGATGAAGGCATCCCTATTTCTAGCGTCTCAAGGATTGTTGCTCAGCCCCTTGTTTCCTAGTTGTGGATGGCTTATATGAGCCACAATTTATTGTCCTTCCCATGCAACGACAGTGTGTTTTCCTTCCAACTCTGGAAGCCCCAAACATTTTAAGAGATACTGTGTCTTTTTTGTTTCTTCCAGTGCTACCATCTTCTCCAGCACATTCACAATAGAGGCATCCTATTGTATTATGTATGGACTGTTGTACGTCCTTAGCTTTCTTTTCTTCTTGGTCCAGCACCTTTGTTTGGCATGGCCGGTATGGGTTTTAGTAGGTCCGATGGCCACTTCTTGTACAGGTTACTATTCCGAACAAGACTTTGTTGTCACCCTCTAGTTGAATGAAGTATGCTTCTTCTCTACCCCTCCCCCTCTAAGAGAGAGAGAGAGATCAAGAGATCTACCTTCTCTCTTTGTGCCTCTATGCACTCCCAGACAAAGAAGGAGAAGGTGAATGAGTTACTTGACCTTCAAATGATGGACCATATCATCACCTTGCCTTGAGACATACTGAGACATAAGAAAGAAAGTCCTGAGGGTCCCGTTCTGCATGATCTCACCATCTGCTCGGCCACCTATGTGTTTTTTTTTCTTTTTACGACGAGGAATCTAGGACAATGATACTTGAATCTACAAGAAGTGTGAGAGTCCTAGATTTGAGCTCCAACACTTGCTTGACTGCCTGCAGGTGTTTCTTCATAGAAAATTTAGTAAAAATTCTTAAAAAAAGTTCTTACTTTGTTGTTGGTCCTATTTTTTTCTCAAGTTATAGTTTACTCCTGTGCCTTTCCATTCGCCGCATAAATGTGTCACATTAAACACTTAACTCTTGAAACATTAAAGTGTCCGAAGTTAAAGTATTAAATATTGAAATGTAAAAATATTGAAGTAGTTTATAGGTTTAAAATAAATTATTAAAGTGTTAAAATACTAACACTATAAGATATTAAAGTGTTAACATTTTAATACTTTAATATTTTAACACTCAAGCAGGTCAACACGTTAAACTATAATACTTTAAGTTGTTTTAGTAAAATGTTCAAGTGTTACAATATTAGCATGTTAAAGAGAAAAGTGTCGAGTGTGTTCAAGTATTAACACTAAAGTGTTAAAAGGTAAAATGTTAACATGCTAAAATGTTAATAATTTAATATTAGAGTATTATAATACTTTAAGAGTTGAATTTTTAAAATATCTTAATTACGGGGCAAACAAATAGGCAGAATAACAATGGGTTACGAAAATGGTATAGAAAATAAGTCAGCCACAAGATGAGAGCCTTATGGTGTCACTAAAAGACTGACTGGAGTTAAAAAATAAAGCCAGATAGCTAAAGGCGTCTAATTATTTTTGTCCATTATTTGGGGATAATTTCATATCAACCTTATCTGCTTATTTTCATATTATCCTATATACCCCTATAAGTTAATACATCTATCAAATATGCCATTTGAATGATACAAATGAAACATTTAAATATATCAAATATGCCATCAAAAGAGTAATTTTGAAATAGTATACATATTAGGATGGTACGTATGAAATTTAACGTTCAAGAGCTGTCAATTTGAAATTATGCTTCTTTGTAGATAATTGCACGCGCGTCTGGGATGTACTTGTCCTGTTGCCCAATTCTTGGGCCTTGGGAGGGCAACGTGATTATGGTATTTGCTGGGGCTGACAACTAAAATTTGATTATTCGATATTTTGATTTTTTCATAAAAAAAAATATTTATTTTGATAAAAAAATATCCATCTAAAAGTTATCGGAATCATAAATGGATATTTTTGATAAGTTATCGGAATCGAAAACGGAAACACGTATTTTCGTATCTATTTTTCAATTTTCGATTTCGATTATTATTAAAGATTTTTAAATGTAACTGTATAGATATATGGTTATACTCATTGTGTTTTAATCTAGTATATTAAGGCGTATCGATTATATTTAGGTCTCATTCTATATATTTTAAACAAATAAATCAAGGAATTAGTAGTTTTCGGTAATTATTATCAGAAATAATATCTGATTCTGATATCAAAATAAAAAATAAATCGAAAATAAAAAATAGACTTTTTGATTTTATTGAAAACGGAAACGAAAAATGTACTTTCCGATCTTATCGGAATTGAAAACGAGAACAAATTATCATTATCGGAATCGAAAAATGGAAACACATGTTTCCTTATTTGCATCCTACCTGTTTACAGGCCTAAACTTTGCACATGAATTATATATGAAGGAATAATCGCACCCACATAGTAAAGGACACATTAATGTGATCTTATGGTAAGTCCCAAAAGGAAAATGGAATTATTGATCCGCTTCATTAAATCCATTCTTTAAGACTTAATGAGCCTTCTCTATCTAGAAGCTATAAAAACTTCCCAAATCACTATCATGAGTAAATTAGAATTATCTCCAAAAGACAAAGCCGGCTACGATCAACATCAACCCATGTTCTTTTTCTTGTCGGTACTTCTTTAGCTGGGAGAAAAGAAGCCTTTAAATATTGAACTGGGTTATGCGTACAACAGTGAGAGACAAACAAACAGATGAAGCATATTTCTTAACCGGGCTCACATGGTAGGTCTCTCTGCCATTGAATCTTTTTTTTTTTTCTTTTGATCAGTGGCATAGTGGCTAAGTATATACAGGTATTTACAAGCGACCACGGATCGATCTTGAGATATCTTCTAAAGTTGGAGATAGTTCCGTGTTGGCCGTTTAATTAGGCGAGAATTTTAAGTCCGCCTGATTATCCAGAAAAGTAATCCCACAGATTAAGAGATAAAGATCCTAACAGCACTATAGGCTGCATGATTAAAATTTTTTTAACATCCAATCAAGATCGAACCTGAGACCTCTCAATTGAGAGGCAAGTGGTGAACCAACTGTCTAGAATCATCAGCATTTACAAGGGGTGGACAATGAAAAATCTGCAATTATTAGCATGGTGAGTAGAGATCCCCCCGTAGGCTAATGTCCTTGGGAGAAACACCCTTATCTTGTCAAAGATGATGATGATGATAAAGCAATGGATGAGATGATAACTTGCAACCCATTAGCTAAAGGCTCACCAATTCAAGAGCTCTCGGAATTTTCTAAGTTCGATTCCTGCCAGTGCAGATTTTAAAGAGATTTTTTCAAATTGACTTCTCGGTAGAAATGGAAAAAGTAGTATTCGAAGGATTTTTTTTAAAATCTTCTCTTCCATGCACTGACTGACTTTAGTTCAACCTTGCACTTAGATAACTTCTATTTGAATTTCCTCTTCCAAACCATTTTTTTTTTTTTTTTCAAGTCAAACTCACCTAAGTAGCCCACAACTCGACTCCCACTCCAACCGCAACAATGCGGTCTAAGTTGCGGAGTGCCAAGAGGGGCTCAGAGGTCAAATTCACTTTAAAAATTCTTCTACAAGGAGCATGTGGGCCCGTAAGATCTCAATTCAATACTATTACCTTGAGAAGATTGAACTCGTGACCTTCGAGTACTACCATGGCGAGCCAACCGGCCATGTCTCCAAACCAATCCTTGGCAACCAAGTCACGCCAGATAGGCATATCAAAATTAAGTCGAACACTCGAGTTTAGACTAGCTGGCCAAGTGGATCAAATTTGCCCAACGTTGACCTTGTCGTTAAACACACATGGTCAGTGAAGAAGACGTTTCAGAATCGCAAGCATTGCTAGGTAACATCATGTGAGTATGAATCCAGACTAATTTGGCGAGTCCCATCAAGGAATTCCGGATCGGATCGGGTCCCCGAATCGGGACCCGCCGATCCCGATCCGACTCGGATCGGATCGGCCGAGTCGGCCGATCCAGATGAAGTCTGGCCAGTCCGACTCGGCCAGATTAAAAAATAATAAAAAATTAAAAAAAATCAGAAAAAATCAGGAAAAAATTAAAAAAAAATCAGAAAAAATTACATACATATTATTCAATTGATGTACAATAAGAATGAATGCAATTCATGTACATCCATAAAATCCCTAAACCCTAAAACCCTAAAACCCTAAACCCTAAACCCTAAAACCCTAAAACCCTAAACCCTAAACCCTAAACCCTAAATCCTAAACCCTAAACCCTAAACCCTAAAACCCTTAACCCTAAACCCTAAACCCTAAACCCTAAACCCTAAACCCTTAACCCTTAACCCTTAACCCTAAAACCCTAAACCCTAAACCCTAAACCTTAAACCCTAAAACCCTAAACCCCTAAACCCTTAAACCTTAAGGGGGGGACCGAAATCGGCCCGAACCGGACCAGATCGGGTCCGGACCGGCCGATCTGGCCGGTCCGGCCCCGATCTGGTCCGATTCGGGCCGATTTCGGCCGGTTTTTTTTTTTTTTTCAAATCGGTGGGGGGGAACAGTGAAATCCCCCCCAAATCGGATCGGAACCCGCTGATCCCGATCCGAATCGGCCGATTCGGATCGGAATCGGCCGATTCCGCAATCCATGAGTCCCATACGTCGGCGGCCACCGACGTCTCCTCGCCGAGCCGTCCGAGCTGCGGTGGCCAGACGTTTGTTCAATGGAGGTGCCCAACTGGTAAAGAGGAAGATGTGACTGCCTTCTTTATCTCCCGTGGTGGTAGAAAGTTGGTTAGGTTAACCTAACTGAAGAAATTCTCAGGCCGGTGGAGGCGGACTTCACCACGTAGTCATGTGTTTGTGTTAATGCCTTCCAACATGGTGGTGCACTGGTGGCCAACCACCCAATTCAAAAGATGGAGTGGTCCCTCTCAAGGGTTCCAGCATGGGGTTTGTCTTCTTCACTTCAGTTAACTTACCTTTTCCCGTCCCTCTTCGTTATCCATTCCAACCTAGGAGAAGTAGATCATTCAACAGGGAACAATATGCTCATTTTTTTCCTCCATTCCTTGTGCAGTTCCTGTTTTAGCAAGCTTGACCCTTGAAAGCTCCATCTGCATCCCATGTGCTTCCAGCTAGCCCTTTGCAAGGGAGGGGGTTTTCTCTTCCCCATGTGTTTTGTTTTGTTTTTTTGAAACTTCTCCATGTGTTTTTATGTGTGAAACAATATGTGAAAGATGATTACAGGAGGGTTGGGTAGCCCCTATGGGGGCTCCAACCTCAAGGAGGAGGAGATCATTGGGGGCTGGCCCATCACTTTGATTCCATTGCGTTCTTATATATAGGGAAAATATGAGAGCAATAAAGATCCCCTGGACAAGTACCTGCAAGTGGCAGGGGTGTGGGCTGGGATAAAAGGTTGTTCATGCGTCCATTATGTGTAAAGAAAGATAGGCTACAGTGGAATCTGATGGAAAGTGGGCATTTGATCCTGGGAGAGGCTGCACAAAGACAGACACAAAGGACTGGGGAACTGAACACTGCGTCAACTGTTCCGAGTCTTCTGACTCAGGCTGGCAAAATGAGAGCTTGGGTCACCATTAATTAACATCTAACATCCTAGAGATGAACACCCTTATGTACAGATATTTTCTGCTGGGCACTGCATCATATGTTCGGAGTCTTGTGACTCAGGCTGGCAAAATGAGAGCTTGGTTTTACCATTAGTTAACATCCAATATCCTAGAGATTTCTAGTAGCCTCTGAGAACAGGATTAGTGATGCTTGTGCAAGCAGGGATTGGCAGTTCTCTTTATTGCAGTAGGAGTGATGGCAAGGTGCGAATTGTATGCATACTTAGTATTGTAGACTGAAGGAAGAAACTAATAGCAACATAATCAACTATAGTGCATGGTCTCTTCCATTATTCCAAAAATTACGTTAAATGAATAATGCCACTGTGATTGGTGTGTATCGAGTAATGCTCCCAAGCTACTCGATGATAGGATTTCATGTTCCACCGACATTGCATGTATGTTATGAACGCATTTGGAACCTGAGATTGAAAGGTCACCAAAAGTATCGATTATCTTAGAAAATTTGAATAAGAGGCATCATACAATTTGATATTAGAAAACAACTAGCATCTATAGTTGACAATGAACTAATGTAAATTTGGTAATAAATGTTAAAAAAGCCGTCATAAAGAAAACAAGGAATGATTTAAAAAATTGATGAAAATAAAATTATGTTAAAAGCTAAATGACATTTCCCAAGGTTACAGTGTTTGGTCTGATGTTCTTGATAGTATAATTTCCAATAATGGACCAATTATACATGTTATGCTTCTTTTCCCACATCCATCCCACTTTAGTTAACACACTGATGTCTTTGGTTTCTTTACGGAAAAATGTATCTTTTACTGAGGAAGACACTTAGATACACTTACAATTATTGATTATAGTTATAGAAAGAAAGTCAATTTGAAGATATCTAATGAAATTAGAGCGAAACAAAGAAGAGTAGCATAGTTTTCGCACGAGGGTGACACGTACGCATTGAGAAATACATATAAGGATGAAAAGTGCTTGACAATGCCTACTTCATAAATATCGACTATTTAGAGAAGTCTCGATTTCAATGTCTATATCCTTATATTCATAATTGTTCGATTTGCATGTGTCCTCCCACCTTTCTTTTCTTTTTCGGCATTTTCGTATCACGTGCAACGTGTTAGTGTTCTATCCTTAGTTAGTACGCGTGGATTCCGTCGACTTTAGGGAAATCCTATTTATGCTTATTTAATCTCTTTGACCATCCTTTCTTTTTCCCTTTTGGTGATCTATATATATTGGGTATCCAAGGGATGACATTCTAAGCTTTAGGTCTTTTCTCCATTTTTCATTGAGCATACATCAACTTCAGGTGAAAGGTATTGTTTCCTTCAAAGTCATCCCATCTATCTCTTGTAGATACTACTCCTAAGAAGAGTTGCTTCTAGCTTTGAGTTTATGTTACATAGTATATGAACAACTAGCTACAATTGACCATGCCCCATATCCCTTGGTTAGTACTTTTCTGTTATTGGCCTCCTTAATCCATCATGCAGGGGTGGATCTACCGTTCAAAGACCTTCCCATCGATGCTTGGATAAGCACGAGTCCTGGTGAATCATTATTGTCAAATGCACATGTTTTAGATCTATCCTATTCCTGTAGCCACACATGCATGAACTAGACCATTGAGGGTATTAGCAGGGTCCCATTTTCTCCAACAAAGAGAGCATGCATGGATGTAAACAATTCTCTCTTCAATCTCACCAAATGTGGTGGACTTTCTCTTAGCCTCCTTTCTGCCCGGTCCTTGCAGGATGGCTTAAAAAACCCGTCCACAAAACACATCTTTTTTATTCTTTCAGCACAAACATCTTTGGACCATGGGGGAAAAGCATCACCCATGGATATTTTCCTCTTTGAAGGTTCTCAGGAGCAACACTAAAGAAATTCGCGAAATAGGATGTAAAAATTGCATGAAGTAGACTGTCGAAAATCCTCTCAAGCCACTTTTTTGATGGTGGTGGTGGTGGAGGGGGCTTGGGTGGGTGGTGGGTGGTGGGGGTGGACTTTTTGGAGGAGAGGGAGAGAGCCATCATCTGGCCCAAAGTCCTAGTTAGATTTATGAAGGGAAGTCATCATATAACAATGGATACACAGCCACTTTTACGCGGAAGTAGCAAAAAAGGTACTGCCATTTCACTATACAGCAACACATCGTCCCCTTCCCATCAAACTGGTGGACTTCCTCACCTCCCTTCTCATCTCCATCTCTCTCTCTCTCTACGCCTCTCTATACCTCCCCACAACTTTCCTCTGTCAATATTTTCATGTCATGTCATGCACGAGCCCAGCGTAAATGTCCATATCTCGTCTCTGGCCGGGGCAGTAGGCCCTGTCCGGGAAGCCGCATCCCCCCTCTCCCTTTTCTCTCTTTCTCTCTCTACAAAACTTATCTCTCTCCTACCTCCTCTTCGCTCCCCCCACGTTTCCTCCACCGGATTCCCCGGAGGGCCTCGAGTACACGCCATCCCTCCCTCGGTGGGTCTTCGTGGGTTCGCGAAGAGGAGCTCAGGAGAGCAAGAAAGAGAGGAGTTTGGGGCCGCAGGGTGGGAGAGGGGGAAGAGGGGAGGAACGCTGGAAGGCCTCTGATGGGAAGGCCTTCCGGGGGGCACACGGAAGAAGAGCTGATGTACACCTCGCCATCGGCTTTTCGGTGAGAGCCGTGCGTGGCGAGGCTTCCCCTCAACTCCCTCCCCTCCCCCGCTTCCGCTGCGCGAGAAAAACTCCAAAGGTCGCGCCTTTGGCAACCTCGAGGCCTCCCCACTACCTCTCAAAGCAAACCCATCTGATATTTTTCTTCGTATTCTGGCGATATCCCCAAAAGGCGCCCCCTTTCCCCCTCCACCTCCCTCGTTGCGCATCTCTGTATGGAGTGCTGGTGGTGCTTGGGCTGCTCCCACTCGTGCCTCCCGGCCTTCTCGCGGCTCCTGCACTGAAGAAGAAGGGCCACGGGGTAGATACGCTTCGCGGGTCTCCGCGTTTCCTCGCGTTGTGTGCCCCTCTGAGCAAATCCGGGCCTTTTTATTTGCTTTCCTGCTGCAGAGACAGCGATGGCGGCCAACGGCACGGAGGGCGACGGCGGCGCCATGTTCACCGACGAGGAATTGAGCGAGATAAGCGGGCTGAAGCGCGGGGAGGACTACATTGAGGTGACGTGCGGGTGCACGAGCCGGCGCTACGGCGACGCTGTGGGGAGGTTGCGGGTGCTGGCGTCCGGGGACCTGGAGATCACCTGCGAGTGCACCCCGGGCTGCCAGGAAGGTTGGTGATCCGATCTGTTCTCCCGTGCTGGCTTCGTTGTGATCTGCTTGCATGCCAGCTTCCTGTTGTTGGACTGTGCGGGGTGGATGCGTGCGCGCATGAAAGCTTGTAGTTTTTTCTCGTCTGTGGTGGTGGCATGACCTCTGGTTTGGGGTTGTGCTGTTCCCATGGTGGCGTTCTTCGGCATGCATGCCTGGTGTTTGATGTTACGTTTGGTACATGAGAACTTTCTGTTGTTTTGTTCCTGTTTCATGGGTTGCGCATCTTTGTGCAGCGGTGTAGGCCGTCTTTAATTGCATCCATGCAATATGATTCTCTGACATGTCATGCAACACTAGCAAGCATGGCCAACCCTTTACTTGGTGCGTGACATGGAGTTTGCTGCGACTGTGCATGGCACAGCAGTCGTCTCATTGTAGTTGTTGCATTCGGTGCATGATATCATATGGTGCAGTCTGTTCTAGAGTCAGAGTTTAATGTTTCTTTTGCAGCAAGAAATTCTAGATTGTTCTAGCTTGGGTCTTCATTGTATAGACATTCCTTTTACTCCCAAATGCTGGGCTTATTTGGTTCTACAAGATAGTTTGCCTGTTGGTTGGGTTCGTGATGCAGAGGCCTTATTCTCAGTCCCATAGTTTGTTTTAACCATTCATTTTTGGATGGGCTTTCTGGTTGTCTATACTCTAGACTTGAGATTGAGTTCTTTGGTTCAAAGTGATTCTTGCTTTCAAACTGTACTCCTATGCTTCAATCGGATTATTCACCGCTGGGGCAGCAGGATACAATGCCTGTTTGTTTTGGCATCCTTCTCTGTTTTGTTTATTCTTTTCTCGTGATATTCTTTTCTCAATGTTCCTCAACTTCATGCTCTGAAATTTAAGATGGGACCTAGTCTAGCGTTACTTCCTCGTTTGGTCTGCAATGATGTTGTACTTATCCTTACATAGGCTTTGACAAACTGGGACAGTGTTGTTACTCATGATTCTCATGTCATTATCAAAGCTTGGATTTCATGTTGTTTTCTGAAATATATGATGAGATGGTTAGCCAAGATTTCAAACCTGCTGTAGCTAAGGATGGAGGAATGGAAAGGTTGCCCTTCCTCCTAGTCTTTATGAAGGGCTCATATCAACGAAGTCATGGATTTGTTGATATCTGGTTATTGTTATTCCTATGATGTTGTTTAACATGCATGTTAGGTATTTGATCTCCTTTGAAGTTCTCGGAAAATTGCTGTCTCTCATGTTTCCATTCACAAGGCACATCTTTATCCAGCGGGTGTAGCTCAAATTTGCATCTGTCTCATATGCTTCTTGGTGCATGCATGCACCACCAAATTAAACCACCCATTTGGTGTAGACATATTAGATTCTGAAATTGTCTGCCACATAAACTTGTCAAGATATTTTTGGTGCTTTTGGTCTTGTAATCTCTTTAATGTGCTTGATGTCACTGAATAGGACATGGGAGTCAATACACGATAAATAAGGATATCATCTTTCTTATGGAGGAAGTTATGAATTGCCATGCTCCTTTGTTTAGTACTTCTTTCTAGTTGTTCTCACGTTCGTCTTTTCAGATCTAGAAGACGTTCGGTGAGTACACAGTCAACACATTCCTTTTGTTTCTAGAATGTCTTCCCCTATGATTGTAGAAGGCAATTATGCTATATGGATAGAGGTATCTAAAAGATGTTTTTCTTCGGTTGAAATTTGCTTCTTTGTTGAGACTTTAATTTTAGACTCAATACTGGAGATACATTGCTCAATCCCATGTCACAGTTGACATGCAACCTCACATTAAGAGGTGGAGGCTATGCATTCAAAACTGCCCATCATAGAAATGGGGAGGAGCGAATCACAGATCCACAGGCACTGCAATCAACAGGGTCCCTGCTTAGGATGGGTACCTTTTCACCAAAGGAGGAAAAAACAAAGAAAGTGGCAAATGATCTATTAAGTACTGTTTCCGTTGTCTTATGTTTTTTGATATTGCTTCCTTTAATATGGCCATTTCATCCTTCTAGGTCCAATCTAAAAATTAGAATTTTTATTTGAACCAGTTTAAACTGCTTCCTCATTTGGTTTGTGATGGTGTGGTGTCCATTCTCAATGATCTTTGAGAACTAGCACACTAGGTGCATCTAGTTGAAAATTTGAAATGTAGTGCCACAAAATCTATTCTGAAGTATATGGTGGTAGTTTAGTTGGGTTTGTTAAACATATTTATTAACGTTAAGGCATACAAGCCTGGTTCTTCATGCCACGTGTTTGAAGCACGGAAGGCCATTGAATTGGCCCTATCCATTGTCAATCTGATCAATCTTCCCCTTTTGGGTTGATTTTTGTTTACTTATTTTATATTTCATTTGGGATCAGTTTTTACCAACCCTTTCTCACCTAGCTTGTGTTGTATTTTTACAAAGCGTAGCTTGAAGGAGCCTTAATGAAATCTACATGCAAATTGACAGCAAAGAAGTTATTATGCTTGTCGTGAAACATGATCTAAAGTCAATCAATTGAATCTTTGATTTCCTGGCCTTGTGAGCTGCTGTATTTAGTTTATCTTGTTCAATTTGATATTTTGGCCAAGCCCATAGAGTAAAGAAGGGTCAGGATCCTCCACATGTTAGCCTTTTTCATAGTATATGGTAGAAGAGTGTTCCACAAGCTTCTTTTATTACACACAATGTTAAATGGATAAATCTGCTTTACGTACAAACTGACGGACATTGAAATCAGTGATATCTGCATATGAATGAAGGGACATACTTCATTCTACCTATAATATGCATGTACATTCTGATTTATAGTGGTGTTTGAGGACCTTGAATACCTTTGTTTCAGTGGGCATTGAAGCAACAGAGGCAGGCATTAGAAGAAAGTAACCCATGTGGATGGCCCTGCAACATGCAATCTGGGTGAACTAACTGTGAAAGTGTATCTGACTAAAAAAAGTGGATTGTACTGGAAAATGGAGGTCATGCAGTGTAATCTGTTGTGTACATATGTCATGGACACAGAATCCTTTGGATAAAATTCCATGGTTGGTTTTCTTTGTCATGTTGATCTTCTGAATCTTTGTGGAGAAGAATCAATGATAATACTGTTGTTGACCCCAAAAGCATAAAGTATATTTCTTGACAAAGAGAATGCTGCTATCAAGACCCATGTTTCCTGCAGTCAGTCTGTTTGTATTGTGAAGCTGGAGTAAATGTGTCTATTTGATGAATATTGGCTGTTTTTACGAAGCTCCATTCCCTTCTGTTTATCTCTCTTTTGATGGATATACCTATCTATATACCTAATAAAGGCTTCGCTTTCTTAGCTATCTTTTAGACAACTCCATTTGACAAGATGCATTTATGCTCATGAGCTAGAACTGACACTGGAACCATCATGAAAGTAGGGAAACATGTTATCTTTCTTACCATGGGTAAATATAAAGATGATCTTGTAAAGCAGTCCTAAGTCATCTAAAGCTCTTGCTTATGAAGTGCATCAATCTACTTGCTGAAAAAGGATAAGATGTCACACAGGATCTATTTCTTACTTGAAGGGAAAGAGTTGTAATATTTTCTAATAATGGAGGGAACTAGCTAGTATTGTGTTTGTTTATTGTGTTTCAGTTTTACAGTCAATGCACTTAGCATGTTACCTCCATTTACTTTTGATTGGTGTGTAAATTTTGAGTGTATCTACTTTTCCAGTTAAGAGTACAGAATTTCAATGATTTCATAATTGCTGCTCTTCGTAGCAACTAATATCCTATGGTTCATCAAAACATGATCAGATAAGTTGACGCCAGCTGCATTTGAGAAACATTCTGGTCGAGAGACAGCCAGGAGATGGAAGAGCAATGTTTGGGTCATAGTCAAAGGAGAGAAGGTTGCAATATCTAAGACAGCTTTGCTCAAGTACCATAATCGAGTGTCAAAGTCTACCAATGGCTCTCACAAAGGACCCAATGGCCGACTAATACACCGGGATGAGTTTATTTGTTGTACAAGGTGCAACAAGGAGCGCAGATTTAGACTTAGGACTAAAGAAGAATGCCGAATTCACCATGATGCATTGGCTAACCAGAACTGGAAATGCTCTGACATGCCTTGTGACAGGTAACAAATCGCTACAGATACTAGAGCACTACTATGTTGTCTTAAGTAATACACTAGAGCACTACTATGTTGTCTTAGGTAATATGCTAGAGCACTACTATGTTGTCTTAATATATGTACTAGAGCACTACTATTGTGATTCTTGTTGGACAAGAGGTAAACATTACTTTTGATCATTGTAGTTACATGTTGTGTTGTGAATGGTTGATGTGCATATGTATATATTGGAGCAAGGTTGTTCCACTGCTAGCAATATTTGCATCATTGCTCTCGGATTGCAGCAAAGAAGCAGAAATGTGTATTGTGTTTTCTTCATTAAATTCTTTGTGGAGGACATGAACTTGACATGTAGGTACTTGAGACCTGCAGCTTGTCATTCACTTGTTTGGAACTTTAATTTAGAGAAACGAGTACCAGCAATTGACACTAGTTAAACTTTATTATTGGATTTAGACTTGTTCTTGCTGATATTGAGTTCTCTGCTATGAGGATGTTCTACTCAAATATGCACCATGTGTGCAGAACATAAAATGTGCAGCTCATAGGACAAGATTTCTGCATGCTCATAGAGAACAGCTAGTGTCAAGTGTCAACATTTTTTTGAGCTAAAAAATGACTGGATTTTTTTGACCTAGAAAATGACCTGCATTTTGAAGAATTCCATATTGTTTAATTATTGATGAGACTTGAGAGTAACGCTCTGTTGTCAAGGCTCCCGCCTAGGTGCCCAGGCGCTTTTCCAGCACCAAGGCGCTGGGTCGCCTTTCCAATAGATGAAAAGGCGTCCAAGGCGCCTGCCTAGGCGCCCACATTGCTGAAACCCAAGGTCCCTGCCCCTCTCTCTTTGTATATATACATATATGTATATATATACACATATAATTATATAAATACATACTAATACATATATATATATATATATACATATTACATACATATATTTAGATTTATATATACAAACATACATATATATATGTATATGTATACATCAAATATATGTATCATGTATGTTATATATATATATATATATACACACACACACACACACATATATATATATATATATATATATATCTAAATGTATGTATGTAATATGTATGTAATATGTATATATATATATATATATATATACTACATATACATATTACATATGTATGTGAGTATACATATGTATTATGTATACTTACATACATATTAAAATATTATATTATGAAGTTGATGCCGAGGCGGGCGCCTAAGCGCTTAGGCGGTCCAGAACCCCAAGCACGCCTTGGTCGCCTTACCGCCTTGACAACTATGGAGTAATGTTAATGTCATTCCTGAATCCTGGGGAAGGGACTGTACTGCAGACCACGTATGTGAACCAGAATTGCATATGTGGATAAACATTGCTTAATAGTGTTATGAAGGTAACATAAAATACGTAGGAGAGCTGCGTAGTGCACAAAAGTAGGAGCCTTGACAAACAAACTTGCTGTGTGGATTGGGGCTGGGCAATATCCGAGAGATATACTCAATAGACAAGCTGTAATAATTTGTCAATAACAACTTGGATATGCCAGAAGCTCACTATCTATAGGCTAATGCTGTAAATGAAGCTCCACTAACATGTCAGCTGTTCAAAAGTCAGAGAGAGTAGCACCACTGAAGAATGTTCTAAATGGACTTTTGTTAGGAAAGGAGATAGCCGCATGAGTAGAGGGCGACCTCAAGGCCAAGAAAGTAATTAGGAGGCCCAAGATCCTTCATCTTAAACTACCAATGCAGATGCTGCTTTAAAGGGTGATGATAGTAGTGACTCACTAGTAATGATCATGTCATCCATGTAGAGAAGAAGAATGGCATCACCACATGAGGAAGCTCAAACAAAGATGGTGCAATCGTGAGCACTTTTGATGAAGCCAACATCATGAATAGCATGGTGAAACTGCTGAAACTAAGCTCCTATGCCTATTTGACCCATATATAGCCTACAAAGATGACAGAGATGTTGCCACAGGGTATAACTATGGAAAGGCTAGGAGGAGGCTACATACGCACCTTCTCAGATGGATAACTGTGAAGAAAGCCATGCTTCACATTCAATTAACATAAATGCTAGCCATGAACAACCGGCATGCACAGAGGTCATCTTGGCCACAAGAGCAAAAGTCTTCTCATAATTAATCTCGTACTCGAGTAAGGCTGCGGGCCACTAGTGGACTGTTGTGTCGCTTAGTGGACCTATCAGAACTTGGTCATAAGCTTCTTATGTATAGTTTGCTTCCTCTAAGGTACTGAACTGCCTCATGATGGGTCTGGGGCTCTTGATGAGTATCAATGGCTGCAAGAAAGGTACAAAAATTGTGGAGAATATGAGTCAGGTGTGATAAATTGAAATGATCAAGAGTATGCTGAACCCACTAGGGGTAACAGGGAACTATATCTGAAGGAGGGAAGTTAGGACTTCTTGTGGCAAGGAGGTACCGGGTGGACGATTCATGCGGTGGTTATACAATAGAAGACCAGGTAGGCAGAAGCATGTGCAGATAGTGATGTTATTTGCTCCCTATGTGGCATTGGGATTGAAGACTGGGACCATTTATTCATTACTTGCCCAGTAAGCAAGGAGGTTTTGAAAGCTTTTGCTTGTCTAGTTAGTTTACTTTCTGTTGTTTCTTTTTAATAAGCTGTTTGCAGTGCAAGGCGAACCTGTCATCTTTTCTTTGGTTGTACTACCCTTTATTCTCAATAAAATTGGTGGTCCAACCACATCCATTTCTCAACCAGATGGAATATCTAGTCAAACCTTAGAAAGCCATCGTGAAATGAGGTTGACAGGTATAGACTTGAGTTATAGGGGGGATGAGTAGGTAGAAGAGACTTATACTTAGTGGGCTGAGGACAAGTGTCTAAGCACAGGGCTTCGAAGATTGAGGCGAGCTTGGCACTACGACAATACAACTATCAGAAAAGACTATGAATAACAAATAGTATGTTATGATTAAAAAAAATGATCAAGATTGTGAAGGAAGGAAAGATCCTGAGAAGAAGAGATGTAGGATAAGGATACTATCCGTGTCTGGATACCTTCAAATAAGGATAATACTATACCTATTTGGGAACCTAATTATCCCTTTTTCGGTCCATTCAGTTTTTGGTCAACTTTGCCATTGATCATGTCTTATGTGCTATACTTATTTTTCACCTGTTTATAAACAAAACCCTAATTGCATGCCTACACTTGTTTGTAAACCTCATTTTCACACATGTAGCATGTTTGATAAGGAGAAATTCTGTCAACTACTTGGTTTGACGGAACTTATACTTGATTATATTTTGAAAGTAGCATAATAACAAATTTACATGCACATATAGCATAACTCGATAATTTAGCCTTTGTCATAGTTCGCCTAGGCGGTAAGGCGTTTTTCAGAAGCCCAGGCATCAATGCGCCTTAATGGGCCTTGAAAAGGTGGGCCAAGGTGCCGCCTAGGTGGGCTAGGTGGATCAAGGTGCCAGATCCTTAAAGTTTTGATATTTGACCCCTCCCTCCCTCCCTCCCTCCTTCCTCCTCCTCTCTATAATTTTTGTGTTACAAGTCAATATCAGTCTCTCTTTCTGTATTTTTCATGTTAATTTCAATGTTAGTCTTATATTAAGTAAGTTGTTAGTACTATTTTCTTGTCATATTAAGCAGCTTGTAAGTGCTATTTTCTTATAATATTAGTGTCATGTCAATGTCATTAGTGTTATTTTCTTACATGTTTCATCTTACTGTCAATATCTTTCTCTCTCTCTCTCTCTCTCTCTCTCTCTAATTTCTTGTTAATGACAATATTAGTCTCTTTCTCTCTCTCTCTGTGCGTAATTTTCATGTTAACATCATTGTTAGTCTCATATTATGTAGGTTGTTAGTGATGTTTTTGTCATATTATACAGATAATTAGTGCTATTTTCTTGTAATATTAGTGTCAATATTAATGTCATGTCAATGTCATAATAGTGTTATTTTCTTTTAATTTTCATCTTAATGTCAACATTAGTATCATATTAAGTACATTATTAGCAAGTAGGCGCCTAGGCAGTTGCCTAAGTGCTTAGGCGCTCGGGGAGCCCAAGAACACCTTGGGTTCCCTTACCGCCTTGACAACTATGGCCTTTATGTATCAATTTTTGATAATTTTAAAGGATAAGGATACATAAGGATAAGGATACATCTGGATATATAAAGATAAGGATATATCCTTTCATTTAATGATAAGGACAGGGCTAAGGCTACCATCCGGCACAATAGGTATCTTTTTACACCCATAATTTTATGTTACAGCAAAAGTTACATTGGGAAACTTGAATTTAAAAAAATCTATGAGATAATCTAAAGATAACATGTGGATAAAGATTTAAAAGTTTAGGTGATAGTTTCTGCACAAAAAATCGCTTCTAATTATATTTCCTTTTGATTGTTTTTATAGAGCTTTGCTGTTTGCATGAATGCTGTGATGTATATAGAAACAAGCTCCCACCCTAGATTCTCCACAGTTTGAGTTCTTTTAAACAGTGAGGAAAAACAGATTCTCCAAATATTACCTTTTGGCTTAGCTTTGTTCTTACATAGATGATGGGCCTCCATTCATCATCTGCAAATTCGGCCCCCATTCATCATCTGCAAATTCACATCCATAGTAAATGACCCATAAAAGGAAAGAAATTACACCTGAAAGGAGAGCCGATTATGGAGACCCTACATACTTTTATGTGATGTTTGACTTTGTATGAGTGGCATGCCATACCTTCAGTTAAGTCACCCTTTTGCCCTGCAGACTACCCAAATGGACTGCCTGCTCTAAGAAAGCTTCCATGGAAGGTTGGGAGCTTTTCTGTCACTGCCCTGACAAAGTTTAGCACCCTTTTGCCCCTCAATATTTTGCCATATTAAAATTTCATATTTCTTTAGTCTGATTCTTCGCTGATCCATCTGACACGTGCAATGTATTTCCCATCAATATACCCTGCAATTTATATTTGAATTCGTTCTATGTCTGGTTTGTTTAGTGATTTAGACTGTTTCTCTCTGAACTGAAATTTTGTTTTCTTAACTGTAAGCTATGTGTGTCAGAGTATTGTGTTGTTCATCAGATTGCATCTGGACTTCTTCAACAATCATGCTGATTCTCTATATTAAAGAATTTAAGTATTATATATTTTTTTAAACGTTTGAGGGGGAGCCTTGGTGCAAAGGTAAGGTTGCTCCATCATGAGCTGAAGGTCATGGGTTCTAATCCAGAAACAGCCTCTTTTCAAAGAGAAAAGGTCAGTCTCCTTGCAATTGATCATCCTCAGATCTGGCAGTGGGGGGAGCCTGGCACTGGGATTCTCTTTTCTCAAATTATTTGTTACATCCAGTTATAATTTCTTCATTCCTCATCTTCAACCTCCATTAATGAATTTAGGAATCACATATAGATTAAGATCTAGATCAGCTTGATTTCTTTTCCAACTCTTTTTATCAACAAGTTTGTTGAAACGTGATGTCCCTGTACATAAGTATTGGTATAATCTCAATTATTTATCTTCTTAGAGACCAGCAAGTAAAAATGTTTGGTTGTGAAAACCACGGGTTTTAAAGGATAGACAGGTCAGTTTGGAGTCAGCCAGTCTGAGTTGTCTGACTCACTCTTTGACCTTCCAATCTGTCCCCAACACCTTGTTCACTGTGTATACTTGCAGATCAGATTGAGGAAACTGGATCAGCTGATCCACAGTCCACACATTGATTAAGACTGAATCAATTCAGATCATGCATTGAGGCAGCTGGATTAACCAATCCATACCTGGATCATGTCTGAATTGACTAGAAACTTCATGGATGGTCTTTGTATCAAACACATTCTAATGAGTCAACATCTACTGTGGATCCCTGATGTGGGATTTAGCATCATCAAGAAAAGGTGCCGCAGCACATCTGACCTTAAACGATACTCACCGGGCCTTCTTTGCCAAGCCTTCAGGACATCACAAACAACCCCCCAAAAAATAGAAAAGGAAAAAAGAAGAAAAGGAACATAACATTCTGTATATATATGATTATATGTACACACACGCATGATGTATTATATTTTCATTCTTGTAGACCCATGCCTACCACTGGACTACTGCTGCAGCTGCATTTGCAATGACAGGTTTTTGTGCTTTATTTTTAGTTTTCATAGCACAATCCGATGTACTGTGGGTCAGCAAAGGTTGGTCTTGGATCAGATTGAGATTGGGTGACCTGGAGTGGGCCTGTGTCAACCAGTCCTGAACCCATCCCATGCTTTTAAACCTTGGTGCAAAGCAAAAGAAAGTATGATTTTGTTTGGTAAATGGTGATGAATCAAGAATTTGATTGTCCAAGACCGTGATAAATTGCTCTTGCATATAATTTCCAAGCTTAAATATTGCAATCGGACTATTTCCACAAAATTTCTTATGTTTTTTCCTTGGAAAGAGAGGAGGTGAGGGTCAGTTGTTTCCTCGAGATGTTTAGTAGAAATTTTCTAGTTTAGAGGGATACAATCTTGTTTTTTCTCTCCTTGGAAAGTTATTATGTTTTTCCTCTATGAAACGCCTATTTTTTCTTTACTGGCAAATATTTAAATTGCTAATAAAAGAAGTTAATCTTAACCGAGAGAAATGCACAAGCAAATGGATATAGTTGAACCTGAGAACAGGAGTTGGGTTCTTTGTACAAGCAATGGGGTCTAGGTCACGGAGACAAGGCTACCTATTCCCTTTTTTCATCCTTTTCTGGAGAGGGGCACTTATTCATATAGACCTAACTAATGTCATGGGTTTGGAAAGAGAGAATTCTGTTCATCAATGTATAAGAACTTTTATAAATCTTGTGATTTCTTTTTCACTTCAACAGGAAATTGGAACTACAATGCACCAGAATTTTATGTTGGTTCAGCTTAGCCCCCATGCCTTGGCAGCAGCAATCTCCAATCCTTTGATAATTGCAAGTGAAAGCTCCAGAGATTCTTCTTAAATTTTGCAAGTGGAAACTCTAGAGTTAATTGGAGGTGTTATCTCTCTTGGTGCCAAAAGGCATGTATAAACATAAAAAACCTTGATATTCATAGATTCCTATAAACTATAACCACTAGGAGACAGGTAGGCTACTTTTGTATAGCTTTTGTGCCTATCAAATTGTGCTAGGAAGGTGTTGACACTTATTGTGGTAGTGTTAACAACATTGTTTACACTCGTGCCCAAGATGTCAACACTATTTCGTTTCAAGTCAAATTCTTCACTTTCTGCCTTAGGGTTTCAGGGCTAGTGTAAACACCTCTTGCCCAGAGTGCTGTTTCTGGCAGTGTTGATACCTTTTAGTAGTCCTTCTATTTTGCCCTATTTTTTGGAATGAGATTGGTGTAAATACCTCTTGCCCATTGTTCTGTTTCTGCTACTGATAATCCTGTGTTGCCTATTTTTTGGAATCTGATTGTCTGCATCCCCAGGTGTGTGCATAAGGCTAATGACCATGTCAGCTTAGCCCCTCTGTCTGGACAAGCTTAGCTGCAACCTGACATGATCCCTTAGCCTGTAGGCACCAAAGAGTGCAGGCAATTTCATTTTCTGCTTTTTGACAGGGCGACACCTCTTCTCTGCACATGAATTTTGATCCTTTTCTTGATCTAGTTTAACCCATGAATGTACCATGTCTTTTGAGAACATTCCACACTCATGCATGCTAGGTCATCAAAAAAATCTCTCATCGAAGTGGGTTATATATCTCCAGAAGTCACCTAGGTTCTATTTCCTGTCATTTCCCATATCCGTTCTACACTGGATAGTTTCAAAATTAGGTGGATTTAGAACCTAAGTAACATTCAGATACAGAATGTCTGTTTGGCCCGCATAGGGAAGAGGATGCTTCTCTTTCAGCCATAGGTGGGCTTAAGGGGAGAGCATTCTTTTTTCCCTTGGACATAGCTAATATAATAATGATGTTGACAATCAATGGTAAGCACTTTTTTCTAGTCTATTCCTAATTACTAAGTATAATGTCCATAAAAGCTTTAGATTTTTTTCCTTTTTTTAAGATAAAAGAATAATCCTTCATCCTGCAAATGTAAAACATTTGGTCATAATCTCATTCCTTAAACCAGTATCTAAATAGCCTCCCACACTGAAAATCACCTCTTTGAAAGCTGTGGTTTCGTTCTTGTTGACACTCCCAACACTCAAACATGCTCACCAGAGAGCAGATTGATAGTTGGCAAGTAACTTGTTACCCATCCTAAGATAAATAATGAAAGTACAATAATGCAAAGTATTATGAGATATGAGGTGAAACGGTTAAGCTGACCTTGAAAATGCATGTAGACCTTTGGTAAGATCCTTAATTCAATGAGCTCATAGGAACATCATCAGAAAAAAAATGTCCGTAAAATAGAGTCGTCATGATGCAGGAGCAGACCCATAGGCAGCGCAGAGCAAGCGTCTACCGGGCTTGGAGTCACCTCCTTTGGTTTGGAGACGATGTCTGGTCCAGTTGAGACATGGAGAGACACTTATTTTGATTTTATTAGGCCCATTTATGACCCAGCATGTAATTTTCTATTTTTTTAGGATTTGTTAGGTGCGATTTTGGCACTAATTAGAGGCTAATGGATAGAGACAAAGGAAGGATAAGATCGGATGTTTTTAGAGTCGGATAGGAGTCTAAAATCGAGCCTATATATGTATGCTATTTAAGAAATTAATGAAGATGATTTTTGGAGAAAAAAATTACCTAATTGTGCGAATTCTGGACTCTGCGATGGAGACCCCCACCCCTTGGTGCAACGCCGAGGGATCCCTGCTCCAGTGCGATGCCGGAGATCGCCTGCCGGTGCGACGCCGGCCGGTCCCCATCCCACCCCTCTTCCTTGGTGCGACGCCAAGGGCTTCCCCTGCTCCGGTGTGATGCCGGAGAGAATCGCCTGCAGATGCGACGCCGGCTGGTCCTTTTCCCCTGTCCACCCCTATTCTTATCTCCCGTTCTTGTCCCGCACCAGGTTGTTGATTGAGCTCTATGACACATGTGATTTTTTAGAAGAATGCGGCACAATCAAGGAACTGGTGAAGAACAAAGCAGTTGTTCACCTGTAGAAGGATGCGTAAAGGATTTTTTGCTTTGTTCACCTGTAGAAGGATGCGTAAAGGATTTTTCGAGAGCCAACATCAAAGGTTTAGCTGTCTTTTAACTAAAAGTTTTGATTCAGCTGTGGCATCATCTGTTTTCTGGATGTGTTTACCTACAGCTTGGTGTAAAAAATCTCAAGCAGCTGGAATCCAAAATAAAATATTTGTGCACACTGACCCAGATGGCACTCTTGGACTTGTTTTTCAACTATCCTTTCTTTAATGAAAATATAACGCAGGATTGTCAGAAACTCACCTCTTCTTTTGAATATGTCTGTTTTCTGATTCAATTATTTAGTTCAAAAAATATTGTCAAAATCAAGGTAGGAAGAATTGGAGATCAAGCATCGATCGACCCGGTCCAAACCGACGGATCGGTCAATCTGATTCAATCTGGACCAGTCCCCCATTTTTTAAAAAAATTATTTAGAAAAAAATTGTTTCACTCCCTACTCCGATCCGGTCCAATCCTAGACCAATCCCAACGCTCCTGTATGATCTTGACCGATCCTTGCCTAGACCAATGGATTGGGACACAAGATTGGATTGGGGTCAAAACTGATGGGATCGGCCGATCCGTGCCGATCCTGCCTTTCTTGATCAGAATAATTCGGGCAATCTTTGTTCTTTGAAAGCACCAAAATATCATGGGTCTCGGATTTCTGGGTTAAAGATGCCACCCAGTGGTTTAGTTCCATTGGGATTTCTTCTGCAACTTTTACTTGGAGTTGCAATTTGAACCTATAAATTCTAGAAGGTATTCTTGGTTACTTATGTAATGATGCACCATCACAATTGCGATATTGATAACTTTAGGTGGAAGGGCTTATCCACTGCTACTGACCTGTATTTTGCCTGGACTTCACTTCGATTGGAGAAAAGTGTACAAATGAGGTTGAAATTTGGTCAAAGAACGTTTACATAAGCATGCCACCTATGTTTGGTCATGAAAATGTGATGTCAAATGAATAATTGTGATATTATTTGTATAATGGAGAAGTTCAAGCACAAGTTAGGACTTCTATCCAGCAAGTACCTATTTGATGCAGCTAAACCCCATGCAGGAGTACAAGTATAATTGTCGCATTGTTTGCCATCTGTGAAGATCTCTCCATATCTCTCCCTTTTCAAGGGTCTCGTGATTGAAAAAAGGGGGAAGAGGAGTTTCGGGGGGGGGGGAGGGGATAGGAGTGGGGGGAAGTGCATGATAGAGGAGGAGAAAAGGAGGCATAGTAGAGAAGGAGAGTCTTATGATTTCTCCGAGGTTTCTTCGGGAGGCAAAGGAGGGGGAGTCCTCTCTCTCTCTCTCTCTCTCTTTGTGTGGGGGAGGGGGAGGGGGAGGGAGGGATTTAGAGAGCCAAGATCCGATATGGAATTAATTGGAAGGGACTGGGAGGGAGGGAAGGAGCAAAGATCCAATATGGCATTACTTGATTGGGAGAGGGAGGGCGGAGGGAGAGAGCAAAAATCTGATGTAGCATTCCCTTTCCCTTGATCGCTTGTAGGTTTGTTTCTTTATTTTGATTGATTTTGGTTAGACTTTGAGAACTTAGGATGAGCCCTCAGGGAGTCTAGAAAATTAGATCAGGTGTGGATCCGTGAATTTGACCCCTTCCCACTAACCTTAGTCAGTGTTAATTATGTCAATCAACTGATTGACTACCTTTAGATTAACTGTCTGATGATGCCCTTAAGTAAAAATCATGTAATAGAATGTTGTGGGTTTGAAGATTTCAAAACATGTCACTTATCATTCATAACATGTTCATGTGATTTCCTTTTGAACAATTAAAGGATAATCAAAACGGTACACATGGCACATTCATGATATTCCCATTAAAGTTCTTAAAGGATAATCAGTGAATGTGTTTATGAGGATCATTTTTGTAAACTTTAAATGATACTTAAGGGATTTGCATGCCATGGCGATAGTTTTTCCCCTTTAAGTCCCTTAAAGGATAGTCCTTAGAGGATACTCATTTGCATGGTTTATCCATAACATCTCTCTTTGAACTCTTGAAGGATAGGCCGTCAAAAGAATGTACTATTGATCATTTGTCACATAAGTATCCTTTAGGTGCATGAGACATGACTTCTAGGTATCCTTTAACCCTTTGAATATCTTTTAGTGTGAACTCTTAGCAGAAAATTGACCCACTAAGCAGTCTTAATTTAATGGGAATTAATGAACTTCATTCTTGGGGTAATTATGTGAAGTCTCATTGACAACAAAGTTTACATGAGTTATCATGACCTTATATAGTTTGATTAACGGCATAAGGTCGCCATTTAATCAAAATTTAATCATGAGTGACTTGAGACGTCATATAACAAAAACAAAGTTTAAGAAACTTAGACTTGTATAAAGGACCACTCAAACATTATGAGTGCATCCAAGGATCCCTTAACCAGTACGAGGGCATCCTCCTAAGTGAAAAAAATGTGGAACCTACCTCTTGAGCCTTTTGCCTTCAAAATTTGGAGAACTTGAGTAGGATGGCAGCGTGCGGGTCTCTCATAGCCTTTTTTTCCTTTCTCTCCCTTGCAATAGCCTCCTTTGAGAAGTTTATATGGAGGTGGAGTCTATTGGTTGGGGGGGGCACTAGTGGTACCCCCATCGGTGGATTCCTTCCACTTTTTTTTGAATTTAATTTGAGAGAGGGAGAGAGGCATGAGAGAGTGAGTGAGAGGGAAGGAGGGGGGCCCGGTGGCACCTTGCACAGGTTGGCCCAACCGTTGGAGGGTGCCACCGGTGGGACCCCCATCGGTGGAAGCCACTGGTGGGGGGTCCGACCGCTGGGTATCTCCCACCGGTCACTCCCCCTTCCTTCCTTTTTCTTCTTTTCTTTTCTTTTCTCCTTCTTTCTTTTTCTTTTTCCCATGGGACCCCCCATTGGTAGGACTGAACTGGTGGGTACCCATCGGTAGTCCCCCCTTTTTTTCTTTTTTCTTATTTCTGAAATTTCCCCCACCGAGTGGGCTATTTGATGTAACCGAGGGGGGGGGGGATTGCATTGGGCCTCTCTTCTTTATTTTCCTCCTTTTCACCCTCTCCTTTTTCTTCTTTTTCTTTTTTTGTTCATGCCCTTGTTTATGCTGTCTACTGCTACAATTGTTGCTTGTTATTGTCGCAGACTGCCTTTTGTTGTTGTTGTTGCAGGTGGTGGTTGTTGTCTTTGTTGTTGTTGTTGACTGTTGATGCAGGAAACGATGCATGCTTGGAGTTCCCATGTATTTGCTTTTATTAGGCCTCTTAATGGCCCATTATGTCTTTAGTATTTTATAGGAGTTATAGAAACATGAATAAGGGAAGTCCTAGAGTTGGATGGAATCTCTAGGGTCAGGAGTTACACCTAGTCTCTATATATGTGTACGATGTTTGAAGAAGGGAAGATATGAATTATTGAAAGAAAATGAACTGATTTGTGTGATCTTTGCCTCTGCGAGAGAGAGTCCCAACCCCTCCATCTTTCTTAGTGCGACGCCAAGGGACCTATCCCCGGTGTGACGCTGGGAACTCCCCCAATCCTCTGGTGCGAGGCCGAGGATCCCCCTCTCAGTTTCCCCCTCTTCCCCTTCGCCCCTCATCAAGTTTGGTATCAGAGCATACCTCGATCCCTCACTGCATCGCCGCTCCGTCGCCGCCCTTGTCGTCGGCTCCAGCAGCGCCGCCGACCCTGCTATCACATCGCCGCCGACCTTGCTATCACATCGCCGCAAGCGCCAGTCCGCTCCTTACCGCAACCGGCCCCCACCGCTGCAGCCGCCAGCCCTGTCGCCGCTACCCCGGCCCTGCCGCTGCGGCCGGCCGCAGCCTCCTTGGCCACCACTACCGCCAGCCCTAGCCTCCATTGCCATCGGATCCCACCGACGCTGTAGATCTAACCGAAGCCACCGCCGCCGTGGTCGTAGACGGAGCCTGCAGCCGCCATCGCCGCCGGCGACGTCGCTGTTGGCCGCTGGCACCGCCGTCTCCACCTCACCCCGCTGTCGCTGGAGCAGCCAACCCTCGTAGCTGCCACCCCCCTTCTCTGTTCATGTTGGCTAGGTTAGGGTGGAAGAAGAAAGGAGAGAGGAGGGCAAGGAAGAGGCACGTGCCTCTTTAAAGGGAGTAACCTGGTCTAGCCAGGTTGCTTGACTTGGGTTCGAGCCACTTTTAAAGTGGTTTGAGCCACGTACATTTGGTCCGAGCCCTAGCCGAACCTAGGGTTCCTATTTCTAATTACAAGTGGTCTAAGCCACCTGACTCAACCTTGGGTCCAACCCAGGGATAGTTTGGGTCGAACCAGGTCCAGACTTGGTACAGTGCAGTGCACCCGGTAGTGTAACAAGGGTTTTTATCGCACTGCCAGTGCCACAATCTCGTCCCTGCTCTGATTTGCGTGTTGTTTGTGCCGTTGGATTCGTATCGACGAGGCCTATCCAGATCCAAAGTGCTGCTGTCGTTGACTTGCCTCGTTTTTGCGTTCCGCTTCAACACGCATACCGAAGACGCCATGTACTCTCCTAATCCTCTGGTGCGAGGCCGAGGATCCCCCTTCCATTTTCTTGGAGCTCCCATGTATTTGCTTTTATTAGGCCTCTTAATGGCCCATTATGTCTTTATTATTTTCTAATTTCTAGGAATTATAGAAACATGAATAAGGGAAGTCCTAGAGTCATATGGAATCTCTAGGATCAAGAGTTACACCTAGTCTTTATATGTGTATGATGTTTGAAGAAGAGAAGAGATAAATTATTGAAAGAAAACGAACTGATTTGTATGATCTTAGCCTCTGCGAGAGAGAGCCCCAACCCCCCCATCTTCCTTGGTGTGACGCCAAGGAACCTGTTCCCGGTGAGACGCCGGGTACTCCCCCAATCCTCTGGTGTGAGGCCGAGGATCCCCTTCCCATTTCCCCCCTCTTCCCCTACTTTTACACTTTGAGAATGAAATTGATACTGCCTATTTCTAGATTTTCATATATGGTCTATTTTCACCTTGTCTACATTTATGTTTATTGTGTCGTCCTTCGTGTGTACGCATTAGATGTCAACAAACTCTTGACCAGGCATACACAATTTGTTCCTTTGCCAGAACCACCTTCTAACTTAGCATCTTAATATGGTTATTTATTATAAATCAAAACCCATCCAGTTTCGGTGAAGCAAGCCTTCCTAGTAAATATTCAAAAGCTTGCACTATTATGTTATAGAAGCTTAAATTTCACGAGGCCAAAAAAAGGCATCTTTAAATGTTTGCTGTTTGTCCTTTTATGGAATTTGAATGTTTAGGATTTTGTGCAAAGCTACGTATAGTGAATTAAGAGGTCTCTTTCCTGATTTTTTAAGTTTTATGTGGTAGATCTCCCCAGAAAATCACTCAATGGGCATTGTGTGTCATAGTTGTTTAAATTGTGTGAGCCAAAAGACTGTTTTGTTAGTGTAGTTTCTATGTGTAAGTAGTGTGAAGTAAAGGCATGTGGTTCTCTGTGCAGTTAGGGTGAAGTTATGTAGGGCTTAATCTTGTCTTTAGTCCTCTTTTGGTGCTTATGCCAGTCTGGTACTTTCACATGACAGGGTCACTTGTGATGATGATGAAGAGCGAGCTAGTCGTAAGAACTTCCGAGGATGCACTCGTACACCACTTTGCAGTGGGTGCACTACATGTGTCTGTTTCGGATGTGATCTGTGCCGGTTCTCTGATTGTAGCTGCCAGGGTTGTGTTGATTTCATGCGTAATGCGTAGACTGACCAAGTCCATCTGGTGAGGTATTATTTCCAGTCGGGGTATACCTGTACCCATTTTTGAGCTGTGCCAGCATCTCCATGCACATAATTCCTTTGATCATTTGCTTTCAGCCCCAAAATATTTCGGACACTGAATTCAGCTTCTTGTCTAACCATTCGATTTGAAACGGTTAGAAAGCTATTGATTGTTCTAGTGACTATTTATTAAATTGATCTGGATGGAATGTGGATTTATTTAAGCATTGATCATCAAAATATATATATATTCTGGCATCCTTGTTTTGCTGGATGACTTTAGTTTTTCTCCCTTCTCTTGAGCTTGTCACTCGACATGTTTCAATGGATTGCTAACAACTTTTCATGGTGCTCTATGAGAAGAGGATAAACGGACGTGGGTTCCATGGTGTAATGATTCTGGGAGAAAATTTCCTTTTTTCTAGCTGCCTGGTGAAAAACAGCATTCTGGTAATGACAGATTCTAATTAGTAATTTTTTTTAGGCATTAACATAGAGCAGTGGTAAAAGTTTCTTCTGTTCAAGTGAGTTGACTGAAGGCATAGTCTTAAGATAGACATTTCTTCTATTATGAACTTCCAAGTACTAGTTTCTTTCCGGTCAAATTCCTGGTCGAAACCATGTAGAAGGAAATGATGTTAATTCAACTGTTGGCTTGAAAACTTCTAGACCCTAATTTCTTAGGGGAAAAAATCCTCATGTGGGTGTGCCATGTAGCAGTCATTCGGTGTTGCATTCTTGTGTATGATGAGATTGGTCTGATGAACTTGGGCGGTCCTCCGTTAGGTCCTCCCTTTTGTAGGTTTGTCTACAACAGGAGATCCACCTATAGGTACTTGCTGGGAAATTCTGTTTGACACAACAGTCACAGGACATGTTTTGTCAGTTTTAGATAATTGTACACCTCCATTTATGAGGAAAAGTTGGCTTCCAGGGGGATGTGGCAAGGGCTCATGAATATTTTACCTGATGTTAGGCATCTTTTATGAACCATGGTGTATCCATTTTGGAGGATTTTGTACCGTAAGACCTGTCACCCTCTTCCTGTTCTACTGCAACAGTTGAGCTTGTACAACTTCCTTGCCCTATTTCCAGGCACCGACCTTGTGGGTGCGCTTTCCTTGTCCATCTCGCCGGTGAGATATTTTGGCTCATCTCCTCTTCTGGTTGAGTACGTCCTTTTTATTGCTCGGAGATTATCTTTATTCGATCAGTAATAATACTTGTTACACAATTAGGTTGTGCAGCGAGTCCAGTCACATTGCACAACTCTTTGTGGTTGGGTTACGTGGCTAACTTAGCCAACTGGACGAGTTAACATGGCTATTCTGATAATATTTGCCTTCACATATACCGTTTTCTATTGAGAAATATCAGTATTTGTCAGTCGAAATTGTATTTGTCAATCGAAAATAGTATTTGTCAATCTAAATATTATGAGGTTGACTATGTCAGTTTGTCCAGTTGGTTAAGTTAGCCACGTGACTCAACCACATAGGATTGTGTAGTATGATTAGACTTGCTGCACAATTTAGTTGTGCAGCAAGTATTACTCTTATTCGATATCTTTCCCAAGCTTCGCAAACTTTTAGACGTTGCTGCTTTATTGAAGAGGGGGGTATAAGAGTTGGGTCTATCCTTGGAGATGGAAACTCTTAAATGGGAGGCGATATATTTTCTCAATTAGATTTCTTTTTAAGAAGTGTTTTAAGACAATGAGAAAAGTTTCCCAGTTTTTATACTCGTGGACAAATATCATATATATGATCTTTTGAACCCAGTTTTTGTTGGTCATACTGGTGATGTTCTTTAAATACCTTGGCCGGATCGCACTTCTAATGGTCAGAACAAAATGTGGTCTTTGCCTTTGAACCATGGAAGAGTAATCTTTGTTGCAATGTTCCCCGGACATTGTAGTGCAACTGTTGTCTAATCAGATATATCAGATGACATGCAGTCGTTGCATCCCTAGAAGGGGCTAGGGATGCAACACACCTTAAATAAGGCATGTTATCTGAGACACCAATTGCACTACAATATCTAAGAGGGTATTGCAGCAAGTATTACTCACCACTGTAGACTATTAACATTGTCTTAGTCTGGGGTATGACCCACAGGGATCATTTACGTACATGTTCGGATCCCATGAGCATTCACATGCTTTGAGTTGGAACAGATTAGAAGAGCCTACAATTTTTCAGTCTAGATTCCTGTTGGGACATGGGGGATGTTAATGGATTTTTGTTTATATACCCTTATAAAACATCAAATTTGTATTATACCCGACTTTTAGATGTATGTTATGAATATCTTCGATACCTTCACAAACGTATTTATACACTTACCGTAACCTCTGGTTGCTGGACATAATTAAAGTTTGATTGAAACACTAAATGGCAAGCTTACCTCTAGTTGCATCTCTGTGACATATTTAGCCAATATTCTCTAGCAATTGACAGTCGGGAAAATGGAGGAATATAGCCACATTATTTCTGGGGATGCTAGAGATATTTATCATAATATCCCAAACGTAAAGGTATAAGTACAAACACACTGAGGTAAGGTTTGACTTTGAAAATTTTAAAAAAGTACAAATATGATAGCTTGAAAAATAGGATTTTTTTGCATATATATTCTTATAGATATCATATTTGCATCTATATCCTCAACTCTCACATGATCATCAATACTCTTGAAATCTTTAGAAAGTTACACTTAATATTTCTTCTCCAAAGATTTTGCATAAATACTTCTAAATTTATTAATAGTTTGCATACATATTTTTCAATTCACTAAAATTTTACATATGTACTCTCTGACACCTCCGATGTTAGCATGATTTATGGAATCTTTTTGGCATATTTTGTTGAAATTCATCTTTGTATCTATGCCTCTTAACTCTCACATATTATCATCGATATCTTTGAAATTTTTAAAGAGTTGCACTTATACCCTCCATCTAAGGATTTTGTATATATATATCTCTAAATTCACTAATATTTTACATATATATATATATATATATATATATATATATATATATATAATCTTAATTTACTAAAATTTTGCATATGTATCTCCAACACCTCCGATGTTTGCATGATTTATGGATTTTTTTTGACATATTTTATTGAAATTCACCTTAGTTTGACGGAGAGGTATAATGTAATATTTTGAAGATTTAGGGATATTGATGGTAATATGTGAGAGTTGAGACTATTGATACAAATACAATATTTTTCATGGGATATATATGTAAAAAATCTAAAAAATATATATGAAAAATCCATGTGTTTACGTATGCCGTCTCTTTAGTTAACATCTTTAACTAGCAACCTACAGCACTTGGTCGAAGATGATAAAGACTATATATTAGTTATGACAACTAAGAAAGGACTGGTATAATTCCATTGCGACTATCGTACGCCGCTTACTTGTAATGTAAACCAAGTCCTTGCTTAGTTCACGTATGACTTTACTTCTAGGATGTTGTAGCAACCATCGTGGCTACGACATGCTCTTTCAATAGATAAACTCCGAACATTATCACATTCGTCAAAGGCAACCAAACAGCCTTCGAAGGAATACCAGTAGAAGCGGTGTCTATGCAAAGTTATCGGACGCTTATCTAGGGAAGGTGCATTATAGTTAATTCACACCAATATGTCAGATATTTAATGAAGCATTTGATTATTGCATTGGATAACACTATCAGTAATCATTTGGGTATCACTGCTAATAATAGGTATTTAGTTTCTTTTATTTGTGAGAGGTCGAAGGAGTGGGTAGGAGTGGCAATGAGTCGAGCTACTTGCAAGTTGCGTGAGTTCAGATTGAGCTGAGCTCGACTCAACTTGACTTGTTTATCTAAATGAGCCGAGTCCGACCCCGGGACAGCTCGTTTGTACAAACGCATCAAGGCCAACTTTGGCCGAGCTTGGATCGGTTAGCTTGCGAGCCGGATGTTATTATTTTCCAGTGGTTATTGGGTGGTCAAAATTTTTAAACTGTTCAACGTAGGAGACTGAAGTCCTGAAGGCCCGAGGCCTGGCTCTTTCCTACCGGACTTTAGTCCGACGTTGGAAATCCCCGTTTCTCCCGTTCCCAGCTTTTCTTATAAATTGAGGCCCTCCCTTCCCTTCTTCTGGTCACCGCTTCCTCTCCAAGTTTGAGCCGTCCAAACCAAATGGGCTCTTCAGCCCAAATTAAATGGACTTTGTATCGTAGTCCAAAACAAAGGATCTTTAAAGTCCAAGTTAAATGGGCTCAAGCGAGCTGGGTTCAAACTAGCCTCGAAGCAGAGGGTTCTTGGCCAATCAAATTAAATGGGTTCAAAAGAGACGGGCTCGAGCTTGGTTTTTTGATTCCTGAGCTCGTGCTTTTGGGCTTGATTTGAGGCTTGGGTTCGGGCTCAAATTTTTTTGTTGAGCCGAGCGTGAGCCTGACAAAGTTCAGCTCGGTTCAACTCATTGCCACCCTGAAAGTGTGGAAGGATTTTGTACAAGAAAATATCTTGTTACACCGCTAGAGGTTATTACACCGTCTGGTGGTGCAACGAAGGTAAAAAAAAAATAATTTTTGAAAAATAATTTTTGGAACCCCCCAAGATACCATACAACCCCCTACAATCCGATTTTTGGTCGATATCTCAAAAAAAGATGAAAATTCTAAAACCAAGTCCCAATAAACTAGGGGTTGTAGGGCATCTCGGGGGTTTCTTATAATCTTTTTTTCTTTCTTTTTATCTTGCTTGCACCGCGAGGCGACATAATAGTCCCTGACTGTGCAGCAAGATATTCTCTTTGTACAATGCTAGCCCTCCAAACTCATCATTTTGGGTTTTAGATCACACCTTAGTGTCTTTTGGACAGGAGACTTTCGGGAGCTTCTTACTCCTATACTTGCATATGCCCTTTTTTTTCTTTAATGCAAATGTGGTACCATCCTTTTTTTTTTTTTTAAAGTATTTCGTTACGTTCTGTCAGTTTGATATCCATGCACTAATACGATACGTAATGTATTGTGTGTGTGAGTGTTATTAGTAATAAGCCTAGGGAGCTATATGTAAAAGAACAAGAAAAACAAATAGAATAAAATTAGGGCTCCTTCTTCCTCACCTTCTTCTCTCACAACTTGGTATCAGAGCCAGGCTTTGGACTCTTGCCCTCACCGGCGGGGCTTGCGAACACCGACCGTCTGCGTGCACCCAAGTGCGCCCAGGCGGGTGTGCCGACCTCGTCCAGGGTGGCGTCCGCCGCGTCCAGGGCGCCGTACGCCCGTGTTCACGCCCGGCGCAGAGGCGCTGCATCACCTGCGCGCCTGCCCAGGCGCTCACCGACGGGCGCACTGCCCACGCTGACATGCGGCCTGTCGTCCTCCTGCGATGCCGCTATCTCTGCAACACCCCTAGTAACGGTAACCGCTGCCTGTGAGTCCCCTGTTTTGAGGAAGCAACATGTAAACATAAGCAAAGGGGGCGTTCGTGTGTTTGTGCAACGTACCTCTTGTTGAGGATGGAGCTTATGGGTGACCGTGGTTTGGTTAAGATGTTTTTTTGTGTGGAGTTGTGTTTATGAACATGTCTGTGTAGTTGTGTTTGTAACGTGGCCTTTTGTGGGTTGAGCGGGGATGGCCAACCCGGTCACTATGCAGGACCTTGAGGGCCTGATTGGTCGACTTATTTTTACTCAGATTTTTGCTGTACAATCCGCCACCACCTCGGGAAGCTCTCAAGGGAGACTGTGTTGCTCAAGTGGCTGTCAAAGTTGATGAACCAGTAACGTATCTGTCTTGGGCAAGGAGTACTCACATGCTAGTACAAGGACGAGGCATAGAAGGATATCTCACTTGTGCAAAGAAAAGCTTGCTAGTGGTGAGCGAGGTGTGGCTCAATGGGAGATGGAGAACTCTGTCCTGGCTTTTCTCTTTAATACCATGGCGCTGGGTGTTGCCAAGAATGTATAACTATTAGAGACCGCACACTAGGTTTGGGAGGCGGTGGCCCAAATGTTTTCATAGAAGCTAAACTCTGCATAGGTATTTGAGATCTGACGTCAACTGCATCAGCTTCGTCAAAAAGACTAGTCCTGTCACGGAGCACGTCTTTGGTCTGAGGCAGATCATTATAGGACGTTTGTTCCAACCTGCTCTGTTTATGTTGACGGCTTTCAATAATATCTCGAACAAGAACGGGTTCAAGACTTCCTATATGGTTTGAATATGGAGTTTGAATTTGTTCATGTTCAGCTTCTGGCCAAAGATGTTCTTCCTGGTTTGGGACAAGCGGTCTCTACTGTTTTAATTAGCGAGGAGACTAGGCGGCGAGTGACTTTAGTATCCAATGAACCAGTCCGATCAGCTTTTACTGTGCAACCTCAACTGCAGCCGTCATGGGAGAAGGTGTGCCGTCATTGCAAGAAGCCTGGACACACCAAGGTGTTTTCTTGATCTTCATGGTCGTCCAACTCAGTTTGGGCATGGTGGTCGTGGCTGTGGTGATAATGACGGCCGTCGTAGTGGTAGCTGCACTGGAGGTCGTGGACTTGCGCAAGGTCATCTTTCTGAGGAGACTGAGGACGGCTCACCTAATATGTCTATAGAGGATTATCAAACCCTTCGACGGTTGATGGATAAGTACGAATCATCTTCTGGCACCACATCCACTGCTACGGAAACACCTAGCCAACCAGATAGGTATTTAGACTCTTTCCACTTTGTCCAATCAGGTATTACATCTAAGATAGAGCATGCAGTTAGTTGTATAGATAGGGCATCCAACTCTTGGTTAAAAGACTCGGGAGCATCAAGTCACATGACAGGTACATCTACCAATTTTAGGTCATATTCCCCATGGTCAGGTAGGGATAAGGTGCCTATAACTGATGGATCCTTTACCTCTGTTTCAAGCAAAGGATCCAGTGATTGTACCCCTACCTTGAGATTGTCATCTGTTTTGCATGCCCTTTCTTTCCCCACAAATTTACTCTCTTTAGTTCTATTACTAGAGATTCGAACTGTTCTATCACTTTTTGGCCTTCCTACTGTCTTTTTTAGGAGCTGAAAATGGGAAGACACTTAGATGTGGTACACTGCAAGACTCTACTACTTGGAAGACCATTGAAGGATGGTGAGCATACTTTGGAGCCTTCTGGGAGGAGGTCTGCTTTGTCTGCTGATGTTGCTACCTTAGGGTTGATCTTACATTATCGAAGACTAGGTCATGTTTCGTTTTCAGTCCTTGGTCGTTTGTTTCCCTCTTTGTCAAATAAATGCAACAACACTCTGTTGGTCTGTGATCATTGTGAGTTTGCTAAACATATGAGGGGAGTGTATCTTGTTTCTGGAGCTAAAAGTTCTGAACCCTTTGTCATTGTGCATTCTAACGTGTAAGGTCCATGTAGTAGTACTACTACCACTACATGCCATCAGTGGTTTGTTACTTTTATTGATTGCTTCAATCAAGTCACTTGGATTTATTTATTGAAAAATAAGAGTGAACTTCTTAGTTGTTTCAAGAAGTTTCATAAATTCGTTGATACACAGTTTGGTGCCAAAGTCAAAATTCTACATTCTGATAATGACACCAAATACACAATAGGGAGTTCCTTGAATATCTTCAAACTCATGGGATTCTTCATCAAACCACTTGTGTTCATACTCCTGCACAAAATGGGGTTGCTGAGCAAAAGAATAGGTATTTGTTGGAGGTAACCCGCTCATTGTTGTTTACCATAGACGTTCCTAAATTTCTGTGAGGTGAAGCTCTCTTAACTATTGCATATTTGATCAATCGGATGCCCCGCATGACCCTCGGATTTCAGTCTCCTCTACAGTGCTTAAAGGGCTCAACCGATTATGTGGTTCCTCCCAAAATGTTTGGATGTGCTTGTTTTGCCTGAGATTATAGTGTATCTGTGGGAAAATTGGATCCTCACTCATTGAAGTGTGTTTGTCGGTTACTCTACTATACAGAAAGGATATAAGTGCTATTATCCTCCTGAACGGCATTTTGTGGTTACTATGGATGTTACTTTTTTGGGAGAGTGAAGCTTATTATAGGCATAATTCCTTCTGCTAGTGGGATACCAGAATTATTGCTTCCAGGAGAGCTTCTGTTCGCTCCTAGTCATTTTTGGCATCCAAGGGGAGCCAGGTGATGGAGTTGTAGAGGAAGGAGATGGTGGTCAGTCCAGTGTGCCTCCACTAGCACTCCAAGTTCCATTTGAAGCTCCTTTCAATTCTTCTTTTGAGGTCTCCACATCCAATAATAACAATAACAATGTTCCTCCTACTCCATCTACACATTCCTATTGCAAAATCAAAGGGTACCGGCCCAATTGTTCCTCTTGCTAGTTGCTGTTATGATGTTGCTAACTATGTTTCATATGAGTATGTCTCTCCCTCCTACCAATGTTTTGCAGCTGTATTAGATTTTGTCTATATTCCCAATATTTGGCAAATGGTTATCGAAGATCCTAAGTGGAAGGAAGCAATGTTAGAGGAGATGAGAGCTTTATCCAAAAATTAGACATAGGAACTGGTCACCTTTCGAGTTGGTAAGCGTCGTGTGGGACGTAGGTGGGTGTTTATTGTGAAACACATTGCTGAGGGCAAGATAGAGAGGTACACAGCTCGGTTGGTTGCGAAAGGTTATACTCATATATATGGAGTAGATTATAATGAGACCTTTGCTCTTGTGGCGAAGATGAATTCTGTTCGTATGTTGATTTCATGTGCAACTAACTTTGGTTGGGAGTTACATCAATTAAATGTGAAGAATGCCTTTTTTCATGGTGACCTTTAGGAGGAGGTCTACATGCAAATACCTCCTAGCTTTGACAATGGAGCAACTGTTGGAAAGGTCTATAAATTGAAGCGCTCACTATATGGTCTTAAACGATCTCCTCGTGCTTGGTTTGATCGATTTAGTTGGACAATAAAAGGAATGTGATATGTGCATAGTAATGCAAATCATTCTCTATTTTACAGGCATTTCGAAAGGAAGATGACTATTCTCTTAGTTTATGTTGATGATATTGTGGTTACAGGAGATGATCATCTTGAGATCAAGTAACTGAAAGCTAAGCTAAAACAAGTGTTTAAGGTGAAGGACTTGGGTCCGCTGAGGTATTTTTTGGGTATAGAGGTTGCAAGGTCATCCAAAGGGATCTTTCTGTCGCAGTGTAAGTATGTGCTAGATTTGTTCTCAGAGACTGAGATGTTGGGGTGTGAGCCTGCTGCAACTCGAATAGAACAGACTCATCGGCAAGTGGTGGATGGTGGAGCTACAGTTGACCAAAGAAGGTACCAGCAACTTGTTGGGAGGTTGATTTACCTCTTGTATATAAGATCAGATCTAGCATATGCAATTAGTGTCATGAGTCAGTACATGCGTGATCTGACGGAGCGACATATGGAGGGAGCTTACAGAGTGCTGCGCTACTTGAAGGGATGTCCTGGTTGGGGTTTGCTATTTTCTCAACATAATACCTCTCAAGTAGAAAGTTTTGCTGATGCAAATTAGGCTGGATCGATGGATGATAGGCGATCTACTTCTGTGTACTGTATTTATGTAGGGGGTAACTTAGTTACTTGGCAGAGCAAGAAACAATCCGTGGTGGCCCAGTCGACAGCAAAGGCTGAATATAAGGTAACGGCTAAAGGTATATGTGAACTTCTCTGGTTACAAAAACTGCTTCAAGAGTTGCAACTCTTGAATGAGTCTCCCCTTCGTTTGTATTGTGATAGCAAGGTGACAGTTGAGATTGTGAGCAATATGGTACAGCATGATCATACTAAACACATCGTTATCGACCGCCATTTTATCAAGAAAAAGAATGATCAGGGCAAAGTCTGCATTCCTTTTGTTTAGTCGTCTAGTTAGGTGGCAAATATCTTGACCAAAGGGTTTAGTCCACCTTATTTTTCTATGTCAGTAGGCAAGATTGCCCCATCTTGAGGGAGAGTAAGGTAATGTGTGTGTGTGTGAGTGATTAGTCATAAGCCTAGGAGGTTATATGTAAAGAGCAAGAGAAACAAATGGAATAAAATTAGGGCTCGTCAGGACACGCTGGCATTGAACGAAATCCGTCTTCTTTTCTCACAGCTATACGTTATCATGACAATGAGATGAACTTCAAGTTATATTAAAAAGCTTACAACTATACGTTATCATGACAATAAGACGAACTTCAAGTTATATTAAAATGGGTAACACTTGCTGCACAGTGTCCGCACCGCGAGCGGGCAAGATGATTGTAGTAGCAATAATTTTTTTTATTTTTTTAGGTCGGCCCCATTACGTTCGACACTTCTTGTATGGGCTGATCTCAGATCGGCCGATAATAAAAAATCTGAAAAATAAAAAATTGAACCCATTGAATAGTATTTTTACTGGACTCGATTTTTTATTTTTCAGAATTTTTGAGATCGTTCGATTGTAAATTGGATTATATGGACATGTAGAGCATGATGAGGTCCGTCATAAAAAAATAAAAATAAAACATAAATTAAAATTTGTTTGGCCGCACCCCCTGTCGTGCAGCAAAGTGTTGCTCAAATTTGAATCCTACTTAGTACACTTTTATCATTTTGTAGTGTTGCGGCCATCTCAAACATGATACAGTATATGTAGAAATCAGCTTATTCTCCCATGATCTAATTAACCTTTTGAATAATGAGGACACCTCTCATCTTGGATTGAGATCGTCTACTCCGTTTTTTTTACACTATTCGTGCTCCACTCATTCTGATTGATCTAGAATCTTTTAAAAGTAAAAAAATTTCTCTTTTTTAAGTCCACTTTCCTCCCACTACAATAATTGCACCAATAAGATGAAGTTGAATACCAATTATATAAAAAAGGTGGAGTATACGATCTCAATCCTCCCATCCTAGTCAGCATTTTAACTTGCTTGCCCTAACTTTTATCCACCGGACTTTGCGAACTCAGGTTTTTGGGTGTTAGCATATAATGTGGATTCGCTTTGCGTGTCCATCTTGCGGCAAGAGGAGATCTTTCAGCTTGTCTTTCTTTCTGGTTGAGTGTGTATCCTTTTTAATGCTAAGTAGACATCTTTACTCGACGTCTTTCGGAAACTTCTTTACCTTCTAAACGTTGTTGCAGCACGCATTCGTAGGGAGGGTTCTGAGAGTTGGGTCTATCCTTGAGAGGGGAGCTCCTAAATGTGAGGGCATAAATTTTGTCGATTAGATTTTCTTTGTAAGAAAGTTCGTGCCAAAGAGAAAAGCGTTCGGCTGTCTATATGATTCTATGATCATTCTTTTTTTTTTTTTTCTCTTTAGTCAATAGCCCAAATAGTTGGCATAAGGTCCTCTGTTTAGAAGAACATGGATCTGAGCCGCCGAGGCGAAGATATCAAACAAGCTATATTACTCTCTAGATGTTATAGCTGTAGTTACCATTAGATCAAAGGATCAGATGGTGCACGTCTCTTAAGACCTCTCGCATCTCTTTGAGAATGATGCAGCAACTGCACACCATTCAATCCCTTGATTCGAGGACAGTTATTATATATTAGGGCATTACAACGAGTATATCTCTTATTCAAAATATATGATAACCCTTGATTCAAATATATAATACTCTCTAGATGAAAAATATAATATTTTTAATAAATGTAAAGAATTATAACTTGATGTTGATAAATATTTAGAAATATGAGGGAAAGGCCATTTCTATTATGTAGGAGTCTTATATAACCTGTTAAGACCGGGCCTGAATTTTGACATTTAAACTGGAATTGGATCATGCTAGACTCCAGCCTACTCAGTTTTAAGACCAGTCGACCTTGATCGGGCCCGACTCAAACCTTTGGCTGGACCGGGCTAGGCTGAAGATTTTGACCCCGGTTAATTAGATTAAGCCCGGCCGGCCGGCAGATTAACAGTCGTACATGATCTTAGGTGTCTTCTACTTCTTCGTGCTTAAAAAAAGCCACACAGCAACACCGAGAAATTCCGAAACGTCTCCCAAAACGAGCCCAAGTTACTAAATTATTACTTATTCCAATTTCCAAGTAACCAAATTATATACCAAGGAGCATTAAAAGCCATGCATGGCATTTTTTTGGGAACATCCATGCTTCCTCTACGTTATTAAATTAGAGAAGCCTTTAATTAGGGGGTTAGGATCACACGCCGACGCCGTCTTCCTCCTCAACATCAGCCTTTCTTTCTTCTTGAAGAACAAACTACGTTAAGAATTTTTAAAAGGTTGGCAGGTTCTTCCACCATATATCCTGCCATGGAAACCCGTGTTTCCCTGCTGGCCCTGAGCAGTCAAACTGGGTTATCCTCCTCCCACAAAACCCCAACACATCTTGAACCCACCACTGCCTAACGTTTGAAACCATGCACTTGGATGGACTCGAAAGTCTAACCCCCATCACATGCCCTATCTTTCGTATGTAGCATGCATGAACCTGCCCTGTAAGCAAAGCCAACGCGGAATGCTGTGCAAGAATAATATATATACAATGGACATGTACCTTCCATAGTTCCATTATTTGGAAAAATGGTGGTCTTTGCGCGTAATGTGTCTAATGGCAAGTTGGAAACAGATGGTCCATCCAAGAATCCCACCAAACTAGCGCCTTCTTTATAACCAAATTAACCTCAAGGCTTTTCGAAGTTACACATTGACTTTTGATCAAATTAACACAGATCTATTTGAATAATAGCAGTACTACTAGTAAACATATATAGTCGTATTGCATGGAAGTCACTAAACATCATGTGTACGTAATAAATTAATACTCCATTTTTTTCATTTTTATTCTCAAAAAACAGAACCTTTGTTGTGACATTCAGGTGGATAGAGAATAATGAAAGAAAGTGGTGGCATCTTCTACTTATGCCAGATTATACCAGAATAAGAGACTTTTGTTTTAATAACCTTGTTAGTTTTCTATGGAATAAGAAAATAAATCGGATAAAATTAGTAAATAGAATACAAAAAAATAATTAGAATAAACTTCTATATTCTAAGTAGAATAACCTGACTTAAGGCATTATATTATCAAACAGTGCCAGAGTTTTTAACATGTACAGGATTCCACCGGACGTGATGTGAGTCAGATGAGGCTTTGTCCCCTGAACTGTACAAACTTTGTTTTCACATCGGAATTCTGCACTACGACTCAAAGAACCATGGACTTCTATAGCAGACCTGCGCAGCTCCAGGCACTCACACACACCCCCAGAGTCTATAAAACTGCAAGGCAGAGAGTCAGAGACGCAACCATCTGCATCGTCTCCCATCTCCTGCTCTCTCGCTCTCTCTCTCTCTCTCTCTCTCTCTACAGCTCTCTTCCTTTTTCCTTCTCGCGGATGAGAAGGATGGAGTCCTGTGGTGGTGGCTATGGGGCCATCGTGCTGCTGTTGGTCCTAGCTGCTGCACTAGAGATGGGTTCTGTCTCTGCCCAAAGCACGCTCACCTGCCCCTACCGCTGGAGCCCTTGCTTCCGGCGGAAGATCAATTGCCCAAGTGAGTGCCCCTCCCCCAAGCCATCGGACCCCCTCGCCAAGGCCTGCTTCCTCGACTGCAACTCCCCCACGTGTGAAGCCGTCTGCAAACGTGAGTAGATGCAACTCCGCCACCACTCTCGTTCATGATCTTTTAGTTCTGTTCCGCTGATTAAGCTTCTAGCTAGTCCACCATGGTTCAAAATCCCAAAGCTCTGCACACAACTCTACATACACTCCCATGCAACAAGAACATATATGCATGAGTTCCACTTGTATTCCTGCCTGCCAAGAAATTAAGTTCTGTTCTTGAGACATGCTGGTTAGTTTGATGTAAAACAGTGCATTTCCACACGAGACATAGCATACAGTATTTCAAAATATCCTACCATACATTACATCAAAGTAGACGACCTCTAACGGGTTTCTAACTTATAGATACAAATATTTCATAGGTAGTAAATACAAATTTCGGAGTCTAGGGAAAGTTTGTTATACCTACCCTAGTTGACGCATTGTAAAGTGTAAACTAGTAGGTTTATAAAATATGAACATATCTATTTCTCTCTTCCTACCAAACAGATCGCAAGCCCAACTGCAACGGGCAGGGCGCCGGGTGCTACGACCCCCGCTTCATCGGAGGCGACGGCGTCATGTTCTACTTCCACGGCAGGAAGGACGAGCACTTCGCCCTCGTCTCCGAGCCCCGCTTCCAGATCAACGGCCGCTTCATCGGCCTCCGCCCCGCCGTCAGGACCCGCGACTTCACCTGGATCCAGGCCCTCGGCTTCCTCTTCGGCTCCGGCCACCGCCTCTCCGTCGAGGCCACTACTGCATCGCAGTGGGACGAGGACGTCGACCACTTCCGCTTCTCCTACGACGGCGAGCCCCTTGCGATCCCGGAGGGCCACAGGTCCGAGTGGAAGGCACCCGGAGGCGGCCCAGTGACGGTGGAGAGGACGGGGAGGACCAACAGCATCACGGTGACGCTGGAGGGCATGGCGGAGGTCTCCATCAATGCCGTCCCCGTGACGGAGGAGGACGACAGGATCCACCGCTACGGGATTCCGGCCGGCGACCGGTTCGTGCACCTGGAGGTGCAGTTTAGGTTCTCCAGGCTGTCGCAGGAAGTGGAGGGGGTGCTGGGCAGGACGTACCAGTCGGAGTACGTGAACCCGGCCAAGCGTGGTGTGGACATGCCGGTGCTCGGCGGGGAGGATAAGTACAGGACGCGCTCTCTCCTATCGCCGGAGTGCAACCTGTGTGTGTTCTCCGTGTCGGCGGACCAGGAGGAGTCCCACCTGGTCTTGCCGGTGGCAGAGAACTAGACTGGTTGTTCTTGCACCCGTTGTCTTGTTGAGAAGCCTGCTTGTGATGATCACGTATGAGGAAGAAGTGTTCAGCTCGTAATGGGCTACGTATGTTTGGATGCAGTTTACGTTCACTTAAATGCTGTTTGATTTGAGGAAAAGGCACAGGAAAACGCTGTAAAATATCAATTTTTATGTCTCACAGAAATAAGATATTTTACAAGATTTTAGGGTGGCTGATATATTGGTATGCGCGTGGCTGTGTGGTAATTACCAACCTATTAAAGGATTTATAGAGAAGTTGGTTGATTATGCTTTTATAAAAACGGTGACACATTAATTTTCGTTGTCTAAGAATATTTGCTATCCACTATTTTTAAAATTATAATGTTGTTAGCAATGCTACTATATGTATTACTCTTTATATTTATATTAGAGAAGTTGGTTGATTATGCCTCTTATACAAGGGTTGATGCATTAATTTTCAATATCAAAGAATATCTAGTATATCTACATTTCATCTGCGTTTCTTAATATTATGGTATTAGTCAGGAATGCTATTATTTCGCTCTTCATATGATATGTTTTTGACACTTTACAAGAACTCTTAGATCAATTTATATGGCTCTTGTTGAGGACATCTCCAACAAAGTTTTTGTAAAATAGGATAATTATATATATAACCTTGTTAAAATTTTAATTATATTTTTATCTATCTCATCCTTACATTGTTATTAATACCCTGAGTACATGTAAATAGTTGTAAAAATGTCCCTGAGGTTAGTTGCCATTTCACATCGTGAGAATATACCCAAACGAATTGCATGGCATACTTTTATCAATATCATCTCCCGTTGAGCAATGCTTGGACACCCTTATCTCAAATGTTGTAACCTTTTACATACGTTTATTATGTCAAAGTGGCATCAAGCAATTCATCATCAGTAGCTTTAGAAGATCATGCCGTTTCCATCATCCCTTCGACATAAAAAGACCCTCATCATCACTAGCTAGCTTTAGAAGTCATCGGGGTCGTTTATGACAATGGGCCACTAGCGGTTCATCGCCGCGGCCACTGCCTTAAAGGTCATCAAGTGGTTCGCTCTTCATCAAACGTCCCTAAACAGATGGAACAGAGAACTTGACTAAAGAGACGTAGGCTTGCTATGGAGGCCCGAACGGCAGGTCCAGTTCCTAAAAGGTCCATCCATTACACAATGGGTTCATGGGAGACAAAATGACGTCACAATCAAGCCCATGCCTTCCGACAGCCAATCCTATATTACAGCGTGGGTGCGGGTGAGCTAAGTTTTGTGTAAGTCTCATGATGACAAACCACTCCATAGCATTTGGAAGCCAGGAAGCGCTTGAATAAACCAAAAGTCTAGTCACTGCTCTCAGTCCTCCCCCCAGTACATGCTCAAGGCATCTCGACATGTGCCCAACCTGTAAGCAAGAAGCCTAAACCGGAACAAACAATAGAATAATGAACGCCTGACTTGCGCGCATCACCTGCTTCCCCCTAATGATTCCAAAATGGAGTTGGAAGCCCATCAGGAATCCCACCACAACGATGCTCCCAGTTCCTTCGAATCAGAACAAATCTTTCAAAGTGACATGCCACAACAGTACGAAGGGAAAATAACTGTAACAATAATACTAACATAGTATTATCGTATGTACACACATGGACAGACCTAGTTCAGTTTACTCAAGCCCGCAATAATAACAGTAGGAATAAATTGTACATTCCATTATTAATCCTGATACTAACTCATGCAGGAAATTATCTGGGTTTCTGCCTGCCTCGGCAAACCTGGAAGGATGCTGTACTGGAAATATTCAGATCACTTGTATCCTGAGGGACAGTAATGTTTTTGGTGTTCATTCAGAAATCAAAAGCTTCGTATCAGCTCAGACTTCATTTCACATGGGGCTTTGACCTTGACAATCGGTGTAAGCGTTCACTTCCACACTGGGATTCTGCTCAACATTTGAAGCAGCAAGAATTTAGAAGCCACGGGTGCCCAGCAGGGGAACGACTCCACAAATTTCCTGCAGGAGCAAAAATATCTACCACAGAGCCACCATCAAAAACCAGGATCCCCAGTTTATGAAACTGTAACAAGGACAAGCTTTCCAGCTACACCTGACCCTCTGAATTTCACTTCTTATCCCATCAAAGAGATGAAGACATGCAGCAATTCGTGCTGCTGTTACCTTGAAGCTGGAGCAGTACATATGGGATCAGCCTTGCCTTATTTCATCACCACTTGCCCTTACTTCTGCAGCCCATGCTTCTGGGAGTTGATCAAACATCCCAGAGAAGTGTTCGTTCCCCATTCCATCTGACTGCACTGGCCTATATAAATATCCTTGCGAGTCTGTGATCAGATGTATGGACAAAATGACTTCTAAGTTTGTGTCAGGACACATAAGGGTATCTGCAGATGATTGCAGCAGCAATTGGGTTCACAAAGCTAAAATGTAATGGGAAAGATGTATTCGAGTCCCAACACATCAGTGCAGTTATTTTTCATACTTTTGCTAAAAACAAATTTCCAACATGTTGTGAGCTATGGATTAGACAATGACAATAGAAGGAACAGGAAAAGAAAAATCAGAGTCTTCCCAAGCATGTGCCAGCAATGGTAAGCCATTTTCAGGTTTGTTGATCCTAAATTTTCCAAATAGCTGAGTCATTTGTGACACCTTTGTTGAAAGAAAGTAACCTGCGTAGAAATCATGTTGGGTTTCTGCAGTAGGTTTCTCAACCTTGTCATCAGGCTATGAAATGCATAATATTCCCTCCCTAAAGCATTCCATAATATTCTAAACTTCTAAAGACCAAATTTGAATCTGATAGGAAGGTCAGATCACCAGTAGCAACATGAGTCCAGAACTGAGCTCATACATGGTAGATCCTGGAGCAATGGTAAGAGATCATTTAAACCTTGTTCGCATCTTATAACATCGAACCTTCCATATTTGCAAATTCCTGATTCAGGAATTGCTCTTTGCCTAATCTCCATAAGAAGAGAGGAGGGGGGGGGGGGGTGTTGGTTTGTTGAAGAAGTGCTACTAACCATTGCATTCAGACCTCAAGGAGTGTAATATCTGAATATTGACACTAAGCAATCCCAAATGCAGCATCATAAAGCATAATTCCTTTTTTATCAACCTCTCATATGAAATTAACCCCACGAAGAATGTCATAGACGCAAAAGAACCCCTTCATTATACATATACATAGAAAAGCCCCCTACACTTTCTTCTTATTCTAAAATAAGTCCTAATTTGTAAGGAATATGAGTGATGGTATACTCGATGGTAGGTGATTGTCTATGCATACAATGATTATATAAGGAGATCCTAAAATAAACACTAATTTGTAAGTGTATGAGTGACGGTAGACTTGTCAGCAGAGGGTTATCTGCATATACAATGTTTATATAGTTTTGGTTTGTTTTTTTGCATATACTCATTTTACAAGGGATTTCTACATATACAATATTATTTAGAGGGCTTACTTGCTAAAACCCCAAAAATAAAATAAAAAAGCTTTAAAAAATATGAAATACAACCCTGATCACTGGATATTAGAACCCTTTTATGGACATCCCTTTTTTAAAGCTCAGAGAATTAAGCCAAAACATTCAGACGCTCATATCAGTTGAAGTAGATATGAACGTCATGGATGCCTTAAAAGGATACCATGTCATTCAAATTCCGTTCTAAAATTCCTCTCTCTGAAGTAAGGAAGTGACTAGATCATGATCTCTTATCCATCTTATTCCATCATTTCATTCACATAGAATATTGTATAAATTCGAAGAAACACGATCAACTGATACATAAACTGAATCAAAAGATTCTTATCAAAAACTGAAATTTTATGCCATTTAAAATGGCACAGGACAAATAAATTTATCCTGTACACATGATAAGTTATATTACAAATTGAAACATGCAATTGGAGAAATAAAAAAAGCAAAGACTTTCGCCAAATTGAGTAAGAAGACAGGCATGCCCCTACTTCAGACTCCCATTGCTGTGACAGATATACAACTATTTTATTGCATCATCTCCCCCGTGGGTTTACAAGTTGAGAAAAGACAGCACTTGTAGCAGCGTCTTCTGCGTCATCATCTGTACCTGAGTTTGCCCCCTCAACCATGGCTACACTATTATTGAAAGGCTCAAGATGAGGTAAAGGAAGACCTGAGATATGATTTGTACTGTTCTCATCAGGGTCAGCAAGTGCGGAGGTCTCCTCAAGCTGAAGGGCATATTCAAGGTTCCACAACACATCCCCCATTGTTGGCCTATCTACCCCATGCTCAGCCAAGCATTTTTCAGCTGTCTCCCCATACTTCTTAAGGGATGCCGGATTAACTTTTGCCACCAAGACTGGGTCCATGATGTGCTCCAACATGCCCTTCTTCTGCCAACTCATTGCCCACTCGGCTATGTTGACTTGCTCCCTTGGAAGGACAGGGTTAAGTGCTGGCCTTGTGCAGAGGACTTCCATTAACACAACTCCAAATGAATAGACATCAGACTTCTCAGTGAGCTGCTGCCGACGGAAATATTCAGGGTCAAGGTAGCCAAAGCTGCCTTTGACAGCGGTACTCACATGAGTCTGATCCAGAGCCGGGCCAGTCTTTGAGAGGCCAAAGTCTGCCACTTTTGCAACAAAGTTATCATCCAACAGAATATTTGTGGTCTTTACATCACGGTGGATTATGCTCTGAGCTGCACCTGTGTGGAGATAATGCAGGCCCCTTGCAGCACCGATGCAAATCTCCAGGCGTTGACGCCAAGAAAGGGGAGGAAGGTTTGTCCCGTAGAGATGGCTCCTCAGAGGCCCATTTGCCATGTATTCATAGACTAGAATCATCTCTGACCTCTCATCGCAGTAGCCAATCAAAGAGACCAAGTGACGATGGCGGAGCTTGGACAACATCTCTATCTCAGTGTGGAATTCAGCAAGCCCTTGTTCAGACCTTGGGTTACCTCTTTTCACAGCAACCTTGGTACCATCTTCTAGTGTTCCTTTGTAGACCTTCCCAAACCCGCCCACACCAAGGAGCAAGCTTTCATCAAACTTGTTTGTGGAATCCATAATCTCCTGAAATGTGAACACACGGCCATGGGTTGTAGATGCCAGAGAAATGCAGCTGGCTGTTGCACTCTTTTGAGAAGTAGTAGAACCTTTGGTCATTGTGTAGGAATTTCCATATAAGGGCAGAGGCAGCCATGGGTGGTGACCGTGGGAAGCAGTCTTCGACCTGTGAACCACGAGACAACAGTAGCACAATGCTAGAAGACCCAATGCACCTGAGGTTCCCACAGCCAACCCGATTATAATTCCCATCTTGCTTTTTGAATGTGTCTCGGGAAGGAGATCATTCACGGAAAAGGTTCCATCCAAACTTTTAGCATTGTTGTTGATTTTCATGACCTCCAGACCATTCAAGATCGCATTGTCTAAATCTGCTGCCTGGTCAGGACCAACACTCACAGTGAGTGTGGTAGAACCACCAGAAGTATTCGAAACAAAATCCTTGTAGTAAGGCACTGCCAAGGCACCCTTCAGGGCTGAAAGGTCCAAACTTTGTATTGCAGAATCAGAATTGACATAAACATTGAAAACCAAGGTGTTCATTGTCTTGCTGACAATATCACAAAAATGAAGGCGGGCCAAGTAAAGGAAGTCAGGATCAACTGAGAAAACCCATGTGATATTGAAATCTGGGTCTGACACATTTGCATCCCCCATTACATCTGCAGTGGCATAAATCAATCTGGGTGCTATCTCTGCAGTTAACCCCGCGGGATATCTTATTGTTTCTGGATCAACAGCGACCTTCACAGCTGAGCTGTTGGCATGTAGAAACTTCCCATCAGTTTCCCACGTTCTCCCAAGTGTGTCATTTTCAGAAGTAAGCAAAGGGCCTCCGATATTCAGACGATACATGGTCTCCAAAGCAAGTGAAGACAGCCCACTGTATGGGGCATTGGGTATAGCCAATGCTTGGTCAGGTATCAGTTCATCAGGCACTGAAACAACTTCAATCCCGTTGACAAATGATACAGAGCCATTGGATGGGATGAATGTGAGTGTCAATAAATTGGAGGTCACATTCACCGAGTACTCCTTGGACAGGTACGTGTGGTTGGAGTTCATGAAGGTGAAGTTATTCAAAAGCACAAACTCATCAGTAGTAACTGTGATTGGGGCAGAATTGAGGTCATGGCCAGAATTTGGGATTGGGTATAAGTGGAGGCGGATCCAATGCCGGCCAGGCTGTTGGATATCAAACTTGTAGGAAGCAGGCTTGGAGAAGAGACGGAGGGACTGATAAATGGGAGATGGAAGGGAGGAAGTGGATGTAGAAAAAGTATTATCTCCGGAGGTCTTCAAGGAGAATGAAGATCTCTCTGAGTCAGGTACATACTCCCGACCCTGAAAGGAGAGCTTCTGTGAAGACCCACAAGCAATGAGGTAGCTGTCCGCTGGAGTGAAGGCAGCAGAAGACACATCTATCATAAAACAAGTGGAAAGAATAGCCAAGGCCAAACATACCCACTCTGCTATCCCCATACCCACCATGTCCAACAGCCACCAGAACTAGAGGTGAACCAAACTAGACTCAAGAATTCTTGCTTCCCCAGTACCAAGTTTCTCAGGGAGCAAACCAAACTTTTCAGATACCTCAAGAACCCAGATCCCAGAGGCCCCGCAAACCAATTATTTAAAATAACTAAAGGGACCCTGAAAGCAGGCAAAATGTGCCCCTGAAAGCAGTATGAATTGTGGGAAAACACAGAGAACTCCCCAAAGAGAGAACAACAGAGAAATAACTGATACCAGGGGGAGCTTTCTCAAAATGACAATAGCCCAGGTTAGATCTACAGCCTTCCAGAAATCCAACTTCTCCCCTTATAGCCAAGCAGATCAAACATTGAAGAGAGAAATTAAACCACCCTTAACTAGAAAAAAAGGGCACAAATCATTACTCAAGAGGGAAAGGTGGTGGGGAAAGAAAAACAACAACTCCAATCACAAGAAACCTAACCAAGATGGGGGCTTTGTCCACAAATCATACCTCACCCAGGGAAACAGAGATCCATCCCCCCTCTCCCTCAGTGCCACCTGCAAGCAAACCTAGATTGTGATCTCCAACAATAAAGCTGCAGCAGGCAGAAGCAGTGCCGCCGCCTCCAATCACCCACCCAAACTTAAGCCTCTATGCTGAAGAGATAAGAAAGAAAGGCGTATCCTTTTTCTCTCTTTATAAGCTGGAGAGCAGCGGCTGCGAAAGCACACAGCTCACAGCCCTTTCCAGCCTGGTCGAGGTTAGGCTGTCATTTATGCAGTGTAGTAGCAACAGGACCCCACACTAACCAAAGCTGCCTGGTGAAGAGGAAGTGACGACTGAAGAGGACAGAGAGAGAGAGGGTATGGGTAAAAAGGCAGGTCTTTTTTTCTCCCTCTCTATTTTCTTCCTCTTCCCGTCCACCGGCATAGGGTGTTAGAAGCTTCCACCATTGAAACAGCCGGTTACTCCGCGGAATTGCATCAAAATGGGGCCTTTCCACACGTTTAGAACAGCATGTGAGAGGGGGCGTTTTTAATTGCCGTAACCTCCATTAGGGCTGTCCCCCACACTTGCTTCCGGAGCTTAGCTCTCCACGGCCCTTTTCTTGCTTCTTACTGCTTCCTTTTTGGCTAGATTTGTGTGAACTTTGACGGCTGATGTCATACGTACATAGATGGTGAGAGTGAGATAGGAGAAGAGGAGAGGTATTTTTTTCTGAAATGCTTTCTAGACTCCTTAAGTTACTCTTTTAACCATTCAACTGAATTTATTACAGCCAACTTTTTGTTGTGATGATCAAAGCACATCTAAATAAAAGTGGTGGCGGTGAAAATGCTTTAAAAGAGCACAGGGTGTAAGAATAAGGTATCACCTTTTTTTTCCCTCTCTTTTTTCCTATGGTCTAAGGTAAAAGATACTGTAACACTATTTTCTAATACTATTTTTTTGACACACCTAAATAACAATTACACATTGAAAGAAAATGTTAGAAACTTTTACTCTTCAATTTCTAAAATCTTTCAATATTTCTTACAATTTTCTATAAATTTTATATTCTTTGTTAGTCCCTACAACTCCTTAAAATGTTTCTAAAAGGTTCCTCGGTCTTCCTTGATTAAGGATGATTCAAAGATTGTAAGAGATTTTAGAAAATATAAAAATTATAGAAACTTATAAAAAATATTAAAAAATTATAAAGACTAAAAAATAAAAATTCTGAAGTATCATTGCTTCACACCTTTGATGGTCATATCTTTCTACGTGAGATTATCATTTAGACATGTTAAAAAGTAATGTTAAAAAATGATATGGCCATACGATTTTCCCTGATCAAATATGAACACAGTAAGAAGAGAGACCCTCTGTCAGATTTGAACGGCGTCAAATAGGCTCCAAATATGACCGCACAAAGAGTTGTAATTTGTAACATATCCTTATGGACTGATGGCTTCTTCTTTCCGTCAGAGATGGTGGTATTTCATGGATTTACAGGTGACAGAGACTGCAAATGGGCGCATACAAATGCAAGTTGGTTACCACTTATTAGGTTAAATATATCAGAAAACTTTGGTGCACCGACAGAGTTTTTATTTTTTTAAAAATTGATTATTTTTGTCGGCTCTAACCCATCTTATAAGGTCGTACAGTCCGATCTTGGATTGCACGACTCAAAAAAAGATGAAAAAAAATTTAACTTTAAATGAACAATAAAAGAATATTTTTTATTACTTTTTACTATTCATTTGGAATCAATTTCCGATTTAGGGCCGACCAAAAATAATTTGAAAAAAAGTTTTTTTAAATAAAAGCATTCTAGGGAGTCATAATAGCCCCCGGCCATGCAGCACTTTTTGTCCTTTTAGTTATCTCATAAAAAATTATAGATCTATAACCCTTTTTACTTTGATAGCACTCTATCGTTTTTCTTTAACCTTAAAAATCATTCATATCTACATATGAGATTATAGAAAAATGGGTAACACTTGCTGCATTGTAGGGGGGACAGCTGCAGCAACTTTTTTTTTTTTTTTTAGTTTTTTTAGGTCGGCTCCATCACGTCTGAAACTTTTTGTATGGACTGATCTTAGATCAGATGATCTAAAAAAATCTGAAAAATAAAAAACCGAACCTAATGAGAGCTCAATTTTTTTAATTTTTAAATTTTTTGAGTAATCCGATTAGAGATCGGATTATATAAACATATAGAACATGATGGAACCCATCATAAAAAAATTTTAAAAAATAAAAAAATAAAACAAATTGGCCGCACTATGTGCGGCACCGCATGCGAGAGTGCAGCAAGTGTTACTCTAAAATAATTCATCAAAGAATAGGTTGAAGCTTTTTGAAAATATGTTACACCTTTGCAGAATCTGTACATATGTAAGGAATTCCCTGATCATTATATGATGTCTAAACTCCTCTCCAGGTGCTACATAAGAAAGTTTTTAGGTGGGATTTAAATTTTTATTTTTAAAAATGAGGAGTTTCCAAATACCTAGCATATGAGACAATTTTTCGTAACCTATGTGATTGTTTAATATGTGTTATGTTATTCTTTTATATTTCTGTGCTTTTAGTGCCGCTTTGAAGGTAAAATATAGTTGATGTAATGATAACTTATCTTCTGAATAAGTCTTGTTCTAATTTGATAAACAAGATACGATATTTTGCCTTTGAATACGTCATTTATTTGAATAAGTAGAATAACTCATTCTCCCCTCCACTCAAGAATATAATATTCTACCTTATACTTCATCCGTTATCAAATTAAAATAACTTTTATTCCAGCATAAGTAATCTCATAATAAATTATTCTCCTATCAAATCGGCGCTTAAAAGTATAAAAAATATATATATAAAGAATTATGTCTAATAGTTAGACATATCATACATAAATAAAGGATCAGATAATAGTACACATGGACAATGCTCAAGCTACAACTGAAAGTTAACACTACATCAAGAGTTATACTTGGCGTGCTGACCGGCTGGCAGTATGGCAAGATAATTTTTTTATTTTGATTTTTTTTAGGTTGACCTTAATTTGTCCTCATGTGTGTGAAGACCAAATAATTAAAATTTTATAGAAAAAAGTAAAAAAAACTCTTTAATGGACCGAGTATAATGACATTTTTTAATTTTTTAGAATTTTTTGAATCATCCAATCAATGATCAACCTTCAAACAAAAAGAATTATCTTCCTGCATTTCTAAGCAATGTAGCACACTCAGTCAGTGCAGCACGCTTGCTCAGAGATAATTTAAAATATTATAAAAATAAAAAATTGAGTTCTAATAAATAGTAATAAAATATTATTAATAGGTCGTGCCTAATAATAGCTTTTAATTTTTCGTCTGATTAAAAATTCGTCTATACACACATGTGGAGTACGTTTGGGCCAAGTTAAAAAAATTCAAGCAAAAAGAATTATCTTACAACATACCTGGTCAATGCAGCAAATATAACTCAAAATATATGTTAAGCGTATAACTTAGTTAGTACTCTGCATCCTTCACTAAGGAAGGATATAGCCATACAGGCCCACAGACCTTCAACATGAAGGTATCTGGTATCTAGGGGTGCACGAGCTGAGTCGAGTCAAGTTGTATCCCATTCAAGTTTGGTTCAATTAATTTTAATCGAGTTCGAACTAAGTATTTATGATAGTTATTTAAACTTGGCTCATTTATATATCAAACGAGCTTGAGTTAAATGTTGATTAGCTCGCAAGTTCAATGAATCTATCATAGATTTAGTCTAATTTTTTTATTTAAATTTATTTACTCAGGCCAAACTATGACGACTACCATGTCATTTGCACCCCTAGTAATTTGATAGAAAATATTATAAGACATTGAATATCTTATTAATTAAGTTTATTTATGAATAGAATAATCCTATGAGTACTTAAAGAAGGTCTTAATGAGTACTTAAATGAGTTTTTAACGAGTATTAAAATGAGTTCTTATCATGCATGCATTTAAAAGGGCTTGTTCATGAACCTAATCGAGTAAATTTAGCCTATGTTTAAAGTCAGCTCATTTAATGAATCAAGTTCAATTTTTTGTTCAAAATTGTTTATTTAATAAGTTTAATAAACAAGCTAAGTCGATTTATTATCAAATAGTCTTTTGAGCTATTTATCGAACGTATTGATTCGTTTACAATCTTACTAGTATGTAAGATCAGTGGGACTAGAATCAATCGTGTAGGATGGTTGGCTTCATCTTTTGAACTCCTTTTGAGAGGTCACGGGTTCAACTTAGTTAAGAACCAAAACTCTCCTTGTCGTTCAACATAGTTGTGCCACGGGATTATATCTTCAAGTCCGTGAAATTATTTCTTGGAAAATCGATTTGAGTTTAGCATTATCACTTAATTAGATAGAATTATCGATTTATACAGAATTATCTTCCTATCCTTAGTCTCCTGTATATATGTAGATAAACTAGACCAACTGCACCACCTTTCAAAAACAAAGGTCAATGGGACTACTTTCATGAATGTCACAAGCTCAAATATGTCCCTTGAATGGGTAGAATGGATGAGGTTTGCATTGAAAAAAAAAAAAAAATCTCACACTAAAAGGTGATTATATATCTAGAAAGTTATATTCGAACCATATGCATTAAGAGAATTTGTAAATACTTGGCCACTATATCTTCCAACCAAGAGATAATATAAACAAAATATGCACAACATCACTTGATACAACTAAAGACCGAGGGACGCTACAAGGGACGTTACAATATGAATCCTAAGCTCCATGGTTAGGATCATCACTGTCTTTAACTATAATGTTGCACTATGAAAGCTCCCATCTATCAGAATGTTCCTATTATAATCACGTTAAAAGTCATTGTAGTCCTTAAAATTGTGATAATCGTCACAGTTTTTTTTGAACATATAGTTTAGTGGTAACGGATTATAAGAAGTCATAAATTTGAAACTCAGTAAATCTATCAAAAAAAAGTACTAACAAGGAAAAAACACTCACAAAAAGATGACCATAAAATTTGGATCCGAGACCGCTCCGTTGACAACAGAAAAGATTCCACTGCACACTCAAAGGCGGAATACAATAATCATCCAGTGATTAAAGTTGTGTGATCACTAATAATTTCATATTTTTTTTTTTTTTGGACCATTCGCTGTGGTCATCACAATCATCGTTACAAACATATATAGATGCCCGTGAGTTGTACTTGCCCACAGGGGTCATCATGCATAACCTTCTGCCTTCCATCATTGACATGAATGTCCTCTATTTAAGTAGAGAAACGTACATGCATATACGTAGAAGAAGGTGCATTGCATTTTTAAAAAAATTAAATATAAATTCAGCACACCTTTATTTTCATCATATGTGATGCTTGATGTGATCTTCCAAAGTAACTTCCGTCTTCTTAGGAACATATTTGAAGAGTATCTATGTTATTTTTTATTTCACATAATTGAACTTAATTTAATGTCAAATTAGCTTCCTAATAGAGTAATTTTAATATTAATTAATATCATTTGTGTTAAAAACATGCACTTCAATTTTGTCAAGTCATTTCAAACTGTACGTAATTTTTTGGTTAAAGTATATTAATGTATTATGAAAATATGAGTAGAATATCCTGTATTGTACCAAAAGGGGCCTAATAATTTCATGATAAAGTTTCCTGTATTCCACTTGTAGTTAACCAAACCAAAAATAATTCGAACATAGGATATCCAACCCAAGGTGGGATATCCGACCTACGTTACTTTTATCATGTTGCCAAACAAGAGCTAACATGTGGCTGATGGAAGAGTCTTGATGGGAGTAAGTGCGCGGAAGACTTACAAGTAAGTCTACCATGAAATTCCAAGGGCTAATATGTAGCTCATGGGAGAGGCTAGCGTCACGGGAGTTAGCGTGAGAAGCTTAAGAATAAGTTTCTGATATTTCTTATAAGTTTTAGTAATCTTTATATTTCTTATTAATTTCAATAATTATTTAAAATATTCTTAAAAAGTCTCTTAACCCTCTCTAGAAAATTCCTCTATAGAAACTTTTTAGGGATGGTTCACAATGATTGTATTGTTTTAAGGAAATATGAAGATTATAGGGACATAATAAAGAATATTGAAAAATTATAGGTACTAAAAATGAAAATTTTAATTACAAAATAAGGATATATATACCTATATTCAGTTTTAATTTTGGGATGGGCAATTGTAGGACCACTTAATTAATGTTTTTAACAAAATCTAAGTAAAACATTTTGAAAAAAAGAATATGAACTAAGGTTTGTGTCCGTTTACTTGCAAGTCTCCACAAAAGGACGAATTACGAAATTTCCGTTATCATTCAAGAGTTGAGTTGACGCGGGACGTGGCTAGACGACACCCAATGAGACGCGGACGACCGTTTAACTGGGACGTCAGCGGACCCGCCGGTCACCGGGAGCGGTCCCTCCTGTCCTTTTCCCCCTTTTTCAAAATCTTTTTTTTTACCAGACCTTTTTTAAAATCTTATATAAACGGTGCCGAGTCTGATGGATTAAACACGTGGGCCAACATCATCCGGGCCAACATCACATGGGATGTCCCCTTAATTTGAAAAGAGCTCTCTCTCGCCCCGTCGCTCTCACCTTTCCCATTGACCAGTTAAGCATTAGTTGTTCTTTTGGTTAACAGTGATAGATAATTAATTAATAACTTAATTAGCTTTTGTACCTTCTTTCAACCCGGTTTACAGCTTAGACACCTGGTCTCTGGACCCCCCAACCCCCTGTGCCAGTTCTCTATGAAAAGCTTATTCCTTTCATACCGTGGGCTTCCATGGTGTTCACCTACTCAAGGGGATTGGAGGCAGGGATACAAGTAAGTCGAATTCGGTGCGAATTTAAGGTATATTTGTGACTGTATCTATTATTTGTTAACTATTCTATAAGTTTGTAATCAATGAAATAATCGGATTCTTAGTGTATGATATGTATTTGGTCATCAAAATTTATAGTTGTTATCTTATCCAGTATGCATATATGTCAACTAGAAATATTATCTATTAATTGACTTATAAATTAACGATTGATCAAATAATCAGATTATTGGTTAATTACCATTTGCATCCCTAATTGGAGACAGATGGCAAGGGGTGGACGGCGCATGAAAAGTTGTATGGCTTCTTCTGGGGGTCGGACCACTCCGAAAGAACACAATTAGTGCCGGGCGGCGCGCCGGAGATTACCGACGGATGAAGGGGGGAAAACAAGGGGGTTGTGATGATGGGAGAAGGAAGTCCACTCCAAAGATACCATCGCTCTTCTTTCCTCACGCCGATATCTTTGATCAATGTCCTGTCTGCTGGCAACTTTACGCACAGACGAAATAGCGAGAATCCTGATCAAGTGTCGTATTGTGCTGCGTAGGGACTGTGCATCTTGTTTATGTGATGTGTATATATGGAGAGAGAGAGTCGGAGTTAAGGATGCAAACTGATCAGATTTGGTGTGATCTAAGATGAATCTGTACCGTGTGTATTATGCTATCCGTTAATTAACTACTTTATAAGTTAATAATTGGTCGAATAATTGGATTCTAGTTTATCATATATGTTCAATCAGAAAAAGCTTTTATCTTGTCTCTCTCTCTCTCTATATATATATATATACACACTCTGCAGGGAACACACTAATTAAAATCCCTTGTCAGTGGTACGCACGTCTCCTACGTCCATATCGGAGTGTACTCTGTCCAGACTTGAGATGGAGGTGGGACACCGACGGAGCCATTTGTGATTGGACGGGGTGGGAGGCAGAAGAGAGACAAGTGGGAGAGAGAGCCATGTGTGACCAGTTGTTCACTTGCTGGGAAGACGTGTGCATGCACTCGTGTCTGTGTACATGCATGCGTAAGGACAAGCGAATAACTTTGCATGAGCTGGTGAAGGGGTCGGTGCTGGGGAGAATCTGTGGCTGGAGGGGGGGACAGTTGAGGGGTTGGAAAGCAATAGGCCAAGGAGATTAATTTCCTGGATACATTTGGAAGTTGATTTGAACATTTTATGGAGATTGTGGGTGTGGACTGGTCTTGTGGGAGGACAAGAATCAGCCTTTAGCTGGCAAGGAATATTATTAATCCACGTACGTACGTAGGAGTTTTCATATGCACTAGCTGGAAGCCTGAATTAATGGTTTACAACCCACATCACTATAGAATTTAAGATTCCAATATATATATATACGGTGGAAGAGGCCCATGCCCTTGGCACCGGCATGCACATTTGTATTGGGAAGCTGACCCAAGAAACAATCCCATTCTTATAGTGTAAAGTCCAGCTGAGTTAAGCTAAAAAATTCAAGAATTGGGTAAGAAACAGACAAGGGTTCATCACATGAAACCCAAGGCAGGTAAAGGTTGTACTCCAGGTGTGCACCCTGAGCCGTCTTTGATTCAAGAACTGCTCATCTTGGATGAATAATTGCGAGGTACTTGTATCCGAAAAAGACATCTTTTGCTCAGCAATCCAAATACGATTTTGCTTAGAACAAAGAATAAAGTAAATAAAGTATATAACAGTAGATATATTAATACTTATTCTAACTAAAAAATAAGTTAAAATTTTTAGTGGGTTTGCTTGTTTTAATTTATTCCAAAATAAGTCAGCTGAAACAAACAATTCGGACAAACAAAGTTAATAAGCCCAAATACGTCCTATTCAGGGCTCATCAACGAATCAAAGTAGGCCCTAACAAAATGAGAGTGGTAAAATTATAATAATCGATGTGGAAGAAATCAAATTGTTTGTAGGCATTCTGAATGATATATGTACATTTCGCTAGATTAATTGCATCTGATAACCTGATTGAATGCATGATTATGTACACAAGCCTATTGTTGTTGTAGTGGTCCGGAATGCGTCAGGGATCCAACGGCTATCGCGCCCCTTGTTGTGAAGTAGGGATGGCTGTGATTGTCCAATCTTGTAAGACAAGAAAATGGTCCCTCGACACTTGGCAGGGGGAAACCCTCTAATGGTTATTACAGGAGTAGGCTCTCGACTTGGAAAATTTTGAGAGACAAAGGGTTCCTATTGTGCTCCTAAAGACTGAGAGTTGTGATGAGTGTGTACCTCTTTCTTGGAGGCCATTTGAAATTTTTATCTAGTCCTTCCAATATGTAGAGAGAGGTGCATATTAAATCCCAAATTGGGGTACGTGTCTATGACAAGTTCTTGTACATTGACTAGGCCCTAGGATAGGTGGTCAACGTGGCCATACACTAGTGATGGAGAGGGCCTGTATACTTCTCCAATACTCGTGCTATACCACTATATCACTATGAGATTAGACGTGACATAATAACATGTGTCTCCCATTGTATAGAATAAGATAAGGTATGGACTGAGTTAGTGGAGTTCATGATGGCTTCTCTCATCGTTAAGTATAGAGTATTAGATGAGGACCCTTGGACGCATCAAAGAGGACCTTACTTCTTCCCTTGGCACATAGCGGGCTGGTCCTTGGAAAGATGCTTGGCTTCACAGTTCTTCTAACATTTGGTGGGGGATAGGAGGGTTTGCTTTGAGTGGCTGCTCAACGGATCATGGCCATTGGGACAGTTGCAAATATGTGTTTTAGACCTTAATGGTGAGCCATAATTGGTGGGAGTCCCATGATGGCTCTCGAGGTCATCCTTCTCGTCCTATTCAGGGAGGCTGATGATGGATGTAGACCTTAGCCTCATTCTCGAGAGCATAATGACCATTAGGGTGGAAGGAGGTGTGCTCTCGACCTTGATATTGAGCCATTGAAAATTTAATCAACATAGACCTTCCTGGTTTCCAATGAGTTTAGACTTCCTGAGACTTACTAGACGTTAGTGGAAATTTTAGTAATAAAATTTGAGTGTGTCTGGGTCGTTGTAGACCTTCATAGTAGGCCTCTCGTGAGCACTCTGGATTGTCTTATGACTAGACATACCCGTATTGGCCTGAATGAGTTTTATACCTTGTAAGACTTATTAGGCCTTATTGGAAACCTCAGTAACAAAATGTGAGAGTATCTTGATCGAAGTAAACTTTCTTAGTGAGCCTCTCGTGAGAACGAGCACTCTGAACTGTCTCATGATTGGACCCTTATTGGGCTAAATGAGTTTCTCCCCCTTCAATTATAATCAATTTTCAACTCATTGAGAACGAGTCTTGGGACCAACAAGAGGGAATTGGAAGAGCCTGAGCCCAACTAGCTGCGTATAGATGTTCGCATCCCGTTGAACTAGTCAAACAAAGACGATTAGTCAATAGACCTTCTCATGAAACAAAATCATCTGTGCCTCCTCATGCACTCCTATGCACCCTCAGACATCTGGTGGAAAGGTGAATGGGTCGCATGACCCCAAAATGATCGGGCCATACGTCATCACCTCTTCCCTCCATGTGTCTAGAGGCACACAAAAACGTAGAGGGAAGACACCCAAATGATCATGTTTTCTTTCACAGCCCTTGAGTGCCCTTCTCACAGCCCTAGGGTGAACAAATTGCACCTGACCTAACTTTAGGGTGGATGAATGACATCATTCTATGGATCAAGTAAACCACATCCGATCTCGATCATATGTAATGGATAACAGTGATGGCCAGATGAAATAATTACGTCCGATCCCAATCTTGTGGAACAAATGATTTATTATTAAAGGAATGTAGAGATGGAAGCCCACGCCCCCTGTGATAGATCGAGAGAGAGAGGAGAGAAAAGCGTAAGAGAGGAAAGCGGGCTCCAATGGTTAACACAAGGTGAGTTCTATTCTTCACCTCGGTTTCTTTTTTTATAGAGGCCCTTCCATTAACCATCTCCGCCCCCTCCTCGGAACCGCCTCCTAAATCTTAGGGATCCTGGGAGACCAAGTCTCCATGCTTATCCCTGCAACAGACTCCTAATATCAAGGGGTTGATGGTCACTATCTAACATCTCCCACTTGACCATCAAGACCAAATTATTCTTAATACACTCCCACTATCCGTGAGATGTATTGGTGTTCTGACACATTCTCACTATCTGTGAAATGTATTTTCAAATCAAATGATTCTTAATACACTCCCACTATCCGTGAGATGTATTAAAGTTCTGATACATTCTCACTATCTGTGAAATGTATTTTCAATTTTGTAAAGGAAAATTCCCGACTTATATATTCCCAAGTCCCATTAGACTTACATGTTTGACAAAACTTTCTACCGGTATACTTTTTGTCAACGGATCTGCAATCATATCACTGGTGGGAATATAAGTCACTTTAATTTCTCCTTTTTGAACAATATCACGTATATAATGATATTGAATTTCTATGTGTTTTCCTCTAGAGCTATTCGCTCCACTGTTAATCAAGCTAATCGCCGCCTGATTATCACAATAAATCTCAATTGGTTCTTCTACCAAGTTGAGATTTAATTCTGTTAAAAATCGTCTTATCCAGACTGCATGAGTGGTAGCCATGCTACACGCAACATACTCAGCTTCCTGTGTGTATCTTGCAACACACCCTTGTTTCTTGCTACTCCAAGAAACAGCAGCACCACCAAAGATAAACAAGTGTCCCGAAGTGGACTTTCCGTCATCTTTATCCCCTCCGAAATCTGCATCGGAATAACCAAGCACTTCTAGTGTATCTGCTTGATATATTAATTTGTGGTGCAAAGTACCTTTCAAGTACTTCATAATCCTTTTAACAGCTTCCCAGTGTGCTGGACCAGGATTACTTTGATATCTGCTTACTAAGCTTACTGCGTATGCTATGTCAGGCCTGGTACATAGCATAGCATACATTAAGCTTCCGACTGCTTGTGCATACGGCACTTGCAGTGCATCATGTCCTTCTCCAGGACATTGCTCTTTACTTAATCGTTTTCCATGAACCAACGGCGTTGGTGCTGGATTGCAGTTTTGCATTCCAAACCTCCTAAGTACTGATTGTAAGTACTTATCTTGGTTTATACTCAACATTCTAGACTTTCTATCCCGCAGGATTTGGATTCCGAGAACATAGGATGCCTCACCTATGTCCTTCATCTCAAATTTCTCACTGAGCTCAGACTTAACGTTATTCAACATTCCTATGTCATTTCCGGCGAGCAAAATATCATCTACATATAAAGATAATATAATGAACATGCTCCCACTCTTTATGACATATACACAATTGTCTAATTGGTTTGGAACAAATCCAAGTTGAATAACAACATTATGAAATTTGAGATACCATTGTCTAGAAGACTGTTTCAAGCCATACAAAGCTTTCTTAAGTTTACATACTTTATTCTCCTGACCTTCTACCTGAAAACCTTCAGGTTGTTTCATGTATATATCTTCCTCTAACTCTCCGTTAAGGAATGCAGTCTTGACATCCATTTGATAAAGTTCCAAGTCAAGATGCGCAACAATTGCTAAAATCATCCTTATAGATGCAAATTTAGCCACAGGAGAATAAGTTTCCTGAAAATCTATACCTGGCATCTGTGTAAATCCTTTGGCAACTAATCGAGCTTTATACTTGTCTATAGATCCATCTACACGGATCTTTTTCTTAAATATCCACTTGCAACCTATAGCCTTCCTATTCTTGGGTAACTCACATAGTTCCCATACATTGTTCCTTTTTATGGAATCAATTTCTTCTTCCATGGGTTTTCGCCATAGATCAAAGTCTGAGGATTTCAATACATCATTCAGATTCATGGGATCTATATTATTATCCTCATTTATGTCTACTGTTAGACATGAAGGCTCACATAAGTACAAGTGATAATCATCCATCCATGCCGGTGGAGTTCTAAGTCTTTTATTGCCAATTACAGGTTGATTTTCTTGCGTTTCATTTAAAGGCATTTGTTCATCTTCTATATTTGGTGGAAGTTCTTCTTCGATTTCTGGATCATTTATAGGTAAATCATTGTAATAGTCATCGTCTATTACACTTAGAGGTTCTTTCTCATGATGAGATTCCTCTTCCTCTACATTTTCTAGAAATGTAGCATCCCTATATTCAATGATTCCTTTTTCCTTATCGAAGAATCTATATCCCGATGATTTGTCACAATAGCCTATGAATCGACACTTCAATGTTCTGAAGTCTAACTTGTCTCTTAGTTGATTTGGAATGAGAACATGGGCTACTGACCCCCATTTCTTAAGATGACTTATTTCTGGTTTCCTCCCATTCCACAGTTCATAAGGTGTACTTTCGATAGACTTAGTGGGAATTCTATTCAATGTATAATTTGCCGTGAGCAATGCCTCTCCCCAAAAATTCTTCGGGAGTCCTGAATGCGATAGCATGCATCTAACAGCATTCATAAGCGTTCTATTCTTTCTTTCTGCCACACCATTCTGTTGTGGCGTATAAGGCATAGTTACATGCCTCTTTATTCCATGCTCTTGGCAATATGACTCAAATTCCTTTGAGTTGTATTCCCCACCTCTATCTGTTCTTAACACCTTAATGTTTTTACCCAGTTGCCTTTCTACTTCTGCTCTATATTTCTTAAAACAATTAAGAGCTTCTGATTTAGCAGAAATAAGATATACATAGGCATATATGGAATAGTCATCTATGAATGTTATGAAATATTCCTTTCTATCATATGTTTTTATACTTAATGGTCCACATATATCTGAGTGGATCAACTCCAGTAATCCTTGTGATCTATGTCCTACTGCAAAAGGTTTCTTAGTCATTTTACCGACTAAACAATGTTCACATGGTGACAATTCTATCTTAGTTAATGGCAGTAGGTTCAATCTTATCATTTGTTCCATTTTAGATTTTCCAGGATGTCCTAATCTAAAATGCCACAGATCACATTCAGACAGATGACACAAGGAATAATTCATAACAGCATCATTAATATTATTAACTTCTGTGTCCACAACAGGAATACAAAATAAGCCATGTTCAGGAACAAGTTTTCCCATGGCAAAGACCTTTTTGTTCTTTCCTATGGACACTCTTTTATTATAGAAACGGACTTCCAGATCATTTTTCATGAGAGCAGTTACAGACAACAGATTGCGCCTAATACTCGGCGCATAACAGACATCCTTGAGGACCATGATGCTGTTCCCAAGATCTAAACGATATGATCCAACACCTTCTACATTCAGATAGGTGTTGTTTCCCATGTACATTCTCTGCTCTCCAGGTTGCAGCTGCTTGAATTCCACCAGCCCTTTCTTTGTCTTTGCCACATGACAAGTTGCGCCAGAATCCACCCACCAGTCGTTGGTGTCGATAATCACAGCATTGCATTCCGTCAAACCGACGAATTCACGTTTGCCGGTTCCCCCCTTTTCTGGGTGTTTACCCTTGTTTCCGTGCTTTTCAGGACAGTTGGCCTTGTAATGACCAAATTTGCCACATGTGTAGCAAGCACCACGGGGAACCCTTTTGCCTTTATAGTGTGATTTTGCTTTGAACTGTGGCCTATTCGGTCCAACAGAGTGATTCTGGCTTTTATTATATGCCGATGAGGGCTTCTGGTGAATAGCATTCACTTCCTGCAAGTTCAGCTCTTGACCTTTCCTACTGGCAATGATGTCCTGCTCAACTGCTAACCTAGCTGGTAAATCAGTGACACGAAGAACGGTACCGCTCATTCTAAGGGTTGTGGCAGCCATATCTAATGAAGATGGCAGACTATTCAAAATAGTCGCCACCTGCATTCTCTCTGGAACCTCTGTTCCAGCAGTAGAGAGATCTTTAGCCATAACAATCATCTTATTCACATGTTCTATGACGCTATCGCTTTCTTGCATACGGCAAGAATTATACCGATGCAATAGGAGCTGAGTATTCACCTCAGAAGTAGTGTCATACTTCTCCTTAATAGCGTCCCACAATTTCCGGGCAGTCTCATAAGTTTCAAAGAATTTTATGAGGTTGTCCTCTATGAACATTAGCATCAGGCTTTTAGCCTTGTTGTCATCTGACAACCATTGCTCTCTTCTCCTGATATCTCCCTCTCCGGGGTTATCAGTCAATTCCGGAACAGTACTGTTAAGTACATGTTCAATATTATCATGAATAAGACCATATCTAATTTTTCTATGCCACATGTCATAATTAGTACCGTTCAACTTGTCCAGTTTAGCCAGTTCAGAAGCAATGAGTTTACTGGCCATTTTAAGTAGGACAAGGCTAAAGCTCAATACACATAACTTAACAATTAAGATTTGTAACATAAATATCATTAAAACATACATCATTTTGTATGATTCAACTTAGCAGAACAGATTTTTAAATAACTAATTTACATAAATAATATCAATTTATTTTAACAACAATCAAAAAATATAACTTGAATTTTCTAAACAGAAATTAAAATGATGATCATAAAGGAATGTCAATTAACTTGTAACTAATCATAAATTTATATTTATAATCAATTTATCAGGCAATAACTTAATATGAAATGATTAGTTATAATCAGTGATGCAGGTTATAACAAATACACAGATATTTAACTAGGTTGTCTTTAAGCAATAATCACAGATTATATTAAATATCAAGTAAGGTTATAACACTAAAGGAATCTAATAAAGCATGTAAGAAACATTAAATTAAAGTGCACATGAATTTAGAATCTGCACAGCTACACATATCACCACATACACAAAAGTAATCTGCAGCAGCTTTAACAGGAAGTACGAACCAGTCTTTTCAAAATAATATTATATATATATCAGTTAAGAGTCCAAAACAGATGCTGAAAAATTAATGCAAGTCGTGTGTGGTGAAGAGGAGGGTTGATTTTTTTTTTTTTTTTAAATTATAACACTAAAGGAGCAATAAAGACGTATCAGAATGCTTTTCAGGTATAAAGTATATTATATGATAAATGTTAGCAGCTTTAATGGCTTCTTACAACAGCATGTGTTGGGTGCAGTGTTATAACAATAAACAAGTGTATTACTTCTACCTCTACTTTTAAAAATCTGACATGGCAGAACGTATAGCAGGTGAGAAAAAGGATGGGTGTTACTGTTTCAATATGGTTTTAATACTCATTTAAACGAGTTCTTGAGACCCTATTCTCTCAAACATAAAGGCAAGAGGTCACGGCAGAACCTGGATCGTGCTGTGGCTAAGGGAGCTCCGGCGATGTGCGGCAACGACGCGATGCGGCAGCGCCGGGGTGTGCAGCGGCGAGCCGGCAGCGGCGGTGCGGCGGGGCACCGGGAGCGGCAGCGGGACGTGACGGTGCTGCAGCGGCGGGGCAACGGCGGGGCGAGGTGGGCTGCGGCCGTTCGCGGGGTAAGCTGCGGCGGGCTGCGGCGTGCTGCTGCGGCAGGGGCGGCGGCGAGGCGCGGGGTGAGCCGCGGTTCGCTGCAGCGGCAGAGGCGGGACGTGGCGGCGGCGGCGATCGCGGGGAGCAGCGGCGGTTCGCGGCAGGGCAGCGGCGGTCGCGGCAGGGCTGCGGCGTGGCTCCGGTGCGAGGGCAGCGTGGCGGCGGCGGCGAGGACGAACCCGCTCTAATACCAGTGATAGATCGAGAGAGAGAGGAGAGAAAAGCGTAAGAGAGGAAAGCGGGCTCCGATGGTTAACACAAGGTGAGTTCTATTCTTTACCTCGGTTTCTTTTTTTATAGAGGCCCTTCCATTAACCATCTCCGCCTCCTCCTCGGAACCGCCTCCTAAATCTTAGGGATCCTGGGAGACCAAGTCTCCATGCTTATCCCTGCAACAGACTCCTAATATCAAGGGGTTGATGGTCACTATCTAACACCCTGGGCGGAGAGATCGTCGGATTCGGCAGAACAGTCGTCGCTTCATGGCAGAACAGCTGGGAGGGGGGAGCTCCCTCCAGGTGCTCCCCCCCCTCCCTCTTCTTCTCTTTCCCAAGTGTTGTCAGCTCTCTTTGTCCATTGTTGCTGGTCTCCTTTCCATCTCCATTGTAGCAGCCCCGCTAGCTTCATCACCCTCCCTCTACCGCAAACTGCTCCACCCTTCCGTTTTCATCTTTGTTAATCTTACCTATTTTGTTCCCGGCTTGCTCCTGGCGTCCCCTTGGGCGCTGGTCACCGGTTCCGACGAGTATGTGTTGTCGTTTGTTTTGTTTTTCCCTCTCCTCATTTTTCCTCTATCTTCTCTGTATTTGAGTGTTACTCCCGCCATGGCTATCATTGTTTGGGGTTATATAGGGTTCGATTTATCTTAGGGGAGATCCTGTCATGAGATTGTGAAGCTTGGCTTGGTGCTCGAGATGCTGTGCGAAATCCGTGCATCATCGCTGGCGTGCGCCTCCGAGCAGCCTCCATTCTGCTGCTCCAAGTTGCACACTCTTCAGTGGATCTTTCTTGGTGCTCCGGAGGAGTTCCAATCTCCTCCTCCCAAGATCAGTTTTGCAGTGCTGATTTGGTGTCGCCGGAAAGAGTTTCAGGTGGATCTCTCCTACGTTCTGGTACAAACTCCGGCCAATGGTTTCATTACTCCTCTAGCTTGGGCTCTACCCAGTGTGTTTGTGTTACCTACCAGGTATTTGTTTGTTTTACTTACTGGGATGTACCTGTTTGCTTGTTATGTATTCCTTCTTGTACTGTGCGCTGTCGATATTTGTGCTCTTTCTTATCGAATACCCCATCACCTTACCTACTATGTAAATGAATGATGACAGCTTTACGTTAAAAAAAGATTTATTATTAAAAGATTATTCTATGAATATCTTTTTTGACTAATAAAAAGATTATTCTACGCACCTTCCTATTATGTGTAAGACGACTTGGGGCCACACACCTTCCTTTATGCGTAAGATGACTTGGGGACCTTTTGGATGTGCTTTTGAAAATGTGTAGAATGAAAAGAACATGATATTATATTTATACTTTACCTATTGTCCGATGGTATATTTTAACCATACTCAAACTTACCTGAGGAAGACACAAACGTACCGCCCCCTAATGAAGTGTCTCACTCTTGCATGGGCTCCACTCCACTCGGGAGAAGGAAACGTGACTTGAGCCAAAATTTAGGTGCTTCATCTGATCCATTAATGCTATGTATCCCCAGTGAGTCGAACCAGAACCACTCAAATTTCTTCATCTTGACGTAACTCATATTGTATATTTGTATGGTACCTTTCTGAAATCCTTCTGATCGACCCACCAGCTTTAATTTTCAGATGTGTTTGCGTCCGTGGAACTTATGCAGATCGCTTGATTGGATTCTAAACACCCAATGTGGGGGAGTTCGTTTTATGCGGGTAAAGGTGCGCTCATTTCACCTTCCCTTATGGTGACACATGAAGAATCCGCATGATGTTTTATTAGAGTTTTTTAAATAGATCTCTGAAGAATCTCATATGTGTAAAAGAACTCTTCATCTCTCTCTCTATATATAGATGAGTAATTTATAAATCATGTGAGTAATGGTAGATTTAACCGTAGGGGACTCCCTATATATATAACGATTACAAAAGAAATTGTGTACATGTATTTTACGAAAAGTTTTCTACTTGACTGGGGCGGGTTATTTAGATAGTGATGCATAAGGATTTTTCTAACATATGAGTAGTCCACCGTTAAAATCTCTATTTTGTCGATTAAAATTTAGAATTAATCTATAGACTACTCCAAAGGTTCAATAATCCTTACGGCAATGATCATGCTGGACTCTCCTGGTCCGAATGGACGGCAACTGATCAAGTTGGACTCTCCGGGTTCGAACGGACGACAACTGATGTTGGTGGGCCAAGATCTACATCACAGGGTCCGATTGTTTCCCAGCCATCCGATTGGGGAGGGCGGAGCATATGACTCGCTCGTATGTGCGGACAGGAATCAGGATAAATAGGGTTGGGCAATCCCGGAAAGTGGCCTGGCTTTTTCGGACATCTCTCTTGTCGTTTTCCATCCGAAAGGCAGCGTGGGAAGGAGGGGAATCGCACCGGAGTGGAGCTGTCGACGCGCCAAGTTCACGTGGGTGACGTCATGACCTGACTTTTGGCTTATACGCCCGTCTTATCACGTGCCACGTCCGCACGTCCGCTAGTTCGCGGGTCGCCGGAACGTCTTCTGCGTCTTTTAACTGAACCAATCTGTATGAATAAAAGTTTATCCATATCCCGGTAAAAAGACATATTTATTTATTAATTATTAATTATCAGAAAACTTTTATATTTAAAATCAATTCTAATATCTGGATAACAGTGATTCACACTGAGTAGACACCTATTAATGTGCGAATCTATAATATACCCACTTTGATAATAGAATAGGTCAAGAGAGATTACTTATTTTAAATTACTTATTCTATAATAAAAAATATTTCACTTTGACAGCGAGATAAAATTTTAGGTGAAATACTTAATTCTTCTTGAGTGTGGGATAAAATTGTTTATTCATCTTATTATGTGAATAAGCAATTCAGATGCAGAATAAACAATTCCTCCAATCAAAATGAAATTTGTAGGTTAGATGGATTTATACCCATCAACTTGTAGGTTAAGTAAGGTTGCACTCACTGACCTGATTAATGGGCTCCTAATAGAGCATGACTATTAGATGACACAGTAGACTTAATTGGGGATTCACAATTAAAAGAAGATCATTTGTATGGTGAGATCTTTGATGGAAGGTCTTATTTAATCTTGGTATAAGAGTAAAGAAAGAGACGTCCGTTGATTTTCTATAAGAAAAAGGAGTTAAGAATATCTCACGGACGGACGCTCCCTTCATTCTCTTTTTTGTCGCGCTTATCTTCTCCTCCTAATTTATCTTCTAGATTCTCTCCTATTTACATTAATGTGGGCAGAGAGGAGAAAAAGTATTTTTATTTGTAGTAAAAAAAGACTGTGTGAGAGAAATTTGTGTGATCTCTATAATATTATTTTTCTCTTTTATTATTACTTATTATCATAGGAAAGAGTTCCCAATAGACATTATACTTATCTCAGTAGACATCAGATATTTATCCTCTCTTGCTAATAGGGGTGTCAATGGGCTCGGCCCGACCTATTTCAATAGTAACTCGGCCTGGCCCGTAGGTTGGACTGGCCCAACCCGGCCTGGCCCGTAGGTTGGACTGGCCCAGCCCGGCCTGGCCCGTGTCTTCCTCGCCAAGCCCATAGAGGCCCGGCTCGGCCCGTGTCTTCCTCACCTTCCGCTGATCCTTTACGAAGTCTGACCAGCGGGGGCTCCGGAAGGGGGAAACGGTGGAGTGCAGGCCCGGCCGCCGCGTGGGGATCGGGAGGGTCGTCAGGGGGAACACCTTCACCATCAAGGACGCCGGCATCTCCAATCCCACCTCTCCATCGACTCCGCCGGCGCCGCGGGGTGGGCGCTCACCGACCTCGGCAGCTCCAACGGCACCCTGCTCAACGGCGTCCGGATCCAGCCCTCCTACCCCGCCCCCCTCCGCGACGGCGACGCCATCAAGATCGGTGAGGAAACTGCGATTCTCCCGGGCCAAGGAATCGATGATCGAGGACGTCTGCTGCGATCACTACCAGGACTTCATCGGGCCGATGGACGACCTCCGCTCACTTCTGTCGGCACCGACTCACTCAAGTAGTCCCTCTCCGACTCCAACGTGCTGCTACAATCCGCAGGGGCCCCCTCCTCGCCTCCCTCGACATCTACGTCGAGGCCCGCTGCCAAGCCCGTAACATCTCCCTTGCCCTCAGCTCCGCCTGCCTCTGCGTCCGCCTCCTTGAGCTTTGCCGCCGCGCCAACGCCTACCTCTCCAGGGACCACCTCTACCTCACCCTTCGCTGCGTCGACGCCCTCGAGTGCGATTTCCTCCTCCTTGCCTCCTCCCCCTCTCCCAACGCCAACAGAGATGCCACCGCCGTCCTAGGTGTCCTCTATGATGCCCTTCCTGGACTCCCACTAGACATTCTTCGCCCAGATTGCCGACTTCTTCATTATGGAGGACCGCATCCTACGCACCAGCGGCAACAACGGCGGTCTCTGTCTGTCGGCAGCACATTTGCAGAGGATGAGATGACGGTAGCGAACAAGGGGGTTGCCAGCGGTAGATAGGCGGGAGGTTGTGAGGAAGAAGAAGGGGGCTTTCGCCCGAGCTAATTCACCCTGGCCCGAGTGTGAGTGGTTAAAATGTGTGTGATTATCATGAAAAAACTATGTTGTTTAAGTGGAAAATAAACCTATTAAAAAGAAACTAAGTGATGTGATCGCCAAAAACTTTTGACTAAAAAGTTCCAAAAGAAGATTTGATCGCCTACCTGTTTGGATGTAGGAGATGTTGAGCTCTTGGTTCCCCTCCTTCAGCCGGCTGAAGAAAGAGAGTCCTTTCTTGTCTTTGTTCTTTCTTTGGTTACTGTTGAGTTTTGAGAATCGTCCAGATTCTTTATTGTTTGCTATTGATTTCCTCCCTTTGATTCTCCTTTGTACCTTGCAAGAAATAGAAAGAAATGAATAATAATGATGAGAACTTAGGAAAAAGTAGTATCCATTCTAGAGAAAATGTTAAACATGCAACTAAGCAGGTAAACTCATTTGTTGGGATGGTCTCTTAAACCCCTTTAACAAATAGGTTTTGAAAATGATGCTAGTGTTGTGTGTGTTGCATGGAGTGATGTGATGAAGAATGTGAAACTAATGGGATAAAAAATATGAAAAGTATGTAGAAATGAATTGAAAGCTATGCTGGATGGCCCCTGGAAGTCTTGGTCTTCAAGGGATCTTGGACGGATGAAGATTCTTGAAAGCAGCAGCACTTCGGTGTTCGGATGTCTTCAAGCTTCTTCGCTCCAATCGCCACCAAAATAATTAATCAACATCACTCTCTCTGTTACTCATTCAAGAGGCAGGGTATTTATAGACTTCTTTGCATCCGCGGATTTACATGGAGAAAATTTGAAATTTATCCAACTTAACTAACAGATAAATACAGATTAATTCATCTTTATCTGTAATTATCTAAAACGCGTCGTCCATGGAAGACGTCTTTTAGATTGATTAAGATAAAGATAAACATCCGGAAAAAATTTATCTTTATATGTAATTAGATAAAACGCGTCGCTATTTAAAGACGTCTTTTAGACTAATTAAGATAAGAATAAATATCCGGAAGAAAAGTAGAAAGAACTTAAGAAACCTAAATGACGTCGTGCCATACATACGTCTTTTAGCTAATTAATCTACTGATTAAAGTTCAAATTTAAACGTTAAAATAAGAATAAACTCTAAATGGCGTCTACATAAGTCGACGTCTTTTAAATTTCTTCATATTTTAACTAAAATTTGAGTTAAAATCAATTTAATTAATTAACTTAAATCATGTCTGTTTGACCCGACATTATTTAAAATGGATTAATAAAAATTAACCAATGATTAAATATCAGACCATTCTGAGGCATTATTATATGATATGAAATTTATTCAAAATGATGTCAAAATTAGCGTGTCTACACCGAGTTGGCCCGCGGGCTGCGAAGCTTTGGCCCGAGTTGACCCGCGGGCTTAAATTGAATCCCGAACCTTAGCCCGTCCTTGGCCCAGCCCGTGAGCCCGCGGGCCAACCCGGCCCATTGACAACCCTACTTGCTAAAAAGAATAATCTTACTGACGTCACGAGAGACCACGTGGGTTTCTACGCAGAGGAACGCTACGTGTAAACAACCAGGTTCTTTCTTCGTGAGCATTTAATGCACTAATCTCTTTATCATACATGTGTATATATTTTATGTCCATGCTCTTCTTATATGACTACTCAACTTTCTTTATTGGATAAGGATAATTTATATGAAACTGTCACGGTCAATATTTTGCATACTTATTAAGTTATAATTTAAAATAACCAGTAAGTTATTTTGCATTTGGATTGTGAAATACCCTTACTTGAAGGGGATAGATTTTAGGGGTTTATTGTTTAAAATTAATTGTGTTATTCTATCTTCTTATTAACTTTTTGAATGTTATATTTCCTGGATATATTATTTTATTGATTGAATTGAGAGAGTACATGTGAAATGTCAATTTTACCCTTATGCGACTATTTGAGTAAAAGTTACATTTAACACCCAATCAAAATTGATAATTTGTTAATATTTTCATTCATTTAAGTTTATTGAATTGAATTGGTCAATTTAATTTTTTCTAAAATTTTCAGAAATTTGAATTTTTCATATACTGAAAAGACGATTTTGCCCCTAAGTCAAAAACCTGCAATTTTTTTTGTAAATTTCAAGTGCATGATTATTTTCAGCAATAAATAAATTTTGTGAAAGTGTATTTTTTGGCTTAAACTTAAGTAAATTGGTTTGTCCAAAAATCTAAGTGCACTTGTTTTAGTTGTGCATTTGTGTATTCATTTTGTTTATTGAGTTAGTATATGTTATGTCCTCTAAAGCTGTTGCTGCTGCAGTGAGTAGAACAAAGAAACTCAATGGGAATAAATTTCTAACTTGGAAGAGACATTCGCCACATTTTTTTTACAAGATGGTAGAGATTATGTGTTAGATTGAGTGGTGGCTAGTCCTCCTGAGGACGTCGATGATGTTGCCAAGGCAGCATATAAAAAATTCTCATTAGAAGATAAAGGGCCAGATCAATAATATTACTCTTCATGGAACCAAATGTTGAAATCCTATTTCAGGATCAACCTACTGCTCATGCCATCTATCAAGCAGTTGGAGTAACTTACGAAGGTACATCATAGGCTCATATTAGAATGCTTGTTGCACAATACAACGGCATGCAAATGAAAGATAATGACCACATTGTTGATCACATCAATGCTCAATGCTATGTATGTGATTGCTAAGGAGTTCACAAGTTTAGGTTGCCTTATTTTTAATGAACTTCAAGTGGAAATTGTAATCAATAGCTTGCCTCCTTCTTAGGATTCAGTTATTGTATCGCTCAACATGTCAAATATTGTGCTTATTATGTAAGGACTGTTGGGTGTTATCGGGTTTCTCCGGATCGCTCACGCAGCGGAAAAATAAAACAACGATCCGTTTTCCCGTTTCGAAAAATTAAAATCGATTATCGGATAATCGAAGTTCTCACCGTGTGCGGATTCGAATTCGCAACCGTTCGGTTCCGTCGGTGCGACACCGCAAGCCGCACAAGTGCCCGGCCTCTAGCGAAGTCCACGCGATCCTCCCCGCGACGGATATCCTCGCGTTCCTCGTTCTTCGCAGCCCACGAAACCTCCGCCGGTCGCCGCAACGATCGCCGCAACGCGCGGACGATTTCCCGTCGAACGGGATTCGGAGAAGCGGGGGAGCAGATCTGGATCTGTCTGGACGCCAGAGAGAGAGAGAAACTAAGGAGGGGCGGTTAGGGTTAGCAGCAGCTTGTCCTGCTCAGCCCGTTCGCTATGTTTTATACTAACCGTGCGATTTTTCATAAAAACCCCCGGTTTATATAAAACCCACTTATTTATCCATCGCCTTGAGAATCATGTGCGTGTGACCCTCTAGGCCCAAGTACCAGTCCAGTTAATGGCCCAACAAGCCCAGTGACTCCTCACTGGCTTTATTAATCAATTAATAACCCTTTATTAATTAATTAATCAATCGAATTGATGTCGCACATCGAATTCGACAGGGTCTCCGATCACGTTGGGTGCCAAACAACACCGCGTGAACCCAGAAGGTATTGGGGTTAAGTAACCCACTCTTGGAACCTTTCCGCCGACAGTTACCGCGTGGATATAATCCTTCATTCGTACAATGCTCTCAAGTCAACTCAGGGCATGGCGAACTTTTAAACCCTAACCGGTCAACTCACTTGGATTGGATGTCGCTGATGAATATCGGAAAACTCCTTTCCCGATATTATCGTCCGCCCTGGCCAGGGACTTTCGCGCATCCTTCTTAGAGCATTCTCTCTTTAAGTACCGAGAGCGAATGATTCCTTATTGACACACAATTCCCTTCAACGGTATTCCGCTGTACCCAATCCTTGGCGTATTAGAATCCCGTGGCTAGAGATTCGTAAACCAAGGTCAAAGCACAAAAGTCCACCGACAAGGTGTCCTTGAAGTCTCAGGTCCGAGGACCATCCACGCAACTGCGACAATAGAATCAAGCTGGTTGACAGTGAGCTACAATACTATCTAGCGATTCAGTCGGATCAGTTCAGTGAACTCATTCTCCAATGAGCACCTACAGATTCGCCTTAGTGTCTCCACACAAGTGACTTATGAGATCAGTCACCCTCATCATATGAACATGAGTAATCTGTACTAGTCTAACCGGATATCCGATGTCCTTCTCGGATATCCTCCGACTAGGAACAATTAAGAATATGTGTGTTTAAGTGATCAGTCTCATTAGTATGATCTCATCATAATCTGATCACTATAGCACATATTTACGGACTTCATTATGAAACGATAATTAATGTGATTTACACATAATGAATATTATGCCATTTTATTAATAAATGAACGAGATTTACATAGTCAGATTGGCTTGTAGGCCACCTAAAACTAACGAGGACTTACAACCACATTGACTATTAAGGCACAGAGGAGAAAGAAGAAGACTATGACTAACTCTATGGTGGCTAATGTTGCTAGTGAGGAAGTCCTCTCTACTGCTAAATTGAATTATGTTCATCATTAGAAGCAAAACTTCAAGAAAAAGAAAAAAGAGAAAGATGTCCCAAAGTAAGGGACATATTTCTAGTAAGAAGATTGGGCCTTGCTTCAAATGTAGTACATGCACTAATAATGGCAAAGGTAAGGGCAAGTTCCCAAATAGGGGTGGTGGCATTTGTAAAGACATCATCAGTGTTGTTTCTGAGGTTCTCTTGACTGATGTTGATGATAAAGCTTGGTGGTTAGAGTCTGCCGCATCTGTGTTGGGATCGCTGTGTCGGGATCCGATCCTAAAACGCAGCGGAATAAAGAAGTTCGGGATCGGATCTGTCCCGCTTCGGTCGTTAAAACTAAAACCGATGTAGATCGATTTACCTTGCGCGATTCGAATCCGCGTCCGTTTTCCGGTTCTGTCTGAGCGATGCCGCAAGTCGCGCAGATGCCCGACCTCTAGCGGTATCCACGCGGTTCTCCTCGCGATGGATCGTCCTCACTTCCTCGCTCGCTGCAGCGCTCGAAGATCCCGTCTGACTGCGCGTGATCCGCCGCGACATGCGGATTCAGAGCAGTTGGGAACGGCACGCCCAGAGGAGAGAAAAAGTGGGGAAGAACGAATGACGGCTAGGTTAGGGTTGCTGGCCCCGGACGTAGAATCCGTTCTTTTATAAAAAGTCAGTTTGCAGTTTTTCACAAAAACCCAGACTTATCCGAAATCCTGTCGGATTATCCATCGACTTGAAAACCATTTGCGTGTGACCCTCTAGGCCCAATTACTAGTCCAGTTAATAGCCCATTAAGTCCAGTAACCCTTTACTGACCCACTGAATTAATTAATATCCTTATATTCAATTAATCAGCCGAATTTAATGTCCCACAATAAATTCGGACGGACTGCCGATCACATTGGATGCCAAGCAACATCGCGTGATCCTGGATGGAACTGGGGTTATCGCAACCCTCTATTGGAACCTTTCTGTCATCGGTTAGCGCGCAGATATAATCCTTCATCCGTACAATGTTCCCGAATCGACCTAGGGCATGGTTTACTGTTAAACCCTATTTGGTCGATTCACTTGAATCAGATGCTGCTAATCTGAATCCGATAACTCCTTATCGATTACAGAGTCCGCCCTGGCCAGGGACTTTAAGCGCATCATTCCCGGAACATTCTCTCTCAAACAACCAAGAGCGGATAATCCCGTATTGAACACACAATTACCTTCGAGGGCATTTCCCTGAACCCGATCACTTGACTTATTGATATCCCATGGTTAGGGATTCGTTCGTCAAGGTCAAAGCTCAGAAACCTACCAACAAGGTATCCTTGGAGTCTCAGGTCCAAGGATCATCCACGCAACCGTGACAATTGAATCGAGCTGGTTAACAGTGAGGTGATTACCATCCAGCGATTCATAGTCGGATCAGTTCAGTGAACTCATTCACCAATGAGCACCTATAGGTTCAGCATAGTGTCTCCACACAAGTGACTTATGGGATCAGTCACCCTCATCATATGAGCTGAAGTAACCTATACTAGTCTATCCGGATGTTCGATGTCCTATCTCAAACATCCTATGACTAGGAACAATTAAGAACATGTGTTTATAAGTCTTCGGTCCCGTAATTATGATCTCATCATAATCCGAAGACTATTGCACATGTTCATGGACTTCATCGTGATACGATAAACACAGATCGAATTAATTACACACAATGAATTATTGCCATTTATTGATAATCTGAATATGTACACAGTATCGGATTGGCTTTGAGACCATCTAATACTAACAATCTCCCACTTGGGCTAAAGCCAATCACTTTTATACAGAATACCCATATTCTCTAAGTGACGCTCAAAAACATTTTGAGACAAAGGCTTTGTAAGTGGATCTGCTATGTTGTCGGCTGAGGGAACTCTTTCCACCACGACATCTCCTCGAGCTATAATCTCTCTGATCAGATGAAAGCGCCGCAGAATGTGCTTCGACTTCTGATGAGACCTCGGCTCTTTCGCTTGAGCAATCGCCCCATTGTTGTCACACAGCAGTGGGACGGGACCAGATATGCTTTCCACCACACCAAGATCGCCGATGAATTTCTTCATCCACACAGCTTCCTTGGCGGCTTCAGCAGCAGCAATATACTCGGCTTCCGTTGTCGAATCAGCAGTGGTTTCCTGCTTGGAACTTTTCCAGCTCACTGCTCCCCCGTTGAGTGTGAAAATAAAACCTGATGTTGACTTGCTGTCGTCAGGATCAGACTGAAAACTCGAGTCAGTATATCCTTGCAGCTTTAAGTCTCCTCCTCCATAGACTAGAAATAGATCCTTAGTCCTTCTCAAGTACTTAAGGATGCATTTCACAGCCTTCCAGTGTTCATCACCTGGATCTGCCTGATGTCTGCTCGTAACACTTAGAGCATATGCTACATCAGGTCTGGTACATAGCATGGCATACATGATGGACCCTATGGCAGAAGCATAGGGGATTTTATCCATCACTGCCCTCTCTTCAGGTGTCTTGGGAGACTGACCTTTAGAGAGTAAAATTCCATGTCTCATCGGTATGAGACCTCTCTTGGAATTTTCCATGCCAAACCTTTTGACAATGGTTTCTATGTACATGGATTGGGTTAAAGCCAGCATCTTCTTTGATCTATCTCTATAGATCCGTATTCTTAATACGTAAGATGCTTCTCCCAAATCCTTCATGGAGAAGTTCTTTGACAGCCATATCTTTACTGATGACATCATTCCTACATCATTCCCAATGAGTAGGATGTCGTCAACGTAAAGAACCAGAAATGTGATTGCGCTCCCACTGTTTTTCTTGTATACACAGGGCTCATCTTCATTCTTAATGAAGCCATAAGATTTGATCGCCTCATCAAATCTTATGTTCCAGCTTCGGGATGCTTGCTTCAATCCATAAATGGACCTCTGCAACTTGCATACCATGTCTGGAGATTCTTTGGATGTAAATCCTTCTGGTTGTATCATATACACCTCCTCCTCAAGGTTTCCATTGAGGAAGGCAGTCTTCACATCCATCTGCCAGATTTCATAATCATGGTAGGCAGCAATGGCAAGAAGAATTCTGATGGACTTAATCATAGCAACGGGTGAAAAAGTTTCGTCATAGTCAATACCTTGTCTTTGACGATAGCCTTTTGCCACTAATCTTGCCTTATAAGTCTCAATACGTCCATCTGCACCGATCTTTCTTTTAAAGATCCATTTGCAGCCGATAGGTACTATACCATCGGGTAAATCTACCAAGTTCCAAACTTGGTTGATGTACATGGACTGTATTTCAGAATTCATGGCTTCCCGCCATTTCCCAGCCTCTGAACTTTCAATGGCCTCCTGGTAAGTCTTGGGATCATCATCCTCATTATAGAATATCCTTGAACCATCCAAATTAATATGTCCCACATATCTTTCTGGTGGTTTAGGTACTCTTTCAGACCTACGAGGTTCCTGCGTATCATTTTGAACAGGTTCAGAAACTGACGGTTCATCTGATGAACCATTGCTAGTTTGTGTGTCTGGAACTTCTTCCAGAATTACTTTACTCCCACTGTCCTTCTGGAGAATATAATCTTCTTCCAGAAAGACAGCTCTCCTGGCCACAAACACCTTTTGTTCGCCAGGATGATAGAAGTAATATCCATAAGTTTCCTTTGGATATCCCACAAATCTGCATTTGTCAGTTCTGGATTCCAGCTTATCTGCGTCATGTCTTTTAACATGAGCAGGACATCCCCAGACTTTAACATGTTTAAGGTCTGGTTTCCTTCCATTCCATATCTCATATGGAGTTGTCTCAACAGATTTGCTGGGTACCTTGTTCAGGATATACATAGCCGAGCTAAGTGCATATCCCCATAAGGACACTGGTAATTTGGACATGCTCATCATGGATCGCACCATTTCCATTAATGTGCGATTTCTCCTTTCTGATACACCATTCATCTGAGGTGTATAAGGAGGTGTAAGCTGAGAAAGGATACCATTATCCTTTAAGTATTTAATGAACTCAGTACTCAAGTATTCACCACCTCGATCAGATCGGATGGTTTTTATACTCTTTCCTGTTTATTTTTCTACTTCATTCTTAAATTCTCTGAATTTCTCAAAGGCTTCAGATTTATACTTCAATAAGTATACATATCCAAACCTTGAGTAATCATCAGTGAATGTAATGAAGTATGAGAAACCACCAATGGCTTGGGTTGACATAGGACCACATACATCTGAATGTATGAGTTCTAATATGCCTTTGGCTCGTTCTCCAGTTCCACTAAATGGAGACTTAGCCATTTTACCCATTAAACATGACTCACAGGTTGCATATGATTCATAATCAAATGGATCCAAATATCCATCTTTATGCAACCTTTGGAGTCTGTTTTCACCAATGTGTCCTAGCCTACAATGCCATAAGTAGGCTTTGTTCATTTCATACTTACTTCTCTTAATCGAAGAACCGATATGTAAATTATCATGAGACATATTCAATAGATACAATCCATTGGACAAAATAGCAGAAGCTATTAATTTATTTCTGAAATAAATTGAACAACTATTGTTCCCAAAATTTAAATTGTATCCAATTCTATCTAAACATGAAATAGAAATGATGTTCCTTATTATGCTAGGTACATAATAACAATCATCTAATAAAAATGTGTCTCCGGATGGTAGCTTGAGCTTCACTGTCCCCACAGCGATCGCCGCAACTCTTGCGCCGTTACCTAGCCTCAGCTCCACCTCTCCGGTCCTCAGCTTACGTCTTCTTGTCAGTGCCTGCACAGAATTGCAGATATGAGATACACATCCAGTATCTAATACACATGATGTACAATCTCTTATTGACAAGTTTACATCTATCATATAGATACCTGAAGCGTCCTGCTGCTTCACAGTTCCTTGAGCCTTGTCCTTGAGGTATTCCTTGCAATTCCTCTTCCAATGCCCTTTCTGGTGACAGTAGAAGCAATCACCTTTCTCAGCATTTTTACCCTTGTCTTTCTTGACAACCTTTGCCTTTCTCTGAACGTTGTTCTTATTCTTTCGAAAAGCTTGGACTGCAAGTCTTTTTCTGTTGGTCTTACCAACCATTAGGACTTGGGGTTTATCCTTCACAAGGTTCCCCTCAGCAGTCTTTAACATGTTCAGCAGTTCAGCTAAGGTGGCCTGGATCTTGTTCATGTTGAAATTGACAATGAACTGAGCATATGAAGGTGGAAGTGAAGACAACACAAGGTTTGTGTGCATCTCCTTGGGAAGTGTAACCCCAAGAGCATCCAGCCTCTCCACCCACTCAATCATCTTCAGCACATGATTCTGTACTGAAGTTCCCTCTGCCATCTGAGCTTTGAACAGATTCTTCAATATCTCATATCGTTCGATTCTGCTCTGCTCACCAAAGAGCTCCTTCAAATGGAGCATGATGGATCTAGCATCCATCTCTTCATGTTGCCTCTGCAACTCATTGCTCATAGAGGCTAACATGTAGCATTGGGCCATGGTGGAATCCTCCTTCCATTTCTCATACGCTATCATTTCCTCCTCTGGAGCATCCAATGCTGGTTCAGCAGGAGGTTCAGTATCCAAGACGTAGGCAATCTGCTCAGACCTGAGGACTATCTTCAGGTTTCTGAGCCAGTCTGAGTAATTGGTGCCTGTCAAACGGTTGGCATCAAGTATGCCTCGCAACGGGTTATGGTGCGACATTCTCGCCTACAGGAGATAATTAATTGATAATTAGCAGATATTCAGATTATCTAAAACAAGATATGGTCTTTTATTATCTAGTTTTACTCCCACTAATTTTCGACGGACTGTATAACCTTCAGATATACAGAACGGGAGACGCCGACTATCTCCTAGTGGGGATCAGAATCTCCAAGCATCACAGTATGACCTCGGGTAAACACATAGTATCATACTGCTATCTCAGAGCAATCATCTCATGATAATTGCAACTCCTTGCAATATCCGATCGTACTTCGGCTCCCAAGTTTAATGGTCCCGGGTAACACAGTAGACCATTATCCCCGGTCTAAGCTTTACCATCAATACGTGACAGAGTAAAGTAGAAACATAGTTCCCGGGTAAACACGTGGATGACTATATCGTTCCTCTACTCTTATCCAAAGGCATCTTATGCCATGATCAACAGTCCTCTCATCAGTTAATGGCAGACCTCGGATAAACACATAGTATCTGCCACCACCGAATTAAGTTCTATCAATCATATTGATGGAGAGCCACGCGGTACATTCTCAATGACTCGCGCTACGGCTTAGAGTTTGTAACGAAGGTTTTGCTTATTTAATTTGGTCTCATCCTAGGTGATAGTATTAAATATATCGAATATATTTATTAATACTAATAACCTAGCAAATATAAAGCACACGCATCACATACATGTCATTAGTGTGGTCATGGACGGCACTGCGGTTTGACTTGAGCCAGACAGTCAAACGCACACATACACACAATATAACAACTTATATCATGAGTCTGCAAACCCATGAATGCAATGAACTCCTTCATTTTCATCTGGTCAGCAGTTGTGGATTATCCTCGCTCCGCGTGCATCCACCTCGATCAAATTACATCGTAATTCCCAATTACATGATAATTCAGAAGAGGAAGCCTTATGGCGATTACATCAAGGAGGAAGGTAGAAGTACAATGGAATATGAGAGGGAGAGGTTCGCAGACCTCTATTTATTAATACACAATAAACCACACAATCACATTCCACATCCACAAGTAATACCCGTCCATGACCACCATGTGTTTTATTAAACAAACCACACATGAATAGCGCATCAAATGGCTAAATTAAAATTTTCGAAAATAATAATAATTTTGGTTTCATAAAATCAGGGACCAAACAAAATTTGGATTATTTGGAATTTTCGAAAACTTTAGTATTTATTGCAAGCATGCTAATTTAAATCCAATTTAAACAAGCAAATCAATAACACATCAAAAATGCATTAAAATCTAAAATTAACGGCTTCAGAAATATTCCATACTCAATTTGAACAATTCAAATATTTATGGGGTTAATCTAACAATTAGATTGCATAAGGTTTAATCTAACATTTAGAATTAATTTAATTAACAACCTTTTGTTAATTAATAAACCTTAATAAGGGCCCAATCAAAATTGAATTTAATAAAAACAGTAAAATCATATTTTACAGATAATTATTAAACCAATTTTATAACTAGAATTTTAAAAACTAAAAATTTTAATCAACTGGGCCCCCTTTAAAGGGCTCAGCCCTGCTGAGCCCCTGGCTCGGGCCAGGGCCGAGCCAAGGCGCAGCCAGGGCCGAGCCAGGGCGCAGCCAGGGCCGAGCCAGGGCGCAGCCAGGGCTCGGACCCAGGTCCGAACCCTGCTGCGCCTGGCTCGGGCCGCCTGGCACGAGCCAGGGCCCAGCCGGGCCGGTTCGGTCGGCGCCGGCCGAACCGCCCGAGAGTTCCCTGCGTTGCAGGGAACCCGACGGCGCCGTGCCCTTTTGGGCTTCCTCTCCGGCGCCGGTACCGGCGGCGATCGGGGACCGGACCTTGTCGCCGGCGAAGCCCATACCACCGGCGAGCTTCGGTGACCGGTGGTGGCCACGGAGGTGCCCCGGAAAGGGGTTTATTCGCCCCCCTTTCTCTCCCAAAAAATCTGTTTTTGCAGGTTTCTCAAACCCGTGGGGAGGAAGAAGAAGGTTCATGGCCGCTCTTTCACGGCTACCCATGCCACCAACAACTCGACCAGGGTCATTGGGCATGATCTACAGCGATTAGAACCCCTTAAAATCCATCTCTATGGATCCGACCACATCAAAAACGCCCCGTTCTTCGTCCAACGAAGAACACGACGAAAAACCCCCAAAAATAAATTTTTCTTCAGATTTAAATCACGATCTCATCGCAGTAATCATGTAATGATTATAAATCTTTCAAGAACATAAATCTAAGCATGGAATAAATTCAAAAACCATAAATTTTAGAGACCGAAACGGTGAAAACACAGTGGAACCTGGCTCTGATACCACTGTTGGGATCGCTGTGTCGGGATCCGATCCTAAAACGCAGCGGAATAAAGAAGTTCGGGATCGGATCTATCCCGCTTCGGTCGTTAAAACTAAAACCGATGTAGATAGATTTACCTTGCGCGGATTCGAATCCGCGTCCGTTTTCCGGTTCCGTCTGAGCGATGCCGCAAGTCGCGCAGATGCCCGACCTCTAGCGGTATCCACGCGGTTCTCCTCGCGATGGATCGTCCTCACTTCCTCGCTCGCTGCAGCGCTCGAAGATCCCGTCTGACTGCGCGTGATCCGCCGCGACATGCGGATTCAGAGCAGTTGGGAACGGCACGCCCAGAGGAGAGAAAAAGTGGGGAAGAACGAATGACGGCTAGGTTAGGGTTGCTGGCCCCGGACGTAGAATCCGTTCTTTTATAAAAAGTCAGTTTGCAGTTTTTCACAAAAACCCAGACTTATCCGAAATCCTGTCGGATTATCCATCGACTTGAAAACCATTTGCGTGTGACCCTCTAGGCCCAATTACCAGTCCAGTTAATAGCCCATTAAGTCCAGTAACCCTTTACTGACCCACTGAATTAATTAATATCCTTATATTCAATTAATCAGCCGAATTTAATGTCCCACAATAAATTCGGACGGACTGCCGATCACGTTGGATGCCAAGCAACATCGCCTGATCCTGGATGGAACTGGGGTTATCGCAACCCTCTATTGGAACCTTTCTGTCATCGGTTAGCGCGCGGATATAATCCTTCATCCGTACAATGTTCCCGAATCGACCTAGGGCATGGTTTACTGTTAAACCCTATTTGGTCGATTCACTTGAATCAGATGCTGCTAATCTGAATCCGATAACTCCTTATCGATTACAGAGTCCGCCCTGGCCAGGGACTTTAAGCGCATCATTCCCGGAACATTCTCTCTCAAACAACCAAGAGCGGATGATCCCGTATTGAACACACAATTACCTTCGAGGGCATTTCCCTGAACCCGATCACTTGACTTATTGATATCCCATGGTTAGGGATTCGTTCGTCAAGGTCAAAGCTCAGAAACCTACCAACAAGGTATCCTTGGAGTCTCAGGTCCAAGGATCATCCACGCAACCGTGACAATTGAATCGAGCTGGTTAACAGTGAGGTGATTACCATCCAGCGATTCATAGTCGGATCAGTTCAGTGAACTCATTCACCAATGAGCACCTATAGGTTCAGCATAGTGTCTCCACACAAGTGACTTATGGGATCAGTCACCCTCATCATATGAGCTGAAGTAACCTATACTAGTCTATCCGGATGTTCGATGTCCTATCTCAAACATCCTATGACTAGGAATAATTAAGAACATGTGTTTATAAGTCTCCGGTCCCGTAATTATGATCTCATCATAATCCGAAGACTATTGCACATGTTCATGGACTTCATCGTGATACGATAAACACAGATCGAATTAATTACACACAATGAATTATTGCCATTTATTGATAATCTGAATATGTATACAGTATCGGATTGGCTTTGAGACCATCTAATACTAACAATCTGCACATGTAGCTAAGTCAAGGGAGCTTTTCACTGATTTCAAGGAATTGAAAACCAACGAGGACATGATTTATATGGTTAACAACTCACACTGTGATGTGCTTGGCACGAGGACAATTCGTCTGAGACTACTAGGTGGTAATTACTTGGTACTAACTGATATGCTCTTTGCTCCCATGATAAGGAAGAGCTTAATCTCAATTTCTCTACTTGATAAAAAGGGAGTTGAAACTCATTTAAAGGTTAGAAAGGTCATTGTTAGCCACATGAATAATATTGTATTTAGTGGTACTTTAGTTAATGACATCTACAAACTTATGTGCACTCTGCTACTATTAATAATATGATTGATTTTAATACCTTACTTATTTGTATTGTGATGATTCATTGATATGGCATCTTTGATTAAGTCATGTGAACATTAATAAGATGCACCCTATGGTTAATTTTGGTTTGTTGCCAAAACTTGATAATAACTTGAATGCATGTGAAAATTGTTTATCTAGTAAATGATAAGGTTACCCTTTGGTAAAAGAAAAAAGATAAGAGAATCTTTTAGAAGTTATTCATACTAACATATGTGGTCCTATTAATGTTAAAACACATAGAGGTATATCATATTTCATTACTTTTATTGATGATTATTCTAGATATAGTTATGTGTATTTGATTACTAGAAAGTCTTAAGCCTTAAATAAATTTAAAGAGTTTAAGGTATAAGTTGAAAACCAATTAAGTAGCATTGTTAAGGTTCTAAGGTTAAATAGAGGTGGTGAGTACAATCTGACTTATTTAACGACTTTTGCAAATCAAATGGAATAATTCATCAGTTTACCATGTCATCTACACCTCAACAAAATGAGATTGTTAAATGAAGGAACCGAATCTTGTTGGACATGATGAGGTCCATGTTAAACCATTTAATGTTAAGAACTCATTTTTAGGATGAGGCATTAGCAACTGTCATATATATTTTAAATCGAGTTCCATGCAAAATCACTACATTTACACCATATGAGTTATAGATTGGTAAGAGTCCTAACTTGAGTCATCTTAGGGTTTAGGGTTCGAGGGCACATGTGAAAGTGCCAGATCGAAATAGAAGTAAGCTTGATCCAAAAACAATAAAGTGCAACTTTATTGGGTACTTTGACCAAACAGGAGGAGGATATAAATTTGTTATACATTACTCTAATGGGTCAATGGGGGTATTTGATAGTCAAGATGCTTACTTCTTGGAAGAGCATCTTAATCTTAGTAATCCAATAAAGAAGCTTGAATTGTTTGGTGTTCAATGACTCACAGAGTCATCTTCTCTTGACCAAGAAGAGGTCATTGAAATCCCTACGCAAGTAGATCCTATCACCCGTATTCTTTGAGATATAAGACCGTCTTCAATGTTGAAGGATTATTATATTATGATGGGTGACACAAATGAAATATGTGAAGAAACTCTTGGTGATGACCCTCAAACTTAAGACTAGGTACTTAAGTCTAAGGACTCAATTGAATGGCTAAAGGCTATTCAAGACAAGTTAGAACCAATGGACAAAAATCAAGTGCGGGAGTTAACAGCTTTCCCAGAGGATAGACAATTGTTGTAAATGGATATTTAAGAAAAAGTTAAAATCTAATAGATTCATTGACACATATAAAGCCATAGTAGTGGCTAGTGGATTTACTCAGAAAGAAGGAATTTATTTTATGGAGACTTATTCTCCAGTATCTGTATTTACTTCTATCATAGTGTTATTGTCTATAGTTGTCATCTTAGGCCTTGAATTACGTTAAATGAATGTGAAAAAGACATTTCTTAATGGTGAATTAGAGGAAGAGATTTATATGCGGCAACCTGAAGGGTTCAATATCACAGGTTAGAAAGATAAGGTGTGTTGACTGACTAAAGCCATATATGGATTTAAATAGTCACCAAGACAGTGGTATTTCACCTTTCATATAGTGATTACGGAGTACGGGTTTATTTCTACCTCTTATGACCCATGTGTGTACTCTCTAGTTGGTAAGGGTAAGTTCTTAACTTTGAAAGTTTATGTTGATAATATATTACTTGTAGGAAATGATTTAGATATGGTGGGTAGAATGAAAGAGTGGCTCAAAACCTAATTTGACACCAAAGATATGGGTGAAGCTTCATTTATTCTAGGTATAAAGAGAGACAAAAAGGCTAAAAAACCATCTATATCTCAAGAAATATATCTATAAAGCGTGTTAAAATGTTTTGGAGTGCTTAGATGGAAAATCATTGACTTTCCGATATATAAATGGATTAACTTATCAAAAAAAATGGCATCATCATGTGAAGTGGAAAGACTTGAGATGCAGTCTAAGCCTTATACCCAAGTAGTTGGCAATTTAATGTATGCCATGTTCTGTACCCATCTTGATTTAGGATTTACAGTAAGTCTTGTGAGTAGATACCAAAGTAACCCAGGTATACAATATTGACAAGTTATTAAACGAATACTTCGATATTTGTTAGGTAATAAAGATCTAAAACTCACATATCATGTCGATGAGTTGATTCTTGTTGGTTATATAGATTAGGATTGTAGGCACCGGAAATAACCCTGCGCTCAACTGGTGAGCGGAGACCCATTCCTGTGGCTATGAACCCGGGATAGAAATGATGAAAAAAAATACCAAAATGGAAGGTAAGGAACTTGATGTACTAAAACATAAAGAACAAAATGGTGATCGCCAAAGTGTTTTACCTCGACCCAGAAGGACTACATTGATCATGAATGCACTCCGAGACCTCTTCGTATGTAGCGGAATTTATAGTCCATACTCCCTTCCCCTCGGCCGGCCAAGGAGACGGGGCCTCACGCCTTGATTTCTTACAAATTAACTATAAAACAAAACACTCATTAGACTCTTAATTAGCATAGTATATGTTCACTGAGTTAAGAATATATCAATTGGGGGTGAGCTTACCAGATGTGTGGGCGAGAAGGATGAGTGACCAAGTGTTATGATCATCCACCTTCCCATTTTTGGTGTTTTGGATTAAAGTAAACCCCTTAGCAAGGACCTAAAATACCTAATCATGAGTGCATGTGTGTGCAAAAGGGATCTAAACATGGATGAAATCTTAAATGTGTGCATACATATGTAAGAGTATGAAAAAATGATGAAAAAAATGAAATATGAGAGGAGAGTAGGGTTCCCTTTTTGACACCGAAGAGAGGGCTACGTGGGCACAAGGTTGATGACGCATTCCTCCTTCCTAGAGCTTTCAAAACTCCATGATCGTCCCTTCCCACGAGCTTTAAAAGAGAGGTCTAGTATTAGGCTATGAAGTCTCTCTTTTCTCTCTCTTTTGGTGGAAAATGGTGCCCTAACCCTAGTGGACCCTCTTAGCCTCGCCTCCAAGGTGGAAGGGATGTTAAATAGGTCAAGGAGGCCGAGCTCAAACTTTAGGAACTCCCTCCTTTGTGAACAAATGGATGAAGATGGAGAAGAGTAGGAAGTGGGCTCCTAAACAAACCCTAACCTAAAACCTAATAAAAAATTGCCACCTAAGTCTTAATCAACTTCTTCTCAATCTATTAGAGTGAAAAAATGCGGGAGAAATAGTAAAAAATCCGAGCAAATAGCGCATATAAAGATTGGGGAGGATTTTGCAACTTATGCATCAGAAGGCCAATTACCTGGCCGTCTCATCCCATTAGATGACCAGCTACCTAGCCGTCTGATCATGAGACGGCCAACACTCTAGCCGTTTGATGCATCAGATGGCCATCGATCTAGCCTTCCAATGCACCTGACCCAAAATGTTAAAAACTTGAAAAAAGTTAAAGAAAATGTCAAAAAAGTCAAAAGGGTTTTTAAAAAATAAGTTTTTAAAAGTCTAAATACGTTAAAAAATAAAATGGAGAATCTTAAAACAGTCAAAAAGATTTTTAAAATCATGTACCTTTGAAATATAAAAGTTTTGTGACAAATACATTCGATGGCCAGGTAGGTGGCCGTTTGATGCATAAGAAGGCCACCTACTTGGCCGTCGGATACATCAGAAGGCCAACACTTTGGCCTTCTTATCCATCAAACGGCCATCGATTTAGCCTCATGATACATTCATTAAAGATGACAAAAAAATATTTAAAAAGTTAAAATTTAAATTTTAAAAGATTCAAATGAGTGGAAAAAAAGATAAAATGGATCAACATAAAAATCCGTTAACACAAATAAAGTTCAAATCGATTTATAGAGTGGGCTAAAATTGGGTGTCTACAAAGATTATGAGGGTGATCCTTATGATAGTAAATCAACCTCGGAATTTGTATTCATGTTTGGTAGTGCATCAATCTCATGGACTTATAAGAAGTAAAAATGTACTGCTAGATCCATAATGGAAGCCGAGTTTGTCGCTTGCAATTTAGTAACTATTGAGGCTGTGTGAATTAAATATTTTCTAGCTGATTTAAAGCTAAGAGTGTGGACTGATGATCCTATTTTGCTGCATCGTGATAATCAATGAGCAGTGACAATATTGAAAAATAAAGAAAGTAGTTCTGTCGCGTTTCTTCTATGCGAGAAATTTGCGTGATCTCCGTAATATTATTTTTCTCTTTTATTATTGATTCTTATCAAATAAAAGAGTCCCCACCAGACAAGAACCCTGAATATTTATCCTCCCGTGCTAACACGTCAAAGAGGAATCTTACGGGCATCAGTGTGGGAGACTACGTGGGTTTCTACTTGGGGGAAGGCTACGTGTCTATATATTTATGTTCATGCCCTTCTTGCATAATTGTTCAACTTCTTTATTAAAATAAGTGCAACTTAAATTAAATTATCATAGCTAATATTTTGCATAATCATTAGATTATGACTTAAAATATCTAACAGAATTAACCTTATTTTAAGAGTAAGACTTCACATTCTTCTTTTGTTTTACCATCAAGGCTGCGCAAAGGAGGTTTTAGAGGACACCACAAACTTGGCATGGAATTGGATCCTTTGAACCCATTCCTCTGGGTCACTGTGTGTCTTTAGGTGCATCAAAGAGGGATGAATGTAGTGGTAGAGTCAAAGAACTTTGAAACGGGCACAAAGTAGAATTAAATTTGATAAAAAATATTTATTTATATTTTTAAATAAAAAACTTATAAGTAAGTTTACTTATAAGGAAACGAACCGGTTGTAGCCACTAGTGGGTGAACTGATATCTATCTAGGTGTAAGAGCAATACTTGCGGTACTGAAGTGTTGGACTGACTCGACAGTGCAGTACGGTCTGTTAGATTATTTGATTGTTGATTGTACCAAGGATATAATTTTTTTAATTCTTGTGCTAAAAATTTAGAAGAGTGGCTGCAACCTAAAGGGAGTTATCATCTGCATAATCTGATTTTTGATTAGATGATTAAAATAATAATAAAAAGGATCATGCCCATATACGATCTAATGACTCGTGTGAGTTGCAGTACAGTAGGTATTACTCTTAGGCGTAATTTACAGTCCCAATATGTAAAGATGTTTTAAGACTTACCACATTGAGTTTAATGGGGAGGAAAGTTATAAAAAAATATATGTATAAAATCGAGTTCGTTCCACCGTGATATATTTTCTCGAAGAGCTCGGCATGCATGACCGTTGTAAGAAAAACAAAGGAAAGGAGAGAAAAATTAATTGTTCCCTGTTTTAGAGGTCTATCAATCACAAATGACTCTGGAGTTGAAGACTACTGGAGTTCTTTCCTCCCGTGTGCTGAAGGAATCCTCACACAACAAAACGACAAGAGTTTAGTGGGAAACACAACAAAGATTTTTATAAGACTCTTTTATTTATAATGACACTTCAGTGAAATGAAATGTAGATTAAAAAATAAATAGCATAATCCTTGTAGCATTTAGAGTGAAAACAAATGCTGTCGTAAACTTGTATGAGATCAAATTTACTAATCCTTGTGGCTCCGGCTGTCCAACGTTCGGCCTGGCTCTGGATCCAGTCAAGTAATAGACCCCAACCCAGCCCGGCCCAAGAAGCAAAGGCCCGTTTCCGGCCCAAACTCCTGCCTGGTTTCCTTCCTGCTGAGGGGACCAAAGAAAGGAGACGATGGATGGGGGAGGATTCAGTAGAAAGACGTTAGTTTGTGTGTGGTGAAAGCTATCCATTAATTGGTGAAGCAAAGAAAGGAGCAGCTCAAGAGCAAGAACGCACGTTGGGCAAGCAAGGTTTGATGAAGGTCAAGTTGGACCATTTCAAATTCAGAATTAAGTTATCACTCATACGCAGTTCGATCCAAAATGAATCCAACAGATCATCCAATTTGGACTCAGTGAATTGGGGTTGGATTGAATTGGCCATTTGGCCTAAATTTACAGACATATGATGGAAATCATTTATTATAATAAAGCAGCAGCATCACACAAGAAGAACTAATATCTTGTGTAGAGCTGTGATACTCTAGTCTTCCTTAACAGTAAACCAAAATATATAATATTTCAACCTCTATCTTCTATAATCTTCATAAAAATAATAGAAAACTAAGAGACTTGGTTCAACCAATGCCAATGGTATGAAGGTGAAGACTCTATGCACTTCCTGAACCAAGAACCATCATTTCTTATTTCATCTATAATGACAACATAAAAAAAGGTATAAAACAAAACCATGCTTAAAAATAAAATATTAGAACTCGGAGAGTTAGTAGATACGACTTTGCTGCTAGAATGTCGAAGTGAGCTTAAATATTAGAGATGTCAATGATGAAGCACAGGTTGATCTACACTTCATATTACTACTATGTGACCACTCTCCATTCATCTTCTCTCTAGCTCTTCTTCTCCTTTCTGTCTCTCTATGACAACATGGAACGGGTGGGTTGGCTCAACCTCTCCCAACAAGCCTTTAGTTTTAGTCTTTTCTGTCTCCAATCCTCTCAAGGCTGCAAGGGAGGTCGGTCTACACTTGGTTATTGTGCTCTCTCACATATGGCAAACTCTGTGCCCCATTGAGGTTTGATTGTTTGAAGGATTTTTTGCAAATAGTTGCCTAAAAAGTCGCATATATGTAAAAGACCTATACTTTACATATATGCAGAAATCCCTATAGAACTGAACACATGTAATTGGGCTGAGGTGAGATATTCTATTCTACAGAGTCCTTGTTTATATAATACACAAGTACAGACAGTTACAGAAATCAACAACAGTTACAACTGCACAAGACACATCTTATACTGTGGAGGCATGACAGTTACAGGAATCAACAACAGTTACAACTGCAGAAGACACGTCTTATGTTGTGGAGGCATAACTCGTTCAATCTTAGAAATGTGTTCTGGTGGTAGTGAACACGCTTCTATTGTGGAGGCTTAACAAGAACCATTGTCTGTGTAAAGACTATCATCATCATCGTCATCATCGAAGGCCTTGTTTGTTTCATTGATTTTTGGAGAACTGCCTTCCCATAGTAGACTAACTAACAATGCAGCTTTTATAATATTTTTCATAAGCCAAGGTTTTATACTTCATGACATCATAGTTTATATTTTGTGTCAGCAAACTAAGATGGGTAAAAATACCTTCAAAAAGTTTAATACATGCGATGTGGAGGACAGGAGAAGGACCGACGACAACATGGGCAATAGAGATTCGGCATCCTCCTAATGTGAAAACTTACCTGTTGGCCAAGTCAGTATAAAACGAATTATATGAAATATACACAACTGTGGCCGGATTGCTCGTAAACATGTTGAGATAAATAATTGGAAAGGTGGTGTGGCTGAAGCAACAAAGATGATCAATAACTCAAGGAGATCTAAGGAATGGAGGCCAATATGTGATGCAATGAACTATACAAAATTGTGGCCAAGAGTGCTTGTACAGGTTGAGATCAGTAATTGGAATGAGATTGTCGCTCGAACAGGCGCAGCCTTTGTATGATATGCATCTGAAGAAGAATCCCGAGTTTCGTAGTGTTGAAATTTGATATGAACAAGCATATGATAGAAGAGCATGGTGATTAACGGATAATGTTCTCAGAGCTATGAGGCTTGGTGACAAATGGAGCCAATGGATGCAAGTTATGTCCTTGTAAACGGAACACGTAGCTAAAGGTTTAGACCAACTTGAGGTTTAAGTCGGAGACGAATGCCTGCACAGGACAAGATATAGATCGAGTCACGCAGGAACAAGTATTGGGCAGATACTTGGGAGTGCTCAGTGTGCCTAACAGAGCCTCAGAAGCAGCATTCATGGTATTAATGGAACATATGGATAGGAAATTGCTCCCATGGAAGGGTAAAAGCCTGTCTCAAGCAGGTGCCAGGTAGAGTCGCTCAAGTCAAGCATGTGCATGCTTGTGACCATATCAAACTTATGGGCTGCTTGAACTAGTTTGAACAAATCTCTATTCAACAATTTGGCAAGAAACGCAAAGACTTTATCTGGAAAGGGACAGGAGATAGTGTCAGAAGGAGTGTGGAGCCTGGTTCATATATAACGGGTTGTCCTAGACTTCTTATATTTAAATGGACGTATCATCTCTTGTAATTATAACCCATACAAAGAAGATGTAGGAAAGCATATCGCCTCCAAACTACGTAAAAATCTCCTGTGTTCTTATGTGACACATTTGATTCTTTCTTCCCCCTCTTTTATCTTCTTGTCTTTTGTCCATGGCTGCGGGATACTGCAGTTCCTAACAGATGGCCAAGGTGTGGTGCACTTACAAGAGTTTACAAGAGGGACATGTAGCTGACTAGACAGCCCTCATAAGGTGGTGTGGCTACCAGGTCCTACAAGCAGGCTCGCTTTTCAAGTGTCCAGAAGATATTACAAACTCACCATGACCCTGTCTGCCAAGATGGTACACCGAGCAACCTGTGGAGAAGTATTTGAAGAGGGCAATACCCGTGCTCATTTGGAGATGGCCGACTACCAAAGGAGTTAAAATTACGGCTCTGAAGGGATCACTGCCAGGGAATAGGCAACTGGATATGGAATTCTGAACAATGCTGGCTATATGTCCAAGTTGGGACCACTCAATTGAAGATCTCAACCATAGTTTCTTCAAATGCCTGAGTGCAGCTGAGCGGTAGGATCAAGTCGAGGACGCTACTCTGGGGCCAAACTCCCTGTTTTGCCCAACTACTGTCACAAATGCTGCACAGATCAAAATGTTACTTTTTGCGTTAATTCATTAATTCTGTCACATCGTGCATGGGTACAATCTTTTGTTTTATTTTATTTTATTTTACAGTTATCTAATTAATGATCAGGTGGTTTAAGTAATTATTTCTTTAGAAGGTAACCCGCTAACTGTATTAGTATAAATGAATGGCATGAATCAATTATGCTAACACTCTCCACCTTCAATGGCCGGATAAATAGTCCATGGAAGCAACTGACTTCATGGTGAAATAGGATGGATTATGACGGGACTAATTATTTTAGATTGCTTATTTAGAATAAAGAGTGTTTCATTTTGACAGCGGGGCGGAATCCAAAACAGCAAACTAAATTCTTGAGGATAGATTAGAATTACTTATTCACCTATTTTTAGGAATAAATAATTCTGACGTGGAATAACTAATCACCTCAATCAAATTAGGATTAACCTTAATTTTTGACAATAAGATGCCTTATTCATCCCTTATTCTGCAAACAAAGTGACTAGAGCGAATAATATTTTGGACCTCAAGCTGGACTTGGTGCCGAGTGCTGCAACGAGGTCAGAGATGCAAGGGTCGTGACATTCTAGACATGGATGCAAGTCGGAATGAGGGTGACCTAGAATAGAGAGTGGAACCAAATATCAACTATGAACCAGTTTTGGAAAAAATAAATAAAATAGAGAGATAAAATGACAACTTATGAAAGAGCCATTATATAGACCATGGCTGTATCTCCTCATATTCCCCATTGTAATAAAGTTATACAATCCCCACTTTCACCCAAAGAAAAACCTCTACAAATCCTTCATTAGATACAGGCAACCTCTGATTTATAAGATAAGACATCCAGTAACAATAGTGAGCAAGGTTAGCCGCATTGGTGATGCAGTAAGACTCCGAACATGGAAAAGGCAATAATTGTCCACCTAAAATTTACTTGTACTAACCCAACAAGGCAGCAATCACGGTGAATATATACAAAACGGAACTTAACCTTCATTTAATTAACTTTGATGCCATGTGTCCCACAACCATGCCAAGCTTTAATTCATATATATAGTACTGCTGATTTTCAACTGCATAACACTTGCATGAAAGGAATCCTGAAGAATTAACACTGATTTTTCAACTGCAGCATACTAATTTCCATAACAAGCAACCTTAAGCCTATGGTGTTTGGCATCAGTTCTTATGTTTAACCAGATATTTTAAATGGTTATGAACCGTTTATAGAAGGCAGTTCTAGCATTAATCTTACTATTGGATAAGTCCAAATCATGGTTCAACTGGCCAGCCTCATGCTGGTTCTGGAATACTTGTCTATAGACCTTACGCACCATAAACGATTTACTTAAAATAGATTATCAAATTAAGGCATGCATATATTTGACTCTAGTGTCGTCTTTAAGGCATTTGTTCAAACACAGCGAATTAGAAGTTTAGGGCGTGTTTGGTAAAATTTATACTTAAAAGTTATTTTTGACTTTCACTTTTACATAGAATGAGTTGAATGAGAGAAGTTATAACTAATTTCAGTTTGTTACAAAAGTCAATTCTTTTATAATAATCTCACTTTTTCTCCAATTTTATAAGCTCTGCTCTTATAGTTTTTAATTGGAAGTTAAAACACAAAAAAAATACCACATAAATATCTTTCAAGATTTAATAACTTCCATGAAAAGAACTAAATGATAATGCAAAAATATTTTCAATTGAAAGCTGCGCGAAACACGGCCTTAACCTAAGGGGAGTGCCTTCACTGCCTTGTGTTCGAGAAGAGGTAGCCTCCAAGCCCTGGTGCTTGTGACGTTTCCATCGTACGCATGCTGCCACGACCATGGCAATTGTGTCCACGATCAAATAGATGCTCTATTACAGTCTAGGCGCTGGGTCCACGGCAAGGCTGCATGTAAGTAGTTGCAGCCGCAAGGGTGTGTACGAACAAGAGGAAGAGAGGGAGGCCTTGAACTGGTCAGTTGATCGTGGTCTCCAACCATGAGCGAGAGATCATACCAGACGTCCAAGTACAACAGACCGTGGACCGGACGATCAAATGAACCAGCAACAAAAAAGCCCACAATTCACTAATTATGATATATGTTATAGATTAGAGAGAGAGACCCATTTTTGAAACAAATGTCTACAGAGATCCAGGAACCACTAAACTACAAGGATCCGAAAAAAGGACCCCGTCAACAGCGATCACAATTAAGATGATGGACGTAGATACTAAAAAGCAAGAAGCATAGGAACACTTGAATCATCTTCCATGTGCAGTGATGCGTGCGTTCTTGGGACCGAGGCTTGTTAACAAAGCAACCTCCTTTCCTTTCCAAGTATATATATATACATTGGGGGACACCTCATGATCTCCTTCACACCCACATGTTTTCGCACATTTTTGAGACTGCGGCCCATATGAACGAACGCCCACAAGAAGAAGATAAATAAGATAATATTCGCATATGCCCGCACCAGCACCATATGAGAGCATTTAATTGCGTGGAACCAAAATTTCCACATGGAAACAATTGTTCAGTTCCATCCCATGTGCCTGCCCATTGATCACGCCTGATGTATACAGTATACCTCCAAATGCGCCATCGGCCCCTGATTGGGACATTCCCACCGTAAGGCCTCTGGTTGCATCTTAAAATATCTTCAAATCCTATGATACCAGGGGACGCTAGCGTTAAATGTCCACGCGGACTTGTGTGTCAACATCGGTGTCAGGTGTCCCGTAGTGTCCGAGTGTCCAACATGTCTCTCGTTAAATAAAAGTGTTCATCGATTATAAGTTAAATTTAGCTTTTGAAAACGTCACTTTTAAAATCAGTAAAAATAAAATTCATAATTTTAAAGTCACTGATTTTGAAATAATCTATTTTCATTTAGTGCAATGTTAGAGTGGAAATTGAAAACGGTTAAAAACAAAATTTTGGAGATCAACTATTTTAAAGTACGAACGCTCTAAGCATATAATAAAATAACTTAATAATTTACAGCATTCTAAATGTAAGGGAAACGTCATTTTATGATTTTTACAACATTTTGCCGCGCACCAAATCACGCATTAATAGCGCAACCTCTTTTTGTTAGGGATCCAGTGGTTTAAAATCCCGCAACTCTTGGGAAGTTGTTCGGCTGGGGATAATGTACGGATATTTTCATCCTTGCATTAGTAAAAGAATAATTCAGTGATTTAATTTTAGAACTTTTGTATATATACCCTTCTAATCACCTATTTGTGTCTATATCCGGACTGTGTATGAGGTATCTCCGACAATTACCTCAAGTCGTTGCGGTTATATCCCTGGGTTATGGAGCCGTTACCTATTAAAGAATATTCTTAGAATATGTTGTGGACACCCCTGCCCAAGGCAGCTCCATCTCCACGGCCGCCCTTCCTCCTCTATCTCAATGTCTTCTCGGGCCACGGCGGGCCTGTCACCTGCGGCAAGTTCACTCCATACATAGGAAGAAGTGTACAAATGTCCAGTTTTGAACTCTCTCCATTAGAGAGAACTTCGAAGTGGTCATTTCAAAAGAAATATAATAATAATGAAGTGAAGAGTCTCTACAAATATACTCTTCTTAAAGTTATCACTCTAATTTTTTGTAGTACTTCTACTAATCTCCTCTGATTCAAATGGTGTCAAAAGTAATTCAGCAATTAATCTCCATCCAATATGCCGCTAAGTATTCCATTTTTGTCTATAAAATCAAACAATACTTCTATAAAAGGAAGCTTTTTGGGAGACACGTTGAAAGAGAGTTTAAGAGATATATTACAAGTATTTTCAGCTTTTAAAGTCTGATTAAAACATGAATTCGTTAAGATATTTAATAGAATATGAATAGAAAATGACCGCAGGACATTTTGTGAATCTTACGATGTAGTAAAGTAAATAAATCTGAAAATAAGTGTAACTATTTTATTAATCAATTCTTAAAGAAAACGTATTTGTAAAAATCCCTAATATTAGACGCCCTCAACATTTTTTGAGCTGTACCATCGTTAGTTGAGTACCATAAGCGAGTATATGTGCATTGTACTCCACTTTGTTTCTAATCAATGTGCATCTATTTTCTTTGAAACGTCTCTAAATTTGCTGAACAGTTTCGTCGTCCCTTTCCTAAATAAGGAAAAAAATTTCTCAATCCTCAGTAACTTTGCAGGGGTGGGAATTATAATGTTATAAACACAATAATTGAATTATTGCCATCAATTAGAACTGTAAGTTTTGGTCAGCCAACCTGAACCTACATGGGGAAGCTTGGGTCAGGTTGGACCCTGGTTGAGCCCACACTTAACTGGATTTCCCTCTGGGTTGGGTTAAGTTAAGCCCGCGGGTCAACTTGATTCTTAAAAATTTTGAGAATATTTTTCAAAGAATTATAAACTATTATATTATATACTTCAGATTAGTGTCAAGTAGGGTCGCATTTAATCTATTTTATTTTGAGTTAAGATTTATTGGGGTTGGGAACGTTAATATTAATTACTCATAGGCTTGTTTGTTTTAAAATTGATGGGTCGAAATCTCGTTTACCGGTCCTCTACCTTTAATCAAAAAGTTAGAATTCAACTGTTCTTACAAAAGAAAACACCGTTAAGAACTCTCGGTGGTGATCCGAGAGATCCCCCTGAGTTGGGGGATGTTGGAAAGAAGCAGAGAGAGAGACTAGACTGGTTCGAATGTACTTTGGCCTGCTAAACATAGAGATTCTTATATAGTAGTATACAATCTAGTAAGAGCCTAAGAGGGCGAGGTCCAGACAACGATTCTAGATTGGAAAGGCCGGCCAAGAGTCAGACCTTCAGGTCTACCCCGACCCGTTGCGGGCCATGATTGGATTGGTGTTTGGGGGGGGGGTAAGTGCAACAAGAACCTTATTCGGGTTGAGTAAGGAGGCTGAATATATGGTTAGAGGGCAAATTCAGACTCTCTGGCTCTCATATTCACTGTTAAGACTGCTAGGGGGTCCAACCTCCTGGACCTCCTCTCCTCCTCTGGATGAGGTCTGGGCCAAGTCCTGAACGAAGTGGCTTTAGCATCTCCCCAATAGAGTATGTACCTTCTCTAGAGATACATTTGGTAATTTGTGAGTAGGATTACTGGGGCAGCCCATTAGTTTTTTGAGCTAGTCAAAATTCTTTTCCTTCAAACATAAAACAATGAAATTTGAAACAATTGTTTCATTTTACGGTGTTTTCAATTGTTTGGAATGATATAAAATAATGTAAAGTAAAATCATGTTTGAGCCTTGTCTTCCCACTTGACAGTCCAATTCTCTTGTTTTAGTTTACAGCAAAGACCGACTGTAAATCAAAACAAGAAGATTGAAGCATCCCTCTTATTTTGTTTTACAAATAATCAAACAAATATTCTTTTATTCTAAAACAAGCAAATTTCACTTGTTTTAAAATCAGTAATTTTGAAAATGATGATTCACAAAGTTTTACATTAAAATAAACACCCTCATTAATAGTCGATTTGGTATTCAGATTAATTTAGAGATTGACCCTAACCCAAGCTGACTTCAATCAGACTTACATCCCTACCATCAATCCTTAAAATTAGGCAGGCTGATGGGTCAGCGGCAGGACTGCAGCATTGAAAAGGCCTGCCACTCTGCACTGTATAAATCCATGCGCACCCCCGCAACCACATTAAACTGTGCTGACAAACCCAACAATACCAGTTCCTTCATGCCTTCGTTGATTTGAAATAGTAATTAAATTAAGAAATGATACAGAACATGTGGGAGGGCCAAGGGAAGAATTAAATCAGGGAAATCCATAGGATGCATGTTAGGTGGTACACAGACTCGTCTGCAACAAAGTAAAGGTCAAATTTTAACCAATTAGTGCAGCACCAGGTGGTTGGCTGGCCCTAATATTCTAGGCAGGCCCTCCAATCCCCATCTGGACCTACCAAGTTACCAATGATGTTCTAATGCCATGCACACATGTGCATTTGTAAAAGATGGTATTTTTCTTCTCACATGTCAAGGGAGGAAGCAATGAAGTTGGTGACAGACTTGATGCACATTTTTGTAAATAGCTTTTACACAAGGGTGTTAGTTTTCAACGGTCGCATGTGAAAGGCCCAAGAAAGTCTTATTCTTTTAGAAAATTCAACATTATCATTTATTAAAATGATGCCATAAGACATGGATCACATTCTTTTTAAATACCCTAAAGTTTTATTTTCCTCTAATTTCTAAATATTAATCAGGCATTTAATAATAACAGTCCGAATGTGAGTGACATCTTTTGGTTCATGCTTGTCACTAAGAAGGTAATCTAGGGGACTATGTGATCTTGTTAGAGAAGCACAATAATGTGCTCGACCATCTTCGAACCTATCATAAAAGTAAAAGACATGAGGTAAGAAGCCACCTACTCTTCAATAAGGAAGTTCTTTGTTGATGAAGTCTAACATGGTTTACCTCTAATTTGAAACAGTAACTAAATACTTAAGAGGAGCATTAAATTGGGAAAAATCTCAGTAGAAGATGGTTGGGACAGGGACAGGCGGTCAAGATCAGATTGCCAAATGTTAGTCAATTTGTGCAGCCCGTCTAGAGCTTTGGCGTGGCTGGTTGGCCATAACAATCTAGGTTGGCTGCTCAATCTTTATCAATATTAATTAATATCAAGATATTAATCGGCTAATACGATCGTTTTTCTTGTGTAAGAATTACTGGAAAGCATCATATATACTTCAATAAAAGACACTTGAAGACGACTTACAAGAACATGGAAAATTTTCAAGCATAGAAATATTTATTTCCGTGCATCACCGTTATATGCTAATAAACCGAGATTAATTAGGCTCTGAAAAAGACTAACCTCGCCTTACACATCGAGGAAAGAAGCACATCTCAGGAACCTTTAGATGGTATTCTTTCAGGGGTATATGTTTTAAACTAATTGTTTACAAATATTCAATTCTAGAGGACTTTATTTTCCAACTAGCTAGTCAAATAATTTGTTACATGAACGTAGGTGAGAATTCATCACATGAACGGATAATCCGTGACGAATTAAATTAACCAAGTTTGTTCAGCTCCATTTTGTTCGGTTTTCAACATCCACTCGGGTTAATTTGAGTTGACAAAATATTCTTATAAATCAAACCAAACCGATCCATGAACACCCCTAACAATATATCATATCTCATACGTCTCCGTCCATTGACTATTTCATCAATCCTCTCCGTTCAGCTAACTCACTTGGATAAAAGACAATAAACAACTTCTTTATAATATATAACTTATTAAGCACCAATTTTAATTGGATAAAGCGAGAACTAAATTGATCAATGGCCAACTTTATTCCAATCCAATTAAAATCGATACACGACCAACTCAACTGAAGGTGTGCCACCACTTCGAGAGTCACTCTCGTGTGTTTGCGTAATTCATCCCCCTAAACATTCTCGGCAATAACAGATGATAAATGAGCATCTCTTTTCTGGATTCTAATTATAACATCTGTAAAAAAAAAAAAAACAGTAACTTTGATAAGTAATGTTTGCTGCACCCACAGAAAATCCCACATGGAAGCTGTCTCTTTTATTAAATATTTTCCGATGTCATCCGCACATCAAGGCACACGGAGATCAGATTTAAAAAAAAAAAATTATTATTATTTGTCAAATTATTTTTTCAAAGTATGAACTATATTTTCGAGAGCATGATTGGATTTTCTAGAGTATGATCATACTCGAGAGTATGGTACTTCGAAAAGTATTCCAGAACATCTAGATGTCGCTCAGAGCATCACGCTCTTATTCTGGAGAAATTTTCAAAGCATCATATTTTTGAGATTGTGACATGTTCTGGAGAGCACAGTGCATACTCTCAAAAAGTAATCTGATAAGTAAATTATTTTAATTTTTTGAATTTGATCTTTATGTGCACTAACATGCATGCAGGGATACATTTAATTGCAGAGACAATTTCCATGTGGACTTTAATAAGATTAAAAGGATGCCTCTAAGTCATGTTTTTTGCACCTGTGTAGCTGATCAACTCTTTTGATAAAATCTCTTTTATTTACAGCTGATTCCTAAGTACTTGTACGATACCCACAATCACGTGATTGCTATAGGACGGAAAGCGGCACGAGCGGATCCTGTTCCCACAATTGAACGCACCGTGCCTGTCTAATAACTCAAAATCGTCCATTTTCTCATGCTGGGATTAGTAGCACTCCGGTCCAAACACGCAACCAGTGTTGTACCCTTGACGTGGACCAGCATCATTTGGCTTGTTCTTGGAATTGTGAATTTTTTTAGGGAAAAAATGAGTGGAATCGAAGAACCAACGTTGAACCAACCTACAATGTGAGTGGCATGGAATGCACCTGAGAAGATAAGCCACATGCTTGCATGCACTCCATTCTCCAATTTTTCATCTATATAATTGGGGAAATTTACTTACAAAGGATAATTCTCAAACACAGTGTGAGTGGATAAGCGATTTAGTTCATCATCATCCACATTTTTATAAAGTCACTAGTCAATTGGGTTCCATTTTCAACTTGCATAAGTTGAAAGCACTGAGTTCCATTTTCAAATGAGAACTGCATGAATTAATTTGCAACTCTTTGACTAAATTGAGATGCGCTCACAAGGTGAGTTTTACCAACGCCCTCGGTTTCCGATGTAAAAGGATCCGTAATGTTGTAGTTTTTTATGTAGGAAAAAGAAATCCTACGTTCAGTTAAACCATACGTATGCATGAGTTCTTTCTAAACAGTCCTTCAGGTTTCACTTATAAAACATAGGAAACGTGTGAAAAAAAAAAAAAAGCATTCGTAAAGAGTAATAGTTGCTGCACCATAATGGGTGCGGCATAAAAAATGATATTTTTTTCAATTTTTTTAGATTGATCTCATTATATCTGACACGTTTGTATTTGAACGTCTTAAAAATATTTTAAAAAATAAAAACTGAACTCAATGAACATTTTTTTTATCGTGATCGGAGATTAGTCTATATAAAATGTGTCGGACATGATGAAACCACCCTAAAAGAATTATAAGAAATAAAAAAAAATGTTACTATTGTAGCCACGTCATGTGACAGATTGGACGGCTGCTTGTGCTGCACCGCGCCCAAGTAATACTCATTTGTAAACGAGTGAATGAAGGAGGAGGGTTAAAAAGGATGATGTGAACTACGAGACATGCAATTAAATGAAAATGTAATTGGTATTTCATTCATAAATGGGAGAGAAACGAGGTGATGTGACAAATAAATAAGATGAGCAAAAGAAAAATGGACTCATTATTAGATGATCGAAAAAAAAGAGAGATGTGTAGTCGTCCTCATCCAAAACTTTCCAGATTCAAATAGTTCTGTCATCTTTATCTTTAAAGTTGTATCTTTTTGTCGCTGTTAAACTTAAAAAAATAAACAGATAAATAAATATTTAAGTGCTAGTCCTACCTAGCTGGACCCAAACATCTAAACGGTTAAAGGGTTTCTTATGTACATACTCATGTAAACTATCATATATGTATAACAATCTCTGACTCCTACATATTATTATAAATATTTTTGAAATTTTAAGAATTATTGCAGTTATATCCCTTTATTAAAAGAAAGTGAACTTGAATTGAATATGCTAAAAAGATTGCATAAATTCTGGTGAAGTTAGGGGTATATATAAAATCCTGATGAAATACTCTGATGAATTAAGGGAGCATGGATGCAAAAACATTTAACTTTTTCAGTATATTTAGTTGGAGTTCACGGCAATTTAATGAGAGAGATAGAGATATACATGCAAATATGATAATGCATACTATGTGGTCCATGATCGGACCACACAAGGCTTAAACCCTCATGTTCATGCTAAATAAAAAAATTATCATAAGATTTTAAATATTTAATTACCTTCTTTAAGATTGTTTCCATCTCTTAAGATTTAATTTTTATCGTCCATTCATAAAATTTAACTATAGCCATCTGATCGGATTCAACGATTCATTTTCATAATCAGACAGTACAAAAATTTTAAAAAAATTAAAAAATTTATACCAAATATCTTTAGAATTGTTTTCATTTTTTGAGATTTTAAATTTATATAATACTCACCTATGTATATAGTAGAGAGAGACTCATTTTAAAACACATCTTTTTTAAAACAGACATCCAGGAACCACTGAACTACAAGCATCCGAAGAAAAGGATCCCTTCAACAGTAATCACAATTAATATGATGGACGTGGATACTAAAAAGTAAGAAGCATAGGAACACTTGAATCATCTTCCATGTGCAGTGATGCGTGCGTTCTTGGGACCGAGACTTGTTAACAAAGCAACCTCCTTTCCTTTCCAAGTATATATATATACATTGGGGGACACCTCATGATCTCCTTCACACCCACATGTTTTCGCACATTTTTGAGACTGCGGCCCATATGAACGAACGCCCACAAGAAGAAGATAAATAAGATAATATTCGCATATGCCCGCACCAGCACCATATGAGAGCATTTAATTGCGTGGAACCAAAATTTTCACATGGAAACAATTGTTCAGTTCGTCCCATGGGCCTGCCCATTTATCACAGCTGATGTATGCAGTATACCACCAAATGCGCCAACCCGGCCCCTTGATTGGGACATTCCCCACTGCCCGGCCCCAGTTGGGTGACTCCTGTTAATTTCTTTTCCTTAGATTAATAGCATAATAACCTCTTTTGTTAGGGATCCGGTTGTTAAAAAAATTGAGATCTTCTCATTACAGTTAGAGACCGAACTCGCTCAACACCTAGAAGAGAGTTTTTCAAAGAAATTTTTCATGTGAAAGTTTTCTCATTCTCGATGAATGGGTTTTTGTTGAAAAACTCTTTACCTCCCTCTCAGTACTAGCTGCACTGACCGAAACCTTACTCTTTCTAATGGTCTGTTCCGCACAGTTTCAATTTGGAAGTACTTTCGCACTTCTATTTAAGACATATTTGGCAAAACTTTCATTTGAAAGTCATTTTTGACCTTCATTACTCATATAGAATGAGTTGAAGAAGAGAGGTTATAACTAATTTTGATTTGTTACAAGAGAATAACTTGCTGTATCGTCAGGAAGAATTATATCGCCGAACGGTTAGTCAGGTTTAAAAAAAAAAAAAAAAAAAAAAAAACTCATAATCTATTTGACCCGACCGTACAATCCGATCTTGGATCGAACAAGTCAAAAAAAGATGAAAAATAGAAAACCAACCCCAAATGAATGGATCAGATTATACGATCAGGTCACACACCTTGGGGGGTTTTTAAAAAAAAAAAAAAATTCCTTTAAATTAGCTGCACCACCGAGGGACGTAAATGCCTCTTGTTTCAAAAATTAACTCTTTCATAACAATCTCACTTTTTCTCCGATCTTAAAAACTCAACTTTGTAACTTTTAGTTAGAAGTCAAAATATAAGTAAAAAACTACATAAATTGTTTCCACAAAAATTACAAAAGTACTTCTGAATGAAAGCTGCGCCAAACACTCCTTAATTATTTTTGGTGACAGTCACTGGATCTTGGAAGCCAATTATGTAATATTTTACTTGTGTTTTGACTTCCAATCAAAAATTATAAGATAGAACTTCTAAGATTAAAGAAAAAATGATATTGTTATAAAAGAATTATTTTTGTAATAAACTAAAATTAATTATAACTTCTCATCTTGTAAGAAAAGTAAAACTAAAAGTAAATTTTCAATAAAAATTTTACCAAACACGCCTTTAGATATCGTAACTCATGGAAAGTTGCTGGACTGTGAACAATGTATAGATATCTTGGTCCTTGCACTAGTGGAAGAATAATTTTATGATTTAACTTTTACCGTCCATAAGTTGCGGTATTCATGCCGATGAGCTCGTGGTTGTGACATCAGACAGGGCTTTAGATCAAATTTAAATTCTAACAATAATAATACCCTGGAGGATCAAGAAAATTCATTCCATGAGTTTGTGAGAATCTATACCTATAAATAACCGAACATGCGGGGAGATTACCTCTAAATTTGAAATAATCATTCAAAACAGGTGAGAATAATTGTGGGCATGCGAGAAAAGTTCCATACTAAGCGATAAGATTAGTACGAATGTCTTGAACTCTCTCCATTAGAGAGGCCTTCAATGTCATCATTTCAGAAAAAAAGAAAAGAAAAAAGGGATAAAGTGAACAGCGTTTGCAAATATAATATTCATAAAAATTCTCTCTCTTGTTTCTTGTATTACTTGCACTAACCTCCTCTAATTAAGATGGTGTCAAAAATAACTCCACAATTAACCTCTATCCAATATGCCGCAAAGTATTCCATTTTTGTGTATAAGATTAGATATCTGGACGAATATACTTGTATAAAAAGTAAGTTTTTTGATGGACGCATTGAAAGAGAGACAGAGAGAACAAGTATTTTCAAATTTTAAATTCAGATTAAAAATATTTCATTAAGATATATATTTTAATAGAATACCAACGGATAATAACTGCAAGATATTTTCTAAGCCTTACGATGTAGTAAATTAAGTTAATAAAAATAATATGAAAATTAGTGTAACTATTTTACTAATTAATTCTTAAATAAAATATATTTGGAAAAATCCCTAACATAAGATGTCCTCTACAGTCTACATTTTTTGAACTGTGCCAACGTTGTTCGAGTACTAGAAGCGAGTATATGCATTGTATTCTATTTTTCTTTTCTAACCATTGAGCACCGACGCAAAAAAGTTACCTGTTTTCTTTTGAACATGTCTAAATTTGCTGAACAATTTCGTCCTACCCCTCCAAAATACGGGGAAAGAATTCTCAATCCTCTATGATTTTGCAAGGGGTGGGAATTATAATGTTATAAACACAATCATTGAATTATTGCCATCAAATAGGGCTGTAGTTTTGGTCAGCCAACCTGAACCTACATGGGGTCAACCCAAAGCTCGGGTTGGGTTGGACCTAAGTCGAGCCCACACTCAACTCTATTTCTCTTTGGGTTGGGTTGAGTTAGGCCTGTAGGTCAACCTGATTTCTTAAAACAATTGAGAATGTAAAGAATATTTTTAAAAAGATTATATATTCTGTTACTGTCAAGTTGGGTTGCATTAAGAGGTTGTTTGTTTCAATGTAAAATTTCCTAATTCATTGGTTTTAAAATGACCGGTCTTAAAATAAATAAAATTTTATAGTTTTAAAATTAGAAGACATTTGTTTGGTTGCTTGCAAGCCAAAACAAGAGAATGCTTAAACGTTCTTGTTTTAGTTTACAGTTGATCTTTCTTGGTACTCAAAATAAGGAAATGGGTCTGTCAAATGGACAGGTATGGTCCAGACCATATTTTATTTTACGTTATTTGACATTATACCAAACAACTGATGACACCATGAAAATGAAATATATATTTTTTCACATTACACTGTTTTACGTCGATACAAACAACAACATATTTTATTCTGAGTTAAGATTTGGTTGGGTTGGAAAAAGTTTATATTGCTTAGTGGTAATCGATTTGGTATTCAGATTAATTTAGCATCGATCTTAACCCAAACTAACTTCAGTCAGAGTTACAGTGAGGGATGTAAATGGTACCCAAAAATGCATTCATCCGTCTATTTTCAAAACTTAAAGGTCATAAAAAGATATAATTTAAAGGATAAGATAAGAATATTATCCGTATCTGAATAATTTAGGATAAAGAAAAAGATACATCTTTTTCCGAATCTGATTATCTGAGTATCCGTTCGTTTTCTTTCACTTATCTTAGCTATTGCATATCTTATTTAAAATTCTCATTTTTAAATGAAATCTCCAATTATACTTATATAGTTAGATGTCTTATTGCCATTGTTTTAGTCTCTTTTCTCTCTCATTTACTAATTTGCAAAGTTCATTTTTACAAATGTCACGTGATTTATAATTAAATTATACCAATTATTTAGATAGAACTTATATCTATATATATTTTGAAAGCATTATTCATTTGTTCCTTCTAGAAGCAATAAAAGATTAAGCTTATGTTAACACAATAATGTCTGATAATTTATCTTTTATGTATCTGTTTTCGATAACTTTAAAGGATAGAGATAAAGATACATACATTTCTTAAAGAAAAAGAATAAAGATACACATATTACTTAAAAGGTAAAGATACAGGATATAACCACTATTCAACCCAATATGTATCATTTTACATTCCTACTTACAGCCTATCATCAATCCTTACAATTAGGCAGGCTAATGGATAACCAGCAGCACTGCAGCATTGAAAAGGCCTGCCACTCTGCACTGTATAAATCCATGCCCTCCTCCCACCACATTAAGTAGTGCTGACAAAACCAACAATACCAGTTCCTTCATGCCTTATTTGAATTGAAATAGTAATTAAATTAAGAAATGGAGACCCCCCGTCGTACGGAACATATGGGAGGGAGGGCCAAGAGGAGCATTAAATCGGGAAAATCCATGGGATGTGAGGTGGTACACAGACTCGTCTGCAACATAGAACGGTCAAATTTTAATCAATTGGTGCAGCCCTGGGTGGGTGGCTGGCCCTAGTATTCTATGCAGGCCCTCCAATCCCCATCAAGGCCTACTAAAAGTGATTAATGATCTCCCAATGTCATCCACACTTGTGCATTTTTAAAAGAAGGTATTTTTCCTCTTATGAAAAGGATGGTTTTGCTCATTTTGGAAAATCTCACATGTCAAAGAGAAGAAGTAATGAAGTTGGTGACAAACTTCCTGCACATTTTTAAAATAGCTTTTATACAAGGATGTTAGTTTCCAACTGTCGCACGTGAAAGGCCCAAGAAAATTTTATTGTTCTAGAAAGCTCAACATTATCATTTATTAAAATGAAGTCATGGACATGGATTATATTCTTTTCCAATACCCCAAAATGTTATTTTTCTCTAATTTCTAAAAATTAATCAGGGGTTCATGATTGTCACTAAGCAGGTAATCAAGGAGACTGTGTGATCTTGTTAGAGAAGCAACATAATATGCTCGACCATCTTCCAACCTATCGTAAAATTAGAAGACATGTGGTGACAACCCACCTACTCTTCAAGAAGGAAGTTCTTTGTTGATGAAGTCTAACATGGTTACTTCTAATTTGAAATAGTAGCTAAATTAAGAGGAGCATTAAATTCGGAAAATCCCACTATCCCAATCTTTATCAATAAGTAATATCAAGACCACCATCCACCACTACAGTTATTTGCAAATGGTGACGCTCTCTAGCTTCCGAAACTGATCGTTTTTCTTGTGTAATAATCACTGTGTTGAAGTTATTAGGCCATCCAACTCAAAACTTTAAAGACAATGAGTAAAGTAGGTACCATCTATTAAACACTTTTAGATTTTGTCTTTTTTTCGATGTAGGAGTATTTAACACGGCCCCTCGCGTACAAGGCGATTTTTTATACTTTGTCACGTGGACCACAAATACAGGATGTCACAAGATGCGCGACCCAATTCGTAATTATGGACTCTGATATCATGTTAAAATTATTACACCATCTAACTCAAAATTTTAAGACAATGAGTAGAATAAACACCATCTATTAAACACTTTTAGATTTTATCTTTTTTTTCAATGTAAGATTATTTAACAGAAAGCATCATACTTTAATAAAAGGCACTTGAAGACGTATTTGGAAGAAGAACATGGGAAATTTTGAAGCCTACAGTTATTTATTTCAGTGCATCACCATTAGATGCTAATGACCCGAAATAAGTCTTGTTTGCCCATACGAAGGCATAATTACACATCGAGGAAATTAAGATGCACCTCTCAGGAACCTTTAGATGGTATTCTTTCAGGTCGTACATGTTTTAAACTAACTATTGTTCAAATATGATATACATTTACTTTGATCTCCATTATGTAAAGATCTCAATGATCTTAGAGAAGGGATTACCTCATGTGAGGCCTTCTTTTCAACCATGACAACATTGTATTTTCTCCAATTTTTGGGACTCTTTTTTGTGTTTTTCATAACAATGGGAAAAATTAATAGGTTACTTTCATCTGGTAGAATCTAACTCAGATGGGTAAGAACATATTGGAAAAAAGAGGCAAAAGCAAAACCTCTAGGTTGAGGCCTCTACTTCAATTCTAGATGACATTATTTTCCCGAGTCAAATAATTTGTCACATGAACGTAGGTTAGAATTGAATATCCTAGAATTTGTCATGAGCTAAATCAAATTTGTTCGTTCAGTTGTCAACAATATTAATTCGGTTGATTTGGGTTGACAAAAATTTCTTATAAACCCAAGCAAACTGACCCCTGAACTCTCCCTCCATCGACTCTTTCATCAATCCTCTCTTTTCTATATCATGTTTAGATCCACTCCATAAAAAGACAATAAATAACAGCCTCTTTATATAGAACTTAATAATTACCAATTTTAATTGGATAAAGTCAGAACTACAATTGATCAATCACCAACTTTTTTCCAATCTAATTAAAATCACAACACCACCAACTCAACTGTACTCTGTGCAACCTGCACCTGAGAGGTCACTCTCTTGCGTGTGTGATATATATATATATATATATATATATATATATATAAAAGATGCCGGCGGGTGGGTGACTCGTCGCCAGCGGACAACAGTACAGGGCCTCTTTCTTTAAAAATTTATTTTCAAAATCCCCCCCTTCAAACATGCCAAATTAAACCAGAATTTTTATCCAGATTTAATTATAACATCTCTAAAAGAGTAATGAGTTTGATAAAAAAAAAAAAAAAAAAATCTCTTTTCTTTACAGGGATCCCTACGTGCTAATTGTATGGTACCCACGACCACGTGATTGCTATTGGACGGAAAGCGGAACACACGGATCCTGCTTCCACAATTGTTCTCGCGGTCCCCGTCTACACAAAATTGTGCATTTTATCGTGCTGGGATTATTAACAGTCCAGACCAGACACGCAACCAATGTTGTACCCTTAATGTGGACCACCATCATTTGGCTTGTTCTTAGAATTATGAATTTGTGGGGGGGAAAATGAGTGGAATCAAAGAACAAACGTTGAACCAAACCTACAATATTGTGAGTGGCATGTAATGCACCTGAGAGGATAAGCTACATGCACTCCATTCTCCAATTCTTCGTGTATATAATTTGGAAAATTTGATTCTCAAACACACAATGTGAGGGAATTAATGAACGATTGAGTTCATCATCGTCCATATTTTTATAAAATCACTAGTCAGTTGAGTTTCTGCTTCACCTTATGTATGTATAAGCTGAAAGCACTAAAGATGTACGTACATACATAAGCCCATTTTGCCCAAGTACGAAGACAGGCTTTCAGTATACAACATACCACATGATGTCTTCAGACCCTGACTGAACCAAATCGGTGTACTAACTAGTACAGGTCCCTCGCTATCTATACGCTGCATTTTGCCAAATTGACCATAGAATTGGCGTATGTAATCTTTTTAAAGATGTCTTGGAAGATCCATGCTCCATCGTTATGACCCTGAGTGGGTCTCGAACACAGGAGTTTTGCCCGACCAAAGAGATTGGAACCCACTTTTGGCACACATAGGGTTCGCCAACTCGAAGAGTCGGACGGACTCGGATCTCTCATTATCTAGTATGAGCCAATCGACTTATATAGACTCGACTTATATAGATACGGTACATGATCTGGTATGGCAAACCATGATACACATTACACTGCATGTACCTTATTTTGTTTCAATGTCAACTGCATGAATTAATTTACAATTCTTTAATTAGTTTATCAAGAGTAAAGATTAATGACCGGAGCCAAAACAAAAAAAGGAAAAGAGAAGATATTAATGAGATGCGCGCACACAAGGTGTGTGTTTTACCAATACCCTCAGCTACCGATGTAAAAAAGATAATTAATTATTGGGCCACTTCTCTCTCCTCATCCATATTCTCATATTTTTTTATCTTTTAAATTTATCAAGAATTATATATAAAAAATTAAATTGTCCGGTACTGCTATGTAAACATAAGTTTTCTCTTAGGTTGCATTTTTTATGGACGAAAATAAATCCTACTTTCAATTAAACCATATGTATGCGTGAGTTCTTTCTAAATAGTCCTTTAAGTTTCACTTGACTATAAAACATAGGAAATCATGTGTGCAAAATTCTTTTTGTAAACTAGCGGATGAAGAACGAGGTTGTAAACTAGCGGATGAAGAGCGAGGGTTAAACGAACGATGTGAACAGTTGATACGACTAACAATCAAGATGTGCAAACCCATTATTAGATGATCCAAATAAAAAGAAATACATACATACTCGTCCCCATCCAAAACCATCGGATTCAAGTAGTTCTTTTATCTTTATCCTTTAAGTTTCCGTTAAACTTAAAAGTAACAGATAGGCAAATATTTGAGTACTATTTACATCCCTAGTCCCAGCTAGCTGGACCCAAACATTTAAACGGTCGTAGCTAGCACACTAGTTAGCTTCATGTTCCATCTTGTTTCTGGCATAATGGGGACTCATGCTTATGAAGATGAGAAAAATGCATGCATGTGGAAAAATGAGAAAAATGCTTATGAAGATGAGAAAAATGCGTAGAAGCAACTAGAAATTGTGGATGCATTTATTGTGAGTAAACTGCAGGGGACGGCAGGTATTTGTGAATTCTCGCCGGAACTGGCTGCAGGGTTGGTGGAGGCCAACGCAGCTGCCACAGTTTTCATGAGAGAAACAGCCGGCCGGCCGAAGTGATCAAATGGTCAGCTTATTAAGGGCCGCCTGGCAGCACTGCTCTCCAGAAACCTACCCCACCTGTAGAGAGTATTTATATCTAATTGGAAATTAGATAGCTGGTGTGTGGTGTCCCAATTTGTCTACTTACCTATATGTTCGTCTTAACTAAGAAGGACGTGTTCTCATGGATGTTTGCAATCTCATCTCCATCATGAGAAACTTGCAGAAGCTACCACAGAGAGAGACAATTAAGTCTATTGTAAGGTTGAAATTAGGTTATTACAAAATAGTTCATTGAGTTTTGTTTGTCTTATGACTTTGTTAAGACTAGAGGACTAGGATGCATGCATGCAAGATTTCAGTTATCGCCTCCGCTCCGCATCTAATAAAATATTTGGGAAAAGAATTAAATCATGATGTCGCTATCGCCTGCCATGGCATGAATGTGTGAATAACCTACCAAACATGAGAAAGGTTAACAAAAATTTGAACATTGAATACCCTAAGTACCTTGGGAAAAATAAATTACAACATAGAATTTAAGGGGAAGAAAAAGGGTGACTCCCCTCTCCCCGCCTTTCAAAGACACGTGTATATCAATCCTCGTGCAAATTTATGGAAATGATAAAAAAAGAATTAATTGACCATTATTTATTCGAGTAGAGATCTTTTACGTTTAGTTTTACAATGAACTCAATCAATAAAGAAAAGAAAAGATTTTAAAAAACTCTTTATACGGTGCCTTTTCCATTCCGAAAGAAGGATTTTTGTTAAAGCTTCTTTCCTCTTTTTTCTGTATTGACCGAGTCTGACAGAAGACTAACTCTTATTATTTTAAACTAGAAAGGCATCTTCGAACCAGGAGAAGCATGTGAAGGAACTTAAGTGTACAAATAGTAAGCTATAAAAACACCAAAAGTGCAAATTAAAGCAATCACATGAGTGCCACTGTAGAACACCGGCACCATTTATATATTCTCCCTCTCTCTCTCTCTCTCCATAAGCGTAAATAAATACTAGTTATTAGCGTCCGTCCATTTATCTATCTACCCCCCTTTACCCCACCAATGTAACACCCAATACACATGAGTAATCCAATGGCAGTGATTGGATTAAATCCATAATTTGCCATCTGATGTTTAGCATCAAACTGATCTAAGCACTAGAAAAGAAATCCAACAAACAAGAACCACAGACACATGAGAAAAATCCTTAAGCTCTTCCATCCATACGATGAGTTGTACATATATACATGCATAGCTTGGTGGCCAAAAAAAAAACTCACAGAAAGGAAAAAGTGTGAGATTAAGTACGTACTTAAGCAGATGAAGAAGAACCCAGAAAGAATTAAAAAAAAGGGTGATGTTAATAACTTATTCTGGCCTCCTCTGTACTCAGCGTGCTCATATGTCAATAGAAGGTTATGTTTTTGTGAAGAGCACTCCTCCATAGCTCCTGAGTGCTGCTGCTGAAAGGGTGAGCCACCCAGATGACCGTTGGTGTTCGGATTAGTAGCGGCGGCGGTGGTGGCTGAGGTGGTGGTAGGACTTGAGGACGGCGCCGCAGCAGGTGCAGATGATGGCCCGCCAGGCGCGGCGGTGCACGGGCACGTAGCAGAAGCGGGTGGCAGTCTCCATGTCGGCGACCCTGGCGCCGCCCCCGCACCGGGAGCAGATCCCCGCCACAGGCTTTGTGCTCCTCACCTTCCGCCGCTGGTCCACCAGGAAGCAGAAGAACACCATCCTAGCTTATTCACAAGACTTTTACTCTTCAACAGAGAGAGAGAGAGCTATGGAGGGAGAAAGCAGTGGTTCACACACAAACTGAGAGAGAGAGAGGGGTATGCAGAGTGAAAGCAGTGGTTCACAGAGAGAGAGAGAGAGGTGGGAGGAGGAAGGCAGTGGTGGTGGGAGAGGCGTTTTCAGACCAGGAGAGATTTATAGAGGGCGGATGAGAGACAGCTCGATTGCTGCAGTCAGGGCCGTCAGATGGGTACAGCTCAAGACCCACGTGGCAGTTGCGTCTGCTGCCATCTATGCCCAGACGGCGAGGAAGAGGGCCCTTAGATTGACGTTAAAATTTAATGGGCCGGTTTTGGTCCTTTTCCTTCCGGACTCGTGTCACGAATTATGTGATGAGGAGCTATGTCAACTCGCGATGATGGTGGTGGTGGTGGAGATGCGGAGGGGGAGGGGAACAGTGTGATCCTTGGGTTTGAAAGTGCCGAGAGTCCCATGGCAAGAATAGGTGGGGTCCTCCTACCCATATGGCTATCGCCAGGGGGGGCAACAGAAGTGCCAGAAATGCATCCCCAGTTCACTCCGCCTTCCTTGTCACTCCAATATTTTTGAAGTCTAATATTAATATTGAAATTAAGATTATAGAGATGCAAAGAAAGACAATTTAAGGTAAAAGGAGAGTTAAAGAGTAAAAAAGAGAGACAAGAGACCGTGCTCTGAGACTCTCAGAGGCTAAATTCTGATATATTTATTATTTCATAATGTACTATGCTAACACTTAACTATCAACTTCAATAGAACATAAAAATATCTAACTATCAAATTAATAGATCATAACTATATATACAAGTGCTATTAATGGTAATATCATATTGGTCCATTGAGGACTTGCGGCAATCAAAACCGTTGAATAGACACGAAAAACCCCTCATGCTTTTGAGAATTCGGCCATGCCGGTGACTTGTTGGTTGAAAGGAAGGCCCAACCCATTCAATACGACATCTCCGACGATTTGTGAGTGCAATTAAGGTATTTGGCGATCAGATTCTCATGTGTTTTGAAGAGGCATTGACACCCAACTCGCAGCTCTTAAATCAAGCTCATAGGAAAAACCTAATACTCATTGCTGTCAACTACCCAGAACTTAACATAGTATTTAATTTGTGTCTAATGAATATGATATTTCATGATGTTTATATGATATTTTTGTTGAAGCATGAAGCCTAATCTCTATCTTGGTATACTCTCCTGAATATGATATTTCATGCTTCACAGTGGCAAGTTATCTGTGATCGAGGATAAGGAATGGTGAAGTAAGAGAAGCAAATATGCCAACTTGGGGAGTGGGTAAAACAAAAGACTAGCATATGAGCGCCGTAATTTCATCTGATTCCTACCTTCCACGAGCAGCGGGGTGTTCAACAATCAACGTTTAGGTTAAATTACATACGTCTCCCAAGTTGGCAAGCATCAAAATGCACTCAATTGAATCACTGTTAACCGTGTGAAGACATTCACAGAAACTGTTCCCTTCAAATGGCATTAATATAGACAGATGTGGGGAGAAGCTCAAAACTGCATGCCTAAATGTATGAACAGATCATGGCTTTGATTATTTATTCTTTTTTTTTTTTTTTTTGGAGGGATAGGGAGAGAGATCCTTACCGCTAGATGCATGTCTAAGCAAGTGAGCATGCGTGGATTCTGAAATTATTTGGGCTGTCTTTGGCACCACTTCTACTTGACAGTGTCCCGGATTTTGGTTCGTTGTACTTCTAGGTTAAAAATCAAATTCAGCTCAAAAGGGTAACATAAAGGTTAATCAATTTTGAAGTACACATAATAATTTACAATACTGCAAACATACTTTAAATATTATAAAATAATTTATAATTAAAAAATACTATTTTTTAATATTTCACCTAGGGATGTAAACGTGCCGATTCGAGGCGAGCTTTATCTTGTTTAAACTTGATTCAATTAATTTTAATTGAGTTCGAGTCTGAATCAAGTACTTGTGATGGTTATTCAAGTTTGGCTCCTTTAAATATTAAACAAGCTCGAGTCTGAGTATCGAATAGCTCGCAAGTCCAATGAATCTATTATAGACTTAGTTTAAAAAAATTTAAATTTAAATTTATGAACTCAAGTCAAACCATGGCGAGTACCAAGTTGTTTGCATCCGTAAAGATTTGATAGAAAATATTGTAAGATATTAAATATCTTATTAATTAAGTTTTTTCGTAAACAGAATAATCCTATGAATACTCAAAAGAGGTCATAATGAGTATTTAAATGAGTTTTTAACAAGTATTAAAATGTGTTCTTAATGAGCATTTAAATGAACTTGTTCACGAACATAATGGGCTCGCCTATGTTTAAACTTGACTCATTTAATGAACCGAACTCAAAATTTTGTTCAAACTTCTTTATTTAACTTAATAAATGAGTTGAGTTGAGCTATTACTGAACAATCTTATGAGCCGTACATCGAGCATATTGGTTCATTTATAACCCTAATTTCACAACGTTTTACAGAAATTCATGAAATACCAAAATGGACATAAATAAGAACTTTCTTAGATTGGCGTAAGCAAAATTATTAAATAATTTTTGACTTATGTAACCATCTAAAATCATGTATAACCACTCACATTCAGTGTTTTTTCATATTAAAAATAATAAAAGCCAAAAATAACATCCAACTAAAAATTTCGCCAACTATGCAATTAAATTCTTTCAAGTTGGAAGAGATTAAAAAAAAAAAAAAGAGTTTAATGTTAATTCTAATCAAGGATTCAGAAACAACTGGGATGGTTTGGCAAAAATGCTCGTTCTCTGAATTCTCTGCAGAAATTCCATAGATAGGACAAGTCATTAAATGGTATATATTGAGCTGGGAAGAAAGTAGTTGATACGTTGTTCTTAGGACAAGGGTGCTGGTTCCTGTAAGTTTCTGTGAATCAATTAATTAAATGGACAGTACTCGATATCAGTCCCTCTAGTTCGCTTAGCCAAGAAGAAATTGGAACCAACCTATCAACACATTGTTGTCACTTACTATTTTCTTGTATAGACATGCCTACACACCTTTGTCTATGATCAAGACAGGACTTCTTTCTGTACTTTTTTTTAGTGATCTTATCAGCTCACCACGTTTCATTGGCTCCAGTTCCTATCTTACATGTGGATGACGGGGAGAGAATTGGGTGCAGGCACATTATGGCATTTCACATCCTCATGAGGTATCTTCAGGTAGGACTCAGCACGTTCATGTGGTGTTGTATTTTTCAACTCTTCAGGCCTTCCAGAAGAGAGGAAAATGTCCAAATTTGGACATCCCATTTCATATGTATCTTCAGTCTTCCCCAAAACTGCCGAAGGAGCTTTTGAGCATTTTTCAAATGAAAGTTAGGTTGTCAGAGTGAGAAGCATGCCGTCAGGACTTTTTCACAACTCTTGTGGAGCCATGCTGTAGAGGATGAAGATCTGGACATAGAAGAATTTTTTTAGCTTGAGCCGCAAATATAAAAAAAAAAAAAAAAAAAGTTTGGGCTCTACATCTCTTATATATCTGTACAAGTCAATTTTCGATCCGATGATTCAAAAAATTCTAAAAAATCAAAAATAAAACCATCTAAAAATGTCATGACTTAGGCGAACCCAATAACTGCCGATTAGTGCACAAGTCCTAACCAATTAGATTAAAACAAGCTACTTGGTGAGTGGGCCAAACGAGAAAGCCCATAGATTTATAGACGAGACATGTTTGTTGTAAGGGTAATACCTGTTGCATTGACCCTCTGTACTAAGTATGTACAGTGGGTTAAAAAAAATTTATTTTTTAAAACTTTTTCAGGTAGGCCCCAAAATGTCCTACACATCAATATAGGTCGTTCTCCGATCAGACAATTTAAAAAAGTTTAAAAAAATAAAAAATTGAACCCCAATGAATAATAAAAAAAAGTATTTAATGGGCAAAATCTAATAATAGTTCTTTAATTTTCAGATTTTTTTTGAGTTGTCCAATCGGAGATCGGCATGTACAGATGTGTAGGACATCTTGAAGCCCACCTAAAAGGAATTTCATTTTTTTTTTCAAAAACCGACTGCACTAACCATCAATGAACCACTGAAGGTCAGTACAACAAGTCGCACTCTTGTTATACTGTCTTAGATTATTACAACTGCATCTATCGTTCAATTGGAGGGTCGGATGCCATGCCAACTAATTTTGATATTCATACATTAACAAATACACTGCCATAGAAATTTTCATACGGTTATGATCTTAATTACATTAAAATTGATGCATTTCAATTTTTGAGGTTTAAGACTCCCTCTCTTCCCTTCTACTCTCTTAGCCTTCTCCTTGCCCTTTGGTTGCCATCCTTTGCATTCTTCGAATATCAGTTCTAATATTAACAAGGTAGATCTTGAAAACCAAGACTACGTTAAAACTAAGTTCCAACAAACGTAACATTAGCTACAAAAGCAAGGTTCTTCTTCTTCTTGGCAGTCTTATTCTCCTACATATATGCAAGCTAATAACTATGAACTATAGTCTACATAATGATATTCATGCAGAATAGCCTTCATAAATGAGCGTCTACAATGAGTAGAAGCATGAATTACAGTCCACTCCTCTCCTTGCTAAAGCTATAGCCTGAAAATTTATGAGTTACAATCTACTCTAGTGTGTTTGCCAATCTGCACTACTCATCAGTCTCTACATTTGTTAGTTATAGTCCTCATAATCATCATTATTTTCTGCTACTATTCCTCTTCAATTCACCACATGTTATAATTCTCTTTCTCTGAATTCTTCGCAGAAATTCCATAGGTAGGACAAGTCATTAATTAAGTGGTATTAAGCTGGGAGAAAGTAGTTTAGACGTTGTTCTTAGGGCAAGGGGTGCTGGTTCCTGTAAGTTTCAGTGAATTAATTACACGGACAGTACTCGATACCAGTCCCTCTAGTTCGCTTAGCCAAGAAGAAATTAAAATCAACTTACCCACGCATTTGTGCAGATAACACATTAATGTTCTCACTCATTATTTTCTTATATGGTGATGGGCCTCTCTCATGCCTACACACCTTTGTTATAATTCACTACTTTTCATTGGCTGCAGTTCCCATCTTCCATGTGGATGACGGAGAGAGAATTGGGTGCAAGCACATTATGACATTTCACATCCTGATGGGGCATGTTTAGATAGGACTCGCACATTCATACGGTGTTGTATTTTCCCACTCTTCACGCCTTTCAGAAGAAAGGAAAATGTCCAAATTTTGGAGATCCCATTTCATAGCTTCAATCTTCCTCAAAACTTTTAAAATTTTGAACGAAAAGTCTTCCCCAAAACTGCCGAAGGAGCTTGAACATTTTTAAATGAAAGTTAGTAGGACTGTAAAAGAACCAATATGCTCAATGAACAGTTTGTAACACTACTTGATAATAGGTGGACTCGCCATGTTTATTAAGTTAAATAATAAGTCTGAACAAGAATTCAAGCTTGATTCATTAAACGAGCCAAGCTTGAACACAAGTGAGTTCGACTCGTTTATACTCGTGAACAAACTTATTTAACTACTCGATAAGAACTCGTTTTAAGTATTCATTTAATTATTCTATTCATGAATAAACTTAATTAATAAGATATTTAATGTCCTATAGAATTTTCTATCAAATGGTTAGGGATACAAACAACATGGTATTCACCATGGTTTGGCCTCAGTTTATAAAATTAAATTTTAAAAAAATATTAGACTAAATGTACCATAAGTTTATGAGTTCGTGAGCTACTCGATACTTAACTCGAGCGCGCTTAACATCTAAATGAATCAAATTTAAAATTAATTGAATAAAATTTAAACAAGATAAAACTCGGCTCGACTCTACTTGTTTACATCCCTAAAGTTAACTTGTCTAAGTGAGAAACATGCTTTGCGATCACATAAGGAACTGTTGTCTTCTCCCACTCAATCCCATCATGACTTCTACAACTCCTGTGGAACCATGCGGTTGAGGATGAAGATTTGGACATAGAAGAATTTGAAAATATATATTCTTACTTTTTCATATTTCCTAACAACTCTTTACAATCTAGTAATATTAGAAAATAAATCTCTACAGTTAGAGAGCATTTGAAAAAAATATTAAATGAGGAATATTCCATTTACATCCATTATAGAAGGACATGAAGACAAAAATGGAGCCATGGACCAAAGAAGACGAGACGAGTGGAAAAGGTCTCCCGCAAAGGGAGGCCATCAGAGCTGGAATTCTTCTGAGTGGATGCAGAACTCCTATGGTAACTATTCTGGCCTTTGGATCTACCGATGCTAGGATGTGTTCCATCGTTTCCGGCGAAGAAGAAGTGAAAGGGATGTTGTCCTTAACCCTAGACAAAGAATGAGAGATCCTCTACTCTCTGGCCCATGCTCGGGTGGCAGTTCATGGGAGGTGACCCTGTCTCTCTTCACCCCACTGCCGACGCCAAAAAGAAACGGAGTTTGTCCTCTTTTCATATTTTAAATTAAAAAAATAAGGGCAAATAGGTCATTTTATGTCTCTAGTTCAAGTTAACTAAAGTTAAGTTGAGCTTATGTCAAGTTGTCATAAAAAAAGTAATGGCCAGGACTTATTTTAGAGCCAGAGCTAATTTTAGGTTCCTATTTTGAAATATTAAAGATTGTAGGGATATATCTGTAATTAGTAAAGATTATAGGGACCTAAATGTAGAAATTCTTAAAATTATTTATAAATTTGGGCTCCATATGTCCTACATATCTGTACTGCCGATTTCTAATTTTATGACGTAGAAAATTAAAAAAACAATCAAATCATCATAAAAGTGAAAATACCCTTAATTAGTCGAGCCCAACAACCACCTGCCAGTGCAACAAGTCCTGACCAATTAGTTCAAACGCTGCTTGGCGAGTGGGCCAAACCAGAAAGCCCAAATATTTACAGACAAGAGATAAGTCTGTTGTAAGAGTAACACTTACCGCAATGGCTCCCCCTCTCAATCGTAATGATGACATTGCACTGGGTAAAAGAAATTTTTTTAGGTCAATCCTGAGGTGTTTTACCTTGCCGTATAGTACAATGCCCGGTTGGGGGACGGAAAAAAAAATTGAAAAACCAAAAATCGACCCCAATGAACAGTGAAGAATGCCCTTAATGGGTCGAGCCCAATAATGATTTATGATTTTTTAAGTTTTTTAGATTGTCCGATCGGACATTGCATTATACGACTGGGTAAGACACCTCGAAACAAATCTAAAAAAAAATATATTTTACCAACTACAATTCCCCCATTGTGACGGGGGAGGGCATTACAGGAAATATTATGTGTTCGATGATTACAACTGCATCTATCTTTGATATTCATGTATTAACAAATACACTGCCATAGAAATTTTCATATGGTTATGATCTTACATGAAAATTGATGTATTTCAGTCCTCGACTTTTAAGATTCCCCCTCTTCCCTTCTTACTCTCTTAGCTTTCTTCTTGCCCTTTGGCCATCCTTTTGCATTCTTCAAACATCAGTTCTAATATTAATGAGGTAGATTTTGAAAACCAAGACTACGTTAAAACTAAGTTCCAACAAACGGAACATTAGCTACTCAAGCAAGTTTTTTCTTCTTTGCAACCTTATTCTCCTATATGAGTAATACTTGCTGCGTTGCAATCTAACGTAGATTGCAATACAGTGGCAGCAGTCGTTTGACCTAGTCGGATTGGACGGCTACTGTGCAGCCTAATAGGATGGGAGGGAGTTAGTTTTTTTTTATTTTCTACTTGAAATTTTAAATTTTTTTGGAGCATCCGATTAAAAATCGGATGGTACAACCTGGTTGTTCGGATCGACCCCGACCCAATTATATAATTTTCTTCAAAAAGCTTTTTGAAAAATATCTTGATTTATGTGTAAAAAAATAAAAAATTCAAAAAAAATTATACAATCGGATCGGAGCCGACCCGAACAATCCAACTGTGACGTCTGATCTTTGATCGAACGATCTATCTGAACAAAAAAAAACCGATTCCCTCTCACCATGTCGAATTGCACAGTAGCCGTACGATCCAACTGAGATGGCTATTGCCGCTGCATTGCAATCTACGTTCGATTGCAATGCAACAGCATTGTAGCAAGTATTACTCCTACATATATGCAAGTTATAAGTATAAGCTATAATCTACATAATGGTACTCAAGAAGAATAGCCTTCATAAATAAGCGTGTAGAGGCATGACGAGTTCACTCCTCTTCTTGTCAAAGTTATAGCCTGAAAATTTATGAGTTACAATCTGTGTTCGCCAATCTGCGCAACTCATCAGTCTCTAGATTTGTTATATTCCTCGTAGTCATCATCGTTTTCTACTACTATTCCTTTTCAATCTACCTCATGTTATAATTTGTTAAAAGGTTGTCTTTATATTTTATAGCACATAACAATAAGTATTATTATGCGGTAGTTTGTTGTTTTATGAACTTCAACCTGTGTTTCCAAGGACCACAATTTACCATAAACCAAAACTCAAGTATTTCAACATTCTGCAGCACAGAAAGCAACACCTAGAAGGGAAAAGAAATACATTCTTCTTCTTTGTTATCTTTATCCTCTTCTTTTTTTCCTGTCTTCTTTTCCTCTCCCCCACCTCCCACTGCCCCTTTTGTTTATGAGTTTTACTTGCTATACTGTTGCTGGTGCATTAAGGCTGAGGTAGTTTAAACCGTCCAATGACATCGTGTCACCTAAACAGAGCACATTGGAGTTATTTCTCTGCGCGGACATTGTCATCTTCACGTAAGTACACATGGGAGGTTAAATTAAAGACATTTTTTGTGCTCTTGAGAGCACGACTGAACTCTCGACAGCATAATCCTCTCTATAGTATGATCATGCTCTTGAGAGTATGAAGCTGAGAAATTTTTTCCACATCATTATGTTCTCGAGAGCACGACTGAGCTCTCCACAGCATAGTCCTCTCTATAATATGATCATGCTCTCGAGAGCGTGGAGTTGAGAAAATTTTTCCACAACATCATACTCTTGAGACATAATCGTGTTGTGTAGAGCTCGATCGTGCTATGAAGAACACAAAAAATGCCGAGAGTAGGTTGGTGGGATTTTTTTATTTTTTTTCTAATTCAGCCTCCTATGTGCACTAACGCAAAGATGACGTTAATACACATTTAATGAGAGTGACAGCCCTCATGTGCTCTGTCCAGATGACACAATGCCATTGGGCAGTGCAAACCACCTCAAGTAAAACTCTTTGGTTATTATGTAGGTTCAATTATCTCAATTACTTTAATTTTTGAGTTAATAAGACTGGCGGTTCAGTTTTGCTATCAATCATAGTTGATTTCCCAGCTTTGCTGTGAGGAGGTGGGTAAAAGAATTAAGAAAAAATGAACAAAAGGCAAGAAGTTTAGAAGGTTGCATGTATTTTGTATGTATGCAGCCGTTAGATCCTATTTTCATGCAATCTGGTGACTCAAATCATGTAGAGATGTAATCCTCTTTTTTATCTTTTCCCCGCCATCCAATCATTGATCAAACAGTGCAGATGTCAAAGTCAGGTTGTCCCCATGCCGTTCGATCTTAAAGATTGGGCGACGACATCCCTAGACCCTATCTAACATTGGATTACAATACCTGAGACATGGAGCAATCATTTCACGTGTTCTGAATTAGAGTAATACTTGCTACACTACGGTACGTAAAGCAGTCCGATAATGCTACCCACCTCAAGAATAAAAGTCATGTTAATATGATTTTCTTTGTTTTATAAGAATTACATTGTAGCCAATAATTTATATTTGAATACATATATTTTAGAATTGTATATACTTATATTTTAGAATAACCATATTTGTATCTATATTTAAAACGAATGTAAAATATGTATTTATATTCGGTAAAATAAATTACACTGAATTTAAAGACTACTGGAACTCTACAACTTAGCTGTTTAACGATTGAGCAACTATATTAAAGAAGGGGGCGCGTTCACACAAATTTTGATGATTTAGATGATAGAAAATTGATGATTTTGTTAGAATAGTTCTGTATTGGAAAAAGGACAAAATCAAAAAGTATTTAAAAGATGGTGCCTACTCCACTCATTGCCTTAAGGTTTTGAGTTTGATGGCCCAATAACTTCAACATGGTATCAGAGCCCATGGTTACAAACTGGGCCACGCACCCTGTATTTGTAATCCACGTGATAGAACTTAAAAATCGGCCTGCACGTGAAAGGGCGTGTTAGAATAGTCCTGTATTGGAAAAAGGACAAAATCATAAAATATTTAAAAGATGGTGTCTACTCCACTCATTGTCTTAAGATTTTGAGTTGGAGAAATGGAGAGTGAGGAAAAAGAAAAGAGCTGGGGGGGGGGGGAGGAGTGAAGTGTATAACATGTGGAGAAATGGGAAAGGTAGTTGAGATTGCAATGCAAACTTCAGTCCTTGTTTGACGAAGTTTTTGATTGAAAATATTTGTGAGCTCTTGTAGGTTCTGATCTAATTATTTTAAGAGGGAGGTAATAAATTTTCAAACTTATTTATTTCAGATGTGTTTGATGAGAGTTTTTAGCTTATAAAAAAATATTGAATATGAGTAATTATAGTAGATTGTAAACTTTTCTAACATCGTAATTCTTGACATAAATGAGAATTTAGAGCCTTTAAAAAGCCAAATGGGGGACAAGGGAAAGATGATATGAGTGGCTTGCACTGCATAAAATGGCTCAGACGAGGAAGCTTAAATGCTCCTTCAAGTAGAACTTGTGACAAGTACATCCATAGTTTCTTTTTTTGTTGTTATTTTTGGCCTTCAACCAAACATTCTAAATTAATATTATTAGCTTAAGATGAAAGTATAGTCATAAGAAATTTTAACTTATATACTTACTCAAAATTAAGATAATTTAAAGAGGCTAGTGCTGGATAATTTTTATTGATGACAAAATCATTTAACCTTAAACGTTAAAAAGACAACGGAACCACTATCCGACCCGAGATGAGAACCGATGCCATTTCGCACCCCCACAATTCCAAGTCCGTTTCGGATTGGGTTTCCTCTCCCCGCTCCCCTGTAAATGTTAACCGTTATCTACGGGAAAACAAATAAGAAAAGCTTCGGGAACAGAGCAGCTTCGCCGTCGCCGTCGTCTCCGGCCTCCTCTGCCGCCCTCGCGTCTTCTTCCTCTTCCCGACCCCGGCGCAGTGCGTCTTCTTCCTCTTCGCTTCTTTTTCTCCTTTCGTTTTGCAGTTCAGTGAAAATTTTTCTTTCTTTTTCTAAAGTCGTATAAATTAAATTTCTGCATGATTGTGAGATTTTCTGATGCTAAACCCTTTTCTTTTCAAGATGGCACGTCAATCATATGATGAGTATGAAGAAGATGAAGATGATCTGGAAGGGGGAGAGGAAGAGGATCAAGAAGAAGAAGATGAGAAGCCTTCCAAAGAGGTCCTGGACTTTCTCAAGCTGAGAGAGGAGTTCAAGGAGAAAATTAGGCAGAAGTATAAGAAGGAGAATGCTGCAGATGTTGCTCCTACTCAGTCTCTGTCTACAAATGGGACAACAACAGATACTAAGTATGTCCTTCTATGCCATAATTGTTTGTGCAAGTAAATTTTATTATGGATGTTATCCTTAAACATTTATGATGCCATTGTAGCTTAGATATAGCTGTTTGTCACTAACAAAAGAAGAGTTCAATTGAAGAACCTGATCGGGTCAACTTTGGATGTGCTTCTTGCTAAGTTTATTCAACTGAACATCAACATGCTAGGATGTATGAAAACCACTTGGGAAGTTTAGTTGACAGGCTTGTCCAACAATCCGACCCTGTGAACTCGACCCTAGAGCAAAGGGCCACATGGATGTCTATGTAGCATATGTATATTTGGATATGTGCAGAGCAAACTAATTAGACTTCTCCTAGGCTATGAAGTAAATACTTACCAAACTAAAGAGTTTTAACTTTTAAGTAATATCTTGGAAGCATAAACTGCAAGTCTACAGGTAGTTGGTATTGTGCAATAAGTAAACTTAAAACTAGGTTATGTTAGCAATCCACATTTTTATGGGGGACAGTTTCCGTACTGTTTAAACAAGCTTGATATGAAATACTAGTTTATCAGAAGAAATGCAGCTGATGCGAGTGAGAGATACATTGGTGCTTATTGGGGATGATGTTATTTTGTAAAGAGAATAACTTGTTGCACCAGCAGCCGGTGTTTTTGTTTTTAAAAAAAAAAAAAAAAAAAATTTGGGTCGGCCTCATGGTGTCCTATATGGCCGTACACGTTGGTTTTCGATTTTTCATCTTTTCTTGGGTCATGTGATCCGAGAAGGGAGGTTGGGCCCGACCCAAAAAATAAATTAAAAATAAAAACACCTGCAGCCAGTGTAGAACCGGCTGCCGGTGTAGCAGGTTATTCTCTTTTCTAAAGGGGTGGCAGAAGACTTCAAGGATACTTCATACTAGGTCAAAAATGAGGAAGGATAACATTCAGCTGAACTGCTTTTCCTCTGGTTTGCAATTCTCATCCAGTAATAAATTGCAAAAACATTTCTGTACTATTATCTGCTGTGTTGTTAGCTTTCTATCAAGGCATAACGAGGGGCAGCAGCGTGAGTAGTTGCTCCACAAGAGTGTTCAGGCTTGCAGTAAAGTGAATTATAACTATCATTGGTAGTACTTGTTTTATATCCTTTTGTTTTACTTGTTTTATATTTCAGGTATGCTTGCAGAAATGTACACCCACTTGAACTACCCTAGACAAACCCTGAACAACCTGGGTGCTTCCAGTTTGACCTCAACTTTGAATTTGAATTCAAACCTATCATCTGGTTTACATGCTCATCCCACCAAATTCAACAACAACCCTCATACTGCCTCTCCCTTGTCCCTTCACTCTTCTTCCTCGCATGGAAACCAGGATGGTCTCTTCCCCTTTCTTCTTTCATTTGCCATCACTAAGCCATGAGTGACAATACTGGCCCAGCATGTTCCTCTGAACTGATACAATTCAAGTATTTTGTATGGTTTAAGTATTTAATTCAAACAATGCTTCACTAAAAAATATCATCATAATTCAACAAAACCCTTTGATGAAGGTATTTAAATGAGGGGGAAATTTTTCCCTCATGCACTGCTGGGAGATTTCTGGGCTACCTCTTTCTGAGGGGCCATCAACAAGGTTCAGTAGTGTGAGGGTGACCTAAAACCCCTCTCAGCCCTGCTAGACCAGGCCAGGATGAAGTTCATGGGCATTTGAGGTGTTCCTCAAGCATGGCTCTTGCTGGCATCGTGAGTCCTTTGTGCGTTATAACATGAGACCTCTGCGTATGAACTGGAATGCTTGTATTGACCAAGCCTCCCACTTCATCTGATGATTCGAAACTTTGAACAAATAAAAGTACCAAAACTGGTTGTGCCCCAATTTACCATGGCAGACAAACCTTAGAATGACTTGGATATGAGGCAACCTCCTCCCCCACCCCCACCCCAACACACACACACACACGAAACAAACTAATATGTGAAGCTCTCTTAGAACCCGAGGGTCTACTGATGTCCAAATGACCTTTGGTGCCATCTCATGATCAGATCTCATCTGGATTATACAATGTGGATATGAGACATGTAAATATTGGGACTGCAGACAAGGGCAAACAGCACAAGTCTGGACTCCAGATTCAGCTGTGGTGGCCCATTGAGGTCCTGTACTATCCATGTTTAATTGATGTTCATTTTCTGCAGATTGTTATTCTTTATGCCACTTCAGTATGTTTGATATGGTCATTCATGTTGGGAGACTAGTGCTTTGGGAATCATACTTTTGCCCCTTCTTGTTTAACTTGAAATATAAATAGAATTGGATCCCACCACCTCTCAAAATGAGGGTATCCGAACATGAGGGTGCCTAGGGAATTGGAGAAACTTTCAATTAGAATCTGGTTCGTGAAGATTATGTAATTTCATTCCAGACAGTGGCATAGATAAGCCCTATGTGACTCTGGCTTTCTATTGAAGAGTTATGTAGTCTTGAGCCTGGGCATGAGTATTGAGAGAAGTCTGAAGTCTGAAGTCTGAATGGGCAGTTGCTGATGATGAATGGCATTGCATACAAGTCATGGATAAATAAATTTGCATTTCAATGTATCAATATGTTGGCAGTGTTGGTAAATGACATTATGTAGTAGTAAAAGCCTGCATATGCATTCTGTTGTGTAGTTTAGCAACCAATTCTTCGTCTGGAGAATGTTTGCCATTGCAGAAGAGAAGTTGATACAGTGTTTGGGATTTCTATCTTTATTTTTCATTGGATCCTCTATTTCTATTGTCTGAAGAATGTTTGCCATTGCAGAAGAGAGGTTGACAAGTGTTTGAGATTTCTTTCTTTATTTTTCATTGGATCCTCTATTTTATTGTTAAGTAGCAGGTCAATAGATGGTTTACCTTTTGTGTGTGAGATGCATATCAATGTATGTACATTTCTTGTAAGGGAGGCCTGGGCTGTTTTTGTTGTCTTTTTTCCTTTGGCCAGAAGGTGTTCCCTTGCTGCTTAAAGTTTATCTCATTTCTGATTATGAGTGCTTGTCTAGCTTGAACTGTCTGTTATTTATTTGTTTGAATTGTGCTCTCATTCTTAAGCTAATGAGAGGTGTTCATTTGCAGATTTGGCTCCTTCTTTGGCACTTCACAGCATGTAATTGCTCTACGTGTAATTGAAGAAAGACGATCAATGCGAGAAGCACAGCATATTGTGTCCAAGGCTCCAAGTTCAACGTCTAGTGTAGGCTATATTTGGCCTTCAGTAAGTATATCTGTTGTTGTACTTTGGCTGGTCAAATATAGACACATCTCTTATAACTTGCACAATGATATTACTTGTGACAGGAGGGCAAACATGTGTCCTCAAATGCAGGAGTGAAGTCTCATTCAAATAGCAAGCCTCAGAAGGTTGTTAATGAGGTGTGACCATGATGACTGGAACCTTGCAAAAGTCTTGCAGTTTGATAACTTTCTTTTTTTGTGGTGAAATGTGATGAATCTGAATCACTCCTGCAGCTAAAGAGAAAAGTACAGACACTTAAAGAAAGGCGTGACTACTCATTTCTTCTGTCTGATGACTCTGATCTTCCTGCTCACACTGATGACCCTGCTCCTCCCAAAAATGTTTCAGTTCCTATTTCTGGTTAGTTGGTGTCTTGCATTATTATTACTCAACTTTTGACATCACCATGTTGTGTTTTCTTCTTTCCACAGAGATACTCAAACGAGTTTTTTTCCATTTGATCCTGGAGGTGCTCAGACAGGTCGATCTCTACCATCACCTAGGATGTCCATGAGCAAGTCTAGTAAACAGATTCCTGACAGCCATTTGTCAAGGAACTCTACATCTAGAGGCCAACATGTGGAGAAGGGAGAATATCAAAAGACAGTTCCTCCAATCAGACCCAAGGCACCCTCCAGTGAACCTAGAAAAGTGCAGGGAGAGTATCAGAAGACAATTCCTCTAAGCAGATCCAAGGCATCCTCCAGTGAACCTAGAAAACTGCTCGAGGGAAAAGGTGGTGGTGGGCACGGCCGGCCTTTGGTTGCTAAAGCCCCATCCCTTGCTGCTGCACAGGATATCATTACAAAGAAAGCTCATATGGTGGGTGGAAACAAACCATCCAACATCGAGAGGGCACCTTTGAAAAAAAAGACTCAATCTGCAGTGCAGAATAACTATCCTCAGCAAAGAAGGGAAATACAAGATCTGTCTAAGGGGAAGTTGTTCCCAAAGCAGAGTGTGTCTTCTTCAAAGTCTCAGGTATTCATTTTGTTCCGTATTGGTCTGCTGTCATGTGATTCACTAGTGCCAGCTAACGTATTTGTCTGTCTACTGTTGTGATAGTTTTTGCATCCTCACTGTTGTGCACTTGTAACTAATTTCTCTACTTCATGCCATTTTCAGCTGTCAAAACCTTCGAAGCAAATTCAGCAATGTAGTACACATGAGGACCGATCAAAGCAAAAGCATGTAAAGAGTCATTCAAGAAATCCATTCGATGACGATGATGATGATATCGACGATCCAATGAGTTTCTTGAGAAATAAATTGCTGTCCAGGTTTGTAACCATTATCACTATGTTAGATATCTACACTCATGTCAGCTAGATGTCTCGAGTGTTGCATTTTCTGCGTCCATTTTTAAGCAATAGATTCGTGGATTTTTTTTCTTCGTTGATACTCAACTTTTAACATCTGTGGACAAATCTTGTTGTGGTCATAAAATTTCAGATGTGTGGCCTTAGACATACATTAATGATAAATGGTTTTTGCCCTATCATCCCTATTGATATTTGAGAACCCCTTAAGTGGGTCACAGAAATTTAACTTTCTTTTTACTTGCTGGTTCTCAACATGGCATCAATTCTCAACGTACATGGCAAACCTGGGCTTGTGGTCTGTTAGCAGTTTGAAGAGTTCTTTGGTAATACAAGTCCCGACTATGACCTCCCAGTCTCCCACCTACGGCTAGTTGGCATGGTGCAGGGATGAACATTGACCATTATGACCAAAGAACTGGTGAAGAGAATTCAAAGTTTCTTTAAGTGACAAACTTGTGGATGTATACGTCTGAATATTTCACTGATATTTTGACCATTAAGACCGGTTTTAGTTTGTGTAAGAGAACCCTTTTCTAGTTATCTAAGAGGAACTGTTAATCCAGCACTTGCAGAGTGGTTAACTGTCTAGAAGCCTTGTTGAACGGGATACTGGAAGGGAATTTTTCCCTGCCAAAATGGTAAAAGGATTTTGGTCAGGACAGTGTTTTGGTTTCAAGGTATTCAAGTATGAGGTATCTTACTTGGTCTGTTTTGCGTTCCAGGTATAATTCTAGCAAATATCAGGTTGATGATGATGATGACAGTGACATGGAGGCTAATTTCGATGACATTATGAAGGAAGAACAGAGGAGGTAAGAACTAAGCCAGAAACACCCATTATTTTACCTTCATTTGGATCCTGTACATCTATCGCAGTGGCTAGATGCATTCACATCCTCAAGTATTTCTTTGCATGCTGAATGGAGACAATTAACATGTGTACAACTAACAAATGCCTGCCATGTTTTGGTTTTGACAGCTTAAGAATTGCAAGGCAGGAGGATGAAGAGCAGCTTCGTCTCATTGAAGAAGAAGAGAGGAGGGAGAGGATGATAAGGGAGGCGAAGAGACGAAAAGTGATGCAACGGTGACATGGGAAAGAGTAATGCATTTGTTTACATTTTGTGTACACTGCCCAACCAACAAATTCACGTTGGGCAAGAGGGGGAGGGTAAAGAAATAGGAATTCATCCTTTAGATGGATACATTTCATTATTGCATGGTCATAAAAGCTCTGTTTGCTTTGGTATCTTGTAGGGGCCTATAATTAATTCTTCCTAATAAAAGTGTAAATATCAATAAGGTCAATGTTCCCAATCTCTGGATCTTCACAGAATCTTAAGAGGATAGAGATAACGATTCCCAATGTTTATTCAATCGCATATAAATATAGGTTCTAAAGATCAACTATTTGCATAAGGTACTGCAAACAACGTAGCATAAATCTTTGATTTTTCTTTTTTTTAGATAAATCGTGGTTTAATCACACTTTTTCATCTTAATATATTTTTTATGAATAAATCTCGATTTATTGAAAGAACATTTAAAATCTTCATAAATTCAAAAAGTAACGATTTAATCACGTATTTTTCAAGAAAAACATACCTTTCCAAGTAGAACTCGTTTGTTTTTATATTAGATATTCATAAATTTTTATATTATATTTTGTATATTAGAAATTGACGTGCCTTTTCTGACTTTTTCACAAAGTTTTCAAATTTTATGTCAATTTAAGTTTTTTTTTTCCTCGAGCCGCCTCTTTCTCAAATTCCGACTTGGTGACATTGACTACAAGTACACTTTAACACACACTCTCTCTCTCAATTCACATAGCCCAAGGATAAAAGGCAATGGAACAGAGAATTGAAAGAGAGAAAAGTTTTGTTGGGGGGTGGGGTTGTCTTTAACTTGTAAATAGTCTATGCAAAGGGAGGGATCATGTATCCTATCCCTCCTCCCTCAAAGAAAAAAATAATAAGAAAAGGAATGACAAGTAGATAATCAGATCTCTCTCTCTCTCTTTCCATCTGAAATACATTACAAATGGTGTAAAAAAAAAGGAAAATTGGGTAGATGATCACATTCTATTTTGTAAAACTTAACCTGTGTTTGGATGAGTTCTCTGCGTAAACGTCCCAACCAAATTCTCCCGTTCGTGCACTTATCTTTTGGGGATTTCAAGAGAAAATTTGTACCATCGGACAATGGTGTCAATTTACTTTTTAGTAAAAACACTGTCCACAAGCATTATCAAATGTTGCATTAATATTATACCTGAAAGGATGAAACCCTGCTCAGTTTGTTTGCAGAATAACTTAAACCAGAATAAGGAGGAAGGGATTTCTTAAATCAGAATAAGAGGTATTTTAGTTTGGTAAGTAGTTGGTATTCCACCCAGAATAAGTAGAATTGCACTGTGCTATTCCAAGTGATTTGGTAGGAATAAGTAGAATAAAGAAGAGAATAAAGAGTGGAATAAAGAGTTTAAAATATCCATGTTATTCCGCTTAACCCCTGGTATAACCCATAGCACCCTGGGTTAAGCACTCCCCTCCACCAAAGTGGGTTAAAAGGTTTTAGGAGAATAAAACATCCTATTCAGGACTTATTCCACAAACAAAGTGAGGAAACTCAGCCCAGAACAATCCAACAAAGCTCAAAAGGTCGTGCCATTAGTGAGCCGCCCGGCCTAAGAGGGCGGTAGAAAGGAACGGGGTTAGAGGCCCACCTTGACAGCCTAGAAGCATCCAAAAATGCGGAACCCAGTGTACAAAAAAAAATTATGGCCCAAGAGGCGAAAGATTGCCAAAGGCCTCAAGATGCCAAACAACAAGAATAATAAAATTGCCAAAGACCACGAGATGCCAAACGGCAAGAATAAGTCCTCGGATAAACCCGACTACCGAGCATTGAAGATTGCCATTAGAAGTTGTGTCCTGCCTAACTCACAATTCTCAGGAAAAGGAAGAGAACCATAAAACTCCCAACCACCCGAAGATCTCGAGGTCAAATAAGGTGCCACTTGGAAAGAAGGCTCATCCCGAACACCCGAGGGCATCTAGACCGACCAGGGCACCGTGTGGCAAGAAAGCTCATCTGAACTATCCGAGGACCACAAGGCTAGACAAGGAGCTACATGGCATGGAGGCTTATCTCAATCGCTGAGCACTGAGAGTGTACGGTGTTCTTGGGGAATCAAGGGACCTAGGGCCTACTAACTCCCATAGACGCGTGGCCAATCAATAGGATTATATCCGTCAGAGGCGCAGAATCTAAGATAGAGGGCATCAAGAAATCTTGATCATAAGTTATGAGGTAGACCCCATCTCACTATCAGCATGGAGACCTACTATCTAATCAAGATTAGATCCCATTAATACATATTAGACATAACTTGGCTATCTAAGGCCTTGCGTGGCCCTCCCATGGTGTTCGACCCACATGACATATGCCCCTCCATTGGGAGATCGTATCGCTCTCATTCACTAGGAAAGATTCTTATAAAGGCCACGACCCTCCTCTTACTTAAGATATGACAAATATCCTATAGCAAAAGATTACCTTTAGTTTAACCCTTTCCTCAAGTCAAACTTACATAAGCATCAGGAGGTTAACCCCGACGAAGACTAAGGTACCCCTTGACGGCCTTGATTCTACTCATACAAGAAAGCGGAGGTTAAGAGGGTTCACCAAGTCAGATGGCTAGTGATGGGATGCTCCTACATCGACCCACGTGTCTTGCATGGACCCTTCAATTTTTTGCCCTCTACCATACCTATATTTAAGTACTTTCTCAGAGAGAAATGATAGGATATCAATATTTCAACATTGCATTTAGGAGTTGTTTGTTCAATGTAAGCTCCGTAACTCACCAATTCCAAAACGACCAGTTTTAAAACAAGTAAACTTTTGTGCTTTTAAAATCAACGAAAATTTGTTTGATTATTTGTCAAACAAAACAAGAAAATGATTTAATCTTCTTGTTTTGATTTATGATGGGTCTTTCCTATAAATAAAAACCAAAAAATTGAATTACCAAGTCAACAGACAAAACTTAAACATGATTTTTTTTTCTGTTTTACATCATTGTAAGCATCTAAAAATACTGTAAAATAAAACAATTGTTTTGGATTACGCTTTTTTATATTGAAACACGTGACCCGTTAATGTCATTCTGGTAAAAGCTATCTAATTGTGTGATTAGATGATTCTTTTTAATATATACAGATTTTTAAATTAACAAAGTATCTTTTCACAGATTTTAAGTGCCATTATGACACTGCCTAAACGAAAAACGGTATTAGTGTTGTCTTGAACTGCATTGAAACTCACATCCGAAATTCTCTCTCATCTTAAAAAAATAAGATTGAGAGAAAATCGAAATATACATAAATTTATCATCACGAAACGTTCTCCCAAAGAAAACCTTAATTAACATGCTCGTAAGGTTGTTTCGTTGCTTTCATCTCAAACTCTCCATTGACCGAGGTATGAAATTAAAGACAGAAACTCCCAGTGCGTGTCGTGGGCTCATTTTATTACTACAACAGGAGATAGAAAGTATCGGAGCAGAGAACTGAAAGGGAGAACAATTAAACTCAGAGAGTACACGTACAAGCCAGGGAAAAAAGACAAAATCCTTAGTTTGTGAACAGCACATGCACAGGAAGGGATCATCTGCCTGCCCTTAATTTGTTGACCGCGTACATCTGTACAGGAGGATCATCTACCTACCTGTCCCCTCCTCCCTCCTCCTTCTTCTTTTTTTTTTTTTTTTTTTTTTTTGGAGGTGGCCTAATGGCCAAGTACAATTATTTACAAGTCACCGGGATTCTAATCCAAACGAAATCCGAGATTTTCCTCCAGAGTTAAAGATAATTTCGGCCAAGTCGATGGGTCCGCTTAATTATGTGACAATTCCAGATCCGTCTGATTTTTTGAGAAATAATCTCACAAATCAGGAGATAAATATCCCAATAACAACAAGACTGTATGACTGAAAAGTTTTTAAGCTCCAATCAAGTTCGAACCTGAAACCTCCCATTTGAGAGGGAGGTGATGAACCAACTGAGGTCGTGAACTTGATTTCTGGAAGAAGTAATCCTTCTTCTTCTTCTTCTTCTCCTCTACTGAAAGAGAGAACAGTTAAATTCAGAGAGTACACGTAGAAGCCAAGAAAAAAAGACAAAAACCTTTAATTTGTGAACAACACATGTACAGGAAGGGGTCATCTGCCTGCCCTAAATTTGTTGACAGCGTACATATGTACAAGAGGATCATCTACCTACCTGTCCCCTCCTCCCTCCTCCTCCTTCTCTACTGAAAGAGAGAACAGTTAAATTCAGAGAACACACGTAGAAGCCAAGGAAAAAAGACAAAAACCTTTAATTTGTGAACAGCACATGTACAGGAAGGGATCATCTGTCTGCCCTAAATTTGTTGACAGCGTACATATGTACAGGAGGATCATCTACCTACTTGTCCCCTCCTCCCTCCTCCTCCTTCTTCTTCTCTACTGAAAGAGAGAACAGCTAAATTCAGAGAGTACACGTAGAAGCCAAGGAAAAAAGACAGAAACCTTTAATTTGTGAACAGCACATGTACAGGAAAGCTTCCCCTTTTTTCTACGTAGGTCCATTGGATGTCTTCCTTACTTGAACACCTAATTAACTAATCCCTATGAATTTATAAAAAACATCATCATCCCTTGTTCTCCCTTTAATTAACTGGGTAAGAAAAAAGGGAAACGTTTTCCTTCCTGCTAGCATTGCTCTTAAAAACGGTAGAGGCCTTTCTAAGAAATGCATATCGTCTTGTGGGCTCATCTTATTACTGTGAAGGAGCCACTCAAATCACTTAAATAAAGAGTAATGTTTGCCGCAACTCCTCGAGTGCTGCAGTGGGCAACTCGATCTTTAATTGGACAACTCAAAATTTTAAGAGAATTAAAAATTATTATTGAACTCCGCCTATTAAGAATATTTCTTTTACTATTCATTGAGACTTAATTTTTTATTATTTAATTTTTTTATGTCATTCAATCAGAAGTTGGACTATATAGACATGTAGCAGCATAGGCATTGCAACAAATATTACTCAAAGATAAAATGCAATAGAACACAGAATTGAAAGAGAAAAATTACTTAATTCATGAACTATGCACTCAGCTTTTTTAAGGATAAAAAACAAAAGTTTTTAATCTCTGAACAACATTTGCACAGAGAGAGATCATCTACCCTATCCCTCCTCCCTCAAAGTAAAATAAAATAAAAGCCAAAGGAATGATAAACAGATAATTCACTCTCTCTCTCTCATGTGATAATCTTTCCTAGCCTGCCCTTGAGGAGACGGGATCCTCTGTGCATCTCTGTCTATGTGTGTGTGTGCGCGCCCTTTCTATACCCCAAGATACAAATGAGAGGGGTAAATGGGTCATTTGACCCTAAAGTGATGGACTCGTATCCCATTATCTCCTCCTCTTTTATATTTCAGGACATAAGGAAGACACATAGAGAGATGCAAATAAGATTAGATACAATTAGATGATGAAAATTAAATTTCAAAGAATGAAAATGAAAATAATTCTAAGGAGCTAGTTAGCCCCACAATGCTGGCGAGCTCTTGCTAGCTAGACCTACAGCCCAAGGTGCCGTGGGTTTCTTGGTAAAAAGTTAGCAACCAAATTCTCCCACACGTGCACTTACCCAAATGTGTTTTGTCCAGGGGATTTAAAGAGACACAGTTTTGTACCACCCAACAACAGTATTGACTTTGTCTAAAAGCATTGACGAGTGTTGCATATTGTTGTAAGGATGCAAATGGTAATTATCCGACTGATTATTAATTTATAAATTAATGATAAAATTTTAAAACTGATATATATGTATAATAGATAAGATAGCAAATGCAAAATTTTATCGACAAAATACATATAGTACATTAAGAATGTGATTATCCAACCAATTTTTAACTTATAAGACAGTTAATAGATAGTTTTCTAAAACTTATAATATAATAAATATGATCACAATCTATTTTAGATCTGCACTGAATCTAACCCCAACCTTTGTATCCCTGAACTAATGTGGTATGTATTTTCAAAAAAGTACGTACATCATGTTGTCCCGATAAAAGAATGTCCGATTGTGCGATTAGATGTTCTTTCTAATAAGATAGGTTTTTCACTTACAAAAGAAGTGTCACGTGCAATCTTAAGAACTACCAATCGAAAGATTGTATGGCGTCTGTGAGCAAAATAAAAGAGAAAATATGTGGTTAAGGTTGAAGCCAACCGTACGTGTCTTCTGCAGTACTCATAAGAGTCATAACCAATCTTCAGAATCTACACGAAATCATAATGGAGGAGGGATAAGAATTGCCAACTTAATCTTAATTAATTAACTTCATCACATCTACATACAAATGCTATAGCGCAATTATTTACACAAGGAATTACTAGTACACTACGAAGTCGGATTTTAAACGTACAATCCTATGCTCATGCTGTTTCTTTTCTCGGCATAAAATTAATGCTAATTAACCATTATTTCAACCATCTCAACCTCTCCATTCACCAGAGCATGAAATAGATCGATCTCTCTCTCTCTGGCCATTTGTGCGGTGTTCTGGGCTCATCACTGTACACGAGCCACTCATATCATATGGCCTAAAGATATAAAAGTCATCAGAACCGAGAATTGAAAAAGAGAAGAGTTAAACTCACAAGGTACCGATACATAGTACAGCTTACAAACAAAACAAAATGCTTCAACGCGTGAACAGCATATGTACCGGGAGGGATCATCTGCTCAATTAATTTGTGAGCAGCATATGTACAGGGCAGAGATCATTTATCCTATCCCTCCTCCCTCAAAGGAAAAGAGGAAAAGGAAATGGCTAACAAATAGCTGCGTCTCTCTCTCTCTCTCTCTAGTCTCTACGGATCTATCTATCCATCTATCTGCTGCATGACTTGGCCGGATGCCATGACGACGTCGCTGTGTCCATGATGGAGAAGTATTGGAGCTCCCATAGGCAGCCGAAAAGCAGATGATGAGCCAAGGGTTCACCCTCGGCCACCGGGCAGCTCCACCGTGCAGCTGATGATGTTGCTCAGTGGTGAGGAGCCAAGCAGTCGTGGGGAACCGGTGGGCGGTGGCGGCGGCGGTGGAAGTAGGAAAAGGGAGAGGGCCGCCGTGCGTGGGAGAAGAAGGCCGCCAGCGACTGGGCCAACCCCACCATGATGGCCAGCTTCACCTGGCCCCTCCTTGGGATCGGACGCCCACCGCCCGGCGCCATCCTCTGCTGGCAGCACCTCTCCAGCAGCGTCGCGCCAGCTGCCATCACTCACCTACTCGCTCTCCGGAGAAGAAGAAGAAGAAGGTATAAGAAGGTGAGGTGCGTCGGTGGGATTTTTAGAGAGACGTTCAGTTGGAAAGAGGCCGGACATTGCGTCAAATTACATCCCAGCCACGTCAGAGAATTCCACATCAGAGGATTCCAAGAGGCCTGCCGATGGTCCAAGACTCCAAGTTACACACCCCCACCATGGCACCTGCTTGAGGGGCATTGTCGTAGCTTTGAAGTAGACAGAGGGTACTCTCGTCATAGGGGGATAAAGTTTGCTGCAGTACAGTACGCCGCGCGTCGCAATCTGGGATGCACACGTTCGAATTTTCTTCCAAGGCTTTATCCTTTTTTAAACTCCGCCAGCGTGCGGGAGGGCCCTTGCGCACGCATCTGGAACCTTTTGCCTGCTCGAGGAACCATCCGGCCTGGCCCAATAAAGAAGTTTACTTGCCGCACTGATGCGATCAACCAGAGCGTCCCATGCTGACATCAACGTAAATGGGCATCTTTAAAAAAATAAATTTACTTTTACGTTGGATGAGAAGTATGTATATGTTCTCGAGAATATATACAATGTTTCGAAAAACATGTACACTCTCGAGAGAGCATGTAAACTATGTAGAGCATGCCCAAATCTTGTACTTATTCTTGAGAGCACGTGTACATGCTCTTGAGAACACATAAATGCTCCCCAAAATTTAAAATGAAGAATATATTTTTTTTTCTCTTCAAGGACGTTCATATGCGTTGACGTGAGCACGCATCATGGCGCCATAATTGTATTTGAAGGAGCATGCGAGAGGCGTCAAGTAGCGTATCTCCATTGGAGGGTGTACTCCACCTCAACTCTATTTCACTCTAAGTGGTACAACAAGTAAAACTCATACATTTTTCGTATGCGCATATATTCATAGGCCAAAATTTAATGAGCTCAGCTATTCAAAAGATAAGGGTCCCGAACTCACAATTTTTAAGGAGAAAGATGAACATGGCAATTACAACTGTCGTCAAAAAATTAGATGACATCGTTCTTTTAACCAGAGTCATTCTGTTGGAAAACTGTGGGCTGACATGCTAGTGTGAAGTCCATTAATGTTGACTCTAATACGTGTAATTGTAGCAGAGTAACATTTGTTGCACTAAATGTGTCATTTGTACCGTCCTCTTTCGGTGCAGTGGATAAATAAAAAATTATTTTTAAACTTTTTTAAGTAGACCCTAAAGTGTCGTACATGTCCGTACAAATCGATCTCCGATAAGACGATCCAAAAAAATCTGAAAAATAAAAAAATAGTCCTAATGAATAGTAAAAGATGCTCTTAATAGCCGAATCTAATAATGACTTTTGATTTTTTAAATTTTTTAGATCATATGACTGGAGATCGACTGTACAAAGATGGAGAACATTTTAAAGTCCACTTAAAAAAATTTAAAAAGTATATTTTTTTATTTACTCACTGCATTGAAAGACTATTGAAATAATATGTCCAGTGCATCAAATATTACTGCATTGTAGTAAGAGTAAGGAGAGCCCACATCATCACATCAACATTAAACTTGACACTGAGGGTGACCACGGAGGAAACGTGGAAGGGAAGGCAAAGGCGTTGGGATTATTTTAAATCGCCACTATCGGGAAGGAAAGGAAAAACGTGGCTAGCAACGAAAATGGGAGCCAGTGGGGGTATTGGGAGTCCAATTATTTGGATGAGCTAGGCGCCGTAAAATATTCCCGGCCCACTAAAGGGATCAATTATCAGGCTACAAAAAGCTGCTTTATATGCATGAGTGGACTCTTTTCTTGGCAATGGACCGGCCTAGCTTTCGATTCAATGGGTGTCACGTGCTGCTTCTTATCCACGAGGTGGCCTATTTCAATTTGTTTCTCGAGGCCAAGCTGATGCGAGCTTCCGAGGGAGGGCATCAGCAGTTCCAAGTTTTTTTTTTTTTTTTTTTTTTTATACAAAGCAGTTCCAAGTTTCACCAATGCTTGTTAAATGTCGTGTAAATAAATGCACTCTTGTTTTATAGACCTCGCCTTGCACGTGAGTCTCAGCTAGCTTTTGTTCCCTCTTCTTATTTGCAGAGTTCCAAAAGTTGCAAAGGGCAGTGCAGTCTAGGGTTTTGCTTGGGCCATGTCCACCAGGTCAAACTCTATACATCCTTTTGAATGGAGGAAGACCTTGTTCTGTAGAGAGGTACATCATGATTTTGAGGTTCGAGCAAGGACTAATGTATAGCCCGCTTGGACTCTCGAATGCCGCTGTGGACATTAGACTACATGGCCTTGGTGCCATTTGAAAATGATCAAGAATGTTATTGTGACCATTGGAAGTATTTGGCAAATGTTGAGTATTTTTTACTGAGAATTTTTCAAATAAGATCTTTTGAATCTCATTTGTTAAATTAAAACGTATTTCCATCTACATTGAACATGACAATTTAGTGTCTCACATCTATTTTTTTTTAAAATAAATTATTTATCTTTGTCCTATATGAATAAGGACACATCTTAATTTAAAGAATGGGATTTAGAGAATTTCATCTCAAAATTATTTACATGTTGCATGATGTAAGGGTTATTGCTGGGAGAAGAGAGACGAACATACTACAACAGTTGAGAGATTTCTCCCATAATTGGCTACGAGGTCGATTGTGGAAAGGCAACGTAGACGAAACATTATATGCAAGTGTTGCATTTAATGATGAATTAGGGACAGTTTGTTAATAAATTTTTTATAATTTTTGTTAATAAAAATTTTATAATCGTTGTCTTAGACTAGGGGAACCGTGCATAACCGTAAGTCTAACCACATTAGTCATATTTCTCTAGTCTAACCACATTAGTCATATTTCACTAGTCTAACCACATTATACTCACCTTGACTCAGATGTCACAGTCAGGATATGATCATAATCCTTTTGAAGATGTTAGAAATATTTATGACAATATGTTATGTTCTGTGGTAATTTAATTTGTAAGAGTACAATAAAAAAAAATCCTGACAATTGAACCATCAATCTCCATGTATTAGCCATGAAGGCAATCAACAGTTGAGAAAGGTAGTTCTATATCAAATAGTACAAAGAAAATCGAGATGACAAGCTTGAGGGTTCGAGCAAAGCTCATTATATTGAGGTTACTCAACTCCTGACTGAGTCTCCAAGAAGCCTTTTTGGTTGCAATTTATGGAAAATGTATCGACATAACTATAATTTAATTGTAAATACCTTAATCACCATAATTTTAGAAACTAATGAATGTTTGATTTCTTACGAAGAAACTCTAGCCATGATCATATGAAAACTCCTTATGGTTATGACTTACAGCTTACAAGTAAGCCTATCAAACTGTTCTTTCCTAATATAGTTCCATCAATTGCTGTGAGAAGTCTCCATTCCACATTTAGGTATTGCCGTGCTTACCCGTTGAACTAGCCAGTGCTGCTCTATTGACAGGGTCACTGTAACTTGGCCTTAGTATTCATATATTATGAGCCCAATTGCTGACTTCCCATTATGCCAATTCTTGCTCCTCACCCAATCTAATATCTCCTTTGCATCACTCGCCATATGCATCCTTGTTGATCTTGAGTTTTAGATCATCAAATTCACATTTAAGTTTTCCCACAAAATTAAGGAAGAAAGAATCGGCACGGATCGATTCAATTTCAATCCGATCAATTTTGAGTTCATCTAATTCGATCCCAGTATCCGACCCGACAATTTCTAATGGGATCGGCCTGGATTGAGTAGAATCAGCCAGATTGATCCATCCTGATTAAAATTGACCCCCGAATTGGTTGATACAACCTCGATCAGCCACACTGTCCCCTAGTAGCATGTCCCAAAAGCAAGTAATTAAGAAAGAAGACAAGAGTAGGAGGAAGAAGAAAAACATGACAACACTACCCTCGCCACCATTGCCGATAGATTGCAGTCATCATCACCATTGCCCTCGTCGTCATGGGAGGAGGAAGAAGAAAAAGATGATGACGATGCTGCCCTCAACGCCACCACTGCTGCTGCCGTCTTTTGCATTGCTGCTTTTCTTCTTTTGCTTCTCCTCTTCTTCCTTTCTCCATCTGCTATGATCCATGGCTGCTTGATCAGGATTGGAGTGGTCAGGGGAGGGGAGTTAAATGTTAGCAAAATTATAAATAGGCCCTTAAGAAAGTCCTCCGAAGAAATAAATCTATAAAAAGCATAAAACTATAGTAAGACATCGGATCGGATTGGGAGTTTAAATCGGCCCAAGACCGACTTATCCGTGTCCGATCTGCGACTCTACCTTCCTTGCACAAAATGACAAAACTGTGGGCTCCACATTTGCTGCCCTCCTGGCTTCAATTTTTACACGTCCAGCAGACGCTTGATCTCCCACAGAGCCGTTGATTTTAAGTTGGTCATCCTCCAATAGTTCCCAGATTAACCATCTCCCAACATGCAGCTGAGTGCCAGCTCATTTACCCTTCATTTTTCCACCATCTATTTTAAGAGTTTGAATAAAAAGACATTTGAAATTCCATGCTATATATCCGCCAGTTGGTCTTTGGCCTCCTCCCAAACATCGCTTAATGCTGAGGATCTTCGGTTGCAACTTATAAAGAATGAGATTGGAGTTAATGTAGATTTAATTTGTAAGGGGATTAATTAATCGTAAGTGATGTAGACTGGATCTATCACGACCGGATTCCGAAGATGGAACCCGAAGATAACCGGATCCGGAGCCGGGCCGGATCGGTGTAAGGTGGCCCGACGGGGATCCGAAGTGGACGAAGGGAGACGAAGTCTGGAAGCCGAGGGGTGCTCGGGCGGTGGCCTGCCGAGTGCGAAGCCGAGACCCCTTCAGATGGCTCGGACCGGCCCTCGGGACGCGGGGCCGGGGCTCCTGAAGAAGTGGCCGAGGCTGGGCGGAGGCTTCTCCAGGTGATCTGGACCACCCCGCGGGGGGCGTGGATGAAGATCTTTGAAGTGGATCTGCCGACTGACGTCGATGGAGGCGAGCCGAAGGTCCGAGGCCGAGGGTGGCTCGGATATGGCTCTCTTGGATAGTGAGCCCAAATAGCCCCTTCGGCGGACGGAGGGGCAGCGTGAGACCGAGCTTCCTGTCTTGGGACAGCCGGCGTACGGCGTCGAGACCAGGGGGAGGAGTCCGAGGTCGGCGGCCGAGACCGACTCGGAGAGGTCGGCGATGATTCGAACCGAGCCCCTGCAGGAGGGAAAGAAGAAGAGACCGGTCAGCAGGAGTCCCGGGCGTCAGCCCTGGGGAACCCCCTCCGACGGTCAAGTTAGCTCCTGAAGAAGATTCGATTCAGAAGGCAAGGAGAGTAGCTTTATGCTATTCGGAAGCTTGGGGAGGCATCCGTTTTTCCCACCCCCCTCTTGGCTACAAATGGCAGGATATTTATAGCGGAGGATAGTGGAGGGTTAACGGTGGCAGCCGATATAGGACTAAAGGAGGCTTACTGATAAACCGCCATAGCGTCTGATCCGCCACCGGAGTGGGCCGGACTCGGCTACCGGTCCGAAGGGGGTTGGGCCGCTGACGGGCCGAAGGCCTGCTGGGCCGCTGATGGGCCGAAGGCTCCCTAAGGGCCTTGCACAGCTGCTGCTGGGCTGATCTGGGCGCTGGGCTTGTTTTAATGGGCCGAATCGGATTCTGCCTCATCAGTAAGTATGACAATCATTAACATGTAGACAAAACCATAACTGTGGTTACGAAATTTTTCTATGTAAGTCAATTCTACATTGCTTTACAGAAAAAAAAGAAGGAAAACTCACTTGTTTAGACACTTCCTCGTTATCACGACTATATTGATCGTTAGTCATATTTTTTAATAAAAAGTAACGTCACTAACAAACAACCTCGTTTTAAGATGTTTTTTAAATTACGAAACTGATAATTATACTGTTAACTTTTAATAATAAATTATGAGAATTGTACCATGGCCGGGCTGATCCGGCTGCAGGGCCCGCTTAATACAGGCTTAATTTGGGAGCCACACAAAGCCCAGAAATGAGTTGCAATGCGATTGTTGCAACATGGGGTTCAATTTGTTTTTTCTAAAACTCAAGGGAGAGAGGACAACTTTATAGGAGTCACCCGTATTTTCAAATCTTTTAATATGAGAGTTAAAAATCTTTAAAAAATAAAAAATAGATATTCTTTTTGTCTTTATTGTATTTTTAATTTTTTTAATGTCTAATTAAAAATTAAATGGTACAAATGCACTATTACAGTTATCATATCCTCCTTTAATTAATTCGCATATGGTGCACAGGCCCATAACACAATGGCATTGGGTAAAGCACGCCACTCCCGCTCGAGAGCCGGTCGCGCTCGATCCTACGGAGCATCTCTCTTTTATAAAAAATGGGCGTCTCCCGAATAGGATCACAACATGCAGCAAAATTCACGTCCTTTATGTTCCGGAGTTTAAAACGCGTAAAAAACGTGGTACGTATCGTACGGTTGTTAAAATACCGAACTCAAGTAGGACTCTCACTCATGTGACTTGCCTGCTCGCAGCTTGATACGCACTCAGTCATCCCACCTCCCTTTCCCTATTTCCTGTACAGCCATACCCTCCGTCCCCTTCACCAGTTCACCCCAAGGGAAAAGAATCAAACCCTCCATCAGCTTCATCTTCCCCTCCCAAACCTCATCAACACCGGCTGCAGTGGTGGTGATCTTTCACACCATCAACTCTTGGCCTTTCCGATCTCAGCAAAGGCTGCAACGCAAGGGCCTTCACAGTTGCTCATCCCAAAGGTCAACACTCCTCTATCACAACAAAAGCTGACAACGCAGGACCCTCTTCACCTCATCGAAGTCCTCTACAGCGTGTTTGGAATGGCTTCCCCGGGCTGTTGGACCACAATCTCTCTTCTGTAGCAGCAGAGGCAGCACACAATCTTCCTCGATCTCCTTTTCCCCTCCATTTTCTGCTTCACACGGGAGAGCTAAGGTGGTGGTACCAAGGCGGGTACCATATTGTCACAGGCATGTATCTTACTGTCTATATTTTCTTTAGCATGTGTAAATGCATTTATGGTAAGTAATAATGGATGCATTTTCATGTTCTTTTAATATTTGGAGGTGTTTTTCAATCACTTAGCTGTAGGTATCCTTTTGAATCATCAAATGATTCATAGCAAATTTTACTGTATGACAGATTTTAATTTTTTTACAATGGAGTATGTAGAACAGATTGCACTGTGGATGTATTTTTCCAATGGAGTATGTTGAAGAGATTTCGCTGTGGATGTCTTTTTTATTGTATAAAGATTTTGAATTACCTATGGGGTGTGTTTTTGAATCTCCATAATAGATTTTATAGTGGAGTATTTTTCTTTTGCATAACAGATTTTACACTGTCTAAAGCTTTTGAATCACCAAATCTATTGTGTGGTACATTAAAAACTCAAATTTTTGGATGTTAATGTTAATGTTTGGATACTTCTCTAATTCTATCTAATTTTTGTGATAGTAATTTATTTTTAGTTAGATTTCTTATGCCGTTTCGTATTTTTAAAGCACACAATTATTTGTAATTTATTTTTAGTTAGATTTCTTATGTCGTTTCGTGTTTTTAAAGCATACAATTTTTTGACCGAATCTTTGACTGTCTTATTCAAAATTTCACTCAAATTATATTTGAACGTATCTTTATCATATTATATCCGACCTATATCTAACTAACTATGGTCTTACCTCAAATAAAACTTATTACTGCTGTCCCATCAAAATTGATCAGACAACAAGTAAAGCTAAAATAAGATCCGGCCCAGCCCCTTATGTTCAGGGACTAATCCTCAGCTTAGCCCGGCCCAACCCTGTCAAGTCTCCAATCTCCATCGCTAACCCACCGGGTCACCACACAGGAACAGAGCAGCCCCAGGCTAGAGTTCCGGATCCGTCTTAAGACCTTCAGTTCAGCTATTTCGTACCCGTATCTGGATCGCAACCGAATCTGTCCAATTTACTAATCCTCAAGTCAAATGCGAACAAATTCCTTAACCAGCATTGTCACCTCCGTTCGCAGGCCCTCCTCCGAGGGGGAAGACCATCGGCTCCTCCGCGTCCGGCGACGACGAGGTCTCTCTCTCTCTCTCTCTCTCTCTCTCTCTACCTCTACCTGTGCTGTGGCCCGTGGCTGGGTCCTGATTCATTCTTGCCAAACGAACTTCTTCCTTTATAGTGCGGCCTTGATGTTTGTCTTACGATTTTGGGCTTGCCCATCGAGTGTCTTTGGTAATGCTTGGATGGGTCTACTGCAATTGTTCTTCTGATTTTGGTGGGGATGTGGTGGCCTGCCTTTCTTTGTTTTGTCCTAGCATTAATTTTAACAACAAAGTTCAAATCTTTTTTCTTCTTCTTAGAAGTCAGAAATTTTCACTCAAAACATGTGGGTATCTACAGGGCAAGTGCAAGCATGTAGACTGAATTTGGAGTACTGTCGCATAACCTTTTGTAAGTGATTATTATTGAATCGACAAAAAAGAAGCATGAGTTTGCCCTAAATGCATGATTCAATATGAGCTGTTTAGTTTTTACCCCCAATCGACTCGTGCGTTGGTGCTGATATACATGTTTCCCCCCCCCTTCCAACTGCTAATTGTGTAGAATTGAGGTTAATCTAGAAGAACTGTTCAAAGTTTTCACATTTATTGGGATGTTCTCAGTTGGTGAATGTAATGTTTACGTTCGACACAGATGCCTTCTACCAATCCCATTGAAGCTGGACAATAAATTTTGACTTATCATTTGTTAGACACAGTGTATAGTAACATGTGACTTCTATTCTATTGTTTCTATGCTATAACCTGTGCCGATGTTCTCACTTTCAATGTTTGTATTTTCTCACCCTGCTTTCGGATCTGCTTCACAGAAGCCATACCATGTGGAGAGGTGCCACAGTGAGCTTGTCCTCCAAGCTCCTCCTGTCAACATCCCATGCGACATGCCTCACTCCCTCTGCTGCTGCCTTTGGCTCCCCTCCTCTCCCCTTCTCTCTCATTGATGTATTGCCCAAGGGGGCTCTGTTCTCCTCACACCTTCATTCCTCATCTATTGATGGCTCCTGGAAGCTACGCTCCACAGTCACCTCCCCTCAACTGGCTGTTGGGTCCCCAGCAGAGGAGACAATTTTCAGGCACTCGGCCACCACCTCACTAGTTCCCAAGAAGGTGTTGGAGGTTACTGAGACTGTCCAACATTATGGGCGCTGCTATTGGGAGCTTTCCAAGGCCAAGCTCAGGTCTTGTCATCTGTCCTATGACTATGCTTTTACTCTAAATGTTCATGGGAATTATTTGAAATCATTTTGTTGTGTTTCTCTTCAGTATGCTTGTGGTGGCAACATCTGGAGCAGGTTTTGTCCTCGGAAGCAGTAGAACTGTAGACTTTGTGGGGCTTTGCTGTACTTGTGCAGGGACCATGATGGTTGCAGCAGCAGCTAACTCCTTAAACCAGGTCAAGTCCTTTGAGATATCCTTCAAAAAGAATGTTCTTGCTTCTGCTTTTACTTTGAGAATCCATGTTGTTTGTTCGACTCTGCAGTAGCTTTTTTCTGCTTGTCTTTCTGATGTATGTTATTGATTGGAAACTTTATTAGGTAATTTAAGCTTTGTATTTGTAACATGATACAACTATCTTATCTGAAGAACATTCTTGAGAGACTGGCAAATTTGTGGTAAAGTTAGTTTGGTTTGAGCAGCAGGGATTTAAAATTTTACTCAGGCTTTTTAGGCTTGGCTTACATCTGAATTTTTTTCCCCTCTGGAAAGTGGATGGTACTTCAATGATATTATATGAAAAAACATTGAATTCATACGTATAGTATGTGTAAGCTGTCATAAATCCCTCTATACATCAAAAACTACACGAAGGTTGTGTGTCACACACTAACTCCCAAAAGAATCAGAAAAGGTGAGAGCAACTCATTTGCATTTCAGAAGAGCCTAGGCAATTCCCTCACCCTATCTCATGTAAAAGGAAGCTACTCTCTCTGAGACCTTGGTTTCCCTCACCCTATCAAGTTGTATGCAGACTTCACTGAAAGTTTACTACTGCTATGCCGCCTCCATATCCAAGTATCTGCCCTATCCTGGTAATTGTGCTGTCCTTGAAGTGTATGTAGAAGACTGCTAAATTGAGCAGTTTCCTCCTTCCATGAATCCCTACCAAAGAGAGGAGCACAACACCCTCTTGTTATGTCCAAGGTTGTAAAAATCTATCAGGATCGGCACAGATCAGCCAATCCGAATTGATTTTTGGCAGGCTGTTCTGATCTTGACCCACCTTTCCAATCCCTTGATAAGGATATTTTGGCCAGCTTTTGGACAGAGAAACACGGCAAGGTCCAGTCAGGATTGACCAGGATCAGTTGACCTGGATAGGTCTTGGGCTGACAAACCTGGGGACTCATCCTTAGTTTTCCTTCCTTGGGTCTATCATCAAACATTTGCATTACCACAGCTGGAGGAACAGGATACAATGTGTAGAGTTGAGGGAACCTCTCCTCTAATGAGAAATGACCATGCTGTCTATCTTTCCACACTTAACAGGTATGACCACCGCCAATAGCAACTTGAGTGCCAGACTGCATCACATACTTGCCTATGGAATGCCCCTCCACACATAGGAAATGCTGCTCTGCACAGTAGGTACTACATCCCATGAGCTGGAACCTCCATTTCTGGCTGATCACATGCATCCATAGAACCCTCTCATCGGTGCCAAGCTTCCAGATCTGCTTGCCAAGTAGAGTCAACTTGAAATCTCTGATGTTCTTAATTGGCAGTCTCCCATTCTGCTTACTGTTGCATACCCTCCCTCAACTAAAATGGAGACAAAAGGAGAAATAAAGTAAGAAGGGAAAAAATGATCCGGGAAAGGATAGACCTCATTCATACTCGCTGTGGGAAGCTCTCTATAGAAGGCTTGCTGCGGGCTTTGGTATCTTCATGATATATTAATACCTCTGGGTCTGGGCTGAGAAAGCTTGCTGTGAATTTTGTAGTTTTGTTCTTCAATAGAGAATTTCTCTTATATATGCATCTATCATGCTGGGTTGTTGAAACTTGTTTTGGATTTTGGTATCTTGATGATTCCTACTTATCATTTCTCATCATCTATCAACAGTTACTTAAAAAAAAAAAAATATCTATCAACAGTTACTAAAAGTTGTCCTTTGTCTCTAATTTTGTTGATTGGGTGAATTCTGATGATGAAGTTCAAGGCTTTGCCATGGATGTTGGAGTATTGGACAGCCATGAATCCATATAGTTACTTTTTCCATCTTGATGCAGCATGGAGTTCAACTTGAATATGTGATTTTAAAAGCATGGGCAATTGGGCACATGTGTGATCACCTGGTAAACAATCATGGATGATAAATAGAAGACTTTTTGAATTTCTGCCTTGTTCCCCCTGTAAGCGGCATATTCAACATGCCAAAGTTTCATGGATATTCTTTATTTTGACTTAAACTATTCTGGTAAGTGTTTAATAAATGATTGTCAAGGATATGGTCAGATTACAAAGTTAACTAGACTATTGTCTCTTTGGTGATCTGAGTGCATGAATGACCTCTGCCCCGAACAGCCATGTGTCTGTAGTGCCTCTCTCAATAGAGACTTATTTAATCATATCTGTGGCAATATCTTTATGAGAATCTGAGGATGTAAACCATGCTCATGAATCTTTAGATGGTTTCTGCACATTAATTGCATATGTGAACTTTTAGCACCCTCTGATGTGTCCTTGTTTTGAATGTCTCTCTGATGACTGCTTTATCTTCCCAAACAGACAAGTCTTCTACATTCTCAGAGGAAAGGTAGGTTCTCCAATACCTATCTATTCCCTGTTATACTGTGTTCTGAACCTATAAGTGGGATTCACTCATTTTTCCTATTGACATCATTTCCAACTCCCAATAATGCTTCTTCTCCCTGTCCCACCCACCCTCAAAAAAATTAAAAAAAGTGGAGAAATGTTTTGAAAGAATTTCAAGTGAGAATCATGAAGGCAATGAAACATGGAAGATAAGTTGGTTATAAATTGATAGCACAACCAAGAAATTTGACATGATAAAGATGAGAACATTTGAAACTGTTATTTTGGGTGAAAGAAGGAAGTCAATGCTCATTGCATTAGCTGGTTTGGATCCCCTTTATATAAGATCTGAGCCTTGTATTTGTTGCTTTACACTTTGAAGTGTAGATGTAAATATTGGGAAAAAGGGCATTGGATCGAAGAAATTTGAATAAATTGAGATTTGCTCCTTTTTTCATTTGATGTCTTTTATTAAATCAAATATTTGAAGAAAAGGCAAAAGGGCATGCTGAAAGAAATAAAGGCATTAGAACAAAAATACATGGATACAATGAGATTTATTGGCATTTCTTTAAGTTTGCATCCGTTTGCTAAAATGAACTGAGCATGAAAAAGCAAATGATTATCTTTTGGTCTCCTGATGAGGTGTGCGAGTGAGATTCTGTAGAGGCATTTCTTTTCTTGGTTGACTAAGCAGTCACTTAGATATCGGTGCTGCTTTTGATCACCTGATCTAGTTGGACAACATCTATGCTTGATCAAACTGATGGCTGCGTATCATTGATATTAGTCTTGTTGTTTCTTTTTGTCCCATATGGATAGGGGACCAGTTGAAAGGTTAGTTTGCTTGATGATGATCCTCTGTACTGCTTGCCAGATAGTTTGATTGGAAAAGTCTGATGCGGTATGATGACAGCACGGGATCAGGGGGCCACTTGTCAGTTACTGAATCACACCTACATTGGGTTTCTCATTCTCCGTGTGGCATGTCCATATGAGCTTCTTCTTCTTCTTCTTCTTTTGTTCGGGGGGGGGGGATCTGTCAAAGGACAAGGAGTACCTGTATTGGATCTGCACCCCAATGCATACTGGATAAAATATCCCCATATCCAGTCTATGGATCATTGTAGTATCACATATCCAGTGTGGGATCATCATATCCGATGTGATTATGTGTCCAGTATGAGACCCTATATCTAGTTCAATCTTCCTCAAACATGAAGGGTTTGCTTATTCAATACCCTACAAGAAATGATCCTATATTTGTACTCAGATAGCAGTATTGGATTGTATACCTTCACATTGATTTTGACAAGTTAAAAAGGATTGATTGCCATATGATTTGAATTGCAAGCACCACAAGCTCACTTATGACTGAAGCTCCTAATTTTAGGCCTGGGAGATGGACTACGTAGACAAATGATTAATGTAGCTGGCTTAAATGGAACCTGGCTCTATATCCTATGAACCATTTTTATGGATTTTAGCCACTGAATTAGAGCCTGCTGACTACGAGTGTGGTGCAATTAACATGATTCTTAGTTGACTTGGTCAATGACCGAAAAAGTTAAGTAGACTTGATTTTGTTGGGCCCAGTAGTTCAGATTCTTAAGCCTATCTTCCTTTTACCCTTGAACAATTACAATTTAAAAACAACATATTAAACATCAACGCAGGACTTGTCAAGGGACTATATGGATTGGAATCAGCTTGTTGTGCTCATCTTTTTGGCTTCTCTTACTGTTATAACAGATGCTTTAATATCTGAGGTTGTGGAAGTTAGAGACATCACAATATAGACATAGGGGAGTGATGTGAGGTCCAGCAGAGTAGGATGGAGGAAAAGAAATAGGGAAAGAAGGGGACTTGATGATTTCGAAAGCACGTCATGGATGGTATTTGTACACATGCCTCCGCTGCTATGGCAAGGGCCACTGGGGTGGGCATTTTTAAGGGCTAAATGGTTTGAACTTTGCAGGGGGTGCAAGTTGGAGGGGCATCTACCATGCGAGTTTTCATGGCGGATAGGAGTGTCAGCAAAGTCAGGTGAAACCTGTGGGGATATGGGGCTTCGCCTTTTTATTGTCAGGTTTTTTCCCCCACAGATTATTTTGTTGCTGTCTTACATGGGTTATTGTAGAGGGTTCTGTCTGAGCCTGTAGTCCCGGTTTGTTTAGCAGATCCCTTATTCTGAATTTCTTATTCCCAGATCTCTTGTTCCTAGAACAAGGATCATTCACTTTGATACACTTTTGTTTTATTCTAGGAATAAAGTGGAATAAGTAATTCTACCTTTTTAGATGGCATGGCATATTACTCTTTTTCTAGGAACAATGCATCCGAGCTCCGAATGGTGCATCCATGCTATCAAATTGGAACAAGTGGAATACGACATCCTGTTCGAGCCTTATCCACCAATAAACTAGGCCTTAGTGTTTGATTTTTTATAACCTTCCTTTTTTAATAAAAAATTACTGTTTTATTCTTTATAACCTTCTTTTTTTAATAAAAAGCCCTTTTAATAACATAGGTGGTTCCGTCCGCTTTCAAAGGAAAGGACACAACATAGAAATGGAGTACACACAACAAAGAAAAAAAAAGGGCAAACGGTTGTAGATTCCTCTGAAGGTTTATATTTTATATTAATGGTTGATTTGTACTAAGGGGTTGTTTGTTTCAATGTAAAACTCTGTATTTGCCGATTTCACAATTTCCAGTTTTAAAACAAGTGAAATTTTGTGGTTCCAAAATCAGGGAGCATTTGTTTGGTTGCTCTAAAACAAAACAAGAGAATGCTTCAATCTTCTTGTTTTGGTTTACAATGGGCCTTTCCTATAAACCAAAACAAGGAACTTGGGCTGCCACGTGGGCAGACAAGGCCCAGACAGGATTTTATTTTACACTGTTTTACAACATTCCTAACATACAAAAACACCGTAAAATGAAACAATTGTTGTAGATTACACTGTTTTACATTGAAACAAACAACCCCTAAAATGAACTCTGTTGGTTGTGTTGACTTCAAATAAGACTTCCAGTAGTGATAAGCATCGACAGGGAGATGTGCTCTGCCTGGTCTGAGCCTCCAACCAGGTATCAGTAACTTTCTATTTTCTTTGTATTAAATGGAGTCAATTTACATTGCAGTTTCTGTATCAAGTCTGTAATGGATTATTTTACTTTCGTTAAGCCAGCTCTTTTCTTTTCTCATGTTCTCTGATGCTTTTGTTAGAGGTATTGTGTGCACAAATAAGTACAATACATTTTATTAATGTGATCCTCTACCTAGGGATTAGAATTGTCTGGTTGGAGCAAAATGGCAATGTATGATATAGGCTGCCCTTTTTAAGCAGCTAATTGCTGTTTGGATAGGCTGTCGTCCTATTTATGCTGTCAAGCTTTATAGACAGTTTGGTGTATTTTTTTTTTCAGGTTTTTGAGGTACAAAATGATGCTAAAATGAAGAGAACAAGACAGAGGCCTCTACCTTCTGGCCGTCTATCTGTTCCTCATGCGGCCATATGGGCATCAACTGTTGGGGCTGCTGGAACTCTTTTGTTAGCATCAAAGGTTTAATAGTATTCTGTGTATCATTCCATTATATGTTAATGAAAGTTATCTTTTTAAGATTCCTTCCAAAAACTACAGTGCCGTGGATTCATGAGTTTACTGATGCTTGCGGATCAATCATTGCAAGGTTCTTGCAGGCTAATGTCTTGGCAGCAGGGCTTGCTGCATCAAATTTGGCTCTTTATGCATTCGTGTACACCCCACTGAAACAGATACACCCAGTAAATACATGGGTTGGGGCTATTGTCGGAGCCATCCCTCCACTGCTTGGGTAGGTCCTCTCTGACTTCTGCCCGTCTATATCATTTAGTCTACGGTATTTTTAGTTTGTGGCTGAAGCCTCATTAAGTAATGCACTTGGGCCTCGTTTGGAAACAATTATGGCAGAGATTTCAATGCATGAGTCACATGACATAATTGTTTCCAAATGAGAAATGGGCATCTTGGCTTATGTGCATGGGGATCTTGAGAGAGAAGAGAGAGATAGACACATGAAGGGAGAGAGTTGGTCTGTTGGATTCTCTTCATAATCCATCTTGAGGTGGATTATGGAAAAAGGTACATGAACTTCGAGAGAGAAAAGTCATTTAGAAATTACATGGACAAAAAGGGGCAATAAAAGTGGCTCCCTTTATGAAAAAAGGAAGCATAGCAAAGTAAAAAACTTAATCTATAATCCAATGAAGGGGTCCACAAGATACCGAATGAGATTTTAGACAGATTTTCAGTGATGAAAATCTGTGCTTTGTCAAAATTTGTGAAATAATCAGATTATTGGGGTATTCCACAATGTCCTCATGTTTCCAAGCAACTTACCTAACTAGCTTGGGGCTTCATCAGATTTGGGGTACAACTTGAATTTAGCCAATTTAGGGCTTGTTTGCACAAGATTTATCACCCCATAAACATGTGTATGTAGGACATACACATGCATGCATTAAAGGAGGCTAGGGTTTTCTTTATACCCTAAGCATGCATGTGAAAGAAAAAGAGAGACAAACATGAGTTAGGATTTCATGCCCTACATGTGTGTATGTATGACGTGCAATGTATATATATATAACAGAGTTCTCTGGTGCCACATGTCAACACTAGAATTCTTTGTTTCCCTCCTAAATTCTCTCTCTCTCTTTTCCTTCCTTATTAATGTCTGCCTCCTATTAATTCTCTCTCTCCTCCTCTTTCTCATTAATTATCTCTCACCATCTCTCTCTTCCCCTCTCTCTGATTAATTATCTCTCTCTCCCTTCTCTCTCTCATTAATTTTCTCCCTCTCCCCTCTCTCTCTTTGCCTAAGTATTATTATTATTATCATCCTCTTTCACATTTTTCTCTCTCTCCCTATTAATATTTCTATCTCCTATTTTTTTTGCCCCCTATTATTATTATTATTGTTGTTGTTGCAATCTCTTGAGATAATAATAACTAATTTTAAATTATTATTATTATGGTATTTTTATGGGATAATAATAATTATTTTTGATATTAGTATTATTATTATTATTAAAAAATTAATATCAAAATGATAGTCTCATGGGATAGTGATAACTAATTTTGATATTATTATTATTATTATTATTATTACTATTATTATCTCTCTTTCTCCTCTTTCACATTTTTCTCTCTCCCTATTAATATTTTTATCTCCAATTTTTCTATCCCTATTATTATTATTGTTGTTGTTGTTGTGATCTCTTGAGCTAATAATAACTAATTTTGACATCATCATCATCATCATTATTATTAGGATAGTCTCATGAGATAATAATAATGAATTTTGATATTATTATTATTTTTAAATTATTATTATTATTAATGAGACCAGTCTCTCTCTCACTTTTCTCACTCATATTATTATTATTATTATTATTATTTTTATTATTATTATTATTGTTGTTGTTGTTTTTATTGTTGTTATTATTATTATTATTAATATTGGGACAATCTTTTGAGATAATAATAATAAAATTTGAAATTTATTATTATTATTGGGATAGTCTCATGAGATAATAATAACTAACTTCATTATTAACAAGACTAGTCTCTCTCTCATTTTTCTTCCAATTTTTATTTCAACACAACATTTATTGGGATAATCTCATGCGATAATAATAAGTTTCGGTTCACTTTTTAGTTTTCTCTCAATCCATATTTCAATTGAATACAATGGTTCTGAACTCTTAATGTGTACCAAACAACTAATCTAATATTCATAGAAAAAATGTGAGTATTTTTTAATATATATTCTTCTATAATTATTTTATTCATTCATTCAAAAAATATAAAAAATTAACTTCACTTATATTAATTATATTCTTTTTATTCAAATATGTGAACTGGCCGTGCATGCAGCCACGACAGATGAAGGAAAGAGCAGTAGCAGCCTCAAGCAACAACAAGAAAGGCACCAAAGGGTACCAACAGCAACAGCACAGCAGCAAAAAGCTGCAGCACCAACTGCAACCCTAGATGGGACCGGTGGTCCCTGTTATGTGTGCACAAAATAGGGGCACCGCAGGCCTGCAAAAAGAGAGAAAAACAAGGGGGAGAGAGGCAGCAGGATGAGAGAGAGAGAGAGAGGCAACGGGTTGAGAGAGAGAGCAAAAGAAAGAGAGAGAGGGGCGGCGGGATGAGAGAGAGCAGACAAGAGGGAGAGGGGAGTGCGGTTGGAAAGAGAGACCCACCGGGCCTCCCCCTCCCAACCGCTGCTCTTATGGACCCCCACGGGTTGAGTTGAGGGAGGGGAAAAACAGAAAAAAAAAAAAAAAAAAGAGAATAAGAAGGGAAGGGGGAAGAAGAGCCACCGGTGGCTCTTCCCCCCCCACCCCGGTTGGGGGGGTGGTGGGTGCCACCGGCCCCTCCCCTTTTTCCCTCTCTCTCTATTGGCTCTATCTCTCCCTCTCTCTCTGTGCATGGCACCGATGGGGGGTGCCACCAGCCATCTCTCTTCCCCCCCCCCCCCACCAAAAAAAAAAAAAAGGAAAAAAGAAAAAACCGGTGGCCTCCTTGGAGGCCTATAAAAGGTCCTAATGGGCATCTGCTGTGGAGAGGACGGACGCACACACACACGTGGACGCGAAGGGGCAGAAAAGAAGAAGAAGAAGGAGCCTAACCAACCATTGAAGACCTTTTGAGAAGGTTTTTGTGCGTGGAATAAAAAAGAGACAAAAAAGGACTTGTCAATTTAAAGATTGAAACTTTTTAAATAAAAATTAAGGGTTCGTTTCTATTGGTGAAACGGCCTTTATTTTCGTGCTTTACTCTTATTAGTAGAGTAACCATACATGTCTTTGTGCATTTTTAATGGTGTAATGACCATGATGTTATTGGTAGAACGACCAAGTAACTCATGGGTTATTTCTCCCTTTAAAATGATCAAACTCATGTAATATGAGCCATTAATAAAAGAATATTGTGTTATTGATGTTCCATTTAAGAGCTTCGTTCATGCTATGCGGTTCGTTCATATTGGTTGAATGGCCGAATTAATGGATGGTTCCTCCATATTGGTTGGAGGACCGCTAAGAATTATCTTCAAGTATGTGGCCACCTTTATGCCCCATTAATTGAGTTTATTCCTTATGTTTATCTCCCCTAAAATGAATAAAAAAGAGAAGGGAGATGTTGTCCGAGTTTCTCCTTGGTGATCTCAATGGTGATCTCCGAGTTTCTCAAAGGATATTGTCCAAGTTTCTTGATATCCTTTAAGGGGTCTTAATGAAAATTGTGTCCAAAGACATATCCTCTTAGTGCCACTTGAAGGCCATAGGTTCTCATGCCTTCGTGTGAATCTAAAATTCTTTAAGTATCCTTTAAGGTCTTTAAGGGATTCTTAAATAAAGTAATCATTTATATAATAACTTCTATGCATGTCGCATAAAAATAAATAGTTTATTACCATAAATATAATGTCATGTCTAATTCCTCTTTTATTCTTGTCATCTTAATGGGTTCTAATGGACGATTAATCAAGAGTTGTCAATCAGTGATTGGTGTAATCAACACTGACTAAGGTCAGTGGGAAGAGGTCAAATAAACGGATCTACACATGATCCAAAGCCTTAGACTCCCTGAGGACTAATTCCAAGTTCTCAAAGTCTACACTTTAAAGTAAAAGGAACCCATTTCTCAAAAATCCCAAAAATCTTCTTTTTTAAGTATTCTTTCGAAAATGAAGTCTCACAGGGCTTCAATTAGCTCCTTTTGGTGAGTGGATGTAGAGGCCTTAGGAAGAGATATATGGGTTTGGGAATCTGCTTTTGCTGTGTTTCTGGTACAAATGGAGATTGAATATTTGGCCCTTTTGAACCACCTTTGAACCACGTTTCATTTAGGGTTTTGGTGATGTACTCGAGACCTATGGTGGGAATGCTCAAGAAAAAAAAAACTGCATACAGGAGGGACTGAGGGTGACCGGCTAGAATACTCCTATAGCGTGCATGTGTGGATATGTATAAATGTGTGTGCATATTTGTGTGTGTGTGGTGTATATATATATATATATATATATATATATATCCATGTTCTAGGAAGTCCTCCCACTCCTAGTCCTCCCTTGGCACCACTGCACTCGCCCAGCTTGTGCTCGAGCCCTCCCCTTTTCACCCCAGCCGCCCCTGTCGCATCTCCTTCGTGGTTTTGGATTTGGAAGGAGGAGGAAGGAAGGGGAAGAAAGAGGGTTTTAGGATTGTTGGGGGCTTCATGTTTTTGGGGAGAAAGAGGGGAGGCTGGGCAGGGGTTTTGAAATTTGGAGGTTTTGGGTCATAGACTAGTGGTGCCCACCCCATATCCTATTACCTATTACTTCAAACCAGTTCTGAATTTTGCCCAAATCATTTCTTACATGTGTACACTGTATACATCTATATATTAGCTTTGCTACTAGTGCACATGAAATGCATGGGTTTGATGTAATTATTATGTGCTTTCAGGTGGGCAGCAGCTACTGGCGAGGTTTCACTGAAGGGAATGGTTCTTCCTGCTGCTCTGTACTTTTGGCAGATTCCTCATTTCATGGCCCTTGCTTACCTTTGTCGCAGTGACTATGCTGCTGGAGGGTAAAACACACTTCTATTTATGCAGAAGGCACAAATTCTGTACATACCCTGATTGTCAATGTTTCTTTATTCAGGTTCCGAATGTTCTCACTTACCGATGCTTCTGGCCAGAGAACTGCCTTGGTCTCTCTAAGGAACTGCCTCTATCTGCTTCCCATGGGATACCTGGCATATGACTGTGAGTTTCAAGGCTATTTACGAGGCACAAATGTTTGGTGTATTTATCTGTCGTTTCTAGTCTATATTTCCCTGTTCTGATTTTATGCATATCTTAAGTAGCCAATCATTTCCAGACTGACTTGAAAGCGAAGGAAATCTACATTATTGTGTTTGTTCGAAAATGAACATGGACTAATACGGATTATGGAAGTTGGAAACTCCTCAATGCATAAGGCATGGCTATGAGCCCATGGCTAAGAGGGACATTTTTTTGATGTCTTCATGAGTTGAGTGAATGGCTTTAAAGAATCAACTGGTCTGGCTCAAACATGGATTATTAGATTGGATCAGGAACCCCAATTGAGTACACCACATCCTGATCACATCGCATTGGATTGACCTAATTGGCCAATCACTCGATTTCAATCTGATCCAAGGTGCTCAAATATCCCTGAAATGTGTACTGTTCAAACTCCAAATAATTTTCATCTTGTGTCCAATTCTTCTATCATCTACTGTAGGAGTCAATTGTGCACCTGCACCTGGAATTAGATGGCCATTCAGGGATGTTTAATGCTCCCATTCTCATGGAACACTGCATCAGATTGGATATGTCCGATCCTTATCTGAATCAAGTCAGATCAGCTGATGCGGTTGTGCTAAGGAAGGCTGAGCCTGGATTGACCTAGCTAAAAAACATTTAGGAAATCAGGAAATTAAAAATCTGCACATGCAAAAGAATTAGAATAAAAACTAAACAATAAGAAGAAATACATTTACACCATAAAATACTGATGTTCATAACATAAAGTAAATGTTTAACACCAATTAACCATGCAAATTTATGTTTTGAACATGAAAAACATGTAGAAGTAACTTACACTTTGTGAATGAAATCGTCAATAAAGGTATGGATGATACGATGAAGAGGACTTGTTGTCATCCCATGGAGGTTGTCCAGAACCATAGTTGGTCTGCATATATCAGTCATATCGATAACCAAATAATGATGCAGTGATATCTTCAGAACCTTATTGCAATTCTCCTGGAGATGTGGATGATTGCTGGAATGATCTAGCTTCGGAGTGTGCAGGTCCACAGCCATAATAGATGCCATATCTGACTGGATGCTCTCCCTTAGCTATGTTGCTGACCTAAGGAGGTGGACGAGAACCCAGGCATATCCCCAGTCAAGCATAACTTGCCATTGTCAGCCTTCATATCATCTTCCCTGTCCTTGCCTTTCTCCTCTTCCTTGGATTTCTTTTCCACCGACTCATCAACCTAGTTTCAAAGGAGAATTAAGGTGCTATAAATCATGTGCCAATTATAGTTCTAGCCATAGTTTATCATATCTTGCATTATCTCTGAGATCTCTTTGAGATTTCTGTCTCTTAGGCATTCCAGGATGAACTATCTAGACCATGGAGGGAGATGGAAGAGGAGCACGGATGGAGGAGGAGGAGAAAAGGGGGCAAAGAAGTAGAAGAGGAGTAGATGAGGAATGATGGTAGAGGAGCTCTCCAATATGTTGAGATTGCATGGTCTAAGAAAACAATCTTTACATGCGTAAATGTATTTTCTGCATTGTTCGTATTATGTTGTGCTGATTTAATTGTATTGAATGACTAAATAAAATTTCAATATTTTGCAGGAAATAAAAGATTATTGTGGTTTTTAGCTGCTATTTTCCCGATCTCTGTGATAATCTCCAAGATCTCTTCTCTTTATCCTCCTGAGATGATGCCAAGATCTGATATGGCATTCACTCTAGCTGCTTCAACAGCAGCCCCACCATTATCACTAGGGGCCTGTGTAGAGTCGTCACTCCTGTTACAAGGATGTTGCTCTTGCTCATTGTCATCATCCCTAGTCACTCTTCTGCACCATGATGAGTCGTATCATTAGGTTATGGCCTATGTGGACTCATCACTCCCATTACAATGATGCTGCTCTTGCTCATTGTCATCATCCCTAGTCACTCTTCTGCCACTATGATGAGTTGTATCATTAAGTTATGGAAAAGAATGATAGCTAAAAGTTTAAGACAAATGATGAAGATATCAAAGAATCAGTTTAGTTCTGTCCCAGGGAAGATTGACTATTGAAGCAATGTTCCTACTTAAAATATGATGGAAGATTTTTCAGAAAATAGAAGGGATCCCTACATGGTTTTTTTTAATCAATTTGGAGAAAACATATGTTGGACAGATATAAATAAGGCTATGTATGAAGGAGCCATGACTAATATGAGGAAAATCGGTGGAAAAGTAATGATTCTTTGCCATGGAGGGTTTGCACCAAGTACTAGATTTGAGCCCATATCTATTTACCCTGGTTATCATGAGTAAACTGCACATATTGAAGGAAAAGTGCCATATTATATGATAGTTGCAGATAATGCGGTTTTGGTAGATGCAACTACAGAGAATTTAGAGTATAGATTTTTAGGCTATACAAGAGTGCTTTTGAATCTAAGCCTTTTAAAATTAGCAGGATAAAGACAAGGTATGCAGAGAAAAGCATACTGATAAGATCAGGGCAACTCAAAATTAGAATGCTTCGGTAGATGTGTGGGAAGACATGAAGAAATTGTATGACAAGTGACTTTGCAGGGATAGAAGCAATAGAGGATAAAATCTGTTAAAATTGTTGGAAAAGGTTTGCTGTGTGTAAAGAAGACCAACATGAGCACCTATTAGAAGATGTGGTCATCATCTTGGTGATGGTCTTGGAAAGGAAGTGGAAGACTGAAAAAGTCTTAGGGGGGGCATTGAAAAAGAAGAAGAAGATATTTATTAAGTTAGGCATGCTGAAAATAAATGGTATATGATAGAGTGGAATGATGGAGTAGGATCTGTCCCTGACTCGGTTAGTTTAGATTTTGTGGTTGATGATAATTAAAAGGCACCCCAGTGCCGTCAGGCTCCTGCCATTGAGAGGTCTCGAAGCGTAAAACGTATGCGGCTTTACCCCTGGTTTTTACATTTGATGATGAATATTCTCTGGCCAATATCTTGGTAAGTAGCATAGTATTGCTGCACAAGTTTTATTTGGAGTGAGCTCTGATTCCTGGACAAGTTTGAGTTGTTGGACAACTATTTATGCAGGGCATCTGTGATATATACCTGGGGGCTTGTTGACACTCCCCTTAATGATTCAAGTTGGCACCTACCTATGATACGTGGGATACAAATACAAGTGTCAAGTGTCGACACGAACACGTGTGTCAGACACGCCAGTATCTTAAAAATAGGACAAGAGGGCACAGAGAAGATACAAATATATACATACGAATACATAGGTATACATGTATATAATAAAGCATGATTATTAAAATGTTTTAAAATATAAATGATATAACTAAAATATATCAAATTTTATCATATAGACGAGTATTCTGAGAAGATATGCTAAATATTTTAAGCAATGTCTAGTATTTACTTTGAAATCTTAAAGTAAAGAGTTAGACACGGGTGTCTGAGTGTCGTGTCGTGTACGAGTGTCCCCGTATAGGCACCTACTTTTTGACAAATTAGCGGGAATGCGAAAATTTAGTGCTTGGATTTTTACTGTATTTCTTTTTATGTTAATACCTATTGATTCGTTAATAGGTCAAGACCGCATCTCATTTTTTCACATAATGAATATAACTTTTTATTGACTTAAATAAATGCAATTATATTCATAGTTCATGTAGTAAACTTGTCTTTACTTTTTGTGTTTTGCCACATTTGGCTGTCGATATTCAGCATGCATGTCTGTCAGCCAATAAGAAGAAACATTGTGAGAAAACAGTTCCAAGAATTGGTAACAAACACCAGTCAAAATGAATCACCTTTTTCCTATATTAAGAAGGAAAGAGGATAAAACAGAAGACAGTCCTCAGTAACACTTATCTTAGGGAAATATGGTTGAATACTAACAGGCATTGGAGAAAGCAGGGGCGGAGCCAGGGGGGTCGCGGCAAAGAGAGGCAAGCCGAACCTTTATTAGGGACCATACGGAAACAAAAATGGGCCCTTTGCTCGCTCCGTCTCCGTCTCCGTTCCCCATCTCTTGGGGGGGGGGGATGTTATGCCTGACATATTCTTCAGATGGTAATTGCCCCTCTAAAGTTTCAAAATTTAACAAGTTGTCCCCTTTACTGGATAAAATTTATTGATGGTGATCTTGATATCTTTTTGGAAATGATGATGTGTATGATATTAAAATGAAAAAATGCAATGTTTTGCTGCATACTTGTTTTTGTTCTGGTATCTATTTATAGATACACGCATAAAGACTATAATTATATGTACTCTTCAAAGAATTGCATTTACGCTCATCAATGTCTCTCTTATATACTCATGTTTACTTTGGGACTTGCATAAAAGTATCCCATTTTGAACTTTGCAACTTTATTATTTCTTTTAATAAGTGTAAATAATTGACTTAGAACAAGAGTTTTACTTGCTGCACCGACCCAGTGCTGCACTGGCTGCCGGAGTTGCTAGATTTTTTTATTTTTTTTAGGCCAGCCCCATTATATTTATGCATCATGTGTCTATACCGACCGATCTTTGATTGGACGACCCACAAGAATTCTGAAAAATTGGGACTCGGTTTTGATTTTTCAGATTTTTTTTGGATCGGATGATCGGGGATCATATTGTAACATGTAGGTCGGAATTGGGTCAACCTAAAGAAAATCAATTTTTTTCTGGCCGCACTGGCAGCCAATGCAACACTGACAGTCGATGCAGCAAGTAAAACTCTTAGAACAAATACTCTTAAAATATTTGGATAGAAACTAATGATGCTTAAAGGGTGAGTTTTTCTTTTTTGTGGTGTATCGTAAAACTTAGCATAACTTCACTTACTAATTTATCTTTGATAAGATATACGATAAAATCTTTGCCACTATGTACCAAGTTGGGATCTTCTCAGTGCACTGTTGGACAGAAGTCAGAGAGGTGGAGGGAGCAGGTATTGCAAAAAAACCCTCCACTTGGCTCATATTTTTTGCAAATACCTGTGTTCTTCCCCTCTGTGCACTGCTGGACTTCCAACTGTGTACTGAGAGGATCTCCTCTCCCTTGTACCACATGCTTGTCCCCACTTTTAAAGTTGTTTCTAGCTCCGCCACTGGGGGAAAAGTTCCTTCTTGCTGAAATTCCTGAATGATGATATTGCAGGGGGTATCACATCTGGATGGTTTTCTATCGAGTCATCAGTCCTCACATTGTGTATGAGTGCTGCAGCGATGTCATTTGTTCTTGACAAAACATCAAAGAGAGCTAGACGAATGTTCCATGCCAGCCTTGTTTATCTTCCTGCCTTCATGATGGGATTGCTGCTGCATCGCCTTCCCAATGATGCAGAGGAGTGTATGATAACCGAGTCAAGTAAACTTGATGAGATGTTAATATCTGAAATCCCAGTAGAGAAGGGTAAGAGTAATAGTTCCCGAAGGTTTGGTGTGCAACCTCGACCACCTGTTGCATATGCCTCAGTTGCTCCTTTTCCTTTCCTGCCTCCTCCTTTGTACGCTGTTTCTGAACCCCAAGTTGTGCACTGACATATTTATCCAGTGGGAGCCTGCTATTTGTTTTTGATCCTTGCTTCTCTCAAAGTTTTCCGGGCTGTCTTCCTTTTTAAAACATAAAACACATTGCAGATTGTAATAATTCAGTACAATCTTTACAGTATGTTTTGCACGGTAATAAAAGTAAAACGAGTTGAGCTGTTTTGTTTGTGGACATTGATCGTGACTAATACACTTGAATGCTACGGCCATTGTCGACTTTCTATTTTGCGGGGCATCTGATAGGCTCTTGCCCTTTTGCTATACAGAAGGAAAAGATTAATGCCAAGTATTCCCTAGTAATTTTCCAGAATCTGACGTTTTACCATGCAAGAGGGCAAGTTGGTCTTTCTTTTGGATATGGTGATCCTGACCGTTGTTATTCCACGAATATTTAATTTTATTCTCCTGAGTCACGGGGACGATGATTTGAGCACTCTGGAACAGTATTTGATTTTGCCCATCCAAGCGTTCTTTCCCCTTTGTTCCACTGTCTGATCTATTCTGTTTTCTTTTCCTTCAAACACCAATTTTAACTAGTTCTCAACTACAACATTTACAATTAAGAAATAAATAGCATACTTATTAACTTATGTATGCTGTAACGATGTAGAAATTATTCACTTACGAGCAATACTTGCTGCATCGTATGGGACGCAGTTCATTTTTTTTTTTTGAAATTTTTTATGGTGGGTCTTATCATGGTCTGTACGTATAATCTGATTTCCGATCTGACAATTCAAAAAAAATCTAAAATTTTTCTTTTTACTGGGTTTGATTTTTGACTTTTCAGACTTTTTTAAGTCGTCCGATCAGAGACCGAGTTATATGGGCATGTTGAACATTATGAGACCTGCCATGAAAAATTTCAAAAAAAGAAAAGAAAAGAAAAGAAACTTGTTGCAGCCTGCCCGCTTGCGGCACCGCCCACTCTTAGCTTACATATGCTGTGATGATGTTGAAATTATTAACTTATGCTGTAATGATGTTGAAGTTTATTTATATGTAAAATATTAATATATTTCTTGTCACATTGCTATTTACTATGATGTTATTAATGCAACACTATTTTTAGGGTTGTAGTTTATTAATTAATTTGCATACCCTATCTTTAGTATTTGGTACAGTGCTATATTTAATCATAATTCAGGAACATCAGCATCGTTGCTATATTTTTACGAAAAAAGGCATTTCATCAGATTATATCGTGGATACAAGAAAAAAAACATTGGGACCGATGTTAATGTATCCAATAACCTCTGGTTTTTTATGCATTTATGAGAATAAAGGGTCATCTCTATATTCTCTTTTACTCAAAAGAGATGATTAACGAAGAATTTCTGCCGAAGATATCTTGCGGATGGCTATTTTGGAGGATGTTCGTGTCTCTGTGTGTGAATATATGGACCGTATTTACATAAATATATAGTTACATGGTGTGGCAACAGGTCAACTTTTGATGGAAAATTCTTATCTTAATGCATATCATATGTTTGCATAGAATGTAGGAATTGTTTGCACGTTAGCTTGTCCATGTGATGACTATACATGTTACCTACCTTAGAAAATAAAAACAAATCTATTAAGGATACATAGAAATAATGATGAGATTGAAGATAATAATTTTTTTAATGATAACAAATCTAAATCCTGTAATTGGTGACTACCCAGATTCCAACCTAGGTGGTGCCTTCCTACCCCTTTGTTCGAAGTGAGGCAAAAGGTCTATTTTTTTTTAAAGGCCAAAAAGGTCTAATAAAAAGTACATAAGACTATTCTAAAAGAATAGATAAAAAATACAGTCATTATTTCGGACGGAAAACGGTTTTGTAACTCTTGCATTTGACTCTATTTTTGACACTAGACATAACACAAATGAGAGTTACAAATTTTACTCGTGAATTTGTTCATTCACCTTAAAATTTGTGCTACGTGTGTGGTGTCAAATATAAAGTTAAATGCAGGAGTTACAAAACTGTTTTCTATTTTGGACTTGGGTATGCCTCATTTATTAGATGTCATCTGTGATACAGATGCTACCGACCATTTAACGTAGACCATTAATGCTGTGCGCATAAAAAGGGGCCTTTTCTACTTTGCACGCAACAAGAGCCGTGTGGGCCAAACCATTTACCGGTCCATTCGTTCATCTGAAGATTATCTGCAAATGAAGTCATGTCGGCCGGACGGAGTACGGATGTAAATGGGTTGGATTTATGGGCTGTTTGTTTTAATGTAAAATTTTGTAAATTATCGGTTTCAAAATTACTGGTTTTAAAACAAGTGAAAATTACTTATTTTAAAATAAAAAAATATTTGTTTGATTGTTTATAAAATAAAATAAGATGGATGCTTCAATCTTCTTATTTTGATTTAGTGGACTTTTGCTATAAATCAAAACAAGGGAATTGAATTGTCAAATGGGCACAAAGCTCAGACAATATTTTACTTTACATTATTTTATATCACTTCAAATAATTGAAAACACTGTAAAATAAAATAATTATTACAAATTACGTTATTTTACGTTATAACAAACAACCCTTTACTGTCTATCCAAGATAGATTCATGACAGTATTCGTTATGTTAATAGTCTAAAACATCTACTGTTAAGTGTCAAACTAAAAAACAGTTGGATAATAAGATCCGTAGTGTACCATACGTATTCAGTCATAGAAAAGTTATATCCATTATGCATGTTGGTTGAGAAAGATCATCTATTAACTGGCCTATAAACTAGCGGTCAATTGAATAATTGAGTTATCACTTACCATTTGCATTTCTTATATATATATATAGATATATATATATATATATATAGAGAGAGAGAGAGAGAGAGAGAGTTAACGGGGCGGAAGGGGGATAGCGATTGATCAAAGACGTCGGTGGGTGCGTGATGGGGTCGGATGGACAGCTCCTGCGCAGCAGCCTGGTGCCATGGGGACGAAGGAGAAAAGAGTTCCCCACCGTCGAGTGCAACAACGCCAGCATGCATGCCTGAGCTTAACCTGATTGGATTGTTAACATCATCTAATATTGACGTCGTTGCCGTCAAAGTGCTTGAGCCAACGATACTTCATAATTAATGCTTATCACCTCAGATAACCTTCCGAGTTCCAATGTGTATCTAAGTTATATAACGAAGGTCATGAGTTTATATTCTACCTTTAAAGATTACTTAAGAGGGGGAATTTGTGCTTGAAAAGAATAATGATATTTATGATCCGAAAAATTTGGGGTGAGCCCTAAACCATTAGGCTGCTGTAACAAAAAAAAAAAAAGTTTTTTATATAATATAAAACATTAATACTTGTTGTAATGCCCTATGGTCTTCCGTCACATGACATTACAATAAATGTAATTTGAATTTTTTTCAAGTTGGAGTGATTGGACCTCACATGCAACTTAACTTTTGATCCGAAGATCCAAAAAGTTCTTAAGAATTAAAAACACAAGTCCAATGAGTCGAGTCCAAGAATGATTTTTGATTTTTTCGTTTCAATCCAATAATCGAATTATGCTGAAGAGTGAGGCATGTGAGATCCAAGTTAAAAAATTTATTTTTTTAAATTTTACTGTAATATCCACACTGCAATTCGAGAGGAAAATCGCAACAACAAGTATTACTTTTTAAAAAATAAAAAATAGAAAAACGCAAGCCAAATCATCTCCATCTGTTTGTCTGAACTGGGGTTTGGACTCTTCTCTTCCCAAAGGCCGCAGTTACGCAACCTAAGCTAAGGTGAAGATTTGCTTGGAAGGCCTTTTCACTTGGACACCTGGTGCTTGAACTCTAGGGCGGAGCTTCTGCCACATATATCCCGTCCTCGACGCTGACAAGCTTCTTCCCTGAGGGACGCGCGAGCCAGCCTTTCCTCGTGTGAGCTGATACTGGTAGACACACACATGGCTTCATCCCCTCTTCCAGATGTGGCCGGCATCCTCTGCATGATAGATACCGCGAAGGCCTTAAATTCATGGGTTCGGGTCATTTTCAATATATATAAGTTTGTAAAGAATTCTTGCAGTCACGTACGGATATATATGTAGACATCACGCACACATGAGTGAGCTTGAACAACTAGAGACCCTCTAAACCATGCACATTATAAATGATGAACGAGTAGATCATATATAAAGCCTGCTTGACCTGTTCATGACCCATGGGTGCTGTAAAGCCTGGGGGCCTGCCTCAAATCAATTCATGGATCAGATATCACATGTCCTAGCTCTGTTCGTCCCTCTACTGCCCAACTTCCAACTCAGGGAACAGGACATCACATGCACTGGTCTTTATCTGACATTCATATGTATCCAACTAAACGCTCCCCACCATCAATCCTCTATGAAGATACGTACGTAAGAACACAGCAGCTGTAAAGCACGAACGGGTCGATTTCCCCCTTGACTTTGGACAACGTTTTGCCTTCAATGCACATATGTGAGAGAGAGAGTGGAAGGCCGAAGAGGGCACTTGCCGCTGATTGAGATATGATGATGAGCCTTAATTATAGACCCATTAGACGTCCTTGCATGTCCCTTTGCACACGGATAGATGCTGCCATTACTGAAACAGCTAATGAGCAAGAGAGGAAGAAGGGTTGCCAGGGCCCAGGATGAAGAGAAGACAAATTGATGGACTCCACCCATGAAGGATCTCATGCAAAGTATATATATTACAAAGGGGAAAGCTTTCTAACGTGGAATCTTTGTTTCCTGCTGGCCATGCTACAGTACAATCTATGCTGATGCCCCACCACCAGCTAGCTCTTGTTGAGGCCAAGAGAGGCCAGTACATTATTTGATTGGATTCCTTCTAGCTTGTCTCTTAAGCACATGGATTCCTTGCAGCTAGACACACATTCACACAGTAGCACAGAACAAAAGTGTCAGCTTGACTGAAAACGAAGTCATGGAAATCGAAAGCTGTTGAGGTGAGAGTGTGACCACAACCAACCATCTGATGAGCAAGCGTGGTGGGAGAAAGACCGAAAAAGGACTGCAAATGCAATGAATTATTTTGAGCCTCCCACCTGGCTTTTAATGGATCCAGAACACTTAATTTGATCCTCAAATCTCCATAGAGACGACACTACAAGAAAGTTCAGATATACTTAGAACAAAAGTAGTAGGTATATGCCGCTAAATGGTAGGTAAAACGTTATACCTACTGTCTTTCCTACGGTCGAGTGTAGTCGGTAAAAGTCGCGTCAGTAAAGGGCTACATACCCTTTCCGGGTCGTAGGTGTTTCCACGTTTTTACCTACTGTTTTTACTAGCGTAGCAAAATTCGGGCGTAGGTATTGCCCAATAAGTAAGATAACAAATAGACATCACCATCATTTTTTATCGTAGGAAAAATACTTATTTCGGTTGGTATATGCCACGTTAATAGAGGAGGATGGTAAGTACCATCATTTTTTGACCGTAAGTATAATTTGGTTGTGTCGTAGGTACAAGTCTAATTATAGTCGTAGGAAAAAACCTTGTCAACCTAATTGTAGTAGAAAACTATTAAACCACCACAAAATATATAATTGGTCTCCTTCTTTCACTTGTGTACATATATAATCACAATATTTCATATCATATAGTTCACCTGTGTACACATATATACAATCCATAATTCCCATATAATATATATATTGCGAATCTATAATTCCACCAAATAATTATTCTATTAAACTGAGACGTGCACAATAATTCGAACAACCCATAACTTCCACCAACCTATGATCATCAAACCATAGTATATGTAAAGCGTCCGTTAAGTCCATAACAACACAAAAGTATGATCAAACCTATATTCACTACAAAATAAAATATACATAAAACATCCATTGAGTCCACTATCCTATGATCATCAAACGATCAAAAATATGTTCTTCCATTCACAACAAAATTTGAAGCACAAAATAGATGTCCTATATATATCCATAGACACATCATCTGATCATCCAAATGTACACCATATATAGAGGAAAATAGTTTTCATTGTTTTACAAATTCAAAACGGAGATGTGTTGCAAATCACTACCGTTCAACAACTTTGATGTGCCTGGATGAGTCTAGACGTACCTACAAAATAAAAAAAGCATAGTACAAAATAAGTTATACTAACAAAGTTGCAAGACAATTTAAAGTTGCACAAAATTAGTAAACATGATGTAGGTGCTGAAAATGCTCGTGTGATTAATATGAGAAACTATGTTGTTTAGTGTAAACTAACCTATTAAAAACAGCGACTAAAGTGCAGTGATCGCCAGAAACTTTTAACTAAAAAGTTTCAAAAGAGAGTTTTGATCGCCTACCTGTTTGAACGCGGAAGATTGAGTCCTTGGTTCCCCTCCTTCAGCCGGCTGAAGAAAGAGAGCCATTTCTTTGTTCTTTTGTTCTTGCTGTTGAATTTGAGGTTGAAGATCGTCCAGAAGTCCTTCTGGCTTGGTGCTTGATTTCCCCCTTTTGATCTCTTGTTGTTGTTATTGAGTGCAGCAGAAACAGAGAAAGAAAACAGAAATGAAGAAACACTGATGAGAATTTTAAGTAGAAATAATATCAAAACTAACCATGATTATAAACATGCTTAAACAGCAACTCACTTGTTTAATGGCTTTGAAACCCCTTTAAAACAAATGGGTTTTGGAAAATTAATGCTGTGGTGTGTGTTGCATGAAGTGAATATGAAGCATGAAACTAATGAATATGTAAAAATGAAATTCAAAAATGAAACACTTATGCCCAGTTGGAGCCTTGAAAAGATGAAGATCTTGAAAGGGTGAAGATCTTGAAAGGGACGCCGACTTCTGGAAATGGCAGCGCTCCGGCGTTCCGACGTGGTTGCTTCGATCTTCAAATCGCTATAACGCTATGGCTCAACTCAATTCAATTCTCTCCTTTTTTTCTTAACTCTTTGATATGCAAGGTATTTATAGGCATTTTCTGCGTTCGCGATTAACATAGAAAAATCTAGGATTTATCTACCTTAACCGACAGATAAACACTGATTAATTCATCTTTATCTGTAATTATCTAAAACGCGTCCACCACGGCCGACGCCTTTCAGATTAATTAAGATAAGGATAAATATCCGGGAAAACTTATCTTTATCTTTATTAGATAAAACGCGTCCACATGTGTAGACGTCTTTTACACTAATTAAGATAAGGATAAACATCCGGAAGAGAAGTTAAAATAGCTTAGGAAACTTAAAACGCGTCGACCTTAACAGACGCCTTTTATCTAATAAATCAATTAATTAAAATTCAAATTTAAACGATAAAATAGGAATAAACTCTAAATCACGTCTACATGTGTCGACGCCTTTTAGAATTATGCATATTTTAACTGAAATTTGAACTAAAATCAATTTAATTGATTAAATTAAACATGTCTGTTAAACCCGACACTTAAAAAGATCAATAAAAATTAATCAATGATTAAATGTCAAACCATTATGAGGCATTATTATATGATATGAAATTTACTCGAAACGATGTCAAAATTAGCGTGTCTACACATGATACTACTAAATGATACCACAATCAGAAGACTTTTTTCACTTACCTCCTTCCGTAAAAAATGAGAAGAGTAAAGTGAAAAAAATCCTCTCACTGTGATGTGGTCGAGCCCATTAAATTGAGCCCACTGAAATAGGATGAAGCGCATCTATCCCCAGAAACCAAAACAGAAACTTGGAAGTTAAGAATTGAAACCAAAAAATAAAAAACAGTGAATGTGTACATATCCACAACCTTGTCTTTATCAATACTCATGACAATTCCACTCCCGACATGCTGGTGATCCAGATCTAGTAACTTTACTCTTTTGCCCTGCAGCTGATCAAAAAATAAAAGAGGATATAAGTTGATGATTGACATAATAAGAAGAATAGAAAATATAAATTATATTAAATGATAGCTTTTCATTGATCAAAGCACATGAACAACATCTTGAATATATAAGGTGTCTGAGGTATCTTCTTGAGTACTTGCCATAGATGATTGCACAATTGGTGGTGATCCCTGAGATACATCTACTTTGCCACCCTAATAAGAGGTGAGGAGATGAGATAAGCCATCTAAAAACATAGTCGATGATGTGCTAGTCACTCTCTTAAAAAAAAAAAAAAAAAAAAAAGACAAAGAAGAATAAAAAAGTTTCTAAAAAATAATTGTCCCGTTAATAACAGGGTCTCAACTCTAGAAAATCGATCTTCCAACTCTTTCACCCTATCATTCAATCTCTTATTTTCAGCCTTCAACTGTTCATGTGATGTCCCCCACAAGATAGATGGAGTTGGGTCAGTTCCTACACCCCGAACACGGCCTAATTTATTATAAGGGTCTTAATTTAGAAGGCAGGGCCTTAACACTTAAATAGCAGAGATCTTCTTGATTTCATCATAGTACAGCTGGACAACAAAGGGACTTTGTTTTCTTATCTAATTGTAACCTAGATCAGTGCAAAGTTAAGCACTTAATGCAACTATGAGATAGGTTGCCATTTTACTGGCAATGCAGCATAGGACGGCTGGGACATGGAGAGCAATAAAGCTATCAGTTTAGAGTACTACAATTAGTTGCAACTATTGACAGCTAACAAGTGAAATTTCAAAGGCAAATTAGCAATACAACAACATAAATAAAATTAATGCAAAATCCAACTTACAGGTAGGTGTAGCAAGCTTTAGAGTACGGAAGCAAATATCATATAGAGCTTCATTGTCAAGGACCATGCATTCATCAGCATTCTCAACCAGCTGGTGGACTGAAAGTGTAGCGTTATATGGCTCCACAACAGTATCAGACACCTTCGGTGATGGGAAGACAGAGAAGGTCAGCATCATGCGGTCTGGATACTCCTCCTTGATCTTTGAAATGAGTAAAGTTCCCATTCCTGATCCAGTACCACCTCCCAATGAATGGCATACCTGGAATCCTGTGTATAAAAGGGAAATGAAGACAATGGAGATAAGTAGAAACACATGGTACAATCTAACTTTCATATGTGATATTCACTAAAGATATAAACACTCCACAGATATAAGACGCACAATTGACAAAACAAAAAATGCAAGACAACGTCCCCAAGCCCTCAAACTCAGTGAAACAAGTAGAGAAGCTACCTTGAAAATGACCTTACACCATGTACAAAAGTAAGAGTAAAAAAATAGGGGGTCACAAGATAGACAGGAGTAAGCTGACATCAAATCACAAAATATACTCAAATACTTCTTTAATCAAAATAAAATTTACAGACATCATATCATTTGGATTTTTTTTAACATATTCCACATGTTTAATTGAGCATAATCCACCTAATGCTTTAGAAGTTTTTTGTGGTTTAGGATAATTATTAATAGCAAGGCAAAGAATAGGATGTCAAGATACATATCTTTTCCTAGCTCTGACCATATACTAAGAAATCAACAGATTAGGGCAAATGAAAACCACAGCATAATGTTGTTGTTAAAACGAAAAAGAAAAAAAGGTATCCTGGAGTAATCTGCATTTCCTGACCTTCAGAAGGAAAAGCATTAACATTAGGTTAAGAGAGAGGAACTGAGTATGACAACTGGATAAATGGAGAAGAAAAGCAACAACTTAGACACCATGACCAAAATATTCCAGATGATGGTTTGCCTATTCAGTGTATCTCACCCAAGCCTTATCAATTTTTGCTATAAGTCAAACCTGAATCATCCTGATTCGTGCCTGACTTGTTACGAGTCAGATCGAGTCGGACCAATACGACTCGATTTTCAGAAACCTAGGTCATACCAATCCAATGATACAACCAACCTTGTTTCAGATAATATGATGGAAAGGTTTCAACAAACTTGACAGCCCATTTATAGTAGTATTTCAATGCACATGTGTGAAATGACATCAAGTTATCAAGAGGACAAGGAAAATTAAATACCTTGACATTAACCATCATACAAGATTAATGATAAATGAATATCCTACTAGAATAACAGCAAGGTCCAAGAGCAGATGCATAAGAAATGTGTAATTATAATCATAGTTCATGCTAGAAGAAGAGCAAGTTAAGTATATATGTATGGTTGAGATAACAAGTGCATAAATGTGGCCTAACCGAAATCCTGTCATATTCAGATATCAATGTCATGAACAACAGTATCATCCCCCCCCCCAATAAAAAAATGCATGATATTCAGCATAGTGTTTACTTTCCATGTGAAAGCAGTGGAGGCAAACAACCTGAAGTCCTAGCTTTATTAATGATGAGAAAGCAGAGAGAAAAAACTCAGAAAAACCTAAATCCAATGATACAACCAACCTTGTTTCAGACAGAGGCGGATCCAACTGGTTTCAGTGGGGTCCTAGGAACTGTACCGAACACGGCCTGATTTATTATTGTTGGGTTTTTCTCGATTTCTCCGGATCGCTCACGCAGCGGAAACTAAAAAAAATACAGCGATCCGTTCCCATTTCGAAATCTAAAATACGATAATCGGATTATCGAAGTTCTCACCGTGTGCGGATTCGAATTCGCAGCCGTTCGGTTCCGTCGGTGTGACACCGCAAGCCGCGCAAGCGCCCGGCCTCTAGTGAAGTCCACGCGATCCTCCCCGCGACGGATATCCTCGAGTTCCTCGTTCTTCGCAGCCCACGAAGCCTCCGCCGTTCGCCGCAATGATCGCCGCAACGCGCGGACGATTTCCCGTCGAACGGGATTTGGAGAAGCGGCGGAGCATATCTGGATTTGCTTGGACGCCAGAGAAAGACAGAAACTGAGGAGGGGCGGCTAGGGTTAGCAGCAGCTTGGCCTGCTCAGCCCGTTCGCTATGTTTTATACTAACCGCGCGGTTTTTCATAAAAACCCCCGGTTTATATAAAACCCACTTATTTATCCATCGCCTTGAGAATCATGTGCGTGTGACCCTCTAGGCCCAAGTAACAGTCCAGTTAATGGCCCAACAAGCCCAGTGACTCCTCACTGGCTTTATTAATTAATTAATAACCATTTATTAATCAATTAATCAATCGAATTGATGTCGCACATCGAATTCAACCGGGCCTCCGATCACGTTGGGTGTCAAGCAACACCGCGTGAACCCGGAAGGTATTTGGGGTTAAGTAACCCACTCTTGGAACCTTTCCGCTGACAGTTACCGCTGTAGACACGCTAATTTTGACGTCATTTTGAGTAAATTTCATATCATATAATAATGCCTCATAATGGTCTGATAATTAATCAGTGATTAATTTTTATTTATTGATATTTTTAAGTGTCGGGTTTAACAGACATGTTTAAGTTAATCAATTGAATTGATTTTAACTCAAATTTCAGTTAAAATATGAAAAATTCTAAAAGGCGTCGACCCATGTGGACGCTATTTAGAGTTTATTCCTATTTTAGCGTTTAAATTTGAATTTTAATTAATTGATTTATTAACTAAAAGGCGTCTGTTAAGGTAGACGCTATTTAGGTTTCCTAAGCTGTTTTAACTTCTCTTCCGGATGTTTATCCTTATCTTAATTAGGGTAAAAGACGTCTACACAAGTGGACGCATTTTAGCTAATAAAGATAAAGATAAGTTTTCCCGGATATTTATCCTTATCTTAATTAATCTGAAAGGCGTCAGCCATTGTGGACGCGTTTTAGATAATTACAGATAAAGATGAATTAATCAGTGATTATCTGTCGATTAAGGTAGATAAATCCTAGATTTTTCTATGTTAATCGCGAACGCAGAAAATGCCTATAAATACCTTGCATCTCAAGGAGTAAAAAAAAAAAAAAGAAGAGAGAGAATTATTGAGCCTCAGCGTTATAGCGATTTGAAGATCGGAGCAACCACGTCGGAACGTCGGAGCGCTGTCACCAGAAGTCGGCATCCTTTTTCAAGATCTTCATCCTTCAAGGCTTCTCCAACTGGACTGGGCATAAGTTTTTCATATCTGAATTTCATTTACATTCATTAGTTTCATTCTCTCATATTCACTGCATGCAACACACACCACCTCATTAATTCTCCAAAACCCATCTGTTCTTAAGGGGTTTCAAAGCCATCTAAACAAGTGAGTTGCTGTTTATACATGTTTCTAATCATGGTTAGCTTTGATATTATTTAGATTCTCATCACTATTTCTTCTTTATTTTTCTGTTTCTGTCTCTGCTGCATCCAACAACTGAACAACAAGAAATCAAAAAGAGGGAAATCAAGCACGAAGCCAGGAGAACTTCTGGATGATCCTCAACATTCAACAGCAAGAACGAAAGAACAAAGAGGCTCTCTTTCTTCAGCCGGCTGAAGGAGGGGAACCAAGGATTCATTCTTCCGCGTTTAAACAGGTAGGCGATCAAACTCTTTTGAAGCTTTTTAGTTAAAAGTTTCTGGCGATCACAGCACCTTAGTTGCATTTTTTTTAATAGGTTAATTTACCCTAAACAACATAGTTTTTCACATTAATCACACGAGCAAATTTTCAGCACCTACAGCTCTTTTGGCGATCACGGTGGGACTTGGTCTCGCCATCTTTTAATTTCTTTTGTTCTTGCTATTATCATACCGGGCACCCACGGTGCACCACTTGTGTCTTTTGACACGTCCTCACCAATTGGTGAGTGTTTAGTTTGCTTAATTTCCCTCGTGCACCACGTGCACACCCCAGTGGCAAGATCTTGCCTCCCCTTTGATTAGTTTAAAAAAAAAGTTGTTTTTGGTGATAAAATGCTGTGTGATTGTGTGATTTCTTAGTTGTTTAGATAGTAAACCATCCTGTTTAAAATCTGAAACTAAAAATCTTTGCATGAGTCGATTATTTATTGCATTTTTCTCTGTTTAAGGAGGATTCGACCCAGAAAATCCTTCTGGAAATCTGTTTCTGCGAACTAAAAAGCGTCCAGTAACAGCGACGCGTTTCAAAACCGCGTCAGTGCTCCTAGACGCCTTTTAGCCTCCAGATTATCTCTGTCGTTTACATCTGTTTCTGTGAAATAATTAAGTTCTGTATTGAATAGCGTCGACCATAATCGACGCGATTCAGGCAGTTTTTAGTTATTTTCCAGGTTTTCTCTGCTGTTTGCATCTGTTCTCTGCGAAAGAATTAAGTTCTGTTCTGAATAGCGTCGACTATCATCGACGCTATTCAGACAGTTTCTTAATTATTTTTCAGTTTCCAGATTTCTGTGTTAAGTGCTAGCTACACATTACTCTATTAAGCATTAGAGGCCATCCAGGTCGCAGGGCATATGCATTGAGGCTAAAACCCTCCTTTTCTTAGGAACACATTACTCGACGTTAGCAACTCTCTCTGATTGGGTTGGTCCCTTGATCAGACTAGAGAAGTTGACGTTGAGACCTCCATAAGTCCCCAAAATCAAGGTATTCCTCCTTGATCATCGGGCTGGTTGTACCAATTGAAGTCCCGGCTAGATTCCAAAAGCGTTGTGAGAGAAAAACCTTAGAGAATAACGGTGGAAATCAAACTGAAACTAGGATCCTTCCCTGAGCGAAATTGTGGTTTAATCCAATTCAAATAACTCAATAAGGAATCATGAAATCACGTTAAGCATCCACTTGTTTGATTAACCTCTGCACAACTTGTTTGATTAATTTTTTTGAAAAAAAAAGAGAATCTAATATAATGTTGCTGCGATCAGGCAGAGATTTGAGTATGGCCCAAGACGCCATTATCAACTACGAGGGAGATGCTAATGCCCCTCGCAATTCTGATTTCAACTACGAGAACGGGAGAGATGCTGATGCCTCTCGTAATTCTGTCCCCATTCCAGTTCGACATGACGGGAATGTCCGAACTCCTCTTTTTAATCCGCACGATCAATATCATGATCTTCCTCCGCATGAATATGCGATTCCCAATCCTGACTTTGAGGGGGACATGAATCAGCATGATCCCTCATCCTCCGATCCTACGGATCTTGTCAATGCTCTGGGAGTTCTTGCCTCCCGACTGGACCCTCAGCAGTTCGAGGCGATCCAGTCCATCTTGAAGGGGAAGGCACCCATGCAGCCTGCCGAGCCGAATCCTGTGGCTCCCCCCGTTGTTCCTCAACAACCTCTTCCTCCTCCTCCTTATATCCAACAGGCCATGGAAGGCCTTCATCTTACTTCTCGGCCAACTGGGCCACAACTTTCTTCATCCAGGCAACCGGCTAGACCGCAGACGCCCATTTACCAAAATGCCCTCGGGCATGGCGGAAGCTCTGCCGGACCTCATCCTTATTATCCTCCTTGTCCAACGTACTCTAGGCAGCAGGCCTATCAAGTACTTCCTCCTCCTCCTCCTCCCCAGGCAGATCTGACCACGCAGACGTTGCTGGCCAAGATGGAGCGCATGGATGAACAGTTTAACAATCTTCAGAAAATGATGGGGGTTAAAGCTGTGCCGGAAATCAATTTGCCGAGCCTGCCAGTGTTCCATCTGCCACCCTCTGAAATGCCAGTGTATCGAAAGTATAACGGTACTGGTAACCCCTTTCACGCACCTGAAGGAGTTCATGTACGAATCCTCTTTCTGGCAGAATGATAAGAGGTCATTGGCTTTCTTGTTCAGGAGATCCCTAGAGGGACCAGCCCTCGAGTGGTTCTTTTCTCTGGAACCCTCAGAAGTAGAGGATTATGGTATCGTTTCACGTAAATTTATCCAACGATACCAGGACAGAGTTGCACCCTCCTTGTCTATCACGGATCTTATTGTAGAAAAGATGAAACCGGACGAGGAGTTTGTCAGTTTTGCTGACAGGTGGCGGGGCCTGGCTGAAAAAGTGAAAGATCACTTGTCCGAATCCGAACAAGTGAAAATGTTGATTTCTAACGCCACCCCCCAGTTCAAGCTAGTCCTCTCCTTGAACAACTTGACGAACATGGCAGAGTTCTATGAAAGGGCACGGTACTGTCAGAATGCTTTCAAGGACGCTACGTTCTCTAGCGTCTTTGATCCTCATAGACCTAGCAGGCCTCCGCCTCGGAAGCCTGCAGTGCCGAATTCTCCTAGCTCAGGTCCAACTACTGAGGGCACGCTCTCTCACGAGCAGGTCAGTACTATGAACAATAACTCGCCCCAGTTTGTGAGGAATCAACAGCAGTACCAGAGGCCACCACAGCCGAGCCAGCAGGGGTACAGGCAACAGCAGAACCCCCATTACCAACAGCAGTACCAGCGGCCCCAGCAGCCGAGTCAGCAACAGCTACAGCAACAGCCGCAACGGCAACAGCAGTATCAGCAGCCACATCAGCAGCAACAGCAACAGCCACAGTACCAGCCGCGTGCACCGCCGGCATATCACAATGTCCCTCCTCCTGGTGACTACAACCAACTAAGGAGACCTCCAGGCCCGAAAAGGGCAGAGTACCCGGCCCTCCCAGAATCCTTGGCGGATATTTTCAGCGCTTTAATGGCGGCCAATGCCTTAGCTTTGCCGAGAGAGAAGGCCGTCTGGCCTCAAAACGCCGATACGTCTAGGTATTGCTACTTCCACAGACAACCTGGGCATACCATTGACACCTGCTTCCAATTCAGAGATTATATCCATGATCTCAATGAGCAGGGCGGCATAGACTGGGAGGAAATGAAGAAGTACATAACAGCCCTGAAGGCGAGGAGACCGCAGCAGCAGCAGCAGCAAGCAAGACCACCGGCACAAGCAGTAGCACCACCCAACATGGGTATAGCGCAGAATCCACTCCCGGAGCATCATAACCAAAACCAGGTTGCTCCCATCCTGACGAACAGCCAGTCTGAGGCTGGTCGTGGGCAGCAGTGGAGAGTAGAGGACTCTTCCTCTCTTTGTTCAACGGGTCACGTTCAAAGTACCGCAGAGCGACCACCACGCCGCACCATCCACATACCCAGACCACAACCCGTTACCATCACTCCTATACCCACACCTACATACCACTCGCCCACGTCCAATAATCCATTACCACTACCCACCTTCCTTAGACCCATTACACCCCGCACCACTACGCCTCCATCATATAGCCCCCCGCAAACCAATAACGCACCCCTCCTACCATCTAGGCCATTACTACGCATACCGTCTCCTACTTCACCCGCTACCACTACCACCTATCCAGATATGCCCTTACCATCTAGACCGCTATTACGCGTACCATTCCCCACTTCGCCAACCACTTACCCATCCACCATCCAACCCTCTAGGCCTTTAATCCGCACCACGCCATCACCACCTAGCCCTACGCCTAGCCCTACGCCATCACCTACCTACCAACCCTCTACGCCATCCGCACCGTCCAACCCTGCGGTACTTAAAGTGTCACCCGGATCCTCCACGGTTGAGGAACACGCGCTCCGGAGTGGAAGGATTTTCAACAAGGTCTTTCCTCAGTCTACCGTCAGAGACGGCCCATCACAGCCGACTGAGGAAGCCCACAATGAAGAGAGTGCACCAGGCACTCAATATGACTTGTTGAAACACCTGGATCGGACACCGGCACGGATCACTATACTAGAATTAATCAAGAGATCCAAAAGTCACCAAGAAGCTTTGATGGAATATCTGTAGAAGGTGATGGTCAATGAAGACGTGCCGGTAGAGAAGATTGCAGCACTACTAGTTCCTCAGGGGGATCAGCCCTCTATAACATTCCATACATCGGAACTAGCACCGCCGGCAGCCAGAAGCATGGCTCTGAGTATCACGGTCAACATCTGTAAGAAGGCCGTGGATGCATGCCTGGTCGACACAGGAGCTTCGATCAATGTTCTACCTCCGAAGACCCTGGAGTTATGCGGTGTACCCAAAGAGAAATGGCTGCCCAGCCCCATATCAGTGACAGCATATGACAATTCTACCCGTTCCCCTCTGGGAATGGTTTATTTAAAAGTGGAGCTGGGCCCTGTAAGTCATGCAGAAGTCGAATTTCACATCTTGGAAATCGACCCTTCCATAAATGCCATTTTAGGTCGTCCTTATATTAAAACTCTCGAGGCGATTCCTTCTACGAATCATCAATGCCTCAAATTTCCTTACAAAGGACGAATAATTAAAGTAACGAGCATGCCGATCCTTGCTGCTGCTCATTCCTTGAACATCAAATCTGCTGTCTTACCTGGCCGACAACCTTTTCTGTCGGTATTACAGGTCTACCGTCCAGTGGCTGATCCTCTGAAAGCCGCTACTATCTCTCCATATCCATTAAATGCTATCAAAAGGGGGAAGTGCATGAGTACCCCAGGATGGAGGATCATGATGAAGAACGGCTACGAGCCTGGGAAAGGTCTGGGCACGCAATTGCAAGGCAGGACCACTCCTGTCAGAAATCATCGAGCAGTACCTGGAAGTGGTCTGGGCTATAGGCCAATAAAACTGAAGCAAGATCCGGTTCAGAAAACAGAGATTAAAGAAGGCCCAAAGATCTGGCAGGCAATGTCTACACCACCTAAAGAAGGCCGAGATCCCTTAACATGGACCCTATATACGCACTTTGTGAAAGGGCCCATACTTAGCTATGACAATACGGTAGTCATTACTTCCTGTTTTGACTTCCATGATATATATGGGAGGGACTTGGCCAGACATTGTTCTGAACTGCTTACGTACCAATCCTTGGAGGCTCTGCGGCCTATGAAAAGGAGGAAATTTGATGACCCTGAATGTGAATGGTACAGGTGGTTCGACCTGAGGGACCTGTATATTGCCCTGAACAGACTATTTCTGGATCCTGCAGAACCTAAGTGGCCGCCGCAAATTGATGAATTGATTGAAAGCCCTGGTGCTATATTTGACAAGCGGATACTGCTATCTGAAGAAACTGATGAAGGGGAACCAGATGACCCCTATGAAGCTGGTTACACAACGGATCTGCTCTGGAGAGGGACATATCCTTCACATGTCTTCATGCTCCATACTCTTTTTCGTACATTGCTTTTGACCCCGACTTGGTCGCGGGTCATAATTGAAGATATTCCACGGGCTCCGCCCGTCATGATTACTCTGTCCCCTCGGGACATTATACCACAACCTCCTCTCGATCTGGAGAGGTTGTATGATCTGATCTGGGACATATTACTATATGATCCCCCTAATCCTCTGGCTTTGGTGCCTCTTCCTCCGTCTGATTCTCCTCCCATTTATATTCATTCTTGCTTTATGTTTAATTCTTTCATTTTCCAAAAAAAACGCCAATTTGGCAACAAATTCTTCCCAAATCCTCATTGAGGAAACATCTTACTTGTCCGATTGCACCCCGCCACGCGGGTCCTTCGGTCAAGATTCTCTTCTAGATTTACTCTGTCCCTCCCCTCGGGAGGATTCTCTTGTATTTCCGCTTGTATCCCAGGATTTTCATCCCGCTTCATCTTCGTTAGGTTATGATAGTGAGTTTAGTGAAGTTAGGCAGTCTAGTCAGTCTAGTCAGGTTAGGAAGTCTAGGAAGTCTAAGGGTAGGCAAATTCCAGATAGATACCTCCAGGACTTAGCTGATAAGTGCTCTTCTTGCTCTCTGATCCCTCAGCTTTTAGAAAATCCAATTCAGATGCCAGAAGATTGTATGGACGATGAGTCAGTCAATGACGGGTACGGGGTATATGAATTAGTACATGAAAAGGACCCCATTGTTGAAGAGGAAGATGACGAGGACGCGGCTGGGGCATATGCCAGTGGAGTAAAGAGATTTGATGAACCCTCAGCTGCCGTAGAAGAGCCTACCAAAGAAATTAATTTAGGGACTAAAGACGAACCTAAGGTTGTCCTCGTCAGTAAAAATCTTTCTTCAGAGGATGAGAACGCAATGGTACGAGTACTCAAGGACTATAAGGACACTTTCGCCTGGAGTTATGAGGATATGCCGGGGTTAGACTCGTCTTTAGTTGAACATAGATTGACATTAAAAGACGGAGTTAGCCCGGTCAAGCAGAAGTTAAGGCGATTCCACCCACAAATGGCTCTAAAGATGAAGAAAGAGGTCGATAAGTTGCATAAAGCCAAATTTATTAGAGTTGTCCTTTATCCACAATGGGTGGCTAACATAGTCCCGGTTATGAAGAAGGACGGGAATGTCAGAATTTGCATTGACTTCCGCGATTTGAACCGGGCGTGTCCTAAAGATGATTTTCTATTGCCTCATATTGATGTACTCATCGATAACACTGCTGGCTATGAGACGTTATCATTTATGGACGGATTTTCAGGATATAATCAGATTAAGCTGGCAGAAGAGGATCAAGAGAAAACATCATTCACTACACCTTGGGGAACATATTGTTATGTTGTCATGCCATTTGGATTAAAGAATACTGGAGCCACCTATCAAAGGGCCATGATGACAATATTCCATGACATGATGCACATAGACTTGGAAGTGTATGTGGATGACTTATTGGTTAAATCGAAAACAAAGGCTGAGCACGCCAAAGTTTTGGCAAGAGTATTAGAGAGATTGCGAGAATATCAGTTAAAGATGAACCCCAAGAAATGTGTATTCGGGGTATCTTCAGGAAAATTGCTTGGATTTATCGTCAGTAAACGGGGAATTGAGATCGATCCTAACAAGGCGAAGGCTATCAGAGAAATGCCACCTCCCAAAAATTTGAAAGAGTTGAGAGGATTAATCGGGAGGTTGCAATTTATTCGCCGCTTTGTCTCCCAACACTCACAAAGGTGTAAGCCGTTTTACGAGCTTACCAAGCCGGGAGTCAAATTTGATTGGGACGATAAGTGTCAGGAGGCGTTTGATGGATTAAAGAATTATTTAGCAAGTCCTCCTGTTTTGAGACCACCATCTCCAGGCAAACCATTGATACTTTACATTTCAGTCCTGGATGATGCAGTGGGGGCTGTCTTAGCACAAGAAGATGAAGAAGGAAAAGAGAGGGCAGCCTACTATCTCTCTAAACTTCTCAACCCCGCTGAACAGAGATATACGGCGATGGAGAAAACATGTGCAGCATTGGTTTGGGTTGTGCAGAAATTAAAGCATTATTTTCTCGCCCATGAAGTCCATCTCATCGCTAGGATGAATCCGATCAAATTCCTTCTTGAGAAATCCGTTCTTATTGATAGGTTAGCGCGATGGCAAAGCTTTCTATCTCAATTCGACATCACTTACATCCAGCAGAAAGCGATCAAGGGCTATGCCATAGCAGAACATCTCGCTCATCATCCCCTTCCTCGATTTGATCCAGTGCGATCGGAGTTTCCGGATGAGGAACTGATGTCCATAAATCAAATCAGAGATGATATGTGGACTCTGCATTTTGACGGAGCTCTGAATTCTCATGGAAAAGGGATTGGTATCGTTCTATTATCACCTGAAGGTGTCACCATTCCACAAGCCTTTCAGCTTGATTTTCCAGTTACAAACAATATAGCTGAATACGAGGCACTTCTTGCTGGTCTCGAGGCTGCTCATTTTCATGGTACTACTAAACTCAGGATCGTAGGTGATAGCCAACTGATTCTTCGCCAAGTGCTGACCAAGTATCGAACTCTCGATCCCAAGCTCAAGCCTTATCAAGAACTGACTTCTGCTTACTCAAAGCTTTTCACGAAATTGATCTTTGTCCATGTCCCTAGGAATCAAAACATCTTAGCTGACGCTCTAGCTTCACTTGCATCTTCTCTTGATTTTCCAATCAGCAAACAATCCGAATCAATCATAGTTCATAGGCGTCTTTCACCCGCCGTGAAAGATCCTTCATTCCTTAGAACTAAGGAGAAGTTGCTGAAGAAAGTCAGGGACGGAGATATCATTGAGAAAAGAGAAATTATGCTGATAGAGCTGTTAGAAGAGATGGATGATGAACAGAAGCCATGGTATTATGAAATTGCAAAATATTGTGAAGATCAATCATATCCTGAGGAAGCTACAACTGAGGAGAAAAGAGCTATCAGGAGAGTTTCTCAAAGATACACCCTAGTTGGGGGATCATTATATAAGAGAGGTTTTGATGGAGTTTTTCTGAGATGTCTAGACGAAGATGAGCTTTGGAAGGTTATGGAAGGAGCTCATAGTGGAGTTTGTGGTGGTCATGTCAATGGACAGATGTTAGCAAAGAAGATCCTTAGACAAGGATTTTATTGGCCAACCATGGAAGAAGACTGTGTAGGATATGTCCGTAGGTGTGCTAAGTGTCAACTTCACGCCGACAAAATTCATTCTCCTGCATCTTCACTCCATCCTGTTTCTTCCCCATGGCCTTTCTCCATGTGGGCTTTCGACATTATTGGACCTCTTGGTAATCCAGATTCCGGCATCAAGCAAAAATCTTTCATTCTCACGGCAACGGAATACTTCACCAAGTGGGCAGAAGCTGAAGCGTACGTGGAGATCAAAGCATCAACCGTCTGCAAATTCATCATGAAGAACATCATCACACGATTTGGAATTCCAAGCACCATCGTCACCGACAACGGACCGCAGTTCGTGTCACAGGAACTGAAGGACCTTTGTAACAGGTATAAAATTGCATTGCATCATTCATCTCCTTATTATCCGCAAGGCAATGGCCAAGTAGAGGCAACAAATAAGACTTTGATAAAAATAATTAAAAAGACGTGTAAATCTAACAAGTTCACAGATTGGCCAGAAAAATTGGTTGAGGCTCTATGGGCCTACCGAACTTCAATCCGCACACCTACTGGGCAAACTCCTTATTCCTTAACATTTGGAATGGAGGCGGTAGTTCCATATGAGATCCTTATACCGTCATTAAGAGTACAACTGAATAAGGAATTTTCCATTGATGAACATCGTTCAGCACTCCTTACTCAATTGGAACTTTTAGACGAGAAAAGATAGTCAGCTGCTAATCATGCAAAAGTTTATCAAAACAGATTAGCACGTTTTTATCAAAAGAAAGTCATTGAACGTAAGTTCAAAGTCGGTGAAATGGTTGTCAAAAGAATTTTTATAAAACCTGGTGGTCCGCGTTCTAAGCTCCAACCCAACTGGGAAGGACCTTATGTTGTATCGCACGCTTTTCCTGGTAATACTTATCGTCTTGTTAATGCAGAAGGAGAAGAGCTAAAACATCCCTGGAATGGTTTACATCTTAAGAAATACTACCCTTAGGTTAAAAAGTCGATCAGTATGGTACAAAGACCAGTGGAATCAGAAAGTTTATAAACTCAAATTTCCTTATCAGTCTGAATAACTTAATTTCAAGCCCATTATTGCACACACTGACACGTTTGATTCGTGAGTAACAAGAGATGACAAGTCCTAAAGAATATCGAAAGCTTGACCGAAAGTGTAAAGTACAAATCATTCTTTTTAAAGCAAAAATTCTGTTTTAAATTCGGCCCATGATGTCGGAACGAGGCTTAGAATAGACTACCAAGAATACCCGCCATCTTAGTAGGAGGCTGTCATAAAAAAAATGGGGGAGATCCGTCCCAAAGCGAAAGAAAAGAAAAGAAAAGAAAAGCAAGGCAAAAGCCAAATGTCAAATCAAAAGGCCATTACATTACAAACGTTACATCAAGGCCATGAAATGAAATAAAAGGGAACGCAAGGTCGATAAATACCCCGGAAAGAAAATGACCGAACCCCAACGGATATTAGGGTAGGAAAGGAACATCTTTTTAAGTCTCCGGAACCTTCTCATGGGCTTTCTAAACTTATTCATCTTTTCTTTCTAAAGAAATGTACTTCAAACTTAAGGAATTGTTTAGATTGACTAAGGGTCAAATCATCAAATGGGATCACGAATGGAAACACAAATTCAAACACGATGGGTTTAAGTTAAGTTGTTAAAGAACAATTTGGAAATTAAGTTAATAAATGAATATGATCTTTTGATCTAAGTACCATGCTGATCTTTTAGTCAAAAATTCAAAAAAAAATACATATATCAAAAATTCAAAAAAAATACATAAGTCAAAAATAATAAAAAATACATAAGTCAAAAATCCAAAAAAATACATAAGTCCAAAATTCAAAAAAAAAAATACATATGTTTCAAAAATTCAAAAAAAATACATATGTCAAAAATAAAAAAATACATATGTCAAAAATCCAAAAAAAAAAATACATATGTCAAAAAAAAAAATTTCAAAAAAATACATATGTCAAAATTCAAAAAAAAACATGTATTTCAAAATCCAAACAAAAATGAATATTTTCAAAACAACAAAAATATTTCAATTAGCATTTGCTTGTTGCATTTGGTATGTTTCATTCCTTTTATTTTCAGTGAGCATATGTCTGCTTGTATGTTGCATTTTGCTTAAGTTTGATTATTCTCATTACCTTTGTTAATAAAGGCTATGCCCCTTGACCCTTCTACCAAGGATAGGATCAAGTAGTCGGTTACTTAACCAGGCAAGGGGCTAAGCCTAAACAGATACTTAACATGTTTGTTCAAGTTGTATACAGGACACAAGACATTGATAGAGTTGGAATTCGAGTAAAGAACAAGCAGAAGCCTGTTTCTGAAATTCAAGTAAACTTGAGTAAAGCTAAAAATATCGAGAAGATCTTACTGTGGAATTCAAAAAGTCTCGACCGTGGCTAAAAAGACGGTTATTTCTATCCTTGTATTATTTCATGTAATTATTTTGCATTCGCATTATTATATGATAAATATTTATTAAAGCATATCAAGGACCTTGTGTTTTTGATGAAACTGGAATTTGAGTTCCCCTTCAACAAAAACAGTGATAATTCCAGAGGATTCTTAATCACACGGATAGGCCGTTGGATTGTTAATTAGTGAGGACGATGGTTCCACTTTTGTGAAACGGTGCGCGGATAAACGAGCTTCGGCTTAGCACTGGATTACAAGAATTGGTGTCTTGACTCATTAATGACAATTTAACAATATTATCCTTGATTAATTTATATTTTATTTGACTTTATATTTTTCTTTTAGCCCAGCATGCATCATGTAGGACTTTGAAATCATTATGATAAGGATTAATTATTGATTAAGTTTCATACCATTAAATTAAATAATTCAAACATGATATGAAATATTCCATTCTGAATTGAGTATCTTGATTATCTTTGAGGTTCGCTTGAAGATATCCTTGGAATTCTATCCTTGATTGGATTCTTTATCCAATATTCTTGTTTTCTTTTAAGATCCATCATGGCTGCAGCACGTCCACATTGGCTGGCAAACGCTCCCCATGATGAAACCTACAGTGTCTACGACCTGGGGTACTTCCCACTCCGAGGAGGTTGATCGACTTTATTTTATATCCTTGTCTACCTCATCCAGACAGGATTGATTCCATTGATTTCTTTGAGCTATCTTCATTGATGATTTCGAGAAAAATTTCAATCATGTGATGTTAAGAGCGTGTCTCATCACACCTTGGCATCACCTTTTCAGTACATTTCATTTCATTTCACTCCCTTGTAAAGACGATGCCAAGGTGAGGCAGCTGTAGACACGCTAATTTTGACGTCATTTTGAGTAAATTTCATATCATATAATAATGCCTCATAATGGTCTGATAATTAATCAGTGATTAATTTTTATTTATTGATATTTTTAAGTGTCGGGTTTAACAGACATGTTTAAGTTAATCAATTGAATTGATTTTAACTCAAATTTCAGTTAAAATATGAAAAATTCTAAAAGGCGTCGACCCATGTGGACGCTATTTAGAGTTTATTCCTATTTTAGCGTTTAAATTTGAATTTTAATTAATTGATTTATTAACTAAAAGACGTCTGTTAAGGTAGACGCTATTTAGGTTTCCTAAGCTGTTTTAACTTCTCTTCCGGATGTTTATCCTTATCTTAATTAGGGTAAAAGACGTCTACACAAGTGGACGCATTTTAGCTAATAAAGATAAAGATAAGTTTTCCCGGATATTTATCCTTATCTTAATTAATCTGAAAGGCGTCAGCCATTGTGGACGCGTTTTAGATAATTACAGATAAAGATGAATTAATCAGTGATTATCTGTCGATTAAGGTAGATAAATCCTAGATTTTTCTATGTTAATCGCGAACGCAGAAAATGCCTATAAATACCTTGCATCTCAAAGAGTAAAAAAAAAAAAAGAAGAGAGAGAATTATTGAGCCTCAGCGTTATAGCGATTTGAAGATCGGAGCAACCACGTCGGAACGCCGGAGCGCTGTCACCAGAAGTCGGCATCCTTTTTCAAGATCTTCATCCTTCAAGGCTTCTCCAACTGGACTGGGCATAAGTTTTTCATATCTGAATTTCATTTACATTCATTAGTTTCATTCTCTCATATTCACTGCATGCAACACACACCACCTCATTAATTCTCCAAAACCCATCTGTTCTTAAGGGGTTTCAAAGCCATCTAAACAAGTGAGTTGCTGTTTATACATGTTTCTAATCATGGTTAGCTTTGATATTATTTAGATTCTCATCACTATTTCTTCTTTATTTTTCTGTTTCTGTCTCTGCTGCATCCAACAACTGAACAACAAGAAATCAAAAAGAGGGAAATCAAGCACGAAGCCAGGAGAACTTCTGGATGATCCTCAACATTCAACAGCAAGAACGAAAGAACAAAGAGGCTCTCTTTCTTCAGCCGGCTGAAGGAGGGGAACCAAGGATTCATTCTTCCGCGTTTAAACAGGTAGGCGATCAAACTCTTTTGAAGCTTTTTAGTTAAAAGTTTCTGGCGATCACAGCACCTTAGTTGCATTTTTTTTAATAGGTTAATTTACCCTAAACAACATAGTTTTTCACATTAATCACACGAGCAAATTTTCAGCACTTACAACCGCGTGGATATAATCCTTCATTCGTACAATGCTCTTGAGTCAACTCAAGGTATGGCGAGCTGTCAAACCCTAACCGGTCGAGTCACTTGGATTGGATGCCGCTGATGAATATCGGAAAACACCTTTCCCGATATTATCGTCCGCCCTGGCCAGGGACTTTCGCGCATCCTTCCTAGAGCATTCTCTCTCTAAGTACCGAGAGCGAATGAGTCCTTATTGACACACAATTCCCTTCGACGGTATTCCGCTGTACCCAATCCTTGGTGTATTAGAATCTCATAGCTAGAGATTCGTAAACCAAGGTCAAAGCACAGAAGTCCACCGACAAGGTGTCCTTGGTGTCTCAGGTCCGAGGACCATCCACGCAACTGCGACAATGAAATCAAGCTGGTTGACAGTAAGGTACAATACCATCCAGCGATTCAGTCGGATCAGTTCAGTGAACTCATTCTCCAATGAGCACTTACATATTCGCCTTAGTGTCTCCACACAAGTGACTTATGAGATCAGTCACCCTCATCATATAAGCAGGAGTAATCTGTACTAGTCTAACCGGATATCCGATGTCCTTCTCGGATATCCTCCGACTAGGAACGATTAAGAATATGTGTGTTTAAGTGATCAGTCTCATTAGTATGATCTCATCATAATCTGATCACCATAGCACATATTCACGGACTTCATTATGAAACGATAATTAACGCGATTTACACATAATGAATATTATGCCATTATATTAATAAATGAACGAGATTTACATTGTTAGATTGACTTGTAGGCCACCTAAAACTAACAATTATAAGGGTCTTAATTTACACACTAATTTACACATGCAGAGAAGCACCATGAAATCATCTGGAGAGAGTACTTTGTTCACAAATGAAACAACTTGGAAACGGAAACACAAACGTTTCAATATAATGCAGTCAATGGATACTAATCTGGCTATATAAACATGGTCTAATTAGCTACAACTTTAAGATAAACTTGATTCACCCAATAATTATTATGACAAGGAATCTCATCTCCAGGTGGAAGAAGGCTTCCATTATTATGGCCAAGGCATGACGTCTCATATTCAATAGCATGCTCTAATAAAATAGCACATAATTGTCACCACTTCTAGGAAGAGACATACTAATAGAAGATATACACATGGCATAAGCTCAACTATGTACCTGATGCTTGTAAAACTTGGACAAAAAAAAAGGTTATCCTTTTTAAGTACATCATCTATTTCAGAAGAATGCAAACATAGACAACTGAATCAAAGTTAAGGTTTGTGGAAACATGAACATCATCCTTGAAATAATGGAGAGAAGAACAACATACCATCATCGAATTTTCCCCACTTGACAATGAAATTTTGTACCTTCACTCGATTTTCCGTATACACAATCGAAGTCCGGCCACCGAACTGAAACTTCCTAAAAAAAAAAAAAATCATCCACCCCCGTAATTTCCATTAACGATTTCGCTCCATAGCCAGTTCAAGCGAATCCAATTGCAGCAAACGGCATTGCAAACAGAATGGGGGAGACCATCACAAGAAGATTTTATTTTTCTCATATGGTTTTGATAAGATTCCTCCTAGCAAGGAATTTGGTGATGGGAGGGGTGAGCAGGATCGTGATCGGAACCTGCACCGGAAAGAGGGCCTTGTTGCAGAGGAAGGCCAGGGCCAGCGTGCCACCACTGGAGGCCGCGAGCTCCGCTGTCCTGTTCCTCCGCCTCGGCGGCTCGGCCGGCAGCAGGGGAGCGATCACGTCGTCGTCCAAGATGAGGACGGCGACCCGATCCGAAGGCTCCCTGCGGGCGAGGGCAAGCGCGCGGTCGGTCGCGGGTCATCGTCGTCCCCGGAGAGGCCGACGTGTTCGAGGACGGAGGCGACGTCAACGTTGTTCTTGATGGCGTTGTGGAGACCGGTGATGGAGGCGGCAGAGATGGAGAAGTGGATGCCGACAGCGACCTTGCTGTACTTCTTCATCAGATCGCGGAAGCGGCAGGTGAAGGCCATGGCAGCGAGGGAGGCCTTCGTCGCCGACAAGAGGGGACCCGCTGAAACCTAGCTCCGTCGCCAACTGGAGGGGACTGCCGACAGGAGGGAGCCCGGCGATCCCAGCTTCGTCGTGCACAGAACAGATAGGGATTTGGGGGAGTTGCGGGCTTTAGAGATTTGGGGGAGGGAGATGATGGGATATTTGGGGTTCGTCGGTGGAGGGATTTGTGGGTTTGGGAATGTCAAGATTTGGGGGAATCCTGCCAAGGGCTTTTCCTTTGCCGCCCAAGTCAAAAGAAAGTTTTTCCTACGTCTTGGTCCTGTGACCTGAAGTTATTATATACTACGTTTCAGAGTGGTATGTAAAAAATGGACATCACCTACGAGTTTATTCGCGGTACAATTAAAACATTAATTCTGTGTAAAAACGTAGGTAAATAGATATAAATACCTACAACTAACTTAAGTGTATGTAAGAGTGGTAGGTATAGATCTACTTTTCAAGGGAGACGCATATACTGCAGACTTTTCCATTTATATAGTAAATGCTGGAGAACAAAAATGCTCAAGGGAGACGCATATACTGCAGACTTTTCCATTTATATTTAGAGAAGTATACATTTGGACAAGAGTACTGAGAGGAGGGAGGACCCAAATATTTGTCAAATTTTAGAATCATATGAAAAAGCTTTTTGCAATATTTGGCCCTCCTCCCCCTTTTAGTATTGCGGGACTCCGGTCCAAACGTATACTAAGAAGATCTCATCTCTTATATTTAACGGGGTACCATGTTATCCCATTCTGTGGGTAGGCGCAAGCTAAAAAAGCTCCTATTAATGATTCTCTCACCATCTTTGGCACATGTCATAGTTTGAGTAGAACAATTGTCACCATTTTGGTAAAAAAACTTTCCAAAAGCTTGGAAATGTTGTGATTTGTAGATGAGAGGAGATCCTCTCAGTGCAATGGACAGAAATCCCTCACTTGTCCTCAAATTTTTGCACATAGTAAATGCTGTGATTTGTAGATGAGAGGAGATCCTCTCAGTGCAATGGACATAAATCCCTCACTTGTCCTCAAATTTTTGCACATACTTGCCCTCCTCTTCTCTGCATTGTTGGACTTCTGTCCAATAGTGCACTGAGATGTTCTCAACACTTTGCATAGGGGGATCTTTGTACGTAGGTAGGAGTAATCACTCGACAGCTTCTAAATTAGATCGGGTCTGAGTATATTGGGTCTAGGAGTTCTCATAATGCTTCTACTTGTCTAAGTTGGCCTATTGATTTTTGTATTAATTTATTTAAAAAAGTAGAATCAAATTGGACCAAAATAACCCAACTTAACCCAACCAAATTCATTATTTTGAATTTAAGTTGGGTTGGCCTTGCTGAGTTTAGGTTGATTTTGGACCAGGTTGAAGCAGGGTTTGAGCTATTTTGATTTGAGTTTTTTGCATATATACCTCTAAAAAACACCGTATTTGTATCTATACCTTCATGTCTCACATATTGTCATCAATATCTTGAGAAAGGCTGTACTTATCCCACCTCCGTATGAATGTTTTGCATAGATATCTTTAAATTCACTAATATTTTACATATATATCTTTTAATTTACTAAAATTTTGCATATGTACTCCCAACAACAATGTTATTTTGACGGAAAGGTTTAGACAAAACATTTTGAAGATTTTAGGGGTACGGATGACGGTGTGTGAGTTGGGAGTGTAGATATAAATATGGTATTTCTAGGAGTTATATATGCAAAAAATTCTTTTAAACTTGAGTTGAATTTGAATTGAGTTGAAGTTGTACTAAACTATTTTGGATTTGAATATTATTGCCTAAATTTAGCCCAATACACCCAAATTCCATCTCCACTTATCCGGAAGTGAGTTTGGCTTTTCTCCAGATTAGACTCCTGCACGCCTTGGTTCCTCAGGCAATTCGAACGTTGATGTGCTAAGTAAAGATGATGGGAAGAACACTGGACGCAGAATCAAAGAATATCGTTAGGAGTATCTCGTGATTGATTTTTCTTGATTAAGGGCCTGTAAATGGGATTTCCTTTTCTATATACTAATTAGAGGAATCGGTTAGATCTAAGCATTTGAAGGCGTTTTTGGGTCCAAAATGGATAGCATCAACCCTTCTGTTACATGCATGCATGATATGGTTATGCTAATCTATATTATAATGCTAAAATAGAGTTTCTGTTTTTCCGTTAAAATTAAATCAGGACACTTGGCCGTAAGAGAATCTATCTCTTTATGAATAATTATTAAAACAGAATTATTATTTTTTATATCTCGTTATGAAGAATTACTAAAACAAAGTTCTTATTTTCTACCAAAACTAAAATCTATTTATTGAAATTTGATATTTTTTTGTGCGTCGCATGGGCATAGAGCTAATTGTCCAAAGGTATGAGATGGATAGTGGTACCTATCTTATATTTGGCTAGGATAAATGTCTATTCTTTTGATCATAACTTTCCATAAGGCAACATTTTTTCCCTATTATTTTAGATCTTATTTTGAAAGACATTTCTAATGAAACCTTATTTGGTTTGTTTACACTTAAAAATGAAGTTTGTGCAAATCGAAGAGTATGGATAATACACGGCAATAAGTTTTCATTTAACAATATGAAATTCGATTTTCTAAATTTTCTTATAAAAAGTATTACGATTTAATTTAGCAAAGATTGTAAGTTCATCTTGTGACCCTTCTTTGAGAGAGCATTAAGTATGCAAGATTGGTTTAAATACGAAAATTTTGACTCATTCTCATCCCCTTAAAGATATGCACTAATGTGTGTATATTTCTTCAATCTCTTAGAATCATTAAAACACTAAAATATTAAATTATATAATAAGCTAAAGTATCTTTGGTAATATCAAAACTAGGATATCTGCATCCACCAGTGACAACTAGGATATCTACATCCACCAGTGACAACTTTTCCCCCTCTTTGTTCCAACGATTTGGGGGGCCATGGCACCCGCAGAAACCAGGGCATTACATTGCAAGGGTCCCTACCGCAACTGTAGCTTCCTCCTACAGACTGTAGGAAATAGAGACCAATCCCCAAAGGGCTAATTCCTTCGGCACTGTCCCCTTCCATCTCCAAGATCCCTACCTTCGGCACTGTCCCCTTCCATCTCCAGGTCACTTATTGTGGTGGGAGGAAAGTGGAATCTAAAAAAGAGGAAAGTTTCTATTTTTAAAAAATTATTAATTAATCAAAATGAGTAGAATACAAATGATGTAAAAGAAATATAGTAGACGGTCTCGATCCATCTCTAGGATCCCTACGGCACCTGCCACCTGTAGCAGAGAGAGAGAGTGTTGGTCACACATCCTCTTCGGACTATAGTAGACTAGTAAGGGTTGTAGCTTCATATACGAGACCCCAAGTGCGTCATCTACTACCCTCAAATTAAGTTGGCTGACGCAAGTGCTGAGAGGAATCAAGGACTTGACCCCTGACCTTGAGTATAATGGATCCAGAATAGATGTTTTTTTTTTTTGAAAAATAGTTCTTGTTAGAAAAAGAGGTTGCACTTTATTCACACGTCTATTTTTATAATATTTGATGTGAAATTAAAATAATTTGCCATTTTTATGCTTGCTCTACAAAAAATGAATTTGAAAATTTTCCTTCCATCTGTCTGCACTTATTGAATCCCGACTAAACCTACATTGACAGAATCCAGACTCCTTTTAAGTAGGCTGTGGCTGGCCTCCTCTATCATTCCAAAACAAAATAGAAATGGAAAACCCTCAACCCAGGTGACCAGGTGTAATAAGGCTCAAAACAATAGAGAAAAAATTAACTTTTTTAAAATCGATCTATCATATGTTATACATCTATACAATTCAATTTTTGATCAAATGATTAAAAATTCTAAATAAGGTTACATCCCATGCTGTACTCAATGGCCAAATAGCACGACAGACCTGTTCTTTGGAGGCAGGCCAGCAGTAGTAATTACAGGTCACGTTGCCGACCTACTCTGCCGTTACATTGCTCACCCTCTTTCCCAATCCAACCGTCCTCCTCCCCTTTCCCTTCTCTCTTAAATGACCCTAAAGTAAAGTCCCCTCCCTCTCTCTCTCTCTCTCTCTCTCTCTTATTTAAACCCATTATAAGACCTCTATAATTATAGTGGACAAGGTCACAAGAAGAGGGACGAGACACTGCAACGCGCCAACACCACAGAGCTTCTCAGAGCAAGGGCCGATAGAGACGACAGAAGAAGAAGAAGAACAAGTCCAGCCATGAACGCCCCCGCCCTCCTCCTCGTGGCGGCCCTCCTGCTCGCCGCCGCCCTCTCCCACGAGGCCGCCCGCGAGTTCGACGCCGAGCTCCGGAACTCCCCCAGCGGCCCCAACTCCAGGGACCGCAAAGACCCCGGTTTCCCCGGCGGCGGCGGTGGCGGCTTCGGGATGCCCGGGGGAGGCTACGGCATCCCAGGGTGGGGCGGTGGCGGGATCCCCGGGTTCCCCGGCGTCCCCGGCGGCAACGGGGGCGGCGGGTGGGGCGCCGGCTACGGCGGCCCCGGCGGGGGTTATGCCAAGGGCGGCATCGTGAGGCCGTCGGTGGTGTGCAAGGACAGGGGCCCCTGCTACGGGAAGCGGCTGACCTGCCCCGCCAGGTGCTTCACCTCCTACAGCCGCTCCGGCAAGAACTACGGCTACGGCGGCGGCGGGGGAGGCTGCTCCATCGACTGCAGGAAGAAGTGCGTCGCCTACTGTTGATCAGCACATAGCTTTTGGTGTTCACCATGTGCATGTGTGTATGCTACGACGTACATGGCCTACGTTAGTACTTATGATTAAGTATTATGGAGTATATGGGGAGGGTTTGTGAAGAGATGCTGGTTTGATCTTCTCTTCTTGTCTCGGTTTCATACTACTTGTATTTTCTATAGATCTCTGTGTTTGCCATATAGAACGTTCTCCATGGAATAAAGTGGTGGTGGCTCATGATGAGATACTATCCGTTTGATATATGTTGAGAAATGTTTGAAATAACTTAGTTGCTTCATTTGATCCCGCTTATGTGGTTCATGTGACTTGAGTATTATAAGCAAGGAATATTTGAACTTTGTTTAGGTTTGTTTAACTATAAATGTGGCGTTAGATACATCAAAATGGCAGGGCAAGATTAATTAATGGGGGTAAGGTTATGACGATGATGGATCATGCATGTTGCTATACTAGTAACTTTAGTTGCCTTCAGTTACTTTTCTGCGAAGAGAGGTAGGACTTGGGAGCACAAAATAGAGATCCCGAATCCGATCAATCATAATGTCGGCCGGGCTTCTGATTGGGATCCTCGGGAGTTGGTGTCCTGGGTGTGTCTTAGTTGATCCTTACCTCTGATTGGTCGGTGGGTTCAGCCGTGCTTGCTGAATATATAAGAGCGACATATAAGCGCTTGGTGATGTCGATTGTACTGCATATTCACTTAATCCTCCACTTTGCCAGCTATATTTCATCAATACAATTACTAGGTTGCTTGCTCTTACCAGTGGGGGTCGAGTCCTACCTTAAGAACCGCATGTTGGCTTAATTACTTAGACAAGTGTAAATATAGGTGTATTATGGATCACGTCGTCTAACTATCGCATCGCATCTATGGCAACTTCTCTTCAACTTCTGCCACCCAGTCCACGCACCTATTCACAAGTTCCGTACTGATGCATCCCCTTCAAGAAATAGTTTGTCAAACTACTAGCTGGTCTTCCAGTAGATCATCTTACATACGCTATCAATGTCTGACCTTGGAGATTAGTATACAAGTATAATTCTTTCCTGTAGAGCTACCTCCATTGTTGAAACCCATTTAACATTTGGGTCAAAGCCTATACTCTCGGCAAGCACAACTCAGTTTCAAAGTTTGGACGCAGATGTTGAGTATTCTATGACACCCAAACTTCAAAACGTGACATATTAGGGACGACCACTCAAGAATTCCACCCAGTCAAAGTGTTTAGTGATGAATTACCAAAATCAGATCTCATGGCAAGTGACAGCCGGGAGACACTGTGGCTGCTGATGTGGTTCCTGCTGTGGAATGAGAGCCCCAAGGCCCAGGAATTTCCCAGGAAGTTACCCCTTACCCTGATCTGATTTTCTGAAGTCTGAACTCAGAAGTAATGGCAAGACTTCGGAGCCTTTCAAGTTGGAGCATAACAAACTTCCTCACACCTCCTCAGCTGGTGACTTCTACCTACCCAGGACAGGCAGGAAAAGAGGGAGAAAAAGGAAGATAGGAACTTTGAAAAGGAATCTGCAGAGAAGTGATGGTTACCTTAATATGTATTGTAAGTGAACTTATGTTGATTCAGCAACCCTATATCCAATTTTTCTGACCGACTGTCTCGGCGTGCCAAGTCCCCATGGGTATGTTAATCGGTGCATTGAAGTGGACGTCCACTACACCAGTTGGGCTTGTGCTTGTGCAAGCTAGCCCTCCTAGTGGAGGACGGCCTGATCCCTTTTGAGGTGAGCCATGCAGCTATCTGGAGTGAGGCATGTGCCACTCCAAACCTCTCAAAGCTTGGACATGTCGGCCGAACCCCACCTTGGGTAGTCCTAGTCCTTGAGCAAAGGTAGCCGAATGATGCTTGCATGGTTCACACTTCACAGTTCACAGGGTCTCGGGGGTACGACTTTGTCTCCCTCGGGGATCTTTGATCCTCTCAGTACAGCCAAGAGCTCAGTACTGACCGAGTCCCATCCTCGACTAAATTGAGAGGATTTCGATTCTTTGGTTGCAAGCTTTAAGAAGATGTTTCTGATTACCATGACGTTATTTCTTTTTTCTAGACACACTAATCATAAACACACTACCCACTTAATTAACTGTTAAATTCCCACCTTAAAACACGTCATCTGTGAGTTCTTTTTTGTGTTATGTATATATAACTCGTAGGCTTCATTTAGTTGAAGGACTTTCGGAAATTAAGAAGGGTGCGGTAGGCACTCTGCATTTTAAAATCCTAGACCTAACCTCCACCACCCTCATTGTAATTTTGAAAGTAATATAACTACACAATTTTCTAACACATTTGGAACATGTCGAAATTAATATCCTCTCCTGTCATAAAATTAACTCCGGACGTTGGTTTATCGTAAGTGGTAACGAGACCTATGAAAAGGTTTCAAGGTCACAATAAGAGTATATATATATAAGGCGATTGTGAGTTTGTGACTACGCCACTAATTATATGCATGGTGAGAACAGCATCTTTTGACGAGACAAAAAATTACGCCAGAAACGTGGTTGCATGCCATGAAAATTGCGTTCATCATTTCCAGCCCACGGTCATGTTAGTATCAGATGACCGATTGAAGAACATGAAGAAAAGGATTACCGTTCGATGCTGAATTGATTGTTATAATATTTAGGCAACATTTGGAAACGCCATCACTTACGACAGATTAGAAAACAAGCTAATTTAATTAAATTCCCACATCACCCTCACTGAAAATTCAGCTTCTACAATCTTCCAAAATTTTATTTGCAAAGTCCAAATCAGGTTGGATCCTGGTGTGATGTTTCTATCATAACAGCTCAAGTAGAAGCAACTTTCTGACTTGGTAGCTAGGACAGGAAAAAGATGTAGCCATATGGATACCTGTTGTAGTGTGGTGTGTCAATTTTCCCACCAGTTAGGGATAACTTTACGAAAGATTACACAAACAAATGCATTTGAGACATTGCTGTATGCTGAGTGCTGATTCCCATGCCACCCTCCTTTTGTTTTGGATTGCAAGGCAAATATGTAGCATCAGAGCTGTCAATATATGTATGGAACAGATATGATCCGTTCCGGTGTAACTTAGGCTCCATTTTTTCATTTGGAAGCAACACATTCCTTTGACAATTCCTTAAACAGCAAAACCTTCAAATTCCTTGTAGTTTTCCATTTGTAATCTTAGCGTTGTTGACACGAACACATACATGTGACTCAAGCTAGCTGACGCAAGAATTTGGGAAAGAAACTTAAAGTTTGAGTTCAAATGTCCCCAAATCCTGTTCATTCTGGATAGACGTTCGATCTCATAGACCCATGTTTTGGTTGGATCCAAGAAATGTGCGAGAGAGAGGGAGCAGCTGCAAGCCTGCAAGGCTGCAACCCACAAGTCAACAAACAAATAAGTGCTTTCTTTCGACGAACAGCGGCTGCAGTTTTCACACATTGGAGGAAGAAAAGCGCAGCAACCAAGTGGGCCAAGGCCCAGGAAAGGATGACCTTTCGCTACTCCCTAATCCCTGAAGTGGATCTCACGTGATGATATGACGCAAGAAAATAGGCTAGAGAGGCAGGTTGCCTTTATTAGTTTATCTCTGCCTCATCTTTATATATATATATATATATTCTTTCGCAAGACAAGATTAAACCTTACCCCCACAAAGTGCCTGCCTTAATCAGACCATTTAAACAACACGCCCACCAAGTACTGATTCCCCTGCACCATGACAAAGTGGATGGGATGGGGCCTTATCTCCCCAGGAGCCTAATGTCCCCTCCACACACATGAACGCATAGGCCACTTTGTGTTAGTTAAGACGATTAAGTAGAGCCATGTGTTACTAGTGATTTTGCTTTAAGAAAAGGTTGGATTCCAGAGTAAATCGATGCAAGTGGGCAGCAAGAGGGAGGTCTGAACTGCTGTTAGAAAAATAAATAAAATAATAGAGAAATTAAAGTTCTATTTGAACGTCCTAGGCAACTGCTGCATTCCAGGTTAGTGGGTGGGTGCGTGCGTCAAGGAGCTGGACATTAGCTGACGGAGCAGTGCAACCCTGGCCCACTATAAGTCCACACATGATATCTCGGGCCTTGTTTGCCGACTTCGGTGCCTAGTCTGTGGGCTTATCATATTCACAGCTTTGGCGATTGCAACCCTGCAAACCGTTTGGTTTGGTGTAAAGGAGAAAATTTTCAAGCCAAACCAAGAAAATGAACCAAATCAGACCTAAAAGATTCAATTTAATTCGGTTTAAACTATTTGTGGTAATGTAGACACACCCATACATCCTTGGCATACCCGACTGGCGAGATCCCCCGTAGATCCTAGGCAAGCCCAGAGCCAAGCTGGGTACGCCTAATGGGCCCGCCTGCATGCACCCAATGGGCCTTGCACGTGGCTTGGTTTGCCCACTTGGGATTGACCGGAGGTGGGAAGCTCATTTTATACGATTTTTCTGTGGAGTCCGACTTGGGATCAGTACAACGGGTTAAAAAAATCTTATTTTTTGAATTTTTTTAGGTGGGTCTCGAAGTGTCCTACATGTCTGTACAGGCTAACTTCGACCGGACGATCTAAAAAATTTTGAAAAATCAAAAATTGTTATTAGACTCGGCCCATTAAACACATTTTTTATTGTTCATTGATCCTCGATTTTTTATTTGTCACGCTTGTAAAATATTTGTCGTGCCAAAAAATCATGTACACAAATACATAGAGATGACAAATATTTTCTAGGTGCGAGAAATGCTTTGTAGGCATTTGTCATGCGTACGTACATTTATCATCCAGAACTTTTCGCCTCCACTCTGCATTTAGTACTTGTCAAGTCAGTTGTGAAAAATGGTCACATGAGTTGGACAACTTTTTCCACAAGCAATCGTTGCCACCTCAACGCGCAACGGCGAGCTGTCTAGTGTCGTCGAAGTGTCATTGGCCCATTGCCACCTCAACGTGCAACGGCAAGTTGTCGAGTGTCATTGAAGCCTCCTCGGTCTGTTGCCACCTAAACGTGACAACAACGAGCTATCAGGTGGACTAATGCCTCGTCGGCCCATTGTCACCTCGACGTAGCGATAATGAGTTGTTGAACGCAACTAGAGTCTCCTCGGCCCATCATCACCTCGATGCGACGGTGGCGAGCTGTCGAATAGATATGAGACCTTTCGGCACGTTATGAACAAGCAATGATCGGTGGACCGCGAGTTCGAGAGAGAGGTCATTAAGACAATATACAGAAAAGAGTCATAACCCTGACTCACCTTCACATAGTCCCAGGATTATTGGTTCCTTGTGCTATAAGCTTTAGACCATCGAACGTGAAGTATGTTAATGACTCACCCCATAAACGATACCACGCCAGGTACGGACGATTATAATACCGCCCCGAATAGCATAATGTCGGTATTGCCTTGCGCCTCAAATTGATCATGAATACTGCTTGGGACAGCCTTGCGCCTCAAACTGATCATGAGTACTACTTGGGACAACCGTTGACAGGAAGTGGATGATACCTTTTGATATTTATAAATCATCATATGTCACATTATTTGTGACTCTGTTCCAAATGCATATCGTTGTCCATCTGCTTGAAATAGTAATCGCCAGCAATGAATAATGTATCTCAATAGTTGTGCCACATTCCTCTCCACCTTATAATACAGTCCAATCAACTTACCATATCCGAGATCCTTTTAAGGGCTAACCCAATGTTTAGCGGGACCTACTCTATGAATAGTACCCGTGAACAGTACAATAAATAGTGCTGAAAGTACTGTAAAGAGCAACCATAAAAAAGAAGAGAGAGAGAGAGAAAAAGGAAGAAAGTCGACCCCCCCTCCTCCCATGAACAATATGTGAGCAAATAAAACAGAACGAGGGAGATCCTAACACTGCAATGAGCCATCTTGAAAGAAAATATTTTTAAGAAATCAAAAGATTTCCTATCGCAGTATGATGTAATTATCGTCAATCTACTGACTGACAGGAAAACTCCATCCGAACCTTTATGATTCTTTTCCATGGATGAGTCAATACCAAATAACTAACCATTCAAATGGCGAGCAATCATCATTCTCCAACCAAATATAAAATCCGAAACAATTTGGTCGGATAAAAAACGACTGTCAATATAACTGATGCGGGACAGGAGAGGGGGTAGACCGGATGTAGAGAGAAGAGAGGGGTTGGAGGAGAAGAAGACTAGGGTTCCCGTCCCGTCTCGGGAGAAAACACGCAACGGCGGCTCGTCATTTCAAATTTCTTCTTCAATGCTTTCCCACGAGGGGATACAGGACAATATATAGACTCTTCAAAGAAACCCTTAATATGAAAATTACTAAACTACCCCTAGGACTCCGAAAATAACTAAAAAAAACATGGAAAAATTACATATAAATTAAAAGACTCCAAATGGGCCCCTAATGGGCCAAATGAACTGCACATTGGACCTTGGACTCCATTCCAGCTGCTCCTGGATCCCCATCATTCTCCCCTGATTCGAAAAAATTCGTCTTCGAATTTTAAAATGAGTCAATATCCATGGGGGAATGATGGCAGCATGCTCGGAAAACAACACCGATGACCCATGAATCATCGCGCACATGAATGCTCCAACCTGAGGAGAAAATTGTGCCTCGACGTCGCTCCATACGTGGTCAAAATCATGCAAACTGATGACATCTTTAACGACCTTCGGCTGATCGACTACATCTTCCAGTAGCGGTTCTGTCTTCGGCCCATTCCCTTTAGTGGGGAAGAGGTTATTATCTGCTATAGGCGTCACTGATTCAACCTCCCCTAAACATTCATCTTCTAGGGCTGGATCGGCCACATAGTGCACCTCCTTCATTTGATTTTCTTACTCCTCGCTCATCGTTGGGTCGGCCTCATAGATAACATCTTTTGGCTTGGTCAGCTTGGCAAGCATGGCAGAAATCTTCTGAAGTTCACTCCTCATCTGGGACTTCTCACGCTCCCAATCATCTGCTTGTTGAAACCTCTCTCGATCCTAGTAAGTGGCATTGAGAATAAGAAAGGGAGCCTGGTATTCCTCAGGTTGTATTAGACAATCTCGTCCAGTATGATCCATCACAACTTGCCGCTCGTCTATCCATTCTCTACCCAAACCGATATACGAGCCATGGGGTATAACCTTGCACCATGCATCATCATAATACCTGACGGCTCGGGAAGTACTGCTGCTCCTTAAGAGATGGAAAAATGGCACATAGACTTGATTTCTAGAGACCCTTACGTAGTCCGTGTGGGAGATAGAATCCACAATAGATTGTGAAATGACGTTGCCGAACGACGTTGCCTCAAGATACACCCGAGTTTTCACGGAATTGGGTAGCTCTACCTCAAAACTAAAATCCATGATGATAAAACGTACCACTGGCCAAAGAAATGATGGACGAGGTCCGCCTTACTGCCAGGATGCCACCGGTACGATCGGCACAAGAATCGGAGCTCAAATCATCATCCTCGATATGCGTGCAAAAGTGGCAAGTAAAACGAGGTAAGCGGGCACTAGTTGCTGCGAAATCTGTGCGCTGGGATGCTGGCACGCAAATCGAGGCAACTTGGGTTGGCCTCGGGATGCACGATCGGGGTCCTCGGTATGCGTGCAGAAGTGGCACGCAAAACGAGGCAAATCTGGAAAACAGCACACTGGATCTGAGTTGGCCTCGTCGAGACGGATCCGACGGCGCAAACGGTGCACAAATCGGAGTCCGGAAAGACCTCGAACGGCGCGCCCGAGTGTCCTCGTAAAGCGTACAAGTGCGGCACGCAAAACGAGACGCTGCTGTCAGGCGGAACGTACAGCGAGGTCGGCCTCGCCGATAAGAACCCAACGGCGCTAGCGGCTCGCAAATCGGAGCACTGACGAGTTCTCGGCGATGGCGGTGCGATAAGAACCCCTAGTGCACCTCCTGTGCACTGTAGCGGACCTGGGTGTGGGCCGGACCACCTATGGGTCTGGGCTGGACCTGCAGACGCACCTGGCTCGGACCACTCGGACCACGTGGCTAAGGGCCCGGACCAGCTTGAGTGGGGCTCGAACCGGACCAGTCGGGCCGGACCGGACTAATGAATGGGCTTGAGCCCCCCCTTTTAAGTGAACCGGTCGAACCGGTTGGGCCCGGTTGACTTAAAGAGGGTTCGGGCCCCTCGACTCCTTCCTCCTCTAACCCTAACGCACCAGAAGGCGGGAGAGAGAGGGAGAAGACGGGGTGATCGGCGGCGCAGGCGACGACGGCAATAGGCGGCGGCGGAGCGACCGGCGGGAGGCGGCGGCGTCGCCGGCGGCAGCGGCTCGTGGAGGAGGGGGCCACAACGGCGGCGCCGGCGTAAGCCAACAACGCTGGTGGCGACGGCCTCGACAGCGATGGTGGTGAGGCCCGACGACGGCACTGGCGGTAGGAGCCGGCGACGGCAGCAACGGCTGTGGCGGCGGCGAGAGCATTCAGGTGCTCCGACGATTCTTCTCTCCTCTCTTCCAGAAGCCCGCGTAATCTCCTCACGCGCCCGAATCTCTCATCACCATGGTTGTCGTCAGAACTCGGCGCCGATGAACACCCACGTGCGACGGCGGGAAGCCCGCAGGGTAGGGCTCTTCGGAGCCGGCGGTGGCGGGGAGGACCGGCGGGGTGCGGGAGTAGCCGTCCTCTGCACGTGAAGTGGGAGGAAGAGAACTCGCGGCGGTGGGGAAAACTCACGGTGAAGAACCACCCTCTGGACCGCAGGGAGACGTGGGAACTCGCCGGAGCGCCGACTGGCCGCGTGGACAGGGTTCGTTGCCGGCGGTACTACGCAGCGCAGAGAGAAGGTGGAGGAAGGCAGAGAAGAAGAGAAGGCAGTGGAGGCACGATGGGGATCAAAGTTGGGCTCTGATACCAAATTGATGCGGGACAGGAGAGGGGTAGACCGGAAGTAGAGAGAAGAGAGGGGTTGGAGGAGAAGAAGACTAGGGTTCCCGTCCCGTCTCGGGAGAAAACACGCAACGGCGGCTCGTCATTTCAAATTTCTTCTTCAATGCTTTCCCACGAGGAGATACAGGACAATATATAGACTCTTCAAAGAAACCCTTAATATGAAAATTACTAAACTACCCCTAGGACTCCAAAAATAACTAAAAAAAACATGAAAAAATTACATATAAATTAAAAGACTCCAAATGGGTCCCTAATGGGCCAAATGAACTGCACATTGGACCTTGGACTCCATTCCAGCTGCTCCTGGATCCCCATCATTAATATAACACCTTTCAATTTTAGGCACTAAATCACATCAAGACATTGTTGCCCTGAGCAACAATCTGCTGATGCCAGGAAGGATATAAAGCTTACATAATTTCAGAGTGTTCCCGGATATTCATCAATATATGAATCACTTTGTTCTGCTAAACCAGTTTGATGACTCTCCATCTCTACAGACAAATTAAATCTCATCTCTTGACCAAGTAACTCTGCAAGATCAGGTCTTCCCGCCTCCCAGTAGGCCTCGACTACAGCCCTAAACAGTGATTCGTTGGATTCGATCTCCCCATATCCAAGTTTGCTGTAGATCCTCTCCAGACCTTCAACAGAACCAGCTTTCCCATAGCATCCCGCTAGATTAATATATGTAACAATGTCCGGCGTCGGCCCTTTCTCTTGCATCTTCATGAATAAATTCACGGCTTTCTCCGTCTCACCAGCTGATGCAAATGCGGAAATGGCCACATTATAGGCAAATAAGTCAGGAGCATGTTCTGCAGTTACAAAGCTTCCACAGGATTCAAGTGCAAATGCATGCAATCCCACTGAAGAGAACATGGATGCCAGTATTGCTTCTCCGGCAAAAGGCTTACCATCCGTGTATGCAGATTCTAGTTGAGAGATGGCCTCCGGTGAAATTGTCCCTTTCTTAAGCACAGCAAATATTGTTTCATAGGTAGCAACATCCGGTAAAATCTTCTGACTTAACATCAGATGCAATAGCTCACCACATTCCCTTAGTTGTCCATTTGTGGCATAAGATGCCATAACCTTGTTAAAGGAGGCACAGTCAGAGAGCAAGCCAGCCTGCTGCATCTCAGCAACTTCAATTGCTTCACTCTGCGTGCCCCCATTTTTATAGAGAAACGTCATGATGGCATAGGAAACGGCAACAGCACGATCGTTATTTCTCGAGTCAGCAGCAGATGCTGTTTTTGCTTTAGATACCATCCCCAAGTCCTTAATTTTGGTATACGGCAGCTGAGCCGCTCTCCACTGTCCCATCTTGCTACGAGCCTTCATGAGAGATGTAAGGATATTCCGACTGATAGCAACTCCTGAGGATTGCATCATATGAAAATAGTGGAGGGCCTTCTCAACATTCCCTGATTCTGCAAACGCGTCGATCAATGACCGGTAAACCAATTCATCAGGTGGGGGGCCAAATTGCTTCATCCGTCGGAAGATATCCTCTGCCCTGCCTACCATTCCTCCGCGTGCATTACTTGCAATAACAGCACCATATGTCTCACAGCGTGGTCTCATTCCTGCCTTGCGCATTCTAATCAAGAAATTACTTGCCTTTTCCGGCAAATCGCCGACAGAAAGCACCTGAATGATTGAATTGTAAGAGCAGTCATTCGGGCAAGCTCCACTGCTGGCCATTCCCTCGAAAAGAGAAACAGCTTTGTCATATAGCTTCGCCTTCCCATAGGCCTTTATCATCACATTATACTCCATCGTGTCCTTGGGTCCAAGAGTTGCCCTCTTTGAATAGAACACGTCCTCGGCTTCCATCCAAAGCCCCTTGTCGGCATAAATGTCCATAATTGCAGCGTGGGTCTTCGAAGAAATCTGTCTGGTCGAACAATGGTCCCTAAAGAACATCTTAGCCCTTTCAACCAGCCCTTCTTCCACGTACATCCTGATAACACGGGGGATCACCTTCTCATGAACGGGTGCATGGGTGTCCTGCATTTCCTCAACCACTCCCTCCATTTCTCCAACCATCCTTCTTTCGCACAATGCCTTCAAAATTTCCTTGTATGTCATCACATCCGCCTTGAGACCAGACTCTTTGATCTTTCTGTAGTACACCATTGCGCCTTCGACATTTCCCGCTGAAGCACACTTACAAATGAATATGTTGAACGTCCTCGTGTTGGGGCGGAGCCCTCTCTCCTCCATCTTCATGAGAAGAGCCTCCGCCTCCGATAAGCGGCCATAAGACCAACAGACCTTAATCATGGTGTTGAAGGTGGTTGTGTCGGGGGCGACGCCCGTGTTGAGCATTTCGGCAAACATCTCAGAGGCATCCTTAAGCTTCCCCGACCTAGCATAGAGATCGATCAATACGTTGTATGTGCCGGCGTTCTTGGGCTTCCTCCTACATCCTACTTCTGCAGGTGAAGCTGCTGAAGAGATTTTCGACACCGGGGCGAGCCCACCTGATCGGAGCATCTGGGTCAGCAAGACACGCGTTGGACTGGGCCGATCCACGTCTGGTTGCTCCCCTTCATAATCCAACTCGAGGCTCTCCAGATCGACTTTCCCCGAACACCAGTCCCTGAAGAACCTTTCGCCGCGGCCGAACAGGCCCCACTCCTTGAACACGCTGACCATGGTGATCATGGTGACCTCGTCAGGGAAGACTCCCCGGCTCCGCATGTGGCGGAGCCACAAGGTGGCCTCTTTCACCAGGCCGGCCTTGCCGAAGATGTAGATGAGGATGGAGTAGGTGGTGTTGGTGGGAGGGACGCCGTCCCGGGCCATGTCGAGCCAGCAGAGGTGGAGCTTGTCCCACTTGCAGGCGCGGCCGAGGGCGCGGAGCACCACGTTGTAGTGGATGAGGTTGGGCGTGTAAAGCTCCCCCTTCGACCGCATCCAGTGGAACACCTGCAGGGCGCGCCGCCAGTCCCGCTGCTCCCGCAGCAGCAGGACGGTGAGCTCCTTGGGGGAGAGCTTGCCGGCGAAGGGGTCCAGGGCCTCGTGGATGGTACCTGGGTCGCCGGAAGCCTCCAGAGCACGGAGTGCGGCGGGTAATGGGCCGACATGGCCCTTCTTCTCCTTCTCCTTCTCCATCTCCTTCTTCTTGTAGGAGTTCTGATGGCGGTCGGCGGGGAGAGGCGTGATGGAGTTAGAGGCAGAAAGGGCGGTGCTACTGGTAGAAGGGTTTGGTGTTGGAGGCGGGGCTGCGACGGAGGGGATGGTGGAGCGGCGGAGAGAGAGGGTGGTGCTGGGAAGAGAGGAGGGACAGAGGGGGAAGAAGAAGAGGAGCTTAAGCTTATAGTTTGATGGGGAGGGAGAGCAGGGATGCTGGAGGGGTAGTGCCATCTCTCTCTCTCTCTCTCTGCTGCTACCCCCTGCGGGATGGGGTTTCCCGAAGCCTCGGGGTTCCGATAAGTCTTGGAATTATAAGATGAAAAGTTTATCTTTCTTATAGAGATAATTTAATTAATTAATATTTATCTGTTATATACTTATATTTTTTTGTTTCAAAGTTTTTAAATCTTGTTAGAAAAATTTTACATGCATTTTGCGATATCCTTTGTAACTTTCAATGGCTCAACACTATACCTGAATTTTTGGATGTTTTATTTAAATTTTAGGTTGGAATTATATTTAAATGTGTTTCTGTCATGTTATATACTTGTATTACGCTGCAATGGTCTGTTTATATTAAGGTACTTTACCTCATGATTGATGGCGTTAGCCACGACGCCAACCGCATGGCCACTGAACTAAGGACTTAACTGGTGGCTATGATCTTGGGGACACAGAGACTAGTGTCAAGGACACGTGTCGGACACGGCCATATCTTAAAAATAAGATACGAGGACACAATGAATATATAAATATATACACCTGAATACATAGTTACACATATATAAAATAAAATGTATTTACTAAAATTTATCTAAAGTATAAAAGATATAAATCAAATATATCAAATTTTATCATATAGACAAATATTCTAAAAAGATATGCTAAGTATTTTAAGAAACCTCTTGTATTTTACTTTGAAATCTTGGAATAGAAGATTAGACACGGGTGTCCGAGTGTTGTGTGGTGTTCGAATGTCCGACACGACTCTCTAGCATAAATAAAAGTGTTCACCAAATCATAGACTAGTGGGTGTACAACTCTTACAAGTGAATGCTCATTCTTTAAACTATAAGTGTACCTCTAATCACAAGAATTAAGAGTGAATCTAGTACTACATATATATTTTTACTCTCTAGCTCATGTGGGGTAAAGACACATTTTAAGTCCCTCCCTCCCCCTAATCCACAGCGCTGGAGACATTAGTGGCATATCAGAAGTTTGAAGTTCTTCCCCTGCCTATTTTCTCTATAAATCAAGCCCCTTCCTCCCGTTAGTCTTATTTCCTGGTGGTTTAGGATGACCATTTAATGGGCTTTTAAATTTAGCGAGCTGGACTTTTCCTGCTTTTGGACCAACAGTATAATGGGCTTTTTTAAATCTAGCAAGCTGACCTACGCTGGGCTCAAGCTCAATTTCTTTCACTCTAACCTCTGCTCGAGTCTTTTTTCCTTTTTTTGCCGGGCTGAGCTCGAACTTGCCAAGTTTGGCTCAGCTCGGCCGATTCCCACCCCTACTTCCACATAATAAGATGGCAAGACTTGAGCTGAAGGACCCAATATCCAAGTTAGTTATAGACAATGTTGGAGCACGCCCTTCAACAAAGCTTTGTGATCCGGACAACCTCATTGGTTACCAGAGCAAGGGCTGCACCCTTCGACAATGTGGACAGCGGAAATAGAAGAATATAATTTACACAGTCTATGGTCCTTCTATTGGCAGCAGATGCTTTTGCAGCAGCTACGGGCTTCAGCAGCTGTCAGCTGCAAACGGAAGGCTGATACGATGGTGATTCCTGCAGCTTTGTGAACCCGAGCCCACACTCTTTTTAAGTACTGTCTTGCAAGATGGGTACAGTACTCCCACCCAGTGAGAGTTCTTGGTTACTTATAGGCTCTCTGAACGTTCGTGCAGTTTCTGCAGCCTCTAACTTGGATTTGGATTGTAACTGCAGAATGAAATCCGGTGATGGGAAGGCCAGGCAATCCGTTCCGGTGAGCACAGCGCTGGAGCTGGATGTGCTATAAACGTCGGTATGTCTTGACCTGGCATCAATACTGAAACTTCCTTGGCATAGATACACATCTGGGAGAAGAGGAAACAAAGCCTTTCAAAATCAATATCAAGGCTGGATTGTCATTTCATGAATATGTTTCCAGTCCAATTGAAGATAGCAAGAACCATTGCATAATATAACAGGTAAAAAGGAGTAATGTGTCCCAAAAATGATGACCAAGCCATAGACAAAGTATGCAACAATGACAGCAGTGCTCCAAGGAATAACTCTCTGGCTATATAGCAGTGTCTGAAAAGGAACTGTGCCTTAAATGCAAAGGATAACTTGTATTTTTGAAAACCAGAGGAAAGCAGAATCCACTAACATGAAAAGTTTATGATGCAGCTACTGCACTAATATGTGCTCTTAGTTGACCTGGATCATAAAGTGGCCACAGCAATATTAGGACTTGGGTTCCAATTCTAGCTAGAAACATGACCATAACTGGCTTATAAACGGATCTAGAATCAGACACATGGCCAATAAGAGTGCATAGTTCAATAAGCCACTACAAGAAAAGTGGATTGTCCTTACATCAGAAAACCATAAGACAAGCACCTAAAACCGTTACGAATGTTGTAAGTAAAGAATGTTGTATCCTTACGTATCCTACAACCGTAAGTGCGAATAGTAACTACAATCCACTTTTGTAGTTTGCCAAACTTTAAATACGAAAAAAAAAAGCATAAAATGCAACTGGAGCATATAATGCATGTTTTACCTGGAATTTAATTCTCTATCAATATATAATACAGACGCAGGCCTGCTCAAGCTTGCAGGACACAATATGGTTACCTGAAAAGTCAGGGATGTTCACTACAAAATCAACACATGAGCAGGTAACCCCTAATGTTCAGTCAGTGTATCTAACAGTTCAGCCAAGGCCCTGAAACATTCATTCACAGCACTGAGGGTTCATCAGAATCACCTCCCACTAGATAACCATGTTAAGCAGTAGGGTATCTCACTTCCGTCAATGTGTTCATGCTGTTCTTCACCTCATCAAGAATTAGCCAGTCATCTCTCTTGACAGTTCGTGGGCATTACAGCTGTGGAACCATTATCAAGTAATTTTTAAGGCCAACATCCACTATGCTTCTATTTTGCATTGCCTTAACAGTTGGTTTGCGGTTTTCAAAACACATACCCCAGTGGTCATGTTATGTTGAATAGTTCCAATATTGATCATTTGTTTCCTTTGGCAAGCCAAGAATGAGAGCCATTCTGACAAAAAAAAATTTGATTGCATACATCCATTCAGTGGACTGATAAGACCTGTAGGCTCCTAATTAAGAATCATCAATTCACTTGATCCATTACGGGTGATAAGGTTTGATTCTTCGCTATTTTCCTCTATCTGAAAGTCAATATGCTGAGCCTAGAGCACTCCTAGTGAAATTGCTGCCCTCCCACACTGCTAACTTAAACTCAACATGGATATTGACTCTTGGGGAAATCCAGGCCTCTCGACAGGGGGTGGTATACTTAGAAACCATCAAGGATCTCTTTTGGTGGCCTATTGTTCTCCATACGTTGTTCAAAATAGCTTCCATGCGGACTTTCTGTCTGCTCTTGAAGATTTTTTTTTTTTTTTTTTTGTAAAGTCCCGAGACAAACATTTGTCTCCCTTCTTCAGGATATATCAGCTGCACCATGGCCCTCGCAACATCTATCTTTGGACTTGTACAATCCGCTAGCTTAGGACTCCTATCTTTCAATCATCAATATATTCATGGGCATATCTACTGTGGGGGGAGTTCCCACTTATCTAAAAGAAAAGCAAATCCATGGAACAACATCCCAGTTCTGTTAAAGAGAACTACCAGGATGATGAGGCCTCCTTTGCGAATCTTCAATTGCAAGTTTCCCAAAGTTGAGATCCATATTTTATCTCACTCAGGCTATTGATTCCCTACTGATACTTTGAGGTAAAATGGGAACCCCATAACTTCTTACTTATCCGCTATATCTGTGATGAAGGCAATGGTCTTTCATCCCACAGGCTTCTAATATAACGGTGAACGAGGGTTCACCTTCTTACTCATCTATTCTTTTTATTACCATTCGTTTGTACATTTCATTCCTCTCCTTCAGTTCTTATCTCCCTCTCATTTTCCAAGCACCTGCTAAAGAAGGCAAACATGATAAAGGAATGTACACCACCAAGCAATGTCATTATTCGTTGAGATTGTTTGATTTTAAAGGTCCAACATACCACAAAGAAAATTACTTGAAAAATGTGATCGATTGAGAAATCCTCGTTGCCCAGCAGAAGACTCAGTAGGATCGTCCTCGTCATGTGGGGAGGCTACCAGAGTCCTCACGAACTTCCACACGGCAGATTCCGGGAGTCATAGGTGGTACCCTAAGGAGAGAGAGACTGAGAGAGGAGGCTCTGGGGAGAGAGAGAGAGAGAGGGAGAGGGAGAGAGAAAGAAGCATCAGCTCTGGATCTCATCCCTTGTACCCTCTTTTATAGATGTGGGTCTCTCATGGACACCACAACTCTGGAATCCTCGTTTCACATGGAGAGGGACTCCTCTGAGTCATGTCCAGGTCGATCCACCAATGTGGATGTCAGAGTTCTAACCAAATTCGAACTTCATTCTACATCTCTCACTCATACACATTGGCCATTCAATAATCCTCCATCATATCGCATCTGTTTCTTCCTTTCATATAGGAAAATGACACGTGCGACCAGACGGGAAAGATCTAACAATAAGGAATGATACATTAAGTCACCACCTAACTAACGTAACATTACAACTCCAAGTCTCATCTCATACCCCAAATCACAAGCTCACACTAGATCAAGTTGATATGATCCCTCTAAGATCTCTGCCTTGACCTTTAAAACAATATGTCTATGCTCATAGTTATGTTGGACACATCCAACATAACCGTCTAGGCAATGAGTCAGAGTATCACATGTATGATACAAGCTGCCTTTTCCTACACCATTCATGTCAATATGTTTTTACCTGACTGCTTTCCTCTAGTAAACTGGATGATTCATGGTCTTTAGATAACAAGCTAAAATAACGTCATCAAGTATCCACTTCATGACAAAGTGCATAGTCCTAAAGGGTACAGGAAAAAATAGAGGCTCACATAGTGATGAAATAGGAATCCATTCAATGAGTCCTCTAATAGTCGTCAAAATAACACATACAATATAATTTGTATGTCATAGTAGAGCCATAAAACAACATATGCCATGCTCATATATCATACAAATATGTAATCCTTCACTCCACTAAGTGTATCGGGGTTGTTCATATGGCTCTCATCAGATTCAACTATCATAGACTACACGCAAAAGTAAATCCATGTCGATTAGTCTCATCTTAGTCATCTGCTAAAGCGATTACGACTCTTATCACGCTCCCACTGAACGTGAAACTACGCTTCCACTGAGTGTGAAGTCCATAAAGTCGATGTCATCATCCTTGCCCTCATAGTGACATAGTGATCGTCCATGTAAGTAGACCGATTACGGCATGGTGTCATTCTCACATAAGTGCACTAATAACCATGATCTCACTAGTAGAGATACGCAAGCAGCATAAAACATATCCAGTCAGTTTAAGACACTTATCATATTAGTACAGAGCAAGGCTCTTAGTATCTCACCTAAGGAACATAATTCATTTCTTCTTCTGTATTGGGGGCAATCTTCAACATTGAGAGCTTTTGATAGAGTATCATCGGGTATGATATGGTCAGTATGTAATCTACCTTGTCTCAATCTTTCAATTTATAAGTAAACGACAACCACTCTCGTGTGCTTTTATTTAACTCCATATCATTCTCATCTCAATTGAGGTTATAGTTTATTAGACACAAACTCATCAGTATCCATGAAAGACTACTGTAGGTGCTGAAAATTTGCTCGTGTGATTAATGTGAAAAACTATGTTGTTTAGGGTAAATTAACCTATTAAAAAAAATGCAACTAAGGTGCTGTGATCGCCAGAAACTTTTAACTAAAAAGCTTCAAAAGAGTTTGATCGCCTACCTGTTCAAACGCGGAAGATTGAATCCTTGGTTCCCCTCCTTCAGCCGGCTGAAGAAAGAGAGCCTCTTTGTTCTTTCGTTCTTGCTGTTGAATGTTGAGGATCGTCCAGAAGTTCTCCTGGCTTTTGCTTGATTTCCCTCTTTTTGATTTCTTGTTATTCAGTTGTTGGATGCAGCAGACAGAGAGACAGAAAAATAAAGAAGAAATAGTGATGAGAATTTAAATAGAAATAATATCAAAGCTAACTATGATTAGAAACATATATAAACAGCAACTCACTTGTTTTAAATGACTTTGAAACCCCTTTAGAAAAGATGGGTTTTGGAGAATTAATGAGGTGGTGTGTTTTGCATTGAGTGAATATGAGAGAATGAAACTAAAGAATGAAAATGAAATTCAGATATGAAAAACTTATGCCCAGTCCAGTTGGTTGAAGCTTTGAAGAGATGAAGATCTTGAAGAAGGATGCCGACTTCTGGAAATGGCAGCGCTCCGGCGTTCCGACGTGGTTGCTCCGATCTTCAAATTGCTATAACGCTGTGGCTCAATAATTCTCTCTCTCCCTTTTAGCTCCTTGAGATGCAAGGTATTTATAGGCATTTTCTGCGTTCGCGATTAATATAGAAAAATCTAGGATTTATCTATATTAATCGACAGATAATCACTGATTAATTCATCTTTATCTGTAATTATCTAAAACGCGTCCACTTTGGCTGACGCCTTTCAGATTAATTAAGATAAGGATAAATATCCGGGAAAACTTATCTTTATCTTTATTAGCTAAAACGCGTCCACATGTGTAGACGTCTTTTACCCTAATTAAGATAAGGATAAACATCCGGAAGAGAAGTTAAAACAGCTTAGGAAACCTAAAACGCGTCGACCTTAACAGACGCCTTTTAGTCAATAAATCAATTAATTAAAATTCAAATTTAAACGTTAAAATATGAATAAAGTCTAAATGGCGTCCACATGAGCCGACGCCTTTTAGGATTCTTCATATTTTAACTGAAATTTGAGCTAAAATCAATTCAATTGATTAACTTAAACATGTCTATGAAACCCAACACTCAAAAATATCAATAAAAATTAATTAATGATTAATTATCAGACCATTATGAGGCATTATTATATGATATGAAATTTACTCAAAATGACGTCAAAATTAGCGTGTCTACAGCTGCCTCACCTTGGCATCGTCTTTGCAAGGGAGTGAAATGAAATGAAATGTACTGAAAAGGTGATGCCAAGGTGTGATGAGACACGCTCTTAACATCACATGATTGGAATTTTTCTCAAAATTATCAATGAAGATAGCTCAAGAAAATCAATGGAATCAATCCTGTCTGGATGAGGTAGACAAGGAAATAAAATAAAGTCGATCAACCTCCTCGGAGTGGGAAGTACCCTAGGTCATAGACACTGTAGGTTTCATCATAGGGAGCATTTGCCAGCCAATGTGGACGTGCTGCAGCCATGATGGATCTTAAAAAGAAAACAAGAATATTGGATAAAGAATCCAAGAAAGGATAGAATTCCAAGGATATCTTCAAGCGAACCTCAAAGATAATCAAGATACTCAATTCGGAATGGAATATTTCATATCATTTTTGAATTATTTGATTTAATGGTCTGAAACTTAATCAATAATTAATTCTTATCACAATGATTTCAAAGTCCTACATGATGCATGCTGGGCTAAAAGAAAAATATAAAGTCAAATAAAATATAAATTAATCAAGGATAATATTGTTAAATTGCCATTAATGAGTCAAGATACCAATTCTTGTAATCCAATGCTAAGCCGAAGCTCGTTTATCCACGCACCGTTTCACAAAAGTGGAACCATCGTCCTCACTAATTAACAACCCAACGGCCTATCCGTGCGATTAAGAATCTTCTGGAATTATCACTGTTTTTGTTGTAGGGGAACTCAAATTCCAGTTTCATCAAAAACACAAGGTCCTTGATATACTCTAATAAATATTTAACATGTAATAATGCGAATGCAAAATAATTACATGAAATAATACAAAGGTAGAAATAACCGTCTTTTTAGCCACGGTCAGGACTTCTTAACTCCCACAATGGGATCTTCTTGATATTTTCCACTTTCTTGAATTTTCTGCAATCAAAATTGTTAATAACTCCAAACAAATATTCAATTTAAACATCAAAACATGGAATAATATAAAGAGATGAAACGCGTCGTGTCGTGCAGACGCCTTTTAAAGTTGAAAACGCGTCGCTTATCCTCGACGCCTTTTACTCACAGAAACAGGTTTCTGGCTGTTCTCTATTCGAATTCCAACTCTATCAATGCACACCCCTTTTCCAATCCGGAAAAGTCTTCCTAGGATCGCAATGTTGTCTATATAAACACCCTTAGGTCGTTCCCAAGCAATCCCACTACAATCCAAAGATCAAAAGTAGAGTTTTCTTCAAGGTTTCTTCAAGGTTCCAAGGTTTCCAAGGTTTTCTAGCTTCAAGGAGGAGGAACTCCGAAAAAGGGAGTATGAATTCAAGCAAGAAGATGAAGATGTCCTTGGAGCAATTTTCAGATGTGGAGAATCATCTTAATGGAAGAAATACCAATCTCCAAGTAAGCTCAATCAACTTCTTCTTCAATTATGTTCATGTTCTTCATCACGTTCTTCACGTTCCTCATCATGTTCTTCGCCTTTTCTTTTGATTTTCAGAACTATCCTATGTTTCCTGGCCCAAGGAAGTTCACCTCCTTACCTTGGATCCGTAAACTTGCAAAAAGCATCAAGCTTTCTATGCAAGTATTCATATCCAAGTGGAATCTCCAAGGTCTTGTAGTGCTTGCCAAGCATTACAAGAGCGCGAACGCGGATTGGGCGGCTATGGGCGCCTTGATCGAGTGGTGGCATCCCCAAACTCACACGTTCTTCTTCCAAGATTTCGAGTGCACGATTCTTCTAGAGGAGGCGGAGCTTCTTTTAGGTCTCCCAAAGACCAAAGAGAACAAAGAGAAGATAGCTTTGATGAAGGAGAGAATCACCGGTCAACAATTGTTGACATCTATCATGAAAGATCCTTCAGAAGCCAAAGGATGTCTCACTAAGAAGGGGATCAATCTCACCAAGCTAGCCGAGTGGACGCTGTACGAAATTGATGATCTAAGAGAGGATGAAGCGGAGGATGTAACAAAAGCTTTAGTTACATGCCTAGCCGGTGCCTTATTCTTTTCTGCACAGGATAACATCTTAGAAGATGACCAAGTTAGTGCTATATGCGCAATCTTCGAAGGTAAATCCATTAGCACTGCACTCTTAGCATATCTTTATAGTGGGCTTTCTGCAGCGTCTGTGGGCCGTCCTCCTTACGGATGCATGCTTCTCTTCGCCTTATGGGTTGAACTTCACTTTAAGTTTGAGCACAGCAAGAAAAGACCTCTGAATCCATCTCAGATTTACTTGAATAGCCCAATTCATTGCATAGCTAATGTTGTAAAGTTCAATGAGTACATGGTTAACAAGGTTCCAAAACTCAAGACCCGAGCTGATTGGAGAGAATATTTAAAGCTCATGACGTCCGACATATTCGACTCGTCTCCACTTGCTTTGGTTGGAAAACCTGTGTGGGTGCGTCGTGCAGCAGGAGCAGACCTTAAGTTGATTGGAGCCACCGAATTCGTGCTGTACAATCCACATCGGTGCCTTACTCAACTTAGCTTGGGCCGTCGTGAATTCCCCGAGTTCTCTCTCACACTTCCGATCAAGAAGCGCGACTTGGAATCTGACGAAGACTATGAAGCCGTACAAATCATTACCACTTTATGGAACCTTGGCTTCAGTTACCGTGTAAGATCCTCTAAAGATAAAGATAAATGATTGAAATTTCCTTATCTTAAAGGTCTTCATGAAATCCTTCCTTGAAGATCCCTTTTCTCTTTCATTCATGATGTAATAAAGAATTTCATTGAATAAAGAAGTTTTTTTATGTCTCAAAACCTTTCCTCAACTTTCTATGAAGTGCACATGATTTTTCCTTTAGAGAAAACTTGATTTTTTTCCTGAAAATTCAACAGTTCGGGTTCTGTTTAATGTAAAACGCGTCCAGTCAGAAAGACGCTTTTCAATCATAAATTCAATGAAAAAGTTAAACCGCGTCTGCCCAACCTGACGCCTTTAAACCATAATTCTTTTCCAGAAATTCAATTTAATCCTCAAAAACCCGATTTAAACATTAAACCGCGTCTTTACATAACGACGCCTTTCAAATCTCTCTCCTACTTTTTCCAGGATTCTGTCATTAATTCCATGATTAATTGTCTGAAACGCGTCAACACAGTAAGACGCCTTTAATGATTTTCCTCTGTACGGTTCTGACAAAAATATTTAAATGCGTCTATTTAGGTGGACGCCTTTCAGTCAAATTCAAACCTCTGTCAGTGCCGCTCAACTTTTGCGCCCTAAAACGCGTCATCCTGAGTAGACGCCTTTCAGCCCTTCGTTAACAGACCCGCGAAGGCCCCCTTTCTTCCTCACTTTTCCAAAAACTCTCTCTTCCCTCATCGGCGGCGATTCGAACTCCGGCGATCTCTCCCTCGAATCTCCCTCTTCTCAAACCATGGAACGCGGTGAAGGTTCCGGGAAGACTAAGACCCTAGCCAAGAGGAGGCGGAGGCAAGAAGAAGCTCCCGAGGAGGTCCCGGCGGCTCTCGCGGAGGCGGCGGCGTTTTTGGAGGAAGAACTCCCTCCACCGGCACCCATGGCGGTAGAAGAAGAAGAGGAGGGCGACCTCCACACGGTAAGCTCCCTGTGGGTGTGGTTGTATGAAGAAAAGAGAGAGAACGGGGTTCTTGAAAGAACCCGGAATCTGGGCTTGAAAGGCGTCCAGACCAGGTGACGCCATTCAAAAGGCGTCGCCATGGGTCGACGTCTTTCAAGATAAATTCCGGATTTTTTTTAATAGGAGTAAAAATCTTGAATTGCGTCAACGTACGTTGACGTGTTTTAAAATACGTCTGCGTGTGTTGACGCGTTTCAAAACAGAAAGTGAATTTCCCTGTTTTTTTATTTATTACTGACCCTTATTTTTTATGTTTTTATTTGCAGGGGGTGATGAGGGCTAGGATTTCATGGGACTTAGTAATAGGGGCCTATAGGGGGCTCCCGGATTTCCAGAAGGCGCGCCTGCGTCAGATGGGATTCGGTGAGGTACTGGACATCGAGCCATTTTGGCTTGATCTGGTCCTGCTGCAGGCGCTCAGGGAGCGTTGGCATGCAGAGAGTCGGGCATTCCTAATGCCATGGGGGCATATGATCCCCACCCTAGAGGATGTGGCCAGGATTACTGGCCTCAGGGTAGAGGGCCGACCTGTGAGTGGGGTGACCTACCCCAACTATCAGGGATTGGCTGAAGCATTACTAGGAATAGAGGTATCCAGCATAGGTAGGGAGTCTAGGATGGTCCCTCGGGTAGAAGTAGAGGCAGCACTAGGTCTAGATGAGCCCCGGCGTCGGTCTGACGAGACCCGGGAGGAGTTTAGGGATAGGCTAGCCGAGTCGTCCTCCTCAGTCTACTGTAGTGATCCTGGGCAGGTAGAGGAGGCAGATAGACAGCTTAGAGTCTTCTTAGTTTTCTTTTTCGGTCGGTTGCTCTTCGGTACGAAGGGCGACCATATCCACTGTAGATTTCTTTACTTGTTAGATGATTTAACTAGCCTAGGAGAGTATGCCTGGGGTGCAGCCCTTCTGGCTCACCTCTTTGCCAATCTATCCGCGGTCATGCCGGACCGCGAGACTACTATCAGTGGCTTCTCACCATTTCTTCAGGTATTAAAGTGTTTAATTATTTGTTATATGCAGTGCAATATGATATGATGCTTCTTCTAACCTATATGTTCATAAATGCAGGTGTGGAGCTACTACTACTTTCCGCTCGGCAGAGCGAGGATTATTCGTCCGAACGCCGTCCCTTTCGCCTGCCGTTGGCAGCCGGTTGTGGACACGGCTCCACAGCATCACCAGCTGACGGCCCTCCGCCGTCAGTTTCTGGATTATCCAGAACTCCTGGTAAGCTTTTAACTTGTTTAATTTCATTAAATGCAATCTTTTATTAAATGCAAGTTATTTATGAATGCATCTAACCTATATGCAGGTGATATGGCGCCCATACTTGGGCATGAACGAGGAGGGTCAGCCGTGGGTGACGGCTGGCAGGAGACGGTTCGGGAGGCAAATGTGGGTGCATTGCCTCAACGAGATCGAGCTCCTCCGCCTCCGGCTCGTGATGAGGACCCTGGGCCTCCACCAAGAATGGATTGACGAGGAGGTCCCGGAGGGCGTTGGAAGGAACATGAGGGGGAAGCAAGCCCTCACCGATTGGCGTGCCAAGTTCCCGGAGCAGTACGAGGAGTGGCACCGTCGCGGTATCAGAGTGGAGTCCCGAGCGGAGAGTAGCGAGGCCTACCTCCAGCAGTATCGGGCCCACTACGCCGATCAGCTTCGGCTCCTCCGACCACTCGATGTAAGTATGCATTCATGCTTCTTAATTTTATTATTATCTTGATTTATATTTGTGAATGAATGTATGTATGACATGCAGGATGCGCGTGATGCGGTCATCGTCGACCTCCGGGCCCGCCTTCATGATGCGGAGGCCCAGCTAGAACAAGTTCAGAAAGAACTATATGACTTGGTATGTATGAATGAATATGAATGCATGTTTTAAATAATTAATTGTTTTGGCAATTAACCACTGATAGTTGTCTTTCTGGTGCAGCGAGCCGTCTACACCCAGGCGGCTCCTCCTACTCATGGAGCTTCATCTTCCTCATCCACTCGTGACGCTGCTATGGCTGACCTCCAGAGTCAGCTCGCCTCCGCCATCCACCGGGCTTCTCTAGCGGAGGAGGACCGTACTGCTCAGGTAAGTTCCTCAATTTTTGAATTCTGAAATTGATTACTTGCTTGATTGCCTTGGACTAACGAAATCTTCCTTTGCAGGTTGCTGAGCTTCAGGAAGCCCTTCAGAGGGCTGAAGCGGAGACAGAGCATGCCCGTGCTGCAGCGACTCGGGCAGAGGCTGATGCAGAACGGATCCGGGCTCTAGAGGAGCAGGTGGCCCGACTTTCGGCTGGAGATCTTGGGCGCCTCCAGACTCGCCTGGAAGTCATCAACGAGGAGCGAGAGCGGGAAAGGCAGGAGCGGCAGAAGATGGATGCTGAGATATCCGCTCTTCGGGTCCAGCTTGGCATCGCGGAGCATGAGCGCCGGAGTGTGGAAGAGAGGTACAGGCGTGGTCGACAGCGTGCACAAGAGCGCGGTCTAACTAGTGCCTTCACCGCCAGTGCTGCCGCGTCTTCCGGTCAGGCGGGTCCGAGCGCGATGGGGCCACCTCCACCTCCTAGCCGAGGGCCAGCACCGGATGCACCTGACGAGGCCCAGAGCCAGTTGGACGAGGGCGGAGGGGAGAGCCAGCCTTGAGGGCTTATGTATCTTTTCTTTTTTCTTCATGTATCATGTACAAAAACACCTTTTGATAATATACATGAAACTTTTGGCTCCAATCTTGTGTTCCTGTATTTATCTTGCATCCTGTACACACTTAACAAACAGGTTAAGTATCTATTTAGGCTTAGCCCCTTGCCTGACCAAATAAATGGTCAATCAATCTTTTCTTCAATAAATGGTCAAGGGGCATGGCCTTTATTAACAAAGGTAATGAGAATAATCAAACTCAAGCAAAGATGCAACATACAAGCAAACAGATGCTCACTGAAAATAAAAGGAATGAAACACATCGAATGCAACAAGCAGATGCTAACTGAAATATTTTTGTTGTTTTGAAATATTCATTTTTGTTTGTGGTTTTGAAATATATGCCTTTTTTTTGAATTTTGACATATGTATTTTTTTTTTTGAATTTTTGAAGCATATGTATTTTTTTTTTGAATTTTGAAACATATGTATTTTTTTTGAATTTTTTTTTACTTATGTATTTTTTTGGATTTTTTGACATATGTATTTTTTTTGAATTTTTTTTGACTTATGTATTTTTTTGGATTTTTTGACATATGTATTTTCTTTGGGTTTTTTTGACTTATGTATTTTTTGGATTTTTGATGTATATGTATTTTCTTTGGGTTTTTGACTAAGAGATCAGTATGGTACTCAGATCAAAAGATCATATTCATTTATTAACTTCATTTCCAAATTATTCTTTAACAACTTAACTTAAACCCATCGTGTTTGAACTTGTGTTTCCATTCGTGATCCCATTTGATGATTTGACCCTTAGTCAATCTAAACCATTCCTTAAGTTTGGAGTACATCTCTTTAGAAAGAAAAGATGAATAAGTTTAGAAAGCCCATGAGAAGGTTCCGGAGACTTAAAAAGATGTTCCTTTCCTACCCTAGTATCCGTTGGGGTTCGGTCATTTCTTTCCGGGGTATTTATCGACCTTGCGTTCCCTTTCATTTCATTTCATGGCCTTGATGTAACGTTTGTAATGTAATGGCCTTTTTGATTTGACATTTGGCTTTTGCCTTTTCCTTTTCTTTCTTTTCTTTTCTTCGGGACGGATCTCCCCCATTTTTTTTATGACGGCCTCCTACTAAGATGGCGGGTATTCTTGGTAGTCTATTCTAAGTCTCGTTCCGACATCATGGGCCGAGTTAAAAACAGAATTTTTTTGCTTTAAAAAAAGAATGATTTGTACTTTGCACTTTCGGTCAAGCTTTCGATATTCTTTAGGACTTGGCATCTCTTGTTACTCACGAATCAAACGTGTCAGTGTGTGCAGTAATGGGCTTGAAATTAAGTTATTCAGACTGATAAGGAAATTTGAGTTTATAAACTTTCTGATTCCACTGGTCTTTGTACCATACTGATCGACTCTTTAACTTAAGGGTAGTATTTCTTAAGATGTAAACCATTCCATGGATGTTTTAACTCTTCTCCTTCTGCATTAATAAGACGGTAAGCATTACCAGGAAAAGCGTGAGATACAACATAAGGTCCTTCCCAGTTGGGTTGGAGCTTAGAACGCGGACCACCAGGTTTTATAAAAATTCTTTTGACAACCATTTCACCGACTTTGAACTTACGTTCAATGACTTTCTTTTGATAAAAACGTGCTAGTCTATTTTGATAAACTTTTGCATGATTAGCAGCTGACCATCTTTTTTCGTCTAAAAGTTCCAATTGAGCAAGGAGTGCTGAACGATGTTCATCAATGGAAAATTCCTTATTCAATTGTACTCTTAATGACGGTATGAGGATCTCATATGGAACTACCGCCTCCATTCCAAATGTTAAGGAATAAGGAGTCTACCCAGTAGGTGTGCGGATTGAAGTTCGGTAGGCCCATAAAGCCTCAACCAATTTTTCTGGCCAATCTGAGAATTTATTAGATTTACACGTCTTTTTGATAATTTTTATCAAAGTCTTATTTGTTGCCTCTCCTTGGCCATTGCCTTGCGGATAATAAGGAGACGAATGATGCAATGCAATTTTATACCTGTTACAGAGGTTCTTCAATTCCTGTGACACGAACTGCGGTCCATTGTCGGTGACGATGGTGCTTGGAATTCCAAATCGGGTGATGATGTTCTTCATGATGAACTTGCAGACGGTTGATGCTTTGATCTCCACGTACGCTTCAGCTTCTGCCCACTTGGTGAAGTATTCCGTTGCCGTGAGAATGAAAGATTTTTGCTTGATGCCGGAATCTGGATTACCAAGAGGTCCAATAATGTCGAAAGCCCACATGGAGAAAGGCCATGGGGAAGAAACAGGATGGAGTGAAGATGCAGGAGAATGAATTTTGTCGGCATGAAGTTGACACTTAGCACATCTACGAACAAATCCTACACAATCTTCTTCCATGGTTGGCCAGTAAAATCCTTGTCTAAGGATCTTCTTTGCTAACATCTGTCCATTGACATGACCACCACAAACTCCACTATGAGCTCCTTCCATAACTTTCCAAAGCTCATCTTCGTCTAGACATCTCAGAAGAACTCCATCAAAACCTCTCTTATATAATGCTCCTCCAACTAGGGTGTATCTTTGAGAAACTCTCCTGATAGCTCTTTTCTCCTCAGTTGTAGCTTCCTCAGGATACGATTGATCTTCACAATATTTTGCAATTTCATAATACCATGGCTTCTGTTCATCATCCATCTCTTCTAACAGCTCTATTAACATAATTTCTCTACTCTCAATGATATCTCCGTCTCTGACTTTCTTCAGCAACTTCTCCTTAGTTCTAAGGAATGAAGGGTCTTTCACGGCAGGTGAAAGACGCCTATGAACTATGATTGATTCAGATTGTTTGCTGATTGGAAAATCAAGAGAAGATGCGAGTGAAGCTAGAGCGTCAGCTAAGATGTTCTGATTCCTAGGGACATGGATAAAGATCAATTTCGTGAAAAACTTTGAATAAGCAGAAGTAAGCTCCTGATAAGGCTTGAGTTTGGGATCGAGAGTTCGATACTTGGTCAGTACTTGGCGAAGAATCAGTTGGCTATCACCTACGATCCTGAGTTTGGTGGCACCATGGAAATGAGCAGCCTCGAGACCAGCAAGGAGTGCCTCGTATTCAGCTATATTGTTTGTGACTGGAAAATCAAGCTGAAAGGCTTGTGGAATGGTGATACCTTCAGGTGATAACAGAACGATACCGATCCCTTTTCCATGAGAATTCAGAGCTCCGTCAAAATGCAGAGTCCACATATCATCTCTGATTTGATTTACGGACATCAGTTCCTCATCCGGAAACTCTGATCGGACTGGATCAAATCGAGAAAGGGGATGATGAGCAAGATGTTCTGCTATGGCATAACCCTTGATCGCTTTCTGCTGAATATAGATGATGTCGAATTGAAATAGAAAGCTTTGCCATCGCGCTAACCTATCAGTAAGAACAGATTTCTCCAGAAGGAATTTAATCGGATTCATCCTAGCGATGAGATGGACTTCATGGGCCAGAAAATAATGCTTTAATTTCTGAACAACCCAAACCAATGCTGCACATGTCTTCTCCATCGCTGTATATCTCTGTTCAGCGGGGTTGAGAAGTTTAGAGAGATAGTAGGCTGCCCTCTCTTTTCCTTCTTCATCTTCTTGTGCTAAGACAGCCCCCACTGCATCATCTAGGACTGAAATGTAAAGTATCAATGGTTTGCCTGGAGATGGTGGTCTCAAAACAGGAGGACTTGCTAAATAGTTCTTCAATCCATCAAACGCCTCCTGACACTTATCGTCCCAATCAAATTTGACTCCCGGCTTGGTAAGCTCGTAAAACGGCTTACACCTTTGTGAGTGCTGAGAGACAAAACGGCGAATAAATTGCAACCTTCCGATTAATCCTCTCAACTCTTTCAAATTTTTAGGAGGTGGCATTTCTCTAATAGCCTTCGCCTTGTTAGGATCGATCTCAATTCCCCGTTTACTGACGATAAATCCAAGCAATTTCCCTGAAGATACCCCGAATACACATTTCTTGGGGTTCATCTTTAACTGATATTCTCTCGATCTCTCTAATACCCTTGCCAAAACTTTGGCGTGCTCAGCCTTTGTTTTCGATTTAACCAATAAATCATCCACATACACTTCTAAGTCTATGTGCATCATGTCATGAAATATTGCCATCATGGCCCTCTGATAGGTGGCTCCAGCATTCTTTAATCCAAATGGCATGACAACATAACAGTATGTTCCCCAAGGTGTAGTGAATGATGTTTTTTCTTGATCTTCTTCTGCCAGCTTGATCTGGTTATATCCTGAAAATCCGTCCATGAATGATAACGTCTCATAGCCAGCGGTGTTATCGATGAGTACATCAATATGAGGTAATGGAAAATCGTCTTTAGGACATGCCCGGTTCAAATCGCGGAAGTCGATGCAAATTCTGACCTTTCCGTCCTTCTTCATAACCGGGACTATATTGGCCACCCATTGTGGATAAAGGACAACTCTAATAAATTTGGCTTTATGCAACTTATCGACCTCTTCCTTCATCTTTAAAGCCATTTGTGGGTGGAATCGCCTTAGTTTCTGTTTGACCGGGCTAACTCCTTCCTTTAATGTCAACCTGTGTTCAACTAAAGTTGAGTCTAACCCTGGCATATCCTCATAACTCCAGGCGAAAGTGTCCTTATAGTCCTTTAGTACTTGTACCATTGCGTTTTCATCCTCTGTAGAAAGATTTTTACTGACGAGGACAACCTTAGGTTCGTCTTCAGTCCCTAAATTAATTTCTTTGGTGGGCTCTTCTACGGCAGCTGAGGGTTCATCAAATCTCTTCACTCCACTGGCGTATGCTTCAGTCGCGTCCTCGTCATCTTCCTTTTCAACAATGGGGTCCTTTTCATGTACTAATTCATATACCCCGTACCCATCATTGACTGACTCATCGTCCATACAATCTTCTGGCATCTGAATTGGATTTTCTAAAAGCTGAGGGATCAAAGAGCAAGAAGAGCACTTATCAGCTAAGTCCTGGAGGTATCTATCTGGAATTTGCCTACCCTTAGGCTTCCTAGACTTCCTAAACTGACTAACCTGACTAGACTGCCTAACTTCACTATCATAACCTAACGAAGACGAAGCAGGATGAAAATCCTGGGATACAAGTGGAAATACAAGAGAATCCTCCCGAGAGGAGGGGCAGAGTAAATCTATAAGAGAAGCTTGACCGAAGGACCCGCGCGGCGGGGTGCAATCGGACAAGTAAGATATTTCCTCGACGAGGATTTGGGAAGAATTTGTTGCCAAATTGGCGTTTTTTTTTTGGAAAATGAAAGAATTAAACATAAAGCAGGAGTGAATAAAAATGGAAGGAGAATCAGACGGAGGAAGAGGCACCAAGGCCAAAGGATTAGGGGGATCATATAGTAATATGTCCCAGATTAGATCATACAACCTCTCTAGATCGAGAAGAGGTTGTGGTATAATGTCCCGAGGGGACAGAGTAATCATGACGGGCGGAGCCCGTGGAATATCTTCAATTATGACCCGCGACCAAGTCGGGGTCAAAAGTAGTGTGCGAAAAAGAGTATGGAGCATGAAGACATGTGAAGGATATGTACCCCTCCAGAGCAGATCTGTTGTGTAACCAGCTTCATAGGGGTCATCTGGCTCCCCTTCATCAGTTTCTTCAGATAGCAGTATCCGCTTGTCAAATATAGCACCAGGGCTTTCAATCAATTCATCAATTTGCGGCGGCCACTTAGGTTCTGCAGGATCCAGAAATAGTCTGTTCAGTGCAATATACAGGTCCCTCAGGTCGAACCACCTGTACCATTCACATTCAGGGTCATCAAATTTCCTCCTTTTCATAGGCCGCAGAGCCTCCAAGGATTGGTACGTAAGCAGTTCAGAGCAATGTCTGGCCAAATCCCTCCCATATATATCATGGAAGTCAAAACAGGAAGTAATGACTACCGTATTATCATAGCTAAGTATGGGCCCTTTCACAAAATGTGTACACAGGGTCCATGTTAAGGGATCTCGGCCTTCTTTGAGTGGTGTAGACATTGCCTGCCAGATTTTCGGGCCCTCTTTAATTTCTGCTTTCTGAACCAGATTTTGTTTCAGTTTTATTGGCCTATAGCCCAGACCACTTCCAGGCGCTGCTCGATGATTTCTGACAGGAGTGGTCCTGCCTTGCAACTGCGTGCCCAGACCTTTCCCAGGCTTGTAGCCGTTCTTCATCATGATCCTCCATCCTGGGGTACTCATGCACTTCCCCCTTTTGATAGCATCTAACGGATATGGAGAAATAGTAGCGGCTTTCAGAGGATCAGCCACTGGGCGGTAGACCTGTAATACCGACAGAAAAGGTTGTCGGCCAGGTAAAACAGCAGATTTAATGTTCAAGGAATGAGCAGCAGCAAGGATCGGCATGCTCGTTACTTTAATTATTCGTCCTTTGTAAGGAAATTTGAGGCATTGATGATTCGTAGAAGGAATCGCCTCGAGAGTTTTAATATAAGGACGACCTAAAATGGCATTTATGGAAGGGTCGATTTCCAAGATGTGAAATTCAACCTCTGCATGACTTACAGGGCCCAGCTCCACCTTTAAATAAACCATTCCCAGAGGGGAACGGGTAGAATTGTCATACGCTGTTACTGAGATGGGGCTGGGCAGCCATTTCTCTTTGGGCACACCGCACAGCTCCAGGGTCTTCGGAGGTAAAACATTGATCGAATCCCCTGTGTCGACCAGGCATGCATCCACGGCCTTCTTACAAATGTTAACCGTGATACTCAGAGCCATGCTTCTGGCTGCTGGCGGTGCTAGTTCCGATGTATGGAATGTTATAGAGGGCTGATCCCCCTGAGGAACTAGTAGTGCTGCAATCTTCTCTACCGGTACGTCTTCATTGACCATCACCTTCTGCAGATATTCCATTAAAGCTTCTTGTTGACTCTTGGATCTTTTGATTAGTTCAAGTATAGTGATCCGTGCCGGTGTCCGATCTAGGTGTTTCAACAAGTCATATTGAGTGCCTGGTGCACTCTCTTCATTGTGGGCTTCCTCAGTCGGCTGTGATGGGCCGTCTCTGACTGTGGACTGAGGAAAGACCTTGTTGAAAATCCTTCCACTCCGGAGCGCGTGTTCCTCAACCGTGGAGGATCCGGGTGACACTTTAAGTACCGCAGGTTTGGACGGTGCGGATGGCGTAGAGGGTTGGTAGGTAGGTGATGGCGTAGGGCTAGGTAGTGATGGCGCGGTGCGGATTAAAGGCCTAGAGGGTTGGATGGTGGATGGGTAAGTGGTTGGCGAAGTGGGGAATGGTACGCGTAATAGCGGTCTAGATGGTAAGGGCATATCTGGATAGGCGGTAGTGGTAGTGGGTGAAGTAGGAAACGGTATGCGTAGTAATGGCCTAGATGGTAGGAGGGGTGCGTTATTGGTTTGCGGGGGGTTATATGACGGAGGCGTAGTGGTGCGGGGTGTAATGGGTCTTAGGAAGGTGGGTAGTGGTAATGGATTATTGGGCGTGGGCGAGTGGTATGTAGGTGTGGGTATGGGGGTAATGGTAACAGGTTGTGGCCTTGGTATGTGGATGGTGCGGCGTGGTGGTCGCTCTGCGGTACTTTGAACGTGACCCGTTGAACAAAGAGAGGAAGAGTCCTCTACTCTCCATTGCTGCCCACGACCAGCCTCAGACTGGCTGTTCGTCAAGATGGGAGCAACCTGGTTTTGGTTCTGATGCTCCGGGAGTGGATTCTGCACTATTCCCATGTTGGGTGGTGCTGCTGCTTGTGCCGGTGGTCTTGCTTGCTGCTGCTGCTGCTGCGGTCTCCTCGCCTTCAGGGCTGTTATGTACTTCTTCATTTCCTCCCAGTCAATGCCGCCCTGCTCGTTGAGATCATGGATATAATCTCTGAATTGGAAGCAGGTGTCAATGGTATGCCCAGGCTGCCTATGGAAGTAGCAATACCTAGACGTATCGGCATTTTGAGGCCAGACGGCCTTCTCTCTCGGCAAAGCTAAGGCATTGGCTGCCATTAAAGCGCTGAAGATATCTGCCAAGGATTCTGGGAGGGCCGGGTACTCTGCCCTTTTCGGGCCTGGAGGTCTCCTTTGCTGGTTGTAGTCACCCGGAGGAGGGACATTGTGGTACGCCGGCGGTGCACGCGGCTGGTACTGTGGCTGTTGCTGTTGCTGCTGATGTGGCTGCTGATACTGCTGTTGCCGTTGCGGCTGTTGCTGTAGCTGGTTATGATTCGGCTGTTGGGGCCGCTGGTACTGCTGTTGGTAATGGGAGTTCTGCTGTTGCCTGTACCCCTGCTGGCTCGGCTGTGGTGGCCTCTGGTACTGCTGATTCCTCACAAACTGGGGCGAGTTATTGTTCATAGTACTGACCTGCTCGTGAGAGAGCGTGCCCTCAGTAGTTGGACATGAGCTAGGAGAATTTGGCACTGCAGGCTTCCGAGGCGGAGGCCTGTTAGGTCTATGAGGATCAAAGACGCTAGAGAACGTAGCGTCCTTGAAAGCATTCTGGCAGTACCGTGCCCTTTCATAGAGCTATGCCATGTTCGTCAAGTTGTTCAAGGAGAGGACTAGCTTGAACTGGGGCGTGGCGTTGGAAATCAACATTTTCACTTGTTCGGATTCGGACAAGTGATCTTTCACTTTTTCAGCCAGGCCCCGCCACCTGTCAGCAAAACTGACAAACTCCTCGTCTGGTTTCATCTTTTCTGCAATAAAATCCGTGATAGACAGGGAGGGTGCGACTCTGTCCTGGTATCGTTGGATAAATTTACGTGAAACGATACCGTAATCCTCTACTTCTGAGGGTTCCAGAGAAAAGAACCACTCGATGGCTGGTCCCTCTAGGGATCTCCTGAACAAGAAAGCCAATGACCTCTTATCATTCTGCCAGAAAGAGGATTCGTACATGAACTCCTTCAGGTGCGTGAAGGGGTTACCAGTACCGTTATACTTTCGATACACTGGCATTTCAGAGGGTGGCAGATGAAACACTGGCAGGCTCGGTAAATTAATTTCTGGCACAGCTTTAACCCCCATCATCTTCTGAAGATTGTTAAACTGCTCGTCCATGCGCTCCATCTTGGCTAGCAACGTCTGCGTGGTTAGATCTGCCTGGGGAGGAGGAGGAGGAGGAAGTACTTGATAGGCCTGCTGCCTAGAGTACGTTGGACAAGGAGGGTAATAAGGATGAGGTCCGGCAGAGCTTCCGCCATGCCCGAGGGCATTTTGGTAAATGGGCGTCTGCGGTCTAGCCGGTTGCCTGGATGAAGAAAGTTGTGGCCCAGTTGGCCGAGAGGTAAGATGAAGGCCTTCCATGGCCTGTTGGATATAAGGAGGAGGAGGAAGAGGTTGTTGAGGAACAACGGGGGGAGCCACAGGATTCGGCTCGGCAGGCTGCATGGGTGCCTTCCCCTTCAAGATGGACTGGATCGCCTCGAACTGCTGAGGGTCCAGTCGGGAGGCAAGAACTCCCAGAGCATTGACAAGATCCGTAGGATCGGAGGATGAGGGATCATGCTGATTCATGTCCCCCTCAAAGTCAGGATTGGGAATCGCATATTCATGCGGAGGAAGATCATGATATTGATCGTGCGGATTAAAAAGAGGAGTTCGGACATTCCCGTCATGTCGAACTGGAATGGGGACAGAATTACGAGAGGCATCAGCATCTCTCCCGTTCTCGTAGTTGAAATCAGAATTGCGAGGGGCATTAGCATCTCCCTCGTAGTTGATAATGGCGTCTTGGGCCATACTCAAATCTCTGCCTGATCGCAGCAACATTATATTAAATTCTCTTTTCAGAAAATTAATCAAACAAGTTGTGCAGAGGTTAATCAAACAAGTGGATGCTTAACGTGATTTTAGGATTCCTTGTTGAGTTATTTGAATTGGATTAAACCACAATTTCGCTCAGGGAAGGATCCTAGTTTCAGTTTGATTTCCGCCGTTATTCTCTAAGATTTTTTTTTCTCTCACAACGCTCTCAGAATCTAGCCGGGACTTCAATTGATACAACCAGCCCGATGATCAAGGAGGAATACCTTGATTTTGGGGACTTATGGAGGTCTCAACGTCAACTTCTCTAGTCTGATCAAGGGACCAACCCAATCAGAAAGAGTTGCTAACGTCGAGTAATGTGTTCCTAAGAAAATGAGGGTTTTAGCCTCAATGCGTATGCCCTGCGACCTGGATGGCCTCTAATGCTTAATAGAGTAATGTGTAGCTAGCACTCAACACAGAAATCTGGAAACTGAAAAATAATTAAGAAACTGTCTGAATCGCGTCAATGATAGTCGACGCTATTCAGAACAGAACTTAATTCTTTCGCAGAGAACAGATGCAAACAGCAGAGAAAACCTGGAAAATAACTAAAAACTGTCTGAATCGCGTCGATGATGGTCGACGCTATTCAACACAGAAGTTAATTATTTCACAGAAACAGATGTAAACGACAGAGAGAATCTGGAGGCTAAAAGGCGTCCAGGTTTACTGACGCGGTTTTGAAACGCGTCGCTGTTACTGGACGCTTTTTAGTTCGCAGAAACAGATTTCCAGAAGGATTTTCTGGGTCGAATCCTCCTTAAACAGGGAAAAATGCAATAAATAATCGACTCATGCAAAGATTTTTAGTTTCAGATTTTAAACAGGATGGTTTACTATCTAAACAACTAAGAAATCACTCAAACACACAGCATTTTATCACCAAAAACAGCTTTTTAAACTAATCAAAGGGGAGGCAAGATCTTGCCACTGGGGTGTGCACGTGGTGCACGAGGGAAATTAAACAAACTAAACACTCACCAATTGGTGAGGACGTGTCGAAAGACACAAGTGGTGCACCGTGGGTGCCCGGTATGATAATAGCAAGAACAAAAGAAATTAAAAGACGGCGAGACCAAGTCCCACCGTGATCGCCAAAAGAGCTGTAGGTGCTGAAAATTTGCTCGTGTGATTAATGTGAAAAACTATGTTGTTTAGGATAAATTAACCTATTAAAAAAAATGCAACTAAGGTGCTGTGATCGCCAGAAACTTTTAACTAAAAAGCTTCAAAAGAGTTTGATCGCCTACCTGTTCAAACGCGGAAGATTGAATCCTTGGTTCCCCTCCTTCAGCCGGCTGAAGAAAGAGAGCCTCTTTGTTCTTTCGTTCTTGCTGTTGAATGTTGAGGATCGTCCAGAAGTTCTCCTGACTTTTGCTTGATTTCCCTCTTTTTGATTTCTTGTTATTCAGTTGTTGGATGCAGCAGACAGAGAGACAGAAAAATAAAGAAGAAATAGTGATGAGAATTTAAATAGAAATAATATCAAAGCTAACTATGATTAGAAACATGTATAAACAGCAACTCACTTGTTTTAAATGACTTTGAAACCCCTTTAGAAAAGATGGGTTTTGGAGAATTAATGAGGTGGTGTGTTTTGCATGGAGTGAATATGAGAGAATGAAACTAAAGAATGAAAATGAAATTCAGATATGAAAAACTTATGCCCAGTCCAGTTGGTTGAAGCTTTGAAGAGATGAAGATCTTGAAGAAGGATGCCGACTTCTGGAAATGGCAGCGCTCCGGCGTTCCGACGTGGTTGCTCCGATCTTCAAATTGCTATAACGCTGTGGCTCAATAATTCTCTCTCTCCCTTTTAACTCCTTGAGATGCAAGGTATTTATAGGCATTTTCTGCGTTCGCGATTAATATAGAAAAATCTAGGATTTATCTATATTAATCGACAGATAATCACTGATTAATTCATCTTTATCTGTAATTATCTAAAACGCGTCCACTTTGGCTGACGCCTTTCAGATTAATTAAGATAAGGATAAATATCCGGGAAAACTTATCTTTATCTTTATTAGCTAAAACGCGTCCACATGTGTAGACGTCTTTTACCCTAATTAAGATAAGGATAAACATCCGGAAGAGAAGTTAAAACAGCTTAGGAAACCTAAAACGCGTCGACCTTAACAGACGCCTTTTAGTCAATAAATCAATTAATTAAAATTCAAATTTAAACGTTAAAATAGGAATAAAGTCTAAATGGCGTCCACATGAGCCGACGCCTTTTAGGATTCTTCATATTTTAACTGAAATTTGAGCTAAAATCAATTCAATTGATTAACTTAAACATGTCTATGAAACTCGACACTCAAAAATATCAATAAAAATTAATTAATGATTAATTATCAGACCATTATGAGGCATTATTATATGATATGAAATTTACTCAAAATGACGTCAAAATTAGCGTGTCTACAACTACTTGCAAGAGTAAGTGGTTCACTTCCACTGTTCATTAAAATACTCCCATTGTCTTTGGTAATTCATGAAAAGAGACACATTTCTCTATTACTGCTAGAAGATGAAGTAACAATTCCTATCAAACCTCTTAAATGGATGAGAAACGAGAAATCCTACTCAAAGATGCACACATCTGTCTGAGTGGATTAGCTCTCACGGGAAGAATCCCTTTTGGCCTTCCTTTAATGAGAAATCCCAATAGCTCCCAATCTCATATATCATTCCAATGAAAAATATCAAAAGAACATATTAGAATAGAACCATTATGTTCTGCATCCACAAACTAATTGTTCTATAAATAACCATGACCATGACTATGACGAAAAAGATATCGACCAAAGTAAAAAAGCCACTGAAGTTCCTAGATGAGCAACCTAAACACTAAAGTGTTAAAGTTGAGAATAGATTACATCGAATATCATGTGCACAAGGCACATCATATAATAGAAGGATGCGCCTTAATGTCGCATTCTTAACTAATGCAAGCCAATTCATGTGACTTGTTGCTTCTTAGTCTACAATCTAATGAGAGACTATTTAAGCAATCAACACATTTGAGCACAAATAATCGGATAAACTAAACATGAGACTAATTCGCTCAGTGCAACCATTGGCATAGTGTCTCCTCCTCTACTAATAGTTGAAGCACTTGATGCTCATCTAAGAGTTCAATTCCAATTATCTTCAATTTACTAATCATTGAAGACATCATCCTTAGGTGTTTTGTCATAGTGTTCTGGGTTCATCACATATTGATTAAACCTAAGGCTCTCAACCTCGTTGCTGAGATGCCATCTTATGCAAGGTAGGCCAACTCGGGGGTCGAACTCGGATCGGTCCGGTCCTAACCGAGTGGATCGGCCGATCCGATCCGATCCCGAACCGGTCCGGACCGAGCCAGACCGGTTTGGCCGATCCAATTTATAAAAAGGGAAAAAAATAGAAAAACAAGTCCAAAAAATAAGAAAAAAATTCAAAAAATCAGGAAAAATTATATTTACCCAAAACTTATCTAGGACCTTGGGTAAGCCCTTGAATTTTTATTAACTTTGAAAAAAACTTGAATACAATACATGGGGGGGACATAAAACCTTACCCCTAAGTATTACATGATAATAATAAAAAAAACACTTACACAAAGTGACAGAACAAGTAGACATATATTTATTCTAGCCTTACATTGTAGGTGCTATACAAATGTTGCACATAATCGGCCCAAGACATATAAGCTTGGTAACATTGTTCATATTCATGTACAAATCGGTTATACTCATCTGTGAATGGGTAGATTATTGTCACCGGTATCCATCCTTGTGTCTTTGGCTCATGATAAGATCCTTCTGAGGTTGAGGATTGATAAGAGGAAATATCTGAAGTTGGAGGATAAGTGGGATATCCTCCTAAGTAACTCGATGCATCATAGGGTGGTGGATGTTGATAATATGTACCTGGATATCCATAAGGACTATAACTCTCTAATGGAACTTGAGAGGATGCATCAGACGAATGCTCTTGAGAGGATGTTCTCTTTAGGAACTCTTGTTGTTGTTTCCCTTTGCCTTTATTTGTTGCTGATGTGCCCTTAGCCAACCTACTGGAGTGGTCATCATCCTGCGTAGCATGCGTAAATTCTTGCTTTCCTGTGAAAATCATTGGAGGAGCTTCACCATGTTGACTTGATCCACGTCCTCGAGATGACCGTTGTTGCAAGGATCCACCTTGACTTCCATGTGGATCATCATCGTCATCGTCAGGGGTAGTCGTTGCCGAAGTAAAGTCGTCTGAAATTTGGTAAACGACCTTGTCGCTCGGCTCTGGTGTCTCATCTGACTCATCTTCTTGTACAGTTTCTAAATCTGCAATATCAACATCCATTAGTTTGCCTTTACCCTTACCTGAACTTTGTGGGGTGGATTTCTTTTGCCGTTTTGAAGGAGGTGGAAGTTGAAACTCAACGGACAAGGGGACACCATCTAATTGTCCTTCTGCCCATGACCGATCGTTTGGATCAAATTCTGATGGACTCAAAACATTCCTTGCATCCACCCATGCATTCAGTGGGTTCTGCTCCTCAAATATCTCGTCCAGATCGATTGGTTCCTCAACTTGTTGTTCTGCTTGCACCGGTCTTCCAGCAACTTCATCTCTCCATCGTTCTTCTTCTCTTTGATTCTCTTGAATTTTTTGAAGATTCTTTAATTTCAAGCGCATGTTGTAGTGGCAAAAGACCAATTGCTCTAATCTCGCTGAGCTTAATCGGTTCCTTTGCTTGGTGTGTATCAAGCTAAATGTAGACCAGTTCCTCTCACAGCCAGAAGAGGAGGTGGTTTGGCTCAATACACGGATAACAACATAAGCAAGATCTTCATAACCTGGAGCCTTCCCATGATCCATCCACCAATCAGCTGTAATTCCATAATGATCCAACTAACAATTAGTATTGTAATTTGTAAAGCCTATGCATGATAAGTTGATAACAATTTTTTGAAAGTATTAGTTATGTGTAAAATTCTAAATACCTGGTGAAAGCAACATGACTGCCCGTTGAGCACGATGAGTACCAAAATGTAATGTCCGGAGCCTATAGTGATGCATTTTGTTGCATGCTATGATAGCTCGATCATCATCATGTAACAAACGCCGAATTACATTTTGAGTCCCACGGAGTACTTCTTCATCATTGGGCGCATGTTGAGTAGCAGAGCTATATTGGTATCTTGGGTTGAAGAAATGACCTAAAGAATTGAAAAATAAATTAAAAATGAAATAAAACTTATAGGAAATAAAATGGCGACTAATATGGATTGACTTATTTTGTTACCTGCCGCATGCAAGTCATGGTGGAGTGTCCTATCCCATCTTGCATCTATAATATCCCACCACTTTCTGTATGTATTTTTGTTGGCCCTAGCAATGTCTTCCTTTGCACGGTCCATAGCTTCATATAAATATCCCATTGTGGCCTTCTTATCTCCATCCACCATCCTCAGAACCCGCACAAGAGGTTCAACTACGCTCAAGATCATCTTTATATCCTTCCAATACTCTCGGCTCTCAATCAAGTCCTCAACCTGCTTCCCCTTGTCTCTAGCATCATGCTTCGCGTGCCTTGTCATCCAATCCTCCCATCCTTTACTTGAAATCATCTGCTTCAAGGGGCGTTTTTGTGATTGTATACTCTCCAAGGAAATGTATGTGGAGGCGAAACGAGTTACCCCAGGACGTAGTAACTCCCTCTGTCCAGTGTGTTCACGCATCAACGTGAGCACATAGTTATGGTTGTAGATATAGGATGTGATGAATTGGGCTGACTTCACTGTTTCAGTAATTTTTACATCTTTCCCAATATCTTCTAGCATCAAATCTAGGGAATGAGCAGAGCAAGGAAGCCAATATAGATGTGGCCTCTTCTCCATTAACATATGGCCAGCAGCTTTATATGAAGCTGCATTATCTGTTACAACTTGGACAACCCGATCTTCTCCCACCTGCTCCACAATGTCATCAATTAACTTGAAAAGATATTCAGCATTCTTTACCTTTCCACTAGCATCTACGGACTTCCAAAATACAGTCCCAGCTTGACAGTATATAAGGAAGTTAATCATACTTCTTCTCGTAATTCCTATTCAAATAATGTTATAGATGTTAGCGAATGTCTAAATTAACTAAAAATATAATCTGTTAATCTAAGATTCTAATTTCTAAATATGTTAAACTAATTCAATGTACTCACCTGTCCAGCCATCTGTCATTATTGTGTATCCTCTTTCATCCCAAATTCGCTCAAACGACTTGATATACTCCTGGAGATCACTTACCTCTTGAGGAAGATAAGTGTTGTATATCTCCTTGGGGGTTGGTCCAGGAATACCCTTACCCACATCTCCAATAGTCTCAATCATGTCCTCCTAATAAGGACCCTTTGCAGCATTGGCAGGTACACTGTTATAAACAAACCATCTCGAAACAGCACGGCCAATCTTCTCCTTGCATACCTTCAGGTTCTTCATAGCAGCTGTGATTGATGGTTGTCTACCTCTCCGTCTTGTTAGGAAAGGATCTATAGGACCCACTCTAGGATCATTGTCCCTAGTCAAGTCATGAATTTCCTCCTCGTTGGATCCATGTCCGGATCCACTCCCTTGCCCAACGTGTCGACCGGTGCGTCTATACACATCCTCATCAGTAAAAGATCGTCTACTTTCGTCCATGGCTCGACGTATATCATCTTTAAATTAAAATAGATGATTAGACTAATTTAATCGAGATAAAGTATAAAGAAGTAAATAATTAATTGAAAATTTTAAATCAAAGAATACCTCGAGAAAAGTCTTCAAATGCAGTGGATCTCCTTCTGGTAGGGTCTATGTCTCCCTCCCGAGATCTATCTCCCGGAGGGTGAATATGAATTACCTTGACCTGAGGGCCGTGTCATTTCCTCCCTAATTTGGCCTCTCATCGTTGATGCTGCTCCTTTTTCCAACTCTCTTTGTCGTAGGTAATTTTTTAATTGATTTTTTACCTCTAGTGGTGCAGCAGTACAAGCCTTCACTTCTCCTTTGACACCCCCAATATGTTGTTTTAGACGAAAAACTCCACCCGAAATAATCCGACTGCAGTAGTTGCATTTGACTTTGCGTGAAGCCATGTCTACGACGGTGCAGTGGTTCCATCCCGGGTCACCACGAGAGGTGACAGATGTGGCCTCATTATGCTCAGAAGTCGACATCTTTAAAAATAAAAAATATATTAATAGGGAAAGAGATAATTAGTAATTAACTAATTACATAAAGAGAAATGGTGAGAAATAAGAAAAAACATAGAGAAAGAGAGTGATATTTCATATCATACCTCGAGGGAGAGTGAGAGACAATGAGAAATAAAGCTACAAAGACAAAAAGAGGTTAGAGAGAAAAATTAAAATGCAATAAAAATAATATGATGAAAAAAATTTGATGTAGTCCGTCGGTCCGTCCTTTAGAGTTTAGAACTCTAGAGAGCTTTGGAAGTTTGGAGAGAAAGAAGTTAAGAGAGCTTTGAGTCTTTAAGAGAGTATGAGAGCTTAGAGAGAGAGAGAGAGAAGTTTTAGAGAGAGAGAGAAATGAGAATTTGTGTGAATGAGGGAGAGAAGGGTAGGAGGGGGTTTTATAGGGACTTGGGGGGACTTGGAGGGGCTTAGAAGCCCCTCCTAACCGTTGGGAACCCATTTGAATGGGTTCCCAACGGCTACCCAACGGCTAGTTCAGAACTAGCCGTTGGGTGGCCGGGTCGGCCGGACCAGTCCGACCCGGACCGACCCGGGTTGGGGTCGGCCGACCCGGCCGACCCCAACCCGATCCCAGCGATCCCGGCTGGGATCGCTGGGTCGGGGCTCGAGGTCGGGTCGGACCGCTCGGATTCCGAGCGGACCGGGCGATCCGATCCGACCCGGTCCGACCCGGCCGACCATGATCTTATGTGAGCCTCAACAACTTACATATCTCTTTGGCAGTATAAAAATCTCAATACTTTATGAGACCATCACACATGCAGCACAACATTGTATGGCGCACGCTTCTGTCCTTGTTAAGTCCCTTGTCATATGTTTGCTTATTACGATTGACTAATAGTCTATCCTTCTCATTGGTTAAGATCTCAAGTACCTACTTCTCATTGATGTATTTTTCTGTGCCACACGTGATAATTATCAACTATGAACTTATCTTGACTGGACAACACATAAAATAGGCTCCCGTGGCCATTCGCTACTGCATAAATTGCGCAAATTTGACTTTAAAAATTAGACATTTATGAAAAATATTGTCTCTCTCTTCAAACTAATTAGTTATACTATCGTGATATATATCTTAGATCGAAATTTCGTTAGGCTTGTAATCATCACCTCGATACATATAACAAGTAGTACTTCCAATCAATTAAGAGTGAAAAACTATTTATCTCAGGGACGCACTCCCACAAGAAAATAATTATCTAATTAACAAGAAAATATCAATTCTAAGGACTCTTTCTTTAAAAAATTCTTAAATAATCAGTGAAAAATATGATAAGGGATGCATTCCTTATCCAAGTGATCGTCATATACTAGATGCATGAATGCATACCAATCAAGATAAAATTGATCCAAGGATGTCCGATGGGTAAACGCATCCCTTTACAAGGCATGGAATAATAATACAATCATTATGACATCGATTTCCCTACATGGAGCTTATTATATCAAATCAACTGAATAAACAAATAGGGATGCTGCACCATTCATTATAGACTCAATATTATCTTAATAAATACTCATATAAATAGGATATATAACCCATCACGCATAAAATATGTTGCATCAACATAAAATTTGGAGCAACAAAACTACATAATTAATGCTACCATGAATTATCTCTTATCATGCATCTCTTGATCTTCATGAACATGATTCAATTGCATGAACTAAAAAAAATGATGATCACTCACCATATATGATTATAATTAATGCATTAAAGTACAGCAAAAATAAGAAACACATTTCTAAAATTGTTACTATACACCAATACATTACTTTCATTCATGCACTCATGAAATAATCTAAATAATCACGCATCATATTAATTCAACAATGCATCCAAAATATTTCATGATCACGCATCATCCTAATTAATGCAACCATTAATTGAGCACAATCGTTCTTAATTATAACTAAAATATTGAAAAACATAATCACATGTCAAGATAAAGCTTAAACTAGGCATGATAATTAAAATTTAATTCACTAAAATCATGCTCAAAGGTTAATCACAAGAATCAATGCAAAAAAATCTCACTAATGACTAAGAGCAAATTACCAACTCATGTAATCAAAGGAAATTTTTAGTAATTAAAAATTTTCTTTAGTCTTACTTAAACTCATTTAAGTAAGACACAATAAAACTCACAAGGTTTATACTAATAAAATTACATGAATGATTAAGGACTAATAAAAAACTCACAAGTTTTTTAATAATTATGGCATGAATTTACTTTCCCTTAATCATATATGAAACTCATGAAAATAGGCAAATAAACCGCAAGTTTTAATGCCCCAAAATTGAGTTTTAAGGTGCTGTTGCATATATAACCAGATCTATTTGCAAATAAATCCACAGAGTTCATGCCCATGCCCTCACAGATATACAAAAAGCAGCCCTCTTGTCTTGTTTTTTAAAATTGTGCAAAATTATATGGGTCTGGACCCAAAAAATTAATTGGACCCAGTCTAGTTTGTCAATTAAATAAAGAAAACCAGTCCACAAGAGGGATATCAAATTAACAGTTTTTTACAAATATACTCTTTTTTTTTAATCAACACAAGGTCTTGAACCTGGGACATATATTCAAAAAATAGAATATTGCGGCTCATCCCAAAACTAATCATCTTCTTCCTTCACGCTCACCGCACCAAGGCGTTGCATCTCTGCTGTGAAGGTTTGCTGTTTCCTATATTAGCATTATGGTGTCCCCTTCCAACTTCTTCCCTACAAGAAGAAGAACGGTAGAAGTGGCAAGCCAACCCGCAGTAGCATACTTTCACCAGTCCAACCATGACACAACCAAATACATGTAGTGGCTGGGCTTCATGCGTTTGCCAAACAAATACATGATCAGCCAACTTCACATAAAAGTCTGTTGGCTGTTGGCCCACGGTGGTCTTGGACAATTAGTCCTATATCGGTTTCTAAATTATGGTTCCAGTGCATATAACCCTATGCCTCTGAATCTTAACATCGCGGTTTTGGGATTTCATCTTGGTATCAGAGCGTCGATCCTGGTCCTGACCTCTTTCGTATCCCCTTTCATTTCAACGGCCCATGGTGGCCGTGAGGAGGAGTGTTGGTTGTTGGCCCATGGTGGTCTTAGACAATTAGTCCTATATCGGTTTCTCAATTATGGTTCCAGTGCATATAACCCTGTGCCTCTGAATCTCAACACCGCGGTTTTGGGATTTCATCTAAGTCTCACTCCTTCAAACTCAGCTTCCACAAGGAGCACGAGGACAAGGCCCGGGACACTTATTTACACAACATACTGAGGCAGAAAAATTCCTCAAGGAGTCATACAACCAGGTACGAGCACCTGCGCGCCTCTAAAGAGTGCGGGTATACGAGAAAAATTCTTGCAACACATGGAACGACGCAAAGGACTCGGCCTAGCTTTGATACCACTATAGGATTTTAAAGGTCCAACATATCACAAAAAAATTACCTAAAGAACACAATTGATTGAGAGATTCTCGTTGGGCAGTGGAAGACTCAATATGATTGTCCTTGTCATGTGGGAATGCTATCAGAGTACCCCGAGAAGTTCGGAGTCGTAGGTGGTACCCCAAGAAGAGAGAGAGAGAGAGAGAGAGAAAGCATCAGCTCTAGATCTCACCCTTTGTACTCTCTTTTATAGATGTGGGTCTCTCACAGACACCACAACTCTAGACTCCTCTTCCTACATTGAGAGGAACTTCATCGAGTCAAGTCTAGATCCATCTACCAATGTAGATGCTAGAATTTTAATCAAAGTCGAACTCCATTCTACAGAGATCAAAAGGAATACAAAGGCTGAGGACTTCTCTTTGTCCCCTGTTTATAATGCTTGTTCCCTATCTAGGCCATGGTTTTGAAAACCAGAACTAGTTCAGGAACTGATCCCACCCAATTTCGGTTCAAATTGCGGTTCAGGCCACATAAAGGTCAACAAACTATATTTCATCAAAAATACTACAAAGGAACCTCTAGTATTCATCAGTCAAACCTATCTCTATGCACTTTAACAAGTCAAGAAATGAGCATCCGACTCAAAAAATATAATGAATTCAGTTATCCCTAATCGGATGGGGAAATTATAAGAAAAACAGCTTTAGTTGTTTGAAAAAGGCATCAGGTTCATGCAGCAAATCATTCATTGAGGGAAAATAGCATATAAACCAAAAGATGAAAAACATGAACAACCAGGCTGAAGTATGTCATAATCAACAGCATGCACATTATTCCTCATTAAACAGTGGGACGATGGTCAATTTTCAGTCCGACTTGGACAAGCAACCAGCCAGCATTCAGATCATTCCCCAGATCAATTCAACATGGATAATATAATCAGCTGTTCCATGAACAAGAAACTATAAAAATATGCAATACCAACGAACTATTAGGGTAACCCTTGTACGTCTCCTCATAGCTACAACTACAAGGGCCACCATGAATATCAATATGGGAAGGGAAAAAGGCTAAGAGAAGAACCAAAGAGAAGAACTTAAAGAATTGTCACATCAGGATGTTATATTACTGATGAGGCAGAATCCGATTCGGCCTATTAAAGCAAGCTCAAACCCCTTTCAGCCCAACAGCAGCAGTACCAGGCCCTCCGGGAGCCTCCGGCCCATCAGCGGCCCAGCAGCAGTCTTCGGCCTATGAGCGGCGCCGTCGCTCCCGGCCCAACAGGCTTCAGCCCGTCAGCGGCCCATCAGCCTACGGCCCGGGAACAGCGCGGCAGCCCAAGGCCCAACAGGCTTCGGCCCATCAGCGGCCCAACCCCCTTCGGCCCGGTAGCCGAATCCGGCCCACTCCGGTGGCGGATCAGGCACTATGGCGGTTTATCAGTAAGCCCTCATTTAGTCCTATATCGGCTGCCACCGTTAACCATCCGCTATCCTTTGCTATAAATACACCGCTATTTATTGCCCAAAGGAGGGCTTCCTCAAGGATGCTTCCTCAAGCCTCCGAGACCCTTAAAAGACTACAGTCCGAAAAGCATTAAAGCTACTCTCTTTGCCTTCTGAATCGAATCTTCTTCAGGAGCTAACTTGACCGTCGGAGGGGGTTCCCCAGGGCCGAACCCGGGGACTCCTGCTGACCGGTTTTCTTCTTCTTTCCCTCCTGCAGGAGCTCGGTTCGAATCTTCGCCGACCTTCCCGAGTCGGTATCGGCCGCCGACCTCGGACTCCTCTCCCTGGTCTCGACGCCGTACGCCGGCTGCCCCAAGCCAGGAGACTCAGTCTCGCGCTGCCCTTCCGTCCGCCGAAGGGGCTTTGGGCTCACTATCTAAGAGCAAGCCCACTCCGGGTCACTTTCGGCCTCGGACTTTCGGCTTCGGCTTCGTCGCCTGTCGACAGATCAGTCGGAAGAAGATTCATCCGCGCCGCCCCTTCGTCCGCCGAAGAAGCTTCGGCCACGACTTCCCGGAGCGAGCCGGCCTCCGGACCTTCGGCTTCGCCGCCTCTGCGTCCTCCGTCTTCCGGACCCCCGTCGGACCTCCTCAACACCGATCCGACCCAGCACCGGATCCCTCTTTTCGGATTCCAGCTTCGGAATCCGGTCGTGATAGCTTCGGCTACATCAATTACTTTTAGGTATATAACTTGAAGAATTGTCACACCAGGATGACATGTTAATTTTGGGTATGGACTTAGCTCCATGGTAAACCAACACTACAAAAGATTGCAGACATATTATTGTCTTCTATAACATTATTCTTTAGACAAGATATTGATTTGCCTAGATGTAGCCCCTCACAATAGAGGTCCAAAATCAAACCCATCCTCAACCGCAAAAAAAAAGAAAAAAGAAAAAAAAACCTCTTAAGCATGTGTGCATACAACCCATCCCAAAGTTGGATGGAACAACCGCCGTGGTGAGGGTCCTCTTACCCACAAGCCATGTCAGAAGGACCCACTTCAAGGCGGCAACAAACATAAACTACAGTTCCATGAGGTGCAAGGATGATGGAGTTTGGACAGACATGATGAATGGTTGGTCGGCAGGGGAGACTGCTGATGGAGGCATCACAACCACCGCCGTATTTTGGAGGATTGGGACGTCATCTGAAGGACCCTCCATGTCCTTCAACTTCGGCTCACGGGTGCCCTTGCTCCCTTCCTAGTCTCTGCCATTAGCATGATCTTGTCCTCCCCATTAATAAGCCATAACAGACACACTAACCAACAACTGAAACATTAAGAAGCAAGGCCCCCATAACAGTACCCCTCTCTAATCCCAGTATGCTCATGGAGGAAGGTGAAGCCCTATACTTGAAAAGGAGGAAAAAAAAAAAATCCGCACTAACAGAAGGACAAGAATGTTGTCCACCAGAAGCAAATGTACGTCTGAAGGGGGGAGGGAGATAGAGAGAGAGAGAGCGAGAGCGAGAGAGAGAGAGAGAGAGAGAGACGCTTAAAAGTTAAAAAGATGGGACCTTTGGAGACGGGCATGAGTCCAGTTTCTGGGCAGAAGGCCCCTCCTGCTGATGGCGAGGAGGATGCCCGCCCTGGAGCCGGGGCTGGAGGAAGCGCTCGAAGATGGCCATGACAAGGAACATGGCGACGAGGACGGCGGTGGCGACGAAGCAAAAGTTGACGGAGCCTTCCCAGTGGTGCCACCGCTCCTGCCCCGCGGCCCCGCCCACCGGCATCCCTCTCTCCGCCCTCTCCCCCTCCACGCTGTGAGGGGCCATCGCCAGCGGCGGCACCCCTCCCCACCACCCCATGTTGTCCCCCATATTCCCCACCCTCCCTCCCCTCGTCGTGCCACCCACAAGCTGGAAACCTCCCAAGTTGTGGTCTTTCCCTCCTGGAGAGCTGCTACCCCTCCACCACCACTACTCCGGCCCTCCACGACGGCTTCCTCTGCAGAGGACGTTGTGGTCAGACTCAGCAGCCATGCGTGTTGATATGATGACGACGACAAAGCTCTGGTCTTGCTGGTGCTGACTACCACCTTCCATCTCTCTCTCTCTCTCTCTCTCTCTCACACACACACACACACACCCCTCCTCTGCTACCCGCGGCCCGTGCCTGTTGAAAAAGAGGCATTTTTCGGAGTTCTTTATAGCTTTCGCTTTCGCTGGAGCTCCTGTTGTGTGCTCTGCTTTGTTTGTGCTTTCGCCCTCGACCGAAGTTGCTCGCTGCCACTCTGGGTCCACCTCCCTCTCCATGCCTTGGCAGCCTTCGACCCCTCTCTCTCGCACACTTACATACACGTAGCTGGGGAACCGAACCAGGCATGCCGAAAGAGAGAACAAGAAAGGAGAGGGAACTTGAGATCAGGACCCCATGTGACCGCATGGTTAAGCAGGCTGTGGTCCCTCCCTTTGCCCATCGAAAAGGATATCTATCGGGTCGAAACAGTAGTTGCATGTTCCTTCTGATCTTTTAAGTAATATATATATATATATATATATCCTTATCTTTATCTTTATCCTCTTATATCTTTAACTTTTAAAATCGTCAAAAATTATTAAAACGAATATAGAAAGACTGATTTTTTTCCTCTTTTTTTTGAGGTCGACAGGTCACTATCATTCACCCACTAAAGAAATGATACATCAGCACATTTGTAGTACACCCCCGTTACATGATACTTATTGGCCACCAACCTAAGCATGGTGTTTCCTGTAGCACAGATCCCTCGTCGTGGGAAAAACTGCCATTGTAGAGATTGAAGTACCTAAAGTACCTAATAAACCTTTCATCGACATCAACATAACAAACAAGATAAAATCGAAGAACGAACGAAGCTTCAACACCGTGCCGAAAGTTTCCTCTTCGATGTTTGGATAACTGCAACTATGCAACCAGCTGCTTGAGCTAAAACGAGGAGGGCTCGGAAGACATGTTTCAGCTAGGAAACATGTAGGTAGAGCGGCGAATACTTGAGCCTTTCAAATTGCCGATGATGACCCCATAGTGACTGCTCCAAGCGTTAAACCTCTGAACTTCGCAACCTCCCGAAGATACAGCACAAGAGCCGTAAGAAGCATATGATAAAATACACAAATAATGCAACCCCAAGCAGACGGGTCTAGATGATTCGGGGAGAAAGTCGAAGGAATGATAATACAAAAGATATAGATGAGGTAAGAAAAAATAACACCAAGTTGTCGAGGTAAAAGTAAGAGGCAGAAACTACAAATATCTTTGAATAAAATATGTGATGGAATCAGAATGACCAAGTTAGAATAGATATTGTTAGGGATTTTAGGAATACCTGGAGCGAAAGCCATCCCTAACGCAGAGGAAGACGATGCCAAAGTCGATCCCCATAAGCGATGAGCCTCTGACAAGAACGTACGAATCCCGAACGAAGAGACGGTGTAAACCCCAGCACCCTCTCAACTAGTTTCCTCTCTCTATGTCTCTTGATGCGTATGACCTAATAAGGAGTCACATGCTTCTTTTATAGAGAGGAGGGACCAGTCCCGTTCAAACTACTAATGGATCCTACCCATTACAGAATCCTCAATGGGCACCTAATGGGTTAAGCCTAATAACTTTATTCCATCAATTGGATACCTAATGGTGTGTATGTGTGCAGCCCAGTAAACACAAGTGGACCACTAATTAGGCAAAAATCCAACATTCTCCTACTTGGTCCAACTTGTCTTAAGCATATCAAATCTTCCTTTGAAAACATACTAATAGTATAAATATATATAGTTTCAAAAGGACTCTTAAAGATTTGACATTATGGGCATACACTTGAAAAGAAAACTACGGTACGCGCGCGCACGATAAAACAAAACTACACACCATTCCAATTAACGGAATCTTAAAGATTCAAGAATAATAAATCAAATGACATGAGTCATGGCGGCAAATGCATTCAATTACACACCTCCTTCCATGTACCACAATGCCACCAACTTACTATAATTGAACATCAAATATGGAACTGTAGATAAACTCAAACATAATGTTTATCCATTGGTCACCACTTAAACATACAATCTGCCAGCCATAATCCATAACCAACATGTATACAAAATAAATGGAAAAGGCAGAAAGCAATAGAAGAATCATGAACTGAATGTGTCAGGCTGAGAAAGCCACAACATATCGAGAGAACTGACAAGACCCATCCAAATCACATAACTACAAAAGGTGCTAGCAGGTAGTCCTTTCGTGAGTGGGTTAGCAACCATAAGATCCGTCCCAATATGTTCTATAGACACTTCATGATTTTTCACTCTGTCTCTAAAAGCAAAATACTTAATGTCTAAGGCTCTACCATCTTTGAACGCCTTATTGTTCTTAGAGAAAAAGACCGCAGCGGAATTGTCACAATATATCCTGATAGGTCTGAAGACGAAATCAATAAATGATAGACCTGTGAGCAGATTCCGCAATTGGATGGCATGTGCACTAGCCTCAAAACAAGCAATGAACTCAGCTGCCATCGTGGAAGCCATTGTAATACTCTGCTTCTCACTACACCATGTGATAGCTCCTCCTGCCAAGAGGAAGATGTATCCTGTAGTGGACTTCCTCGAATCAAGACAGCCGCCAAAATCAGCATCAGAATACGCAACGACCTCTAACTGATCTGATCTTCTGTAAGTGAGCATGAAGTCTAATGTGCCTTTAAGATACCGCATGACTTTTTTGGTAGCTTTCCAATGATCCATGCTTGGGTTGTTATGGTACCTGCTGAGCATACCTACGACAAAAGCAATATCTGGACGTGTATAAGTCTGAAGGTACATCAAGCTCCTAACGGCTGAAGCATATGGGATGGGCTCCATCTGCTTCCTTTCTAAGTCATTCCTGGGACACTGTAATTCACTGAATTTATCACCTTTTACAATGGGTACTTTATCGGGTGCGCAGGACTGCATGTTGAACCTTTCCAAGACCTTTGAGATGTAAGCTTTCTGAGAGAGACCAAGAGTACCTGAGGGTCTATATCTAGTGATTTCAATGCCCAAAACATAGTGGGCATAACCCATATCTTTCATCTCAAAGTTCTTAGAAAGGAAAACTTTAGTTTCATACAATAAACCAAGATCACTGCTAGCAAGCAAAATGTCATCCACATACAAAAGCAAGACAATAAAACTACTCCCACTGATCTTTAGGTACAAACATTCGTCAATAATGTTTTCCTTAAACCCAAAGGACAGTATGATTTCATTAAACTTTATGAACCATTGGCAGAAAACTTGCTTAAGTCCGTAAATGGATTTCCTTAATTTGCATACCAAGTGTTCTTTCCCTTCAGCACGAAATCCTTGAGGTTGCTCCATATATACTTCTTTATCTAGGTCCCTATTGAGAAAAGTCGTTTTCACATCCATCTGATGTAACTCCAGGTCAAAATGAGCTACCAAGGCCATGACTATTCTGAATGAGAGCTTCTTGGAAACTGGAGAGAACGTCTCATCATAGTCCCTTCCCTTTGAGTGAAACCCTTAGCTACCAATCTGGCCTTATATCGTTCAACTCTGCCTTTAGAGTCCACCTTAGTTTTGAATATCCATTTACATCCAACAAGTTTGGACCCTTTAGGCAAGTTAACGAGATCCCAGACTTAGTTTTTAGCCATTGAGTCAAGCTCTTCTTTCATGGCTTCAAACCAATAGGCAGATTTTTCACTCTTCATGGCTTGTGAAAATGTCACTGGATCATCAATGTCACCCATGTCTACACTATCTTCCTGTAGGTATACTATGAACTCATCAGATATGGCAGGTCTCCTGACTCTTTCAGATCGACGCAATGTTGGCCCCTGATCCACCTGAGGAGGTGGTTGGTCAACAACAGCGACACCTTCTGGCTCTGGAGCAACCTGGGGTGGACCAACTGCAGCTATTTGCTCCCCTAGGATTTCATTCCAAGGAATGAATATGGGAACACCGTTGTCAGTTGTTACAAGTGTTTCAACCTGATCCTGTAACTCCTCAAAAGAAATCTCTCGAGAAGGTCCACTCCCACTAACTCCGCCATCTTCAAAGAACCTTGCCTTATCTGTTTCTATAATGATGGGAATATGGGATGGACAATAGAATCTATACCCTTTTGATCTCGCTCGATAACCAATGAAGAATCCACTAGTTGTTCTAAGATCAAAAGCTTTTTCCTATGGATTGTATGGTCTAGCCTCAACTACACACCCCCACGTGCGCATATAGCTCACAGAAGGTTTCCTACCACACCATAACTCATAGGGAGTCTTAGGCGCAGCCTGATGTGTGTTGTAGGATATCTTAAATGTCTCATATTCACTTGGCAAAGAGTTGAGAATAAAATGGACTAGGAAAGTGTCTAAAATAGTAACTTTCATGGCATTCAGTTGAGCAAAAATATCTCTCATAATCATTATATGCTCTCAAACACTACCACTAGTGTATTTCCTTGAGGACAGTTTAGCCATTAAAGTACTGGTTTTGGCCTTATCAGAACTAATGAACTGCTCCTCAATGGCTTTAAGAAATCCACTAGCAGTGGTCTGATCTGGGATAGATCCCTTGATGTTCTGTCCAACATGTCCCTGAAGGAACAGAAGGCAGAGATGATTGGACTTTTCCTATTTTTCGTAATGAGTCTGATGTTCCATTGAGCTTTCTGGAGTAAGTGGAGCCGGCATAACCTCAGTAAAGCCAAATCTAAGTCCATGCAATCCAAAGTAAATTGTACCATTTGTTTCCATTCAGTGAAATTAGTGTCATTCAGGTACGGCACACTAGCATTAAATGGTGCAAACAAAGGAGAAGCAGCTGAAATAAACAAACACATACTCACATATAAGGTAATGGAACTAATATATTGCAAGTAATGAGGCAAGATTTAAATTGCAAAGTAATTCAATAACTTAAAATGAACTACTTTATCAAGTCGTCCGATAGCTTCATGGACGAACTCCCCAAATTAACTTAAGTGATAAAACTAAAATTTATAAACACTTTGATATCAAGAGAGAGTACCTTTGGGTACAAAGTTCTCAAGAATCGCCATGTAGATAAATTTTATTTTATCCTGCTCATGACATGAAAATAAACACTCATTTGGGAGTTAAATTTACAATCAAGCCAAGAACACAAACATTTGATATCATTTTAATTTCTTAACGAGTATATTTTATTATTCTCCATGCATAAAGCCACTTTGGTGATCTACTTACACACTTTGAATTTCTAAAACATTCTCCTCCAATTAAAATGATAACAAATAGCCAAATGCTCATCAATAATGTTATTTAAAACTTAATATGGTAAGATTTTATCAATCCTCGTGATTAGTGCAACTTTGGTGGTCAAACTAATCATTTAGAAATCAAAATTTACCACAAAACTATATAATAGCATCAATTAACACTAAATATGAGCAAAAATGACATAAACACAATAATTAATACAATCTGAAATGGAGATATTCATGCATGATTAAAACTATAAAGAGGACAAATAATCACAAGAAATATCTCCTAAATTTATAGCAATAATTATTTATCCATAAACAACTTTAATAATGCTTAAAACTACATTAAAATAACTACTTTACAAGTTTATAGCATGTTGTTACATATATGTCCTTTTATGTTTGCAGAAAAGAAATCTGAATTACAAATATAACCTGTTCAGTTTACAGAAATATCTAGAATTGTAAACACACTTTTCAGTTTGCAAAAATAACCAGAATTCGCAAACATGTCCGTTTTCAATTTGCAGAAATAAACTGAATTGCAAAAATATCCGTTTCTGCTTGCAGAAATAACTAAAGCTACAAACAGATTTTCAGAAATTGTGTATGTATCCAAACACATTTAAAAGAGGATCTTTTATCCTTTAAAGATCACTAACGGGCTTGAAATGGGCCCAGAAATAAGGGCCAAAGACTCAGAAATTAATTGACCATTAGTGAGCTTTAAAAGATAAAGATGACTAAAAGAATTTAAATTAAATAATTTTAAATTTTAAAAGATACATCTACAACGGATATAAACGGATGCGGGTCCGGATCTTAACGGGTTAACGGGTTTGATTTTGAGTTGGATTAACGGGATCGGGTTGAGAACTTAATCGGATTCGGATTCGGGTCTTAATGATATCCAAACGGATATCGTACCCAAAATCCGAATCCAAAACCCGTTAACTTATATCCGTTACAGAATTATCAAACGGATCCGGATCTAAGTCTTAATAAGATCCTAACGGATCTAATACCCAAAATAAGACCCGAAAAGCTTTAACCAAGATCCGTTACGGATTTAAAATCTAACCCAAAATAAAATCCAAAAGTTTCCTAAACTCCATCATCTTTAAAATCTAACCCCCAGGGGCACCGCGCGGGGGCCACGGCGGTCCGCCACCCTGCTGAGGCTCTGATACCACTTGTTAGAGATTTTAGGAATACTTGGAGCGGAAGCCATCCCTAACGCAGAAGAAAACGATGCCAGAGTCGATCCCCACGAGCGACGAGCCTCTGACAAGAACGTACGAACCCCGGACGAGGAGACGGTGTAAACCCCAGTACCCTCTCCACTGGTTTCCTCTCTCTATGTCTCTTGATGCGTATGACCTAATGGGGAGTCACATGCTTCTTTTATAGAGAGGAAGGACCAGTCCCGTTCAAACTACTAATGGATCCTACTCATTACAGGATCCTCAATGAGCGCCTAATAGGTTAAGCCCAATAACTTTATTCCATCAATTGGATGCCTAATGGTGTGTATGTGTGCAGCCCAGTAAACACAAGTGGACCACTAATTAGGCAAAAACCTAACAGATACCACACAAACAAAAGAAAGAAAATTTAACAACCCTAATACAAACCGATCTAGATAAGTCTAAAGACTTTACCTAAACAAAACCTTCCAAAGGAGATTCAGCCTGTGAATTTTCCTCCCAAATGGGAGAGGGGAGGGGGGTTCTACCTAAAGAACACACCCCCTCCCCCAACGTAGCTGAAGAGGGAAGAGGGAGTAGGTAGGAGCTGAAGAGGGTGGAGCTGAAGAGGATGACCACTTACTTCCAATATAGAAAGATTGAATTGTCGGATAATACTACATATGAATGTAATTTTTTTTTCTTACCTTGCTTTTAAAGGATACAAAGAGATCTTCTTGCAAAACATTGTATATAAATTCTTCATACGTAGTCTTTACAATTTCTACTTATTAAACATGTGACGCCAGTGAAAATAATATTGCAAACTAGGGAACGAAAAAGGAGGGTTAAAAGAAAGGTATGGATAATGAAACATGTACTTAGATAAGTATTTGATTGAATTTCAATTAAAAGTAAATGAGAAATGTTGTATGTAAGTATATATGATAATAGCTAAGATGAGTAAAAACAGCAAATTGATAATCAGACTTGAAAACATATGTATCCTTATCGAAAATTATTCGAATATTTACATGTGTCATTTTATTATCTTTAAACTTTGGAAACGGACAGATAAAAAGATTTTAGGTACTATCTGCACCCTATTCAGCATACGTAGGTGTAAACAAGTGTGGGATCCCCTTGCACACTGCATACGTTATCGTGCCTTGCCACTACTACTGTCTCGACAACATTTGTAATGGAGCATGGTTATCAACATCTCACGGCTCGGTTCAGTTATATGACACAAGATCTACAGTGGCACAGAGTTCAAACGTTAACTAACTTATAGTTGATTTAAAGGTCGTATTTGGCGCAACTTCTATTTAGAAGTATTTTTTTATTTTTATTTAGTTATTTTTTATAAAAGTCATTACATCTTGGAAGTCATTTATGTGATATTTTCTTTATATTTTAGTTTCCAACTAAAAGCTACAAGGAGAAACTTCCAAGATTGTAGAAAAAGTGAAGTTGTTATGAAAGAGTCGACTTTTGTAACAAATTAAAATTAGTTATAAACTCTCTCCCTCGCTCATTCTATGTAAGAAGTGGAAGTCAAAAGTAACTTTCAAGGAGAAATTTTGTCAAACACGCCCAAAAAGATGGATAAAGGCAGGTCACTTAAAACTAGGACCGCTAATGATTTAGTTTCATTTCATCTTGTAGAAGTTTTAAGTGACTAAAACAAAAAATGAACTAAACTTGAAACATAATTCAAATCAAACTAAACTTTCTTTGAGACCAAGCAAAACTAAACAACAATGATTGGTTTGAAGTTAGGTTTGGGCTTTTAATTGCCCTCTTTCTGTCATGTTTACATATTTAACAAGAGAAATACTTGCTGCACCACTACATAGTGGTGCAGCAAGTGTGACTTTAAATGTGTCCCTCCAACCATCAGACGCCGCATACTCTCCTCCTTACATGCGCATGTACAATTATGGTGCCCTGACACGTGTTGACGTCAACACACATGGGCGCCATTAAAAAGAAAAAAAATTACTTTTACACTGAATTTTGGAGAGTATCTACGTGCTCTCAAGAACATGTACATGCTCTCGAAACCTTGTACATATTCTCGAGAGCATATACATGCTCCCAAGAGAATGTACATGCTTTCCAAAATCTAGGACAAAAGTAATTTTTTCTTTTTAATGGGCACTCGTGTGCACTGATGTCAACGTGCATCAGGACACCATAATTGCACCTGCATGGACATGTGGGGGAATGGTACGTGGCGTCTGGTGGTTGGGGGGTATGTTCCACGTCACACTTATTGCACTGCAAGAGGTGCATCAACTATTTCTCATCTTTCAATCATATATGGGTTTGGGCTCATTTCAATCAAGTCTTAGTATTTCAAAGAAAAGAAAGCAAGAATATTAAATAATTGATGAAAAATAAATGGTCTTAATAATTGATGAAAAACCCGACACTTAAAAAGATCAATAAAAATTAATCAATGATTAATTATCAGACCATTATGAGGCATTATTATATGATATGAAAATTACTCGAAATGACGTCAAAATTAGCGTGTCTACAGCTGCCTCACCTTGGCATCGTCTTTGCAAGTGAGTGAAATGGAATGGAATGTACTGAAAAGGTGATGCCAAGGTGTGATGAGACACGCTCTTAACATCACATGATTGGAATTTTTCTCAAAATTATCAATGAAGATAGCTCAATGAAATCAATGGAATCAATCATGTCTGGATGAAGTAGACAATGAAATAAAATAAGGTCGATCAACCTCCTCGGAGTGGGAAGTACCCCAGGTCGTAGACACTGTAGGTTTCATCATGGGGAGCGTCTGCCAGCCAATGTGGACGTGCTGCAGCCATGATGGATCTTAAAAAGAAAACAAGAAATATTGGATAAAGAATCCAATCAAGGATAGAATTCCAAGGATATCTTCAAGCGAACCTCAAAGATAATCAAGATACTCAATTCAGAATAGAATATTTCATATCATGTTTGAAATTGTTTGATTTAATGGTCTGAAACTTAATCAATAATTAATTCTTATCACAATGATTTCAAAGTCCTACATGATGCATGCTGGGCTAAAAGAAAAATATAAAGTCAAATAAAATATAAATTAATCAAGGATAATATTGTTAAATTGTCATTAATGAGTCAAGACACCAATTCTTGTAATTCAGTGCTAAGCCGAAGCTCGTTTTTCCATGCACCGTTTCACAAAAGTGGAACCATCGTCCTCACGAATTAACAATCCAACGGCCTATCCGTGCGATTAAGAATTCTCTGGAATTATCACTGTTTTTGTTGAAGGGGAACTCAAATTCCAGTTTCATCAAAAACACAAGGTCCTTGATATGCTCTAATAAATAATTAACATATAGTAATGCGAATGCAAAATAATTACATGAAATAATACATGGGTAGAAATAACCGTCTTTTTAGCCACGGTCAGGACTTCTTAACTCCCACAGTGGGATCTTCTTGATATTTCCAGCTTTACTCAGGTTTTCTGCAATCAAAATTGTTAATAACTCCAAACAAATATTCAATTTAAACATCAAAACATATAGAATTTCGAATAAATCACAGAAAAGCTAAAACGCGTCGTGTCGTGCAGACGCCATTTAACGTTTGAAACGCGTCAGTCCTTATCGACGCCTTTCACACACAGAAACAGGTTTCTGGCTGTTCTCTATTCGAATTCCAACTCTCTTCATACCTTGTGTCCTGTATACAACTTGAACAAACATGTTAAGTATCTGTTTAGGCTTGGCCCCTTGCCTGGTTAAGTAACCGACTACTTGATCCTATCCTTGATAGAAGGGTCAAGGGGCATAGCCTTTATTAACAAAGGTAATGAGAATAATCAAACTTAAGTAAAAATGCAACATACAAGCAAACAGATGCTCACTGAAAATAAAAGGAATGAAACATACTAAATGCAACAAGCAGATGCTAACTGAAATATTTTTGTGGTTTTGAAATATTCATTTTTGTTTGGGGTTTTGAAATATATGCCTTTTTTTTTTAATTTTGACATATGCATTTTTTTTGAATTTTGATATATGTATTTTTTTGGGTTTTGATATATGCATTTTTTTTGAATTTTGATATATGTATTTTTTTTTAATTTTGATATAAGTATTTTTTTTTTGAATTTTGATATATGTATTTTTTTTGAATTTTTGACTAAAAGATCAGCATGGTACTTAGATCAAAAGATCATATTCATTTATTAACTTAATTCCCAAATTGTTCTTTAACAACTCAACTTAAACCCATCGTGTTTGAATTTGTGTTTCCATTCGTGATCCCATTTGATGATTTGACCCTTAGTCGATCTAAGCCATTCCTTAAGTTTGGAGTACATTTCTTTAGAAAGAAAAGATGAATAAGTTTAGAAAGCCCATGAGAAGGTTCCGGAGACTTAAAAAGATGTCCCTTTTCTACCCTAATATCCGTTGGGGTTCGGCCATTTTCTTTCCGGGGTATTTATCGACCTTGCGTTCCCTTTTATTTCATTTCATGGCCTTGATGTAACGTTTGTAATGTAATGACCTTTTGATTTGACATTTGGCTTTTGCCTTGCGTTTTCTTTTCGCTATTCTTTTTTCTTTTCTTCTTCGGGACGGATCTCCCCCATTTTTTTATGACGGCCTCCTACTAAGATGGCGGGTATTCTTGGTAGTCTATTCTAAGCCTCGTTCCGACATCATAGGCCGAGTTTAAAACAGAATTTTTGTTTAAAAAAGAATGATTTGTACTCTACACTTTCGGTCAAGCTTTCGATATTCTTTAGGACTTGGCATCTCTTGTTACTCACGAATCAAACGTATCAGTGTGTGTAGTAATGGGCTTAAAATTAAGTTATTCAGACTGATAAGGAAATTTGAGTTTATAAATTTTCTGATTCCACTGGTCTTTGTACCATACTGATCGACTCTTTAACCTAAGGGTAGTATTTCTTAAGATGTAAACCATTCCAAGGATGTTTTAGCTCTTCTCCTTCTGCATTAACAAGACGATAAGCATTACCAGGAAAAGCATGCGATACAACATAAGGTCCTTCCCAGTTGGGTTGGAGCTTAGAACGCGGACCACCAGGTTTTATAAAAATTCTTTTGACAACCATTTCACCGACTTTGAACTTACGTTCAATGACTTTCTTTTGATAAAAACGTGCTAGTCTATTTTGATAAACTTTTGCATGATTAGCAGCTGATCATCTTTTCTCGTCTAAAAGTTCCAATTGAGCAAGGAGTGCTGAACGATGTTCATCAATGGAAAATTCCTTATTCAATTGTACTCTTAATGATGGTATAAAGATCTCATATGGAACTACCGCCTCCATTCCAAATGTTAAGGAATAAGGAGTTTGCCCAGTGGGCGTGCGGATTGAAGTTCGGTAGGCCCATAGAGCCTCAACCAATTTTTCTGGCCAATCTGCGAACTTATTAGATTTACACGTCTTTTTGATAATTTTTATCAAAGTCTTATTTGTTGCCTCTGCTTGGCCATTGCCTTGCGGATAATAAGGAGATGAATGATGCAATGCAATTTTATACCTGTTACAGAGATCCTTCAATTCTTGTGACACGAACTGCGGTCCGTTGTCGGTGACGATGGTGCTTGGAATTCCAAATCGAGTGATGATGTTCTTCATGATGAATTTGCAGACGGTTGATGCTTTGATCTCCACGTACGCTTCAGCTTCTGCCCACTTGGTGAAGTATTCCGTTGCCGTGAGAATGAAAGATTTTTGCTTGATGTCGGAATCTGGATTACCAAGGGGTCCAATGATGTCGAAAGCCCACATAGAGAAAGGCCATGGGGAAGAAACATGATGGAGTGAAGATGCAGGAGAATGAATTTTGTCGGCATGAAGTTGACACTTAGCACACCTACGAACAAATCCTACGCAGTCTTCTTCCATGGTTGGCCAATAAAATCCTTGTCTAAGGATCTTCTTTGCTAATATCTGTCCATTGACATGACCACCACAAACTCCACTATGAGCTCCTTCCATAACTTTCCAAAGCTCATCTTCGTCTAGACATCTCAGAAAAACTCCATCAAAACCTCTCTTATATAATGCTCCCCCAACTAGGGTGTATCGTTGAGCAACTCTCCTGATAGCTCTCTTCTCCTCAGTTGTAGCTTCCTCAGGATATGATTGATCTTCACAATATTTTGCAATTTCATAATACCATGGCTTCTGTTCATCATCCATCTCTTCTAACAGCTTTATCAACATGATTTCTCTTTTCTCAATGATATCTCCGTCTCTGACTTTCTTCAGCAACTTCTCCTTAGTTCTAAGGAATGAAGGATCTTTCACGGCGGGTGAAAGACGCCTATGAACTATGATTGATTCAGATTGCTTGCTAATTGGAAAATCAAGAGAAGATGCAAGTGAAGCTAGAGCGTCAGCTAAGATGTTCTGATTCCTAGGGACATGGACAAAGATCAATTTCGTGAAAAGCTTTGAGTAAGCAGAAGTAAGTTCTTGATAAGGCTTGAGCTTGGGATCGAGAGTTCGATACTTGGTCAGCACTTGGCGAAGAATCAGTTGGCTATCACCTACGATCCTGAGTTTGGTAGCACCATGAAAATGAGCAGCCTCGAGACCAGCAAGGAGTGTCTCGTATTCAGCTATATTGTTTGTAACTGGAAAATCAAGCTGAAAGGCTTCTGGAATGGTGACACCTTCAGGTGATAACAGAACAATACCGATCCCTTTTCCATGAGAATTCAGAGCTCCGTCAAAATGCAGAGTCCACATATCATCTCTGATTTGATTTACGGACATCAGTTCCTCATCCGGAAACTCTGATCGCACTGGATCAAATCTAGGAAGGGGATGATGAGCAAGATGTTCTGCTATGGCATAGCCCTTGATCACTTTCTGTTGAATGTAAGTGATATCAAATTGAGATAGAAAGCTTTGCCATCGCGCTAACCTATCAGTAAGAACAGATTTCTCCAGAAGGAATTTGATCGGGTTCATCCTAGCGATGAGATGGACTTCATGGGCCAGAAAATAATGCTTCAATTTCTGCACAACCCAAACCAATGCTGCACATGTTTTCTCCATCGCCGTATATCTCTGTTCAGCAGGGTTGAGAAGTTTAGAGAGATAGTAGGCTGCCCTCTCTTTTCCTTCTTCATCTTCTTGTGCTAGGACAGCCCCCACAGCATCATCCAGGACTGAAATGTAAAGTATCAATGGTTTGCCTGGAGATGGTGGTCTCAAAACAGGAGGACTTGCTAGATAATTCTTCAATCCATCGAATGCCTCCTGACACTTATCGTCCCAATCGAATTTGACTCCCGGTTTGGTAAGCTCGTAAAACGGCTTACACCTTTGTGAGTGCTGGGAGACAAAGCGGCGAATAAATTGCAACCTTCCGATTAATCCTCTCAATTCTTTCAAGTTTTTAGGAGGTGGCATTTCTCTAATAGCCTTCGCCTTGTTAGGATCGATCTCAATTCCCCGTTTACTGACGATAAATCCAAGCAATTTTCCTGAAGATACCCCGAATACACATTTCTTGGGGTTCATCTTTAACTGATATTCTCTCGATCTCTCTAATACCCTTGCCAAAACTTTGGCGTGCTCAGCCTTTGTTTTAGATTTAACTAATAAGTCATCCACATACACTTCCAGATCTATGTGCATCATGTCATGAAATATTGCCATTATGGCCCTCTGATAAGTGGCTCCAGCATTCTTTAATCCAAATGGCATGACAACATAACAGTATGTTCCCCAAGGTGTAGTGAATGACGTTTTTTCTTGATCCTCTTCTGCCAGCTTAATCTGATTATATCCTGAAAATCCGTCCATAAATGATAACGTCTCATAGCCAGCAGTGTTATCGATGAGTACATCAATATGAGGCAATGGAAAATCATCTTTAGGACACGCCCGGTTCAAATCGCGAAAGTCAATGCAAATCCTGACCTTTCCGTCCTTCTTCATAACCGGGACTATATTGGCCACCCACTGTGGATAGAGGACAACTCTAATAAATTTGGCTTTATGCAGTTTGTCGACCTCTTCCTTCATCTTTAGAGCCATCTGTGGGTGGAATCGCCTTAACTTCTGCTTGACAGGACTAACTCCGTCTTTTAATGTCAATCTGTGTTCAACTAAAGATGAGTCTAACCCTGGCATATCCTCATAACTCCAGGCGAAAGTGTCCTTATAGTCCTTGAGTACTTGTATCATTGCGTTCTCATCTTCTGAAGAAAGACTTTTACTGACGAGGACAACCTTAGGTTCGTCTTCAGTCCCTAAATTAATTTCTTTGGTAGGCTCTTCTATGGCAGCTGAGGGTTCATCAAATCTCTTCACTCCACTGGCATACGCCTCAGCCGCGTCCTCGTCATCTTCCTCTTCAACAATGGGGTCCTTTTCATGTACTAATTCATATACCCCGTACCCATCATTAACTAACTCATCATCCATACAATCTTCTGGCATCTGAATTGGATTTTCTAGAAACTGAGGGATCAAAGAGGAAGAAGAGCACTTATCAGCTAAGTCCTGGAGGTATCTATCTGGAATTGGCCTACCCTTAGGCTTCCTAGACTACCTAACCTGACTAGACTGCCTAACTTCACTAAACTCACTATCATAACCTAACGAAGATGAAGCAGGAAGAAAATCCTGGGATACAAGTGGAAATACAAGAGAATCCTCCCGAGAGGAGGGACAGAGTAAATCTAGAAGAGAATCTTGACCGAAGGACCCGCGCGGCGGGGTGCAATCGGACAAGTAAGATGTTTCCTCGATGAGGATTTGGGAAGAATTTGTTGCCAAAATGGCGTTTTTTTTGGAAAATGAAAGAATTAAACATAAAGCAAGAATGAATAAAAATGGGAGGAGAATCAGACGGAGGAAGTGGCACCAAGGCCAGAGGCTTGGGGGGATCATATAGTAATATGTCCCAGATTAGATCATACAACCTCTCTAGATCGAGAGGAGGTTGTGGTATAATGTCCCGAGGGGACAGAGTAATCATGACGGGCGGAGCCCGTGGAATATCTTCAATTATGACCCGCGACCAAGTCGGGGTCAAGAGCAGTGTGCGAAAAAGAGTATGGAGCATGAAGACATGTGAAGGATATGTCCCCCTCCAGAGCAGATCTGTTGTGTAACCAGCTTGATATGGGTCATCCGGCTCCCCTTCATCAGTTTCTTCGGATAACAGTATCCGCTTGTCAAATATGGCACCAGGGCTTTCAATCAGTTCATCAATCTGCGGCGGCCACTTAGGTTCTGCAGGATCCAAGAATAGTCTGTTCAGTGCAATATACAGGTCTCTGAGGTCGAACCACCTGTACCATTCACATTCAGGATCATGAAATTTCCTCATTTTCATAGGCCGCAGAGCCTCCAAGGATTGGTACGTAAGCAGTTCAGAGCAATGTCTGGCCAAATCCCTCCCATATATATCATGGAAGTCAAAACAGGAAGTAATGACTACCGTATTGTCATAGCTAAGTATGGGCCCTTTCACGAAGTGTGTACACAGGGTCCATGTTAGGGGATCTCGGCCTTCTTTGGGTGGTGTAGACATTGCCTCCCAGATTTTCGGGCCTTCTTTGATCTCTGTTTTCTGAACCGGATCTTGCTTCAGTTTTATTGGCCTATAGTCCAGACCACTTTCAGGTGCTGCCCGATGATTTCTGACAGGAGTGGTCCTGCCTTGCAACTGCGTGCCCAGACCTTTCCCAGGCTCGTAGCCGTTCTTCATCATGATCCTCCATCCTGGGGTACTCATGCACTTCCCCCTTTTGATAGCATCTAATGGATATGGAGAAATAGTAACGGCTTTCAGAGGATCAGCCACTGGACGGTAGACGTGTAATACCGACAGAAAAGGTTGTCGGCCAGGTGAAACAGCAGACTTAATGTTCAAGGAATTAGTAGCAGCAAGGATCGGCATGCTCGTTACTTTAATTATTCGTCCTTTGTAAGGAAATTTGAGGCATTGATGATTCGTAGAAGGAATCGCCTCGAGAGTTTTAATATAAGGACGACCTAAAATGGCATTTATGGAAGGGTCGATTTCCAAGATGTGAAATTCAACCTCCGCATGACTTACAGGGCCCAGCTCCACCTTTAAATAGACCATTCCCAGAGGAGAACGGGTAGAATTGTCATATGCTGTTACTGATATGGGGCTGGGCAGCCATTTCTCTTTGGGCACACCGCACAGCTCCAGGGTCTTCGGAGGTAAAACATTGATCGAAGCCCCTGTGTCGACCAGGCATGCATCCACGGCCTTCTTACAGATGTTGACCGTGATACTCAGAGCCATGCTTCTGGCTGCCGGCGGTGCTAGTTCCGATGTATGGAATGTTATAGAGGACTGATCCCCCTGAGGAACTAGTAGTGCTGCAATCTTCTCTACCGGCACGTCTTCATTGACCATCACCTTTTGCAGATATTCCATTAAAGCTTCTTGGTGACTCTTGGATCTTTTGATTAATTCTAGTATAGTGATCCGTGCCGGTGTCCGATCCATGTGTTTCAACAAGTCATATTGAGTGCCTGGTGAACTCTCTTCATTATGGGCTTCCTCAGTCGGCTGTGATGGGCCGTCTCTGACTGTGGACTGAGGGAAGACCTTGTTGAAAATCCTTCCACTCCGGAGCGCGTGTTCCTCAACCGTGGAGGATCCAGGTGACACTTTAAGTACCGCAGGGTTGGACGGTGCGGATGGCGTAGAGGGTTGGTAGGTAGGTGATGGCGCAGGGCTAGGTGGTGATGGCGCGGTGCGGATTAAAGGCCTAGAGGGTTGGATGGTGGATGGGTAAGTGGTTGGTGAAGTGGGGAATGGTACGCGTAATAGCGGTCTAGATGGCAAAGGCATATCTGGATAGGCGGTAGTGGTAGTGGGTGAAGTAGGAAATGGTATGCGTAATAGCGGCCTAGATGGTAGAAGGGGTGCGTTATTGGTTTGCGGGGGGTTATATGATGGAGGCGTAGGAGTGCGGGGTGTAATGGGTCTAAGGAAGGCGGGTAGTGGTAATGGGTTATTGGGTGTGGGCGAGTGATATGTAGGTGTGGGTATGGGGGTAATGGTAACGGGTTGTGGCCTTGGTATGTGGATGGTGCGGCGTGGTGGTCGCTCTGCGGTACTTTGAACATGACCCGTTGAACAAAGAGAGGAAGAGTCCTCTACTCTCCACTGCTGCCCACGACCAGCCTCAGACTGGCTGTTCGTCAAGATGGGAGCAACCTGGTTTTGGTTCTGATGCTCCGGGAGTGGATTCTGCACTATGCCCATGTTGGGTGATGCTACTGCCTGTGCCGGTGGTCTTGCTTGCTGCTACTGCTGCTGCGGTCTCCTCGCCTTCAGGACTGTTATGTATTTCTTCATTTCCTCCCAGTCTATGCCGCCCTGCTCGTTGAGATCATGGATATAATCTCTGAATTGGAAGCAGGTGTCAATGGTATGCCCAGGTTGCCTGTGAAAGTAGCAATACCTGGATGTATCGGCATTTTGAGGCCAGACGGCCTTCTCCCTTGGCAAAACTAAGGCATTGGCTGCCATTAAAGCGCTGAAAATATCCGCCAAGGATTCTGGGAGGGCCGGGTACTCTGCCCTTTTCGGGCCTGGAGGTCTCCTTTGTTGGTTGTAGTCACCAGGAGGAGGGACATTGTGGTACGCCGGCGGTGCGCGCGGCTGGTACTGTGGCTGTTGCTGTTGCTGCTGATGTGGCTGCTGATACTGCTGTTGATACTGCTGTTGCCGTTGCGGCTGTTGCTGTTGCTGGTTCTGATTCGGTTGCTGGGGCCGCTGGTACTGCTGTTGGTAATGGGGGTTCTGCTGCTGCCTGTACCCCTGTTGGCTCGGCTGTGGTGGCCTCTGGTACTGCTGCTGATTCCTCACAAACTGGGGCGAGTTATTGTTCATGGTACTGACCTGCTCGTGAGAGAGCGTGCCCTCAGTAGTTGGACCTGTGCTAGGAGAATTTGGCACTGCAGGCTTCCGAGGTGGAGGCCTGTTAGGTCTGTGAGGATCAAAGACGCTAGAGAACGTAGCGTCCTTGAAGGCATTCTGGCAGTACCGTGCCCTTTCATAGAGCTCTGCCATGTTAGTCAAATTGTTCAAGGAGAGAACTAGCTTGAACTGGGGAGTGGCGTTAGAAATTAGCATCTTCACTTGTTCAGATTCAGACAAGTGATCTTTTACTTTTTCAGCCAGGCCCCGCCACCTGTCAGCAAAACTGACAAACTCCTCGTCCGGTTTCATCTTTTCTGCAATAAGATCCGTGATAGACAAGGAGGGTGCAACTCTGTCCTGGTATCGTTGGATAAATTTGCGTGAAACGATACCGTAATCCTCTACTTCTGAGGGTTCCAGAGAAAAGAACCACTCGAGGGCTGGTCCCTCTAGGGATCTCCTGAACAAGAAAGCTAACGACCTCTTGTCGTTCTGCCAGAAAGAGGATTCGTACATGAACTCCTTCATGTGCGTGAAGGGGTTACCAGTACCGTTATACTTTCGATATACTGGCATTTCAGAGGGTGGCAGATGGAACACTGGCAGGCTCGGTAAATTGATTTCTGGCACAGCTTTAACCCCCATCATTTTCTGAAGATTGTTGAACTGCTCGTCCATGCGCTCCATCTTGGCCAACAACGTCTGCGTGGTCAGATCTGCCTGGGGAGGAGGAGGAGGAGGAAGTACCTGATAGGCCTGCTGCCTAGAGTAGGTTGGACAAGGAGGATAATAAGGATGAGGTCCGGCAGAGCTTCCGCCATGCCCGAGGGCATTTTGATAAATGGGCGTCTGCGGTCTAGCCGGTTGCCTGGATGACGAAAGTTGTGGCCCAGTTGGCCGAGAAGTAAGATGAAGGCCTTCCATGGCCTGATGGATATAAGGAGGAGGAGGTTGTTGAGTAACAACAGGGGGAGCCATAGGGTTCGGCTCAGCAGGCTGTATGGGTGCCTTCCCCTTCAAGATAGACTGGATCGCCTCGAACTGCTGAGGGTCCAGTCGGGAGGCAAGAACTCCCAGAGCATTGACGAGATCCATAGGATCGGAGGGTAAGGGATCATTCTGATTCATGTCCCCCTCAAGGTCAGGATTAGGAATCGCATATTCATGCGGAGGAAGATCATGATATTGATCGTGCGGATGAAAAAGAGGAGTTCGGACATTCCCGTCATGTCGAACTGGAATGGGGACAGAATTACGAGAGGCATCAGCATCTCTCCCGTTCTCGTAGTTGAAATCTGAATTGCGAGGGGCATTAGCATCTCCCTCGTAGTTGATAATGGTGTCTTGGGCCATATTCAAATCTCTGCCTGATCGCAGCAACATGATATTAGATTCCCTTTTCAAAGACTTAATCAGACAAGTTGTGCAGAGATTAATCAAACAAGTGGATGCTTAACGTGATTTTAGGATTCCTTGTTGAATTATTTGAATTGGATTAAACCACAATTTCGCTCAGGGAAGGATCCTAGTTTCAGTTCAGTTTCCACCGTTATTCTCTAAGTTTTTCTCTCACAACGCTTTCGGAATCTAGCCGGGACTTCAATTGGTACAACCAGCCCGATGATCAAGGAGGAATACCTTGATTTTGGGGACTTATGGAGGTCTCAACGTCAACTTCTCTAGTCTGATCAAGGGACCAACCCAATCAGAGAGAGTTGCTAACGTTGAGTAATGTGTTCCTAAGAAAAGGAGGGTTTTAGCCTCAATGCGTATGCCCTGCGACCTGGATGGCCTCTAATGCTTAATAGAGTAATGGGTAGCTAGCACTCAACACAGAAATCTGGAAACTGAAAAATAATTAAGAAACTGTCTGAATCGCGTCGATGATAGTCGACGCTATTCAAAACAGAACTTAATTCTTTCGCAGAGAACAGATGCAAACAGCAGAGAAAGCCTGGAAAATAACTAGAACCTGTCTGAATAGCGTCGATGATGGTCGACGCTATTCAACACAGAACTTAATTATTTCGCAGAAACAGATGCAAACAGCAGAGAAAGTCTGGAGGCTAAAAGGCGTCTATGAATGATGACGCGGTTTTGAAACGCGTCGCTGTTCCTGGACGCTTTTTAGTTCGCAGAAACAGATTTCCAGAAGGATTTTCTGGGTTGAATCCTCCTTAAACAGGGTAAAATGCAGTAAACAATCGACTCATGCAAAGATTTTTAGTTTCAGATTTTAAACAGGATGATTTACTATCTAAACAACTAAGAAATCACGCAATCACACAGCATTTTATCACAAAAAACAGCTTTTGAACTAATCAAGGGGAGGCAAGATCTTGCCACTGGGGTGTGCACGTGGTGCACGAGGGAAACTAATTAAACTAAACACTCACCGATTGGTGAGGACGTGTCGAAAGACACAAATGGTGCACCGTGGGTGCCCGGTATGATAATAGCAAGAACAAAAGAAATTAAAAGACGGCGAGACCAAGTCCCACCGTGATCGCCAAAAGAGCTGTGAGTGCTGAAAATGCTCGTGTGATTTATGTGAAAAACTATGTTGTTTAGGGTAAATTAACCTATTAAAAAAAATGCAACTAAGGTGCAGTGATCGCCAGAAACTTTTAACTAAAAAAGCTTCAAAAGAAGTTTGATCGCCTACTTGTTTAAACGCGGAAGATTGAGTCCTTGGTTCCCCTCCTTCAGCCGGCTGAAGAAAGAGAGCCTCTTTATTCTTTTGTTCTTGCTGTTGAATGTTGAGGATCGTCCAGAAGTTCTCTTGGCTTGTGCTTGACTTCCCTCTTTTTGATTTCTTGTTGTTGTTGTTGAATGCAGCAGAGACAGAGAAACAAAAAAATAAGGGAGAAGTACTGATGAGAATCTAAGTATAAATAATATTAAAGCTAACCATAATTAAAAACGTGTTTAAACAGCAACTCACTTGTTTAAATGGCTTTGAAACCCCTTTAGAACAGATGAGTTTTGGAAAGTTGATGATGTGGTGTGTGTTGCATGAAGTGAATATGAGAATGAAACTAATGAATGAAAATGAAATTCAGATATGAAAAACTTATTCCCAGTCCAGTTGGTTGAAGCTTTGCAGAGATGAAGATCTTGAAAAAGGATGCCGACTTCTGGAAATGGCAGCGCTCCGGCATTCCGACGTGGTTGCTCCGATCTTCAAATCGCTATAACGCTGTGGCTCAATAATTCTCTCTCTCTCTCTCTTTTTTTTTAACTCCTTGAGATGCAAGGTATTTATAGGCATTTTCTGCGTTCGCGATTAACATAGAAAAATCTCGGATTTATCTACCTTAACCGACAGATAATTACTGATTAATTCATCTTTATCTGTAATTATCTAAAAAGCGTCCACATTGGCTGACGCCTTTCAGATTAAATTAAGATAAGGATAAATATCCGGGAAAACTTATCTTTATCTTTATTAGATAAAACGCGTCCACGTGTGTAGACGTCTTTTACCCTAATTAAGATAAGGATAAACATCCGGAAGAGAAGTTAAAATAGCTTAGGAAACCTAAAACGCGTCGAACCTTACAGACGCCTTTTATCTAATAAATCAATTAATTAAAATTCAAATTTAAACGCTAAAATAGGAATAAACTCTAAAACGCGTCTACATGAGTCGACGCCTTTTAGAATTATGCATATTTTAACTGAAATTTGAACTAAAATCAATTCAATTGATTAACTTAAAACATATCTGTTAAACCCGACACTTAAAAAGATTAATAAAAATTAATCAATGATTAATTATCAGACCATTATGAGGCATTATTATATGATATGAAATTTACTCGAAATGACGTCAAAATTAGCGGGTCTACATAAATCAGCCTTTGTTGATTTTCAGATCTAACCGAACTAATTGTCTGGTTCCACCTTTTCAGTTAGAACCATCTAGAGACAATACACAATGCATTAGAGTCGTGTAGAAGCTTATCCAAAGTAGAGTCAAACACTGAACATTTTGAGAGTATGCGTGACTCAAAAACCTTTTCCTTGTACACTTCAACTTTCCATTCATGGCATGGAACTCCACCGTTAAGCGGTTTAGCCGGTCAAATGGAAGCCTCTAGACCTCTCATATCCGATCAGCTGATTCAACCCATAAAAACACAAGCTAAGAATTTTGATGATAGGGTCAAATTTGAGTCCAATCATCTTGACCTGTATTTCAGGTTAAGATCAGTCAGATTAGAATAAAAATATTTAATCTTAGGTCCCATTTATTAACACTAAATCATCAATTTTACGAGACCAAAATCTACAATTCTACTATCACAAAAAAAAAGAAAAGAGGAGGATAGCGAAATAATAGGCAGCACATGAGACATCTTTTGAGGTGACAAGAAGGTCTTCTCTATCCATGTGGGACCACAAGGATGGTCTTCTCCATCCACTTTTTTAGATAAAAAGATATTTCTTAAAGATAAAACGATAATTTTATCTTGTGAATATCTATTCCAAAAATATCACTAACAAATGTCAAACGTGACTTCTTAAGAAATCGCTAATTACTTGTAGACCTTGTATGGCTGACTACTGTTAGAGTCCACCGAATCCCAACAAACGAAGCCTAATGTGCCCCAACTCAACATAATATGTGATTTTTGACTCTAATTCAGTGTTGATTGTCATGACCCACCTCAACTTAAGTCAGGGACGTGTAAGCTTAAGTCTAACCCGCCTCAATCTAAGTCAGGCCTGTGGAATTGCTCCCCTTTGTAGGAGAATGCTCATGGGGCTTGTTAAGTCCACGATTTTACATAAATAAACAGATCAAATTTACATAATTTGCTATCAATTTAACGGACAAAATCACATGGAATGATAAGATAAACCATTTGCGCATTCAGAATCTGAATTTTAAAATTTCATCACTCCATGGATGGAATAAGGGTAGCAATTCCATTTTCTCAGCAATTATTTAATGCGCAGTTGAATGATTTATGGCTATGAGAACTTAACTGTTATTTTATGTGAAACAGGACATGAACAAGCAGATGACATAGTGGTTGGACCACCCGAACGTCAAGGAAGCAACCAGGGTTCGAATCCTGGCAAAAGCAACATTTTATTTTCGTATTTTAGCTTCAAATAGAGCCCACATGCCAACTAAGAGAGAAAGGAGGAGGGAATTCTGAAATTCGAAGAAAGGAGGATCCATCTAAAAAATTCGAATTTCAAATCACCAATTAATGTTTTTTATGAGGATCCCCTAATCAAAGGGGACTTAATGAAAAGATTTTCTTAAAATCTCTTTTTGAAATTCAAACCCCTCATCTTTTCTATAAAACTAAGGGAGAAGGTCAAAGGGAGGGCTCTCGAATTTTTTCAGAAATTTTTTAGCTTCTCCCTCTCTCCCTGTTACGTTTTCTCTCTCCCTCTCTCAATTCTTTCTCTCTCCCCCTTCACCGAAGCTCTATTTTTCGGTCATTTTCTCTCTCCCTCTGTTTCTCTGTCATTTTCTCTCTCCCTCTGCTTTTTCTCCCTCTCCCGCATACTCTCCCTCTCCCTACCTTTTCTTCTCCCTCTCTATCTCTCTCTTCCTTTTTCTCTGTTCCCAACGCCTGCACGCCCCGAAGCTGCTCGCCACGTGGAGGTGCGAACCTCCTTCCCGCTCAAGCCGCCGCCACGCGGCGCTCTGCGTGTGTTCGCTAGCTCTGCGTCGTCGCCCGTGCCGCCAGCATCGGGCCTCGTACGCCACGTGTCTGACGGAGTGGGTTCGGCCGCCAAGCATCGTCGCCCGCGCCTTCGCACGGCCCGCCGCGCGCCACACTGCGCTCCCCGACCGCCTCGCCTGCCGCGCCGCACGGCCTGCCTCGACCCGCCCGCCTCGCCTGCCGCGCTGCTGCCTCACCTGCAGCGCCCGAGCCGCCCTGCCCTGCTCGGTCCAATGCGCCGCCGTGCCGCGGTGCTGCCACGAACCCCTGCTCGGTCCAACGTGCCAAAACGCCCACAGAAGGCTCACATAGCCCCTGTCTGCTTGTTACTGCTTCTAGTTAAATTGTTTTAGTTATTAAGAAATTAGTCAGCATTTCTGTAATTTTCTTGGAACATTTTATGCTTTCTTATTGCAATAAAAGTGATTGTGTTAATTAGTTTCTTAGATTAATGTTATCTTGCCGGATTTATTTGCTTTACTCAATCTTAAAAAAAAAATTAGTTAACTAAGTCTTGGTGATAGATTCTAGGTGCTAATTAGAAGCATGTTAAATTATGTAATTAGTTTGTTTAAAATAGAAGTTTTTAATTGAAGCATCAAATCGGAAACCTAATTTCATTCAAAATCCAAAAATTTCAAAGTTAAAAATTCTATTTCCTTGTGGATCGACCCGATCTCAACCATGCACTACATTTTTATCTTTAATTGAGATTCGGAAATTAAGATTGATGTTATTTGTGTTTTAACGACGGCATTTAAATACGCATCAATTTTTGGCGCCGTTGCCGGGGAATTAGAATTAGAATTTTGATTATTTTGGGTCCATTTGTATAAATCCATACTCACATTCATTTTCTCTTTTTGCAGGAATTTAAAAAAAAAAAAAAAGACAAAAGGAAAGCTCAACTTGGTGAGTTTGTTCCAATCTTTTTAATATTTTTATGTTTAGATTTGCTTAAAATAGATATAGCCCTCATTAAATTAAAAAAAAAAATCAGAAAAAAAAATTAAAAAAAAAATTTGCATTTCAACATTAGAAACCAAACCACCATGTTTTAGGACATGCATCATTTAGGAATGCATTAGTTTTAAATTTTTGCCATTTATTTCATGTTGAAGAGTGCGGGAGGCAAGGTAAGTTTTTCAATATTGTGCAAACAACATGTTCATGCATTGTCATTTCATTATTGCACAAAACAAACTTGATTGAATTGTGGTGTGCATCTCATTGATCAAATAATTTAAGGGCATCTTCATCACAAGATAAGGTGGGGATTTTATCACCCTTTCTTGGCCCACAAACCACAAACACTCCATCTTGCATTGTCCTAAGCCCAATAAAAATCAAATAGCAATTGCACCTAGGGTTCACACTATGATTGGACCGAGCTTTGAATTCATTTCTACTTTGGACAACGGTGTCTAGGTTAGAGGTTACAAAGGCAAACGCCTAAGTGGACAAGTGGTTATTTAATTAGGTCCCTACGAAAGTAGGGGGAGTCTCCCACTATCCCACCTCTTACCTGGCCGATTGATCTATTGTAGGGATGATTCATGGTGAATTCTAGCCATTTTGTGAGAAATCTCATCTTTAAGTCTAGGACACACTTAGGTCATTAGGAATTTGTTATTAACTTGTTTGTCTTTGCATACATAAACATAAAAAAAATTCCAAAAATAAAAATCACAAAAATAACCATTCTCATCTCATCTTGGTCTAGTGTATGCTAGGTAGAAGATCTCAAAAGCCATATATTATCAAACCCATTCAAGAAATTGAGAGATATCTACATCACCAAACCAACATTCAACATCAAATGGCTGGAAACAATCAACAAATGCCAAAACAAATGAAGGAATACTTCATTCCTCAAGACTATAATCCTTCAGCTTGTATCCAATTGCCTAATGTCCATGCTAGCCATTATGAGATCAAGCCAAGCACCATCAAAATGCTCCCATCTTTTTATGGGAATACCAATGAAGATCCATATAAACATTTGGATGAATTCTTTGAAATTTGTTCAACTGTGAAAATTCAAGATTTCACGGAAGATGCCCTTCGACTTACCCTATTCCCTTTCTCACTTAAGGACAAAGCCAAATATTGGCTTGGAACGATAGGGAAGCCCATTAAGACTTGGCCCGAAATGCAACAAGAATTCTTAAAAAAATTCTATCCTATCGGGAGAACAAATACAATGAGAAGGGCTATAACTGGATTCTCACAATTACCAGGAGAACAAATTCATGAATCTTGGGAATGATTGAAAGAATTGTTGAGAAAATGTCCACATCATGGATTGTCTAGATGGCAAATTGTGCAAGCATTCTATGAAGGTTTAGATGCACAATATAGGCCAATGGTAGATGCATCTTGTGGGGGAGCATTCATGAGCAAAAGTGAGGAAGAAGCTTATGATTTGTTTGAAATGCTAAGTGAAAATTCAATAAATCATGCTTCACTTTCATCATATGAAAGATCTGTGGGAACATCCAAACGGACTGGAGTCTATGAAATAAGAAATAGAGGAGAATTTGAACCTAAGATGGATATCAATGCCTTGACTCAAAAGTTGGATAAAGTGGACCTTCTGGCCCAACAAATGAGCAAAATGGATCTTATGGCCCAAAAGCTAGACCAAGTCCTAGCTTCAAATAACCAAGGATCTAATATCCATGCACAATCAAGACCTTACTCTGAATCCTCTTCATCTTTCCAAGAAGCTTGTAGTCTTTGTGCTAGCCCAACTCACCATGTCAGTGAGTGTCCCACGGCAGCCCAATTGCCATCGTTCATCCAAGAACAAGTCCAAGCAGCCCAGGGTTATTCAAAGCCCAATCATGATCCATATTCTAACACCTACAACCCTGGTTGGAAGAATCATCCTAATTTTTCATGGAAATCTCAACAAGCCCAAGCTCCAAATCCACAAGCACAAAATTTTCAGAACATGGCCCATCAACAGAATTACTATCCAAATCAATCTTTCAACAAAAGCCAACAAACTCAAGTTCCTTACTTTCAGCCCAATAACAACCAGGATATGTTCTCTCAACCTCCATATCAAATCCCACAACATCAGCCATCAAATCAAAATGATGACAAATTCAATATGCTGCAACAATTACTCATGAATCAACAACAACAACAGCAACAATTGCAACAATTGGTCATCTCTCAACAACAATCCATTTCAAAATTGGAAGCCCAATTGGGTCAAATGGCTGATACAACCATGAGGAGGGAAGTGGGCCCATTACCAAGTCAACCCATTGCAAACCCGCGAAACTATCCTCCGGGTTTCCAACATCAACCAATCCTACCTAACCCTCAAGCCCAACCTCAAATGGGCTCAAATCCACCAAGAGGCCCACAGTTAGAAAATGCGAAATCAATTTTGGCCTTAAGAAGTGGTAAAGTTTTGCCGGATCCTTATCCAAATCAAGGATCTAGTCAGCCCAATCCTGAACAAAATGAAGAAGAAAAAGGAGAAGAAGATGAAGATGAGAATGAACAACCCAATATCATTCAAGGAAAAGGAAAAATGGAGGAATATCCTGAGAATTATAAACCGAAAATCCCTTTTCCACAAGCTTTAGAAAATGGCAAAGAACAAAGAAAGCATCAAGTCCAAGCAAAAAATGAACAGTTAATGGACTTATTTAAACAAGTCCACATTAACATACCATTGATTGACGCAATCCAACATGTGCCGGCCTATGCCAAGTTTTTGAAAGAACTCTACACTCACAAGAGAGAGCCTAAAGCAAATCCCAAAAAAGTCTTTTTGTCTGAAGAAGTGAGTGCCATTTTGCTCAACCAACTGCCTAAAAAGATGAAAGACTATGGAGCACCACTTATCTCTTGTGTTGTTGAAGGAACCACCTTTGATAAGGCATTATTGGACCTTGGAGCAAGTGTGAACCTATTACCCACCTCAGTTTATGAAAAATTTGGGATAGGAGAATTGAAACCAACTCCGGTGATCCTACAATTGGCCGATATATCTCTTAGGACACCGAAAGGAATGGTGGAAGATGTCATTGTCAGGATTGATACTTGCTACTTCCCAGTTGATTTTGTCATCCTTGATATGGAGCCCGTTCAACATCTGAGAAATAGCCCAATTATATTGGGCCGACCTTTTCTAGCCACTGCAAATGCCATCATTAACTGCAAATCTGGGTTAATGGATATCTCATTTGGAGATCACAAATTATCCCTCAACATTTTCAAAGCTTCTGGCCATATGCAGGATGGGGAAGATTGTTTTGCAATTGATGTGATTGATAATATTGTAGAAACATCCCCTTCGGCCCAATTTGAAGAGGAAGAGGAGTTAATGGCTATATCAGATTTGAATAAAAGGACTTGGCAGCCCAATAAGGTTGAGCCTTTACCTGAACTCAATCTAGAACTTACTCCTCCATCTCTCCAGGTTCCTCCTCAGTTAGAGCTCAAACCTTTGCCGGAATCTCTCAAATATGTCTTTTTGGGCCCATCTGAAACTCTACCTGTGATCATCGCTACGGATCTTAACCCTACCCAAGAAGAACAACTCATTGAAGTTCTTCGAACTCATAAAGAAGCCATAGGGTGGTCAGTAGCTGATTTGAAAGGAATAAGCCCAACCACATGCATGCATCATATTTATCTTGAAGATAATGCAAAACCAAGTAGAGAAATGCAAAGGAAATTGAATCCTATTATGATGGAAGTGGTTAAGAAGGAAGTGGTGAAATGGCTAGATGCGGGTATCATATACCCGATATCTGATAGCAAGTGGGTAAGCCCAACCCAAGTAGTGCCAAAGAAGTCTGGCTTAACTGTGGTAACAAATGAAAAAGGAGAAGAAATGCCCACTAGGCTAACCACGGGGTGGAGAGTTTGTATTGATTACAGAAAATTGAACACAATGACAAAGAAGGATCATTTTCCACTCCCGTTTATTGATCAGATTTTGGAAAAGCTAGCGGGTCAGAAATATTTCTGTTTCTTAGATGGATATTCGGGATATAATCAAGTGGCTATATACCCAGAAGATCAGGAGAAAACCACATTTACATGTCTATTTGACACATTTGCATTCCGAAGAATGCCATTTGGACTATGTAATGCACCAGCAACTTTCCAAAGGTGCATGTTGGCCATCTTTTCAGATATGGTGGGAGAATTCCTTGAAGTATTCATGGATGATTTCTCAATATTCGGGGATTCATTTGAAATTTGTCTGGAGAATTTGAAAAATGTACTGGGAAGATGCATAGAGACCAATTTAGTTCTAAGTTGGGAAAAGAGTCATTTCATGGTTAAAGAGGGCATAGTTTTGGGCCATATAGTGTCTGGAAGAGGTATCGAAGTGGATAAAGCTAAAGTTAGCCTAATCGCCAATCTTCCTCCACCCACTTCGGTAAAGAAAATTCGGTCATTCTTGGGCCATGCCGGCTTCTACCGCCGGTTTATTCAAAATTTCTCCCAAATTGCCCGACCATTAACCCTTCTCTTAGCCAAAGATGTCCCATTCCAGATTGATGAAAAATGCTTGGAAGCATTTAAATCTTTAAAAGAGGCTCTGATCAAAGCTCCCATTCTCCAATCGCCTGATTGGTCTTTGCCATTTGAGATAATGTGCGATGCTTCTGATTATGCTATGGGGGCAGTACTGGGACAAAGAATCAATAAAAAGCCTGTGGTGATTTATTATGCAAGTCGTACACTTGTAGATGCTCAAATGAACTATACCACCACAGAAAAAGAATTGTTAGCTGTTGTTTTTGCTCTGGAGAAATTTCGATCTTACCTTTTGGGGGCAAAACTGATTATTTATTCTGATCACTTGGCATTGAAATATTTGTTGACAAAGAAAGATGCCAAACCAAGATTAATCAGGTGGATCCTACTCCTCCAAGAATTTGATTTGGAGATTCGGGACAAAAAGGGGTCCGAGAATGTGGTTGCTGATCATCTCTCCCGAATCATGATTTCAAATAATGAACCAATGAGAGATTCATTCCCTGATGAACACCTCTTAGCCATTTCCCACATGTCACCACCATGGTATGCACATATTGTGAATTTTAAGGTGACTGGTCAAATCCCACAAGGATGGACAAAAAATGAAAAAGATAAATTCTTCTCTCAAGAGAAGTATTATTTTTGGGAAGACCTTGAACTCTTCAAAATTTGTCCAGATCAAATAATCCGGAGATATGTGCCTGAAGAAGAACAACAAAGTGTTTTGAACTTTTCCCATAACCTTGCTTGTGGAGGTCATTTCTCCGGAAAGAAAACCGCAGCAAAGGTTTTACAAAGCGGTTTCTATTGGCCCACACTCTTCAAGGATGCTTATGAGTTCAGCAAAACATGCCTAAGATGTCAAGCTGTTGGAAATATCACTAAAAGAGATATGATGCCTCTAAATCCAATCTTAGTGGTTGAAATTTTTGATGTTTGGGGAATAGATTTCATGGGCCCTTTTCCACCATCTTTTGGATGCGAATACATCTTGGTGGCAGTGGACTATGTGTCTAAATGGATTGAAGCAATAGCCACCCGAACCAATGATCATAAGGTGGTGATGAAATTTGTACAGAAGAATATCTTTTCTAGGTTCGGATGGCCAAAGGCTATCATTAGTGATGGGGGTTCGCACTTCACTCATTCTCAATTTCGAGCATTACTCAAAAGATATGGGATTACTCATAAGCTTGCTACCCCTTACCATCCCCAAACTAGTGGCCAAGTAGAGATATCCAATAGAGAAATCAAGAATATCTTGCAAAAATCTGTTAGGCCCGATAGAAAAGATTGGTCCGAAAGGTTAGATGATGCTTTGTGGGCCTATCGGACTGCTTATAAAACTCCTATTGGCATGTCACCATATAGGCTAATCTTTGGAAAAGCCTGCCATCTCCCAGTGGAATTAGAACATAGAGCTTATTGGGCTATCAAACAGGTCAATTTTGATCTAGTCAAAGCAGGCTCACACCGAACCTTACAATTGAGCGAACTGGAGGAAATAAGAAATGAAGCCTATAAGAACTCGAAAATCTATAAAGCCAAGACTAAAGCTTTTCATGATAAATATATTGTGAGAAAATCTTTCCACCCTAATCAAAAAGTCTGGCTATTTAACTCAAGGTTGCGTTTGTTCCCTGGGAAATTGAAATCAAGATGGGATGGGCCATTCGTGGTAATTAAAGCTTTTGACCATGGTGCAGTCAAGATCATGGATCCAAAAAATGGACAGACATTTACTGTTAATGGGCAACGCTTAAAACCTTACATTAAAAACCTTCAAAATTGTCCATTGGAATCCGTGCAGCTAAGTGATCCACAATGAACATAATTTTGTCCGGCTGAAGACAATAAACTTAGCGCTTATTAGGAGGCAACCCAATCTTCTCATTTCTATTCTAATTATTCTCTTTTTCTTTTCTTTTAGAAAATTCATAAAAAAAATCCACCATGGAGAACAGAGAGAAGCCTCGTCACACCTCAGGTTGTATCTCTCCTCATCATTAATTTTTGTGCATTTCTATGCCATTGAGGACAATGTCATTCAAGTTGGGGGGAGAATCATAGTGCATAGTGAATAAAAGTTTTGAAATTTTTATCAATTTTCACACAAATTTTCAAAAGAAAAAAAAAAAAATTTTGTTTCATTTTCACACTCCAACAGAAATTCATATCTATCACACTTCATTTAGGGAATCTTGATCAAAATTGAGGTAGGAAATTGAGTAAAAGTTTGAATTAACCCCCCTCTCTACAAAGAATCACGACGGGATGATTTTCACACACACACGGTAACTTGGAAAGAGTGGAAGATCCTGAAAGTGTAGAGTTGCTGGAGTTACCCGAAGTGTAGAATTACCCATTCTATTTTTACTTTTAGGTCAAAAGAACGGAAAGTTAGGATTCGTAATAGGAGATCAAACCACTTAATACTTTAAGGAAGCGGTCATTTCGAAAAAAAAAAAAAAAAGGGGGGACAATCAGAAGCGTGAAAATCAAATAAATATGCTTCAAAAGAGTCAAATGAAGGACGGTGGCAAAAAGTATGCACCTCCCCTCAGACAGAAATAAAGAGTGGCAAAAAGTACGCACTCTCAAAGCACAAAACAATCATGCTAAAGTCCTTCACAGCAAAATAAGACCAAATCCTAAAAAAGTTTTAAGTTGGGGCGAAAACCGAAAAGCGAACCTAGCCAACTAATCCAGAGATCTCTTTTTCTATTCTCTCCCCTGGGTAATTTTACTCCAAGAGGCAGTAAAGGCAACGATATACCAAACAGGATAGAAATGAACTCCAAAAGCACCTCAAATGATATGCACAATCACTTGTCATGATTCTAAGTATTGTGGGAGGGAAAACGAAAAACTTGAATTCCAATTACCTATCATTTGCAATAGATGTCCTTTAAAAAGAAGTGTGATTCTTTTTACTGATCATGATAGTCCTAATTTTTTCAAATGATTGTATTGCTAAGGGACTAGCAATGATTAAGTTGGGGGGTGTGTTAAGTCCACGATTTTACATAAATAAACAGATCAAATTTACATAATTTGCTATCAATTTAACGGACAAAATCACATGGAATGATAAGATAAACCATTTGCGCATTCAGAATCTGAATTTTAAAATTTCATCACTCCATGGATGGAATAAGGGTAGCAATTCCATTTTCTCAGCAATTATTTAATGCGCAGTTGAATGATTTATGGCTATGAGAACTTAACTGTTATTTTATGTGAAACAGGACATGAACAAGCAGATGGCATAGTGGTTGGACCACCCGAACGTCAAGGAAGCAACCATGGTTTGAATCCTAGCAAAAGCAACATTTTATTTTCGTATTTTAGCTTCAAATGGGGCCCACATGCCAACTAAGAGAGAAAGGAGGAGGGAATTCTGAAATTCGAAGAAAGGAGGATCCATCTAAAAAATTCGAATTTCAAATCACCAATTAATGTTTTTTATGAGGATCCCCTAATCAAAGGGGACTTAATGAAAAGATTTTCTTAAAATCTCTTTTTGAAATTCAAACCCCTCATCTTTTCTATAAAACTAAGGGAGAAGGTCAAAGGGAGGGCTCTCGAATTTTTTCAGAAATTTTTTAGCTTCTCCCTCTCTCCCTGTTACGTTTTCTCTCTCCCTCTCTCAATTCTTTCTCTCTCCCCCTTCACCGAAGCTCTGTTTCTCGGTCATTTTCTCTCTCCCTCTGTTTCTCTGTCATTTTCTCTCTCCCTCTGCTTTTTCTCCCTCTCCCGCATACTCTCCCTCTCCCTACCTTTTCTTCTCCCTCTCTATCTCTCTCTTCCTTTTTCTCTGTTCCCAACGCCTGCACGCCCCGAAGCTGCTCGCCACGTGGAGGTGCGAACCTCCTTCCCGCTCAAGCCGCCGCCACGCGGCGCTCTGCGTGTGTTCGCTGGCTCTGCGTCGTCGCCCGTGCCGCCAGCATCGGGCCTCGTACGCCACGTGTCGGACGGAGCGGGTTCGGCCGCCAAACATCGTCGCCCGCGCCTTCGCACGGCCCGCCGCGCGCCACACTGCGCTCCCCGACCGCCTCGCCTGCCGCGCCGCACGGCCTGGCGTGCCTCGCCTGCCGCGCCGCACGGCCTGCCTCGGCCCGCCCGCCTCGCCTGCCGCGCTGTTGCCTCGTCTGCAGCGCCCGAGCCGCCCTGCCCTGCTCGGTCCAACGCGCCGCCGTGCCGCGGTGCTGCCACGAACCCCTGCTCGGTCCAACGTGCCAAAACGCCCACAGAAGGCTCACATAGCCCCTGTCTGCTTGTTACTGCTTCTAGTTAAGTTGTTTTAGTTATTAAGAAATTAGTTAGCATTTCTGTAATTTTCTTGGAACATTTTATGCTTTCTTATTGCAATAAAAGTGATTGTGTTAATTAGTTTCTTAGATTAATGTTATCTTGCCGGATTTATTTGCTTTACTCAATCTTAAAAAAAAAATTAGTTAACTAAGTCTTGGTGATAGATTCTAGGTGCTAATTAGAAGCATGTTAAATTATGTAATTAGTTTGTTTAAAATAGAAGTTTTTAATTGAAGCATCAAATCGGAAACCTAATTTCATTCAAAATTCAAAATTTTCAAAGTTAAAAATTCTATTTCCTTGTGGATCGACCCGATCTCAACCATGCACTACATTTTTATCTTTAATTGAGATTCGAAAATTAAGATTGATGTTATTTGTGTTTTAACGACGGCATTTAAATACGCATCAGGGCTCCACGCTGTATTCGACAGTAAAACTCACTTCGAGTGCAAAAACTTTCTTATATGAGAAAATCTTTGGCTCACTTTGTTTGTGGAATAGGACCAGAATAACCGGTATAAAAGTCCTATTCTAATTTGGTTGAGGGTATGTCTAATTCCTCTAATTCCTCCAACTCTCCAAACCTATCTGGAATATCTAATTCCCCAAATTCTCTCAATTTTACCTTTTATTTCACTCCTTATTCCACTTATTCCTACCAAATCACTTGGAATAACGCAGTGTAATTCTCCTTATTCTTGGTGGAATACCAACAATTTACTAAATCAAAATACCTCTTATTCTGGATATTTAAGAAATCCCCATAACCTTATTAGAGTATAATGAACATGTGTAACCTGTTGGCGACATATTTCGTAGCTTATTTGTGCGCTAACTTGCTGGGAAAAAGTGAGAGACAACAATTGCACATTATACATAGAGAGGAAGGTCTGGGATCGGTGGTAGTGCCCAGTGAATCCAGACTCTGGAATAACATACAAAGAACAAATAGCATACCAAAGAAGAATCAACTTTGGCTGCTTGTTCTAAGGTATTAGAATAATCAGTACTGAAGTAGTAAAGAATATATTTGGACATCTTCCAGCCAAAAATCTGCAAGCCAGTGATGCACACAACTGCACAGAAAGAAAGATGGGCAAAGCCACGAATCTGCAAGCCGCCGATGCACACAACTACACAGAAAGAAAGATCTCTATGGGAGAGAACCTAATTTTGTCTTTTGAATATTTTGTTTCAGGAGAAGCTAGCCCAGATATATAGTTGACGATGTGAAGGCAAAAGAAAAGAAAAGGTGTTAGAGAGGGAGAAACAGACTTTGTCTGCGGATTGGACCGCAATCTTTTTTGAGAAGAAAAGATGTTAGAAAGAGAGATGGGTAGAAGAGAAGACCTTAGAGAGAGAAACCTATTTTGGTTCAAAGGAGTTATTTGTTTGAGGGGGACTTTCTCTCACTTCTCGAATAGATTAGTTCTTTTAAAATTCAGAACTCTTTAACCACTTCTTAACCCTTTTATCCTCGGGCAGTTACTTTGATGTGAGAGGAATGCGGTGGGTGAGAATGTGGGTGGGTCATTGGCAGGGTAATTTCTGTCCAATTTTTTTCCCAAGAAAGTAAGAAACGCACAGAAGAGAAAACAGGGAATGCTGCTTTCTTCTTCCTTATTTTTTTAATTTTTTATCTAATAAGGTTAAAAAAAAAAAGGAGAGGAGAAGAAAGTGGGAACGGTGCCTTCTCCTTCTTCGGACAATTACCTCCACATTCCGACTTAGTAATATTAGATAGATGGTAGCTTATAAAGCGAATATGTAAAATCTCGAAAGAATATATATATTTAGGATGTGTGTTGGGGGGGGGGGTATTTTGGAATTATTTTGATTTCAAAGTCTAGTAATACTTTTGAGAGTCATTTTCAGCGCACTACATAATTAACAATAGTACAACATGTATATCCATTATAATCGTACATAAATCGATGTATAGACCTGTAGCATGATTGTAGCTGCTCATCCCTTGCATTGTACGGCCTTGGGAGTAGGTAGTTTATGGCCTTGCCTTCTTCCTTTTTCCTATCCGTCTATATTTCCTTGTTTTTCCATTCTCATCTCATGTTACCCAACTCACATCTTCCTAGGGATAACTTGGGAATCCCTTTTTCTTTTCTAAAAATATGTAAATTTATGAACAACTCTGACGACGTTTCATTACTTACGACACTTTATATGACATGATATTATAGCAATTAACTGGAACACTTATGGCCTTCGCTTGGACTCAACAGTGACCAACGAACATTAGGCAGGCCTCAAGCCTATAGTGATAAGTGATTTTTGATGGTGCAGACAGTTTTCCATGATTGCAAGATAATATACAATATATGTTGCCCTAACATATGTGATATAGTGCACAACATTACGGCGATACGTTGTAGCTAGCGTGCACGTTAAATCACAGTACTATTGTTAGTGCAAAAGCTTGTCCATGATCTGACATCTAAACGTGCTTATGGAAGTTACTAATGTGACATATATATTATACCATTTGACTTAGTTCTATCAAAATTAATTTTGATGGTGCTACAAACTCTGAAGGTGCAGCCATTGGAGTAGTGGGAAGAGATCATATATCTGGTCTTCTGCTGTTCTAAGTACATCAATTCAAGCAATCCTTATGAGGTGGAAGCTCTTGGTCTTCTGGAGGCCTTGCATATGGCTTCCCAATTTTCCTTGGGTGCAGGTGGAAGGAGATGCGTTAGTCCTCATCCAAGCGGTGGACAAGTTTAAAACTCCCCCTCGGCAGGTCAGGACCATAATTGGTGGCTGCAGAAGAATTAGGCAGGATTTGAATATTGCATCCTGCTATTTCATCTTGCAGAATAGGTTAATCCGGAATTACTTATCCGGAATGGCATATACTAAAATAAGAAGTGCTTAACTTTGATAATTCTGTGGGACCCACTGGCGGAATAAGAAGGATAAACAATTCCTAGGTCTAAGGTCGAATTGCTTATTCTCCAAATAGGTTATTCTGTACCGGTATAAGTTATTCCGTTTGTCAAAACTAAATTAAACTTATTCTCCTTTTATTCTTCCTTATTCGTCTCCTATTCTCCGATCAAAGTGGCGTGGTTCGTTGTAAACCGGCTTGCATGCGCCGGTTGTCCACACACATAGTTGTTTGGACACTTGAAAACATGATCCGTCGACTCCCCAAAATCTAGATTTTGGCATTTCCTTGGAAGGGAGCGGGTGCCGTTTTCTGCAACTCTTCCCTTCCCCTTCTCAACTGGGTTTCAACATTAAAAATTATTTGTTAACATGTTTATTTATATCTATTTAATATTATATTTATTTTTGTTTATGAACTTAAATTGGGTTTCAACATTAAAAATTATTTTTAATATATTATTTGTTAACATTTTTATTTATATCTATTTAATATTATATTTATTTTTGTTTATGCACTTAAATTCAAGACTAGACTTTAAAAATTAAAATAAAAATAATAAAAAAATCAAGGAAATGATTTTCGGGCATACAAATGACTAATTATATTTTCATATTTCTTGAAAACTTATTCCTTTGATAACATTTTCTCTATGATTAAGTTTGACGTGCAACCAAATAAACCCTTAATGAATCTTATTTTTAGGTCAAAGAAAAAAAAAAACACTAATGTGACATATTACACATTACACTAACTATGCAATATAGTGCACATGACATTTATATATCATGAAGGTTTATTGAAAGTTTTCTACACGTTGAGTGACTTAATTAGTCAAATATGTACAAGTACTTTTAATAGCTAGAGAGAGTTTAAGTTTGGGCAACATCAATATTTCCTCAAAATAAGAAAAATTTTCATATTTAATTCAATAGCATCATTTATACGGTGACTACTCCATTTTTAGGAAATCCTCCGCAAAAAGAAGTGCTTTCTGCACAGGTTTTGTCTTTTATGAAGAGAATTTAGACAAACATCCTTATAAAACAGTACATTAATTAATTTTCACTATTGCCATATATTGCAGGAGGTAGAAGTTTAACATATATCCTTGCTATGTACGAAAGGAAGGCCACATATAGTACTACTGACCATATGCTCCTTGGTTATAGAACCCAAATGACCTCCTTGCGACGATCCAAGATTGATAAAAGATGCCTCAAATGTTCCTTCCAGGTTCCAAGAGCCTAGATCTCCATCTAGTCATAGAAAGTTAAATGTGTTTATTGGGCACATATACACGAATTTCTGAATTAAATTCCTGTACATCATTAATAAATCGAAAGGTAAGAAAAAATAAATTTATTTCGACATCAGTTATTTTATTCACATACCATACGATAATATTTAATACTTCTCATTTAAACATCATATTATATATTGGAAACAAAAAAAGCTCATCTTTTTATTAGATAAACTTATACTTTAATTAATATCTATTTACTATATAATTATAGTTTTACCTCCAAAACTTTTAAGCCTCGTTAGAAAATATGCATTTGTATTTTTGCTGTGCTGTTTTATCACCTTTTGGTTGTGATGTAGCCGAAGCTATCACGACCGGATTCCGAAGCCGGAATCCGAAGAGATGGATCCGGTGCTGGGTCGGATCAGTGTTGAGGGGGCCCGACGGGGATCCGGAAGACGAAGGATGCAGAGGCGGAGCCGAGAGGTCCGAAGGCCGGCTCGCTCCGGGAAGTCGGGGCCGAGGTTCCTCCGGCGGACGGAGGGGCGGCACGAGGCCGAGGATCCCCTGTTGCAAGGGCAGCCGGCGCACGGCGTCGAGACCAGGGAGAGGAGTCCGAGGTCGGCGGCCGAGACCGACTCGGGAAGGTCGGCGATGATTCGAACCGAGCTCCTGCAGGAGGGAAAGAAGAAGAAAACCAGTCAGCAGGAGTCTCGGGCTTCAGCCCTGGAGAACCCCCTCCGACGGTCAAGTTAGCTCCTGAAGAAGATTCGATCCAGAAGGCAAAGAGAGTAGCTTTAATGCTTTTCGGACTGTAGTCCTTTAAGGGTCTCGGAGGCTTGAGGCAGCATCCTTTGAGCAATAAATAGCGGTGTATTTATAGCAAAAGATAGCGGATGGTTAACGGTGGCAGCCGATATAGGACTAAATGAGGGCTTACTGATAAACCGCCATAGTGCCTGATCCGCCACCGGAGTGGGCCGGATTCGGCTACCGGGCCGAAGGGGGTTGGGCCGCTGATGGGCCGAAGCCTGTTGGGCCTTGGGCTGCCGCGCTGTTCCCGAGCCGTAGGCTGGTGGGCCGCGGACGGGCTGAAGCCTGTTGGGCCGGGAGCGACGGTGCCGCATATGGGCCGAAGGCTGCTGGGCCGCTGATGGGCCGAAGGCTCCCGGAGGGCCTGGTACTGCTGCTGTTGGGCTGAACGGGATTTGGACTTGCTTTAATGGGCTGAATCGGATTCTGCCTCATCAGGTTGTTTGACCATTTGGTCTAATTTAGAATGAGAATCACTTGCCGCACCATGCAGGTTCCCTCGGTCTAGCAACTGCAGGAACCCCGTGGGTGACACTGCAGGTCCGACCCCACAGGGCATGTTAGACGTGCGCGCGTCGCGTCTTCACGGATTTTCCCAGTCGCCCAACTTAATTGTGCATAATGGGACTTGACTAAATTTTTTTTAAAAAAATGTTTTTATTTTAAATTAAAAACACTGCAGCTGTTTAGGATTTAAGATTAAAATTCATACCAACTATGTTGGCATATATCCTTCCAGGTTTAAATGAATATATATACAGCCGTAATATATAATAACTAGCTGAAATGCGGCAACTAATGAAACAAAGAAGACCAAAGGATCGATTTGACCGATCGAGGAGGTCACATGACTCACATTTACTGCTCGATTCAAACCCTCATAATACTCACCATTAGTTATTACGTATTAATTAAAAGAAGATGCTTACGATTTATGGAAAGGAAACGGAGGGGTCATTCATGGATGGCCAGGCTTCGAAAAAGATGTTAAGATATCCCTTCGAATCCCAAACCTCTCCATGTGTGATATCTTATCACATATCATTAATGCAGAATCCTCTCCACATTTTTATATATCGACCTTTCCTTTTTTCCTCCCTTCACCCAAAGACGCCGCCCCAGAATAATCCACAGTAATCTAGAGCTATATATATACACACATCTACCTTGTTAGGTACGTATTAGACCCTTTTGGTATTTTCTTCTCATCATCCGTCTCCCTCCCCTGTGCTAAGTTAAACTATTCAAAACCTATCAAAGGATGAGATAGAACACAGTTGACCAGTGGAAGGCAACAATCCCAACTTTTTCCGCCAATCCCTTTTGGAGAAAGGATGAAGAAGCTTTGGCAGGTTTGTTTGCGTTCTGCTTCTCGTTTCTTATACGCTAATGGTGAAGTATATAATTTGTATTCTTTTGTGAGGATGCATGGGTAGGTTTCTGTCTTCCATACTTGCTACGTAATCGACGTGAATGTATTCTTCTTTACTGTTGTTCTTATCTCAAGTTGCATATATATCGTCCCAACCCGCAAGTGATATTTTATTTATTTCTACTTAGTAGGATCAAGTCGCATCCAAAGACTTTTGTTAACCCTTTTCAATATAGGTTAGCAATTTACATTAATTATGACCTAACCAACCCCCAAACCTAAGGTACAAAACATGCGGTAGACCATGGAAGGGAGAGATTTCTAATAACCATAGAAAAAGCGTTGAGTTGAATGTGATGACCAGACTTGAACTGCCCCCTCCAAACTGGTAGGAAAGAACTGAAACTTAATTAGTTCCGTTTCAAACTTGAATTAGTGGTCGCCATGTATGCAATTGTTTGCAACCAAAGATTCAGATGTGTGGATTAATTATGGACATAATTGTATGTTATTTTTTGAATAATGTCCTGGTGTATGTTTTGGTTGTTTCGAAGATTTGAAATCTTGCTTGGGTAAAAAAAGCAGTGATTGAGAAATGCCCTCATTTTCTTCCATTGTTGAAGATTGAGTGAATTCTTGATATTCTTTTCCAGAGTTTTTGATTATTTTGATATACAATATTTGAGAAAAAAGATACTTTTTTAGGCGATTCTCGAACTTCTAGAAAAGAACTGTCATGTGTTTAATAGATAGGATCCATGTGCATTTTGGCACAACTTCTAATTAGAAGGAACTAAATTCTAGGTACCTTAATTAGCACTGTTATATAGTTGTACTTTGACTTTCAACCACAAATTGAACTTCTAGAATGAAGGAAAAATGAGTAGGGAAGATTTGATATTTGTAGGCATTCAAAATTAGTTGTAACTACTCCCACTTAATATTTTTACATTAAAAATAAAAGACAAAAGTGCCTTTCATCTAAAAGTTTTGTCAAATTGTTGCCTTATTAATCATTTCCAGCCAGCACCTAATTCTCAATGTTGTGCAATCTAAGATTTGGATTAATTTTTCAGCCGCCACATATATTCTTGGTTATACATGGTATCCTAGTTTGCCGCCCTCCTATATCCTTCTGTCACATACTGCTAATTATTTACAAGTCCAATTGGGATTACTGTTTTTATGGTGAGATGAGAGGATAGGAGATGATTATTTGGTAGAAGGTTTTCTTATCCGAACTCTACTTGGGTTAGGATTACCTCAATCTATTTAGAGAAGAGGAAATTCTTACAGTCATAAATGTGTAGCACTAAGCAACATATTCACATGGACTCGGCGACTTGGAACTCCCGCTCTCTGCCGTCCTCTTTTCCAATTACTCTTAATTTCCTGAAAAGCAAGGAATTGCTTGTCGTTTGTAAACTCATGACTGTAAGAATTTCCTTCTCTTATATTAAGATGATCCTCATCCAGTCTATCTTGCCCCAGTTTGTCTGCACTCTTCTTTTAGGGCATTGCTCTTTACCCCTTTGGGATTACATGTTCCAAAGATCAGCCTAGGAGTACGAGCCCAGTGGGCTATAGTGGGCTACCACTGTAGCGGGGCACTCAAAATTGGATATGGTCACAGTGGGCCACTTTCTGTGGCTCAAAACGAGTCCTAAGATAAGTCCGCCGTGGTCGATCAGAGGAGTTCCCCTCAAAAGGTGAGGGTTATGTCTTCTTCATCATTTCTGAACTCATGAAAAGAAAATTTCGGGGTTTGTCTGAGACATGACATGGTTGGTCTCAAATTACATGATAATGTATAAAGTTTTACAAATTTTGAAAGTCCACAAGATCTCGTTTCAATCCGATAAATCCGAATTTCAGCTTTTGGGGGGTCAAAAACCAGCACTGTCTCTTGTTTTGGTTGGGAAGATGTTAAACCGTGATTGGTGCAACGGGAGCTCGCTACCCACATATGTAGGCTTTTGACCCTTGAACGAATCGGGTAGGTAATCATAGGATGTGGACCGGATCGAATACAAGGGACTTGAAGTGCTCCAACATGACCTTGGTTGGGTATTGGCCATGGCACAGCCGGCCGGAAATCCCGGTAGTGGTTGGATCTGCTCTTCCCATGTTTCTTTGTTACTTGAAGTGGGAGTTCATTTCCTCTTTTGTATTGTCTTCTGCCAGTGCTCACCTCAAAGCTGCCCTTTTCCTTCTCTTCGTTTACCTTGTAGTACTATTCAGCTGAGATAGAGGTAGAGGTATATACTCAAAGATAGAATGCAACTTATAATTTTTGGGTTTCCAAACCTTCCAACCTTACTTCCTAGCAGTGGCGGACGTATAAATTTTGTCCAGTGAAGTCACTCTGACATAAGTTATAAGCATGGTTAGATTAGTGGAGTCTTGAATTAGATCATATGAAGTCCTTAGTCAAGTCAGTGAGATTTTGGACTAGGTCAAAGAGGTCTCGGACTACACTATTTTGAATTAAGTCAATAGGTTTGACAAAATCCTGTGGGATCCTTAGACCACATTAGATGAATGTTAGATCCGCCACTGCTTCCTAGTCCGGTCCCTCAGATTCCTATTAAGGGGACTTCAAAGTCCCCTTCACCGTGGATCTCACCCTCTCTCAACTGCACTAGGAGACTGCCCCCAAAGTAGGGCCTACCAGTTGCTACGTCCCCTATGATTAGTAGAACTGGGTTTCTCTCTCATCTACTTGTCTGGGATTACGTCGACCTTGACAACGGTTACTGATGCCCCCATGTGAGTCTCCACCATTATGCCCCTAAATTTTGCAGCTATGTTATGGCATTAGCTTCAAGAACTAAATGCCTAGACACAATGGCTTAGAAATGTTGTGTTAGCAGCCAACCGTTGTCGTTCAAGTTAAATATTGTGCCCGTTAATTCAAAATCTTAACAAATAATAGAAAACGTTGACTACATATTTTGGATAGATTTTATTATGTTCCTTAATCAATATTAGACTAACTATTCTAATATGCTCTGTCACATGCAAGTTGATTTATATTTTGTCATGTGGACAAAAAAAAAACTATGAGTACATGACCTACAAATATAAGTGTGGTTTTGCTATTACATTGAAGTTATTAAGTTATCTAATCTTAAAGATAGAGAGTAAAGAAAACTCCAACATTTAAACATATTTGATTTTATCTCCTAAACAGTGTAAGACTATTCTAGCAATCCTCAGGTTGGAAGAGTCACGACACCGCATCACTAGATCAAACTATTCAAATACAAAACAAAAAAATATAGATGGATATGTATTTATTCATGAACACCGATTGATGAATTTTTTTTTCATTTTTTTGTAAATGTATTCCTTTAAAAAATTATGTTCATCCGATTTTATTTTACGTATAACTAAATAGACCTTTGGTTACACGTAAAATATAATCAGACATAAATGATTTTTAAAAAAAAAATATTTACAAGAAAAATGAAAACCAAATTTGTCATCTGGTGCTCATAAAAATATTTTTAGTTCTTTTGAAAATTAACATTTGATCTTATCGGATGAATGCCAAAATCAGGAAAAGGAGGAATCAATGAATTAAGTTTTCCATTAACTTGAGTTTTACAAATTACTAAATAAGTGATTGTGATATACTTTTCGAAAAAAAATCCTCTTGAAACCCATTTTATGTGAAAACAAAGGAACCCTTACTTAATCTCATCCTCAACTGCATTAATATAGAAGATCCGATCGAGTTCCCGTGTCACCCCCAATTGCAAGGAATGTAGCGGACAAGGTAGTGCAGGGAGAGGGATGAAAAGATGGCCACACACATGGTCACACCCAGGACTTGTAGCAACAGCTGACACAGGAAGCCACAACTTCTGTGCCTCTATTCTCAACTTATTTTCTCTGTGGTCTTTAAGTTTCACAATCCCAAGTTCGAGATGCTGTTGAACTCGGGGATACTATAGCGATGTGTAAAGTTAGAAACAGTGTCACTACTGTAAGCATTCAACGCGTTGTATTGCGGAGTCCACGATAGGAGGAGGCAGAAGCAGACTTCTTTCACATCATTGGCCAATTGGGTCTCCGGAATGCGATGCTTGTGCTGTACGCCTTTTCAAATTGTTAATTCTAGATGCTGAGAGGAGTACAGTTGGACTACAATATGACATAACAAGCGTTTATATATGTAATTGTGATTTGTGATCAGGACGACTTGAGGTGTGAAGTTGGATCGATGACCAACAACTTCTGGGATCATATTTGGGTCACAGCGTTCATGAACTAAGAGGAAGAAAGATGCAACCTACTCACAGTTTTGAACAGCAATTATAGTGAACTTTCTGCTATATATATTAATTTTTGTGGATGTATTCCCTTTTTGTTCGTATTGGAGTTACAAACTTGAAGGGGCATACATGTTTGTATCCGATTCATGAAGCTTCAACTTAACAGTACTTTTTTATTGGAACCCAGAAGACAACAGAAGATTACACAAGTGATTTTCAAGAGCTAATGTCCTCCTCCAAAATAATTAGACCGAAGCTTGTGGAAGATACAAAAGATATGCTTCTGATTGAAACTGTGCCGAATACAGTTACCTAATTAAATGATCTTGAATGGCACAACAAAAAGGGCTTGAGAGTTTTGTCGTCCACCGCATACAGATCTCAGTCTGTAACTCGTAGTGGGTTACAAAGGGGTGAGGTGAATGGTAGTGGTCACCACTGTTGTGATAATGTATGTGTAACTCTCTAGGAATTAATTACTCGTGTATTGGGCTATATAAGTAGGTCATCCCCCCACCACTTGGACAGCAAGCGATTCACGACTATTCCAGAGTCCAAGAAGCTACTCACGCCACCTCTCATTCCCCACTTTCCTTTGTTGTGTGTTTACTGTGAGTTGAAGTGTATCCTTTTTGTTATTTCTTTTGATCTTTGTTCCATTAGCATGCAGATAAAGGATACCTAGCTAGAGCCGCGCTTCCACATCAGTACCCAAATCCCAACAGCTCCCTTGCTAATCTTAGAATCCTTAAGAAGTCTAGATCGGCTGAACTGAAAGGTCAAGCATGTGGCAAACCTGATAGTTTATTCAATGTTGGCGTTTTACTGTCCAGAGACACAGAATTGTTGGTGAGACGAATCATGCAAGGCTTATCTGATATGCAGCAGTAAGATAATATGACAGCTAGGCTTTATCAACGCATGGCCCCGGTTCTTAAAGGCCAAAATTGGTAGGTCAAGCGCCCCACCCCCTTTGCCCCTTAACGATTAGAAATCACTCCATGATCAGTTACATATACAAGTACTCGTTCAACGTTTCTTGATTCATAAAAAATTTCTCTGCCCAATGTCGAACAGTTTCCTATTCAGCTCCCAGCACTGCTGATGTTGCTCCTGTGTCTTTTGACTCTGACTCGCAGCATCCAATTAGGTAAATTTTGAATGGAATAACCGGTCTGTCCTGATGAATCCCAAACATTGTCGTGTGATCATATCTTCCCATCCTTCGCCACGATGGATTTAGTCCATTCATATTGCTGTAGTATATATATATATCTCGCTCATTCCGTTGTGTGCTGCTTATAAATCTTGTATGTGGGGTTCCTCATCTTGTAGGGGCCAGGTGACAGCTGAGAGGATTATACGTACCTTGGTGGTTTTCTAGCTCTCCGACCAAAATGGCTCTACGGAGGTCTCCTCATCTTGCAATGGAGATGCTTTATGTCCTCCTCTGGGCGCGCCTTCTTCTGCCTGTGGAGCCTGCTGTGGGTAGGAAACAAGGGGCCTGGCCCCATGAGAATGACAGTAGTGATCCCTTGGGAGCTCGGGACCTGGTGACTGACTTGCCCGGGCAGCCAGCCGTCGGCTTCCGCCACTACGCAGGCTACGTGACCGTGCACGAGGAGAATGGTAGAGCCCTCTTCTACTGGTTTTTCGAGGCTTCGTCCGATGCTGATAAGAAGCCCTTGGTGTTGTGGCTCAATGGAGGTAAGACCTCTTGCATGTTTGATATGCCTATGTGAAGCCTGCATCAATTTCCAGCGAAATATATTCCTAATGGCAGGAGTACTTAAAGGAGCCATAGATCACTTTGTTCACTGGTAGATTGATACTATATGCACCACTTTTAACTCGACCAACATACGTACTAGGATTAAGTTCCCTTTGGCCTTGACTGGATCAATAGCGTCATACACTTTTTGGCTTTTTCCACTAAACTTCTGCACGAGTACAACTATCTTATTCCAATTAAAATGGATGCTTATTGAAATTTGTTCACCTAAGCAAAGAAGGTGTTTAGTTCTCCCACAAGCAAAAGCCTAACCACCCTGCTAATTAAGATACTCTAGAGCAATCACGAATATATAGTTCTTTGACTACAAGTACTTAGATTGCATATATATATATATATATATATATATATATATATATATATATGTTTGGTCTGGAAAGAAAGGATATATTAGGGATTTGTTTATTCATTTTCCCAGCGCAGTTTTCGGAAGCTTAATTCATAAGGTACCGTACTTTGGTAAATCGTTACATGGTAAAAGAAGAACCCTCAGACGGTAAAAGCACTGTCATTATTGCGGTCGTCTTTATGTATTGATGAGTGTTGAGCTGACGAATAAGAAGGGGCCAGAGTTTGCTCATCCATTTCCTTAGTTTTCTTCTCCATTAGTTCCCTCCAGTACTATTTACTACTCTAGGAATCCGTAGGACAAGTGATTCTGAAGAAGCACCTAGCGTGCGGTTTGGCTTGGTATCTCACACCCTCCCTAATGAAGAAGACAAGGGTTCAAGAACGCTTAGACATGGTACCCTTTAATGCGATACATGCAATCTGCGAGATTAATTTATCACAGGAGTTCCATGTCTGAAAACATCACTTGTATATATATATATATAGGTAGATGGAAGAGTTAGAACCTTATGTTAAAGAGAAAAAAAATCCCTTGGAAAGGAGTGTCTAGGAAATCAGATTTGAACTCGTCTCACTACAAAGGATATATGAATATTTGTCCATGGGATTGCATAACCGAAAAAAAGGAACTTCTATAAAAGGTTTGAATATGCACTTGTAGTTTCTCCAAATTGGACAACCAAAAACGCGTGCTATATATGAGTTCTCTCTATTTCAGGTCCCGGATGTTCCTCTGTGGGATATGGAGCAACACAGGAGATAGGTCCTTTTCTGATTGATTCAGCTGGACTTGAGCTGACGTCGAATCCTTACGCATGGAACAAAGGTGCGTGCTATATGTCCCCAAAATGCACTTATATGCATAGTTATATGCATCCATTGGTAGATGTAATGATAGTTATATGATCATTAAATTACTGCATCATGTATACATACGTAGCTGGCTTGATCATGGACGAACTAATTATGAAATTATTTTGTCCATTGCAGAGGCTAATGTTCTATTTCTGGAGTCTCCTGTTGGGGTCGGCTTCTCGTACTCAAACACAACTAGCGATTATGCCCATCTTAGTGATGATTTTACAGGTGTGTATCAAAGTTACATGGCATATGCACACAAGGCATGCAGGCCAATGTGCCAGTTGCTTGTGCATGTCTATGCATGGAATTATTCAAATTATATGGAAGTACACCATGGATGTGAACATAGGAAATTTCATTTTCTACACATTAACATCTAATAGCGGATGATGAGGTCTTACTTTGTTCATTATATTGGATTGTGCTGGATGGAACGCGCGTTGATGATTAGCAAATGACACTTACACTTTCCTGCACAAGTGGTTTGAGAGGTTTCCCTCGTATAGAGATAGGAGCTTTTATATTGCAGGAGAGAGCTATGCAGGTATTGACTAGCCTCTTATTACATGTTTCTTCAATTCAACCCATGATGATCTTGATGCTTCTACAGCCCTGGCATTTATTATTTAATCGTCCTTGGATGTTTCAGGCAAATATGTCCCAGAGTTGGCTGAACTGATCTCTGACATGAACAAGGTTGATCCTACTTTGTACATCGATCTGAAGGGCTTTACGGTACGTTTCTTGAAACCCCTAGATATTAATTCCTTTGTGTTTTTCGCCTCCTATGTCATAGGGTTATGTGAATCCGCTGTGCGTGATTATGGTATAAGTTAAAACAATCTATGGACAATTTCGTTTCTAGGCATTTGTTAGGTGGCATATAATCTCTCTTAGTCATATTCGTAGTTTCTTGGTATAGTGTACATGATCTTTCTTAATTACAGTTGTCAGTTAAGGGTTGTTTGTTTTAACATAAAATAACATAATTTGAAAGAATTATTTCACTTTATGGTGTTTTCAATTGTTTAGAATGATTTAAAATAATTTAAAGCAAAATGTTGTCTGGACCTTGTCCACCCACTTGACAGTCTAATTCCCTTATTTTAGTTTAAAGCTAAAACAAGAAGATTGAAAGCAAAATGTTGTCCGGACCTTGTCTACCCACAGTCTAATTTCCTTCTTTTGTTTTACAAACAATAACCAAATAAATATTCTTTGATTCTAAAACAAGAAAAATTACTTGTTTTAAAACCGGTGACCTTGAAATCGGTTATTTACAAAGTTTTACGTTAAAACGCAGCATTAACCCATGGTTAATCACGGTTAATCACTTAATTGCAAGTTCCTGAATCCAGGTGGGTAATCCTGAAACCTCCGACGGCCATGATTGGCAAGGTATGGTGGACTATGCTTGGAGTCATGCTGTGGTCTCGGACCAGACCCACGATATCATCATAAAAAACTGCAATTTCCACAGCACTAACCCATGGAACAACACGGACTGTTCCCAAGCTGTGGACGAAGTTCTGAGGCAGTACCATGAAATCGATATCTACAGTCTGTACACTCCGGTCTGCATCAAAAACTCCACGGGACCAGCTCCCACTACGCGAATGTTCTCCAGGTCCTCCTCAAAGATGGTAAGCATGATCTTACGTACTTCTCTGACATGCATATCTTGCTTGAGCAGAAACTATTTCTCTCGCCTTCCATGTTAAGGGGAGTGTGTAAACACATATATATAACGTTCTTCATAATTAAAAAGGATATTTGTGACGTCTTTTAGCAGATGCCCAGGGTAATGGGGGGTTATGATCCCTGCCTTGATGACTATACAGCGTCCTTCTACAACAGAATAGAGGTTCAAAAGGCCCTCCATGTGAATAGTGGACTCAAACCTAGGAATTGGACAATATGCAAGTAAGTTGATTCACACAGGCAGGACTACCTATATGTTAGTCTTTCCTACGTCCTCTCATGCAAAATAACTGCTTGTACTGTTGTGATTGCAGCGAGGAAATCTTCCATGGTTGGGCCGATTCCAAGCCCTCTGTCCTTCCCATATACAAGAAGCTTATTGCAGCTGGACTTAGGATTTGGGTCTACAGGTAAACTGACATACTCATCAATGCATGCATACCCACAATTGCCTATATTTTGCACATGATTACAGACAAAGTTAAGTCTAACGTAAGTTCTTGAGCGTCTTGGTGCTGTCCCTGTTTGATCAGCGGAGATACGGATGGAAGAGTCCCGGTCCTGTCCACAAGGTACAGTCTGAATGCTTTGGGCTTACGTACGGTCGGTTCTTGGAAGCCATGGTATCACGATCGACAGGTAGATCATATCTCCTGTAATCTTTAATTTCTTGGCAAATGTACGCACATACAAGCACACTCTTTCTGCACGTATATGTGGCTGGCTACTAATCGTTTATATCCAGGTGGCCGGCTGGTTGCAAGAATACGAGGGCCTCATATTCGCTACATTTAGGGGAGCCGGCCACGCTGTGCCGACGTTCAAACCAAGCCCCTCCCTGGCGTTCTTTGCGTCATTTCTTGCTGGAGTGCCTCCCCCACTTCAGCGTTAATGAAGCATGTTATACAACACAATGCATTCCCCCTAGACTCAACTATACTATACAATATCCTCGCTTACATGTGGATGTCAATTAATGGTGCAAATGTCAGAACGATGTACTTGCATCAAAGAGTGTGTTACTCCTTGCACCTTCTTGAGCAGGCCTTACCATTGTCCTAGAAAGACGTTGTTAGCTAAGGAGTTGGGTATTATATTGCTCTCGCTTCACCCGGTCGAGAGGGTGCAAAACCAAAAGCTTTAGCACCTAGGGATCTAGGTAAAGGCTCGTGGTATTTGCTTATTAACCAGGAGAAAGATCAAAAACTTTTTATCATAATGAAGTTATTAGATTATCAGATCTTAAAGTTCTAAGATGAAAAGTGCAGAGGACTCTATTTTTAAGTATGTATATTTTACTTATTTCTTAATCAATGTTACATTATCCTAACGTACATCCTCATATGCAAGACAGGGTAAGTTTTATCACGTGATAATAATAAACATTAGTTGCATGGATGACAATCATAAATATATACTTTGATGTTGTGTTGAAATTATTTGATCATTCAAATCAAAAATTTTAAGTAAAGAGTGAAGAGGATTTTGTTATTTTAAATGTATTTTGCTTTTTCTTCTAACTAATTTGGGACTGTCCTAATATATCACAATGGAAGAAATAGGTCCTTTGGTTCTCTTTCAGGGCAAGCCCTACTTTGTGGATAATTCCTTCAAATTGTGAAGTTCCATATGGGACACAAAATATAAGCTTCGAATAAAGGCAGATAGTATTGTGATACTCTTTGTTATCTTATCGGCGTGCATTTCTAGCCCTATGTAGAAATGTCAAGCATACATATAGATTAGGACATCAACATGCATATGATTGTTAATTAAGTATTGCTGATTTCTTCCTTCATCCTCCTTGTTGTCATCGAAATTTTGTCAAGTCCAAGGCCAAGAGGAACTAGTGGACCAGCCTGTTAAAGGTGCGAAAGGGGCCTGAACAGGGGAAGGTGAGAAGAGAACATTGAACCCATGCTTTTTTGGCCCACAGCTCCATTTTCTTAAAAAATGCCAAGTGCCATTTAGGCCCAAAGGCTGGTGGGCCGACCCCTGGAGAAATGGGCCCTGCAGAAAATTTAGGTGGACTGCCCATGTCTCACACGTTCCCCCTATGCTTTCTGCCCAAGAAATGGGATGAAGAAGAAAATGGGTGTTTTGTATTTATGCCCAAAAGGCCTCTCTAAGAGAAAAAAGGTAGAGAAAAGTCAATAGGAAAGAAACAAATGCTTTCACCCTATTTGCTGCCCAATGTTTATGACATATTCCCCTCTTACCCTCCTAGGGAATAATGTCCCTTTTGTCCCCAAAAGAGGATGAGAACCAAAGCTATAAAAGAAGGGGGTCTGTCCCACGAAGAACTTGGAGACGGGGGGAAAGAAGAAGGAAAAGGGAAGAAGAAGAAGAAAAGAAGAGAGGAAGAAGAAGATATGGGGAAAGAGCTCCATCTTTCCTTCTCAACCTGTAAGAAGAAGAAATGGGGAAAAAGCTAAAGGTCTTCATAGAGCTCCTAGAATTTCTATATCTTTCAGCATATATACATGTATTAAAGTTTGCTCGGTTTCTTTTTTCTTTATCTTATTAGGTTTTCCCCTTGTAATGGGTCATGGTTTCGGCCACAAGAGTACCTGAGAGACCCTTCCACCTAGTAGAGTTGGACTTCCGAAAGCACAAACCCCTCAACATTTGTCATTTAAGAGACACCTTTCTTATGTTGAAATCCAAATATGCATTTTACTGACTTTTTACCAAAATGTGTTGGTCATCTCCTTTGAAATTTGAGTGAGGTATGGTGAGAAGTTGCATTCAGTAATGGTTCAGGTATTTCTCTAAGTTTTAAACCTTTTTGTGATGTAATTAAGAAAGTATATGTATCCATTTTTTAGCTCTAGTTAAAAAACCAGTTTGCGTACTTGAGTCTGTGCCTTTGCTAAATTTGACTATAAGAATGATTTAAATCCATTTTTAAATCTGTTTGAGACACTTTATGTCTAGGGTGACCTCCCTTTATGCCAAGGATGATATTTAAAGACTTTGATTCTGGTCTCTCCGATGTTTAATATCAAAATTAATTATTAAGTTAGTTGTGAAGGAATAAATAAAATAATTATAGAAGAATATATGTTCAGAAATACTAAATTTTTTTCTATGAATATTAAGTTAGTTGTTCAATAAATATTAAACATTCAGAACCATTATATCTAGAAATATGGATTGAGAGAAAAAACTAAAAAGTGTATTGAAGGTTATTATTATTATCCTATCAGATTATCTTAATAAATGTTCTGTTGAAATATGGATTGAGAGAAACATGAGAGAGAGACTGGTCCCGTTAATAACGAAATTAGTTATTATTATCTTATGAGATTATCTCAGTAATGATAATAAATATTAAAATTTATTATTACTATCCTAATAGATTGTCCCAATATCAACAACAACAACAACAATAATAATAATAATATGAGTGAGAAAAGTGATTTAACAACGACAACAATAATAACAATAATAACATGAGTAAGAAGAGTGAGACAGAGACTAGTCTCGTTAATGATAATAATAATAACAACAAAATTAGTAACACTTTCAAACATAATAATATTAATATCAAAATTAGTTATTATTATCTTATAATACTATCTCTATAATAATAATAATAATATATCAAAATTAATTATTATTATCTCAAAAGATTGCAACAACAACAACAACAATAATAATAATAATAATATAATAGGAGAAAAATAAGAAAGAAATATTAATAGAGAGAAAAAAATATGATAGAAAAAAAGAGATAATAATAATAATAAATTACTTTTAGAAAATAATAATAATGTCAAACTTGGTTACTATTATCCCATGAGATTGTCTTACTACTATTATTATTATTATTAAAAATAGTTATTAATTATCCCAAGAGATTTCAACGAGGAGGACGACAACAACAACAATATAATAAAATAAGAGATAAAAATATTAATATAGAGAGAGAAAAATGTGAAAGAAGATAAAAAGTGTTAGTAATAATAATAATATTAAAATTAAAATTAATTATTATTATTATCATATAAGACAGCTCCGGCTCTATTAGGACAGAATCACCTCTGGTTGATTGTTGGGCCTTGGTATCTGTTGGATACTGGCTACTTTTCTGAATTTCTTGTACGTGTTGTCTTTTGCCTCCTACTATGTTTACTGTGCTGTTTCACTTGTCATCTGTTGTGTTGTATGCATGTGCACCCTTTCCACGCTGACACTGCCCAGAAGCCTATTATGTATAGGTATTTACAAGTGACCGGGGTTCTAATCGGAAATATGAGATAATTCTCCAAAGATGGAGATAATTCTGGAACGATCGATGGGTCTGCCTAATTAGGCGATTCCAGATCTGTCTGATTTCTGGAGAAGTAATCCTCACATGCCAGGAGATAAAGATCTCAACAAGCCTAGGGGACTACATGGTTGGAAGGTTTTTAGGCCCCAACCAGAATCAAACTTGAGACCTGCCTTTTGCAAGAGAAATGGTGAACCAACTGCCCTAGGCAGCTGGTTCATTGCGAACTTTCTTTTGTTTAGTTAATGGAAGTACTTTCGTGATAAAGAAAAAAAGACAAATGCGTGTGGGGTTATATGACATCCTTCGCAATCAAAAATGGAAACTAAACAGCTGAAGACATATACATGCTCCAGTGCTCCTAGTGGGTGGATTAGATTGCTAGATATTTAGAGTCATCTCACAAGTTTGATTGACAAAATGTCACATTAGTGATCGTAATTCGGAGGGCGATAATGTAGAAGAAGCAAGATCTTTTCCCCGGCTTATCCTCCACTCACGTGGACTAGGCCATTGGGAGTAAAATTGGTAGACTATTATTTAGTCAGTTCCAACACTCTCTTTCACGGTTAAGATGGGCCATAAAAATTAGATAACAGAAAGTAACACAAATTGGATGATAAATTGAAAAGATAAAGTTGGACTAGGTCTTTGTTCTGATACTATCTTACAAATCACAAAGTTCGAGACCTGAGTTTGAAGGGCGTATGATCATAAGCACTAGTCACAACTAAAATTAACTGATATTAGATTATTATATAGTTGCTTCAACACTTTTCATGAGCTTTCCAAACACTGCACCGTGGATCCGTTTGATTTCACATGGAAATATTACACCCATTTTTGGATGATAATCGAAAATTATGATAGATTAAAAAGTACCATGTGTGTCAACAACAGCACTTATCATGTATCGGCCATTCTCCTGTGTGCTAGAACGAGAAATAAGCAATATGTCGACAAGCATATGAAGATGTATTTGGAACAGCCTATAGTTAGAAGTATTTGTGAACTTCTATAAATTCAAATCGAAGTTTCTTTTTCATGAACATAAGATTTTATATCTTATAAGAAGCAATCTATGTACATAACTTTATGTCTTTCAACCAAAAGTTTTCAATCGTAACTTCTTTTGTTATAAAATGAGGAAAAAAATTTGGTTCATGCGAAAATCCAAAATTAGTCATAACCAAAGTTATTCAATTTCTTCCATGTGAAAAAGTTGAAGCATAACTAACTTCCACGTAAAAACTTTTGCCAAATGCATCTTACTATTGTTAGATGTTACATCTTCGATCCCGCAATCCCCATGATAATATTAAAGGACCCTCATGCTCCCCTTGTCTTTTGTTTTATGAGGTCCCATTCCTTTAAGATCACTCACGTGAAGAACGTCGTCTGAATCTCCATGAATGGACGTTGGAAATTTGCAATTTGAAAGTGTTTAGTTTTAAGACCATACATAGAGTGCTTCGAAGACATACAAAAAGTAAAGAGACCATAGAGTACATTGACTAACAATACACAAAAGAGTAATATTTGCTTCAATGCCTCGGGCATTGTAATCCACTTGGATTGTAATGCCCAAGGTACAATAATGTTTAGTTTTAAGACCATGTAACTCTTGACTTGTGCGTCTAGACTGTCAGACACCCCTAGACATATGCAATTAGACTGTAGGAGAGTATATGCATCATTTACTTTCAAAATATTGTGCACAGTGCACGTACGGCTTGATTTCATGTGTCTGGGGGTTTTAAGCAGTCCAGACGCACAAGTGCAAACGATCCCGTTCCTCTAACCATAGCATGCTTTGATGACACAAAGAAAAAGCAAAACAAAAAAAAGAGACAATAGAGTACTTTGACTATGAATAAATAAAAGAATAATATTTGCTGCAATCCACGTAGATTATAATGTTCAAGACACTACCGTCTGATCCACTTGCTCAAGAAGGATATGAGTCAAATTTTATTTTTTAAAATTTTTAAGTTTTTTTAGAACGTTTGATTAAGATCGGATGGTATCATTGACTTTGGTCTATCTTGAGATTATTGTATGTTTTTTTTTGAAAAGAAAATTACGCACAAATTGAGTTGAGTATTAAAAGTTTTTTTTCAAATATATAGTCAACTCAAGGATGTTAGAAAACGTACCTTGCCGCGGCAGCCTTGTCGTAACAACTGGACAAAAATTTCTTGTAGCAAGTAAGAAGCCCACGTCCTCACCCTCACGTTGCAGCAGCTATGATGCTGGAGACACACGAACAACAGGTAATAGCAACAATAGATTCATGCATGTGCTGCCACGCGTGAATAGAGAAGAAGATGAAGACGTGAATAGAAAAAGAGGAGGTGGAGAATATAAAATTATATTCTCTTATATTATGTTACATGTGTTAGACACTAGGCCATATATATAGACCCATGATTAAACTAGATAAACATAACCTCCATCACAAGATAAACTCTAATTCATTATCTAGATAAATACGGTAACATATAATAATCGTACATGGACTCTTAGATAAACATGAAATCAAATCATGACATTTTCTAAACCAATCTAGATAATCACGATTTGAATTATCTTTCAACATCTTCCCTTAATTCAAATTTTTCCATGTCAAGTAACTTTCGTAACTTGATGAAAGTCTCTGACTTCAAAGGTTTTGTAAAAATATTTGTGACTTGATCTTCACTTCTGCAATAATGTAACTCAATTTCTTTGTTCTTAATCAATTCCCTGATGTAGTGAAAACGAACTTCGATATACTTACTTTTTTCATGAAAGACAAGATTTTCATCAGTCACCTTAAAAAAATTTAAATAATCTAAGAAAAAATTAAAAATGAAAAATTAACTCTCAGCCGCTGCACAGTGGATCAGATAGCTGTGCCTTGAGCATTGTACCCTAAACAAAGACCGTACACTGCAAAGAAAAGAACGAGATCGTCTGAATTTGTGCATCTGCACGGTCTAATGATCCTAGACGTATGAGACCAAACTATACCAAGATATATGAGACCGTTATTTTTGAAAACGACGTACAAAACAAGTAACGATTCATATGTCTGAGAGAGTTGGCCGGTTCAGACGATCTCTTACCCCTGGGAGAAGGGGCGGGCGACTGGGAGTGGGTAGCTGAAGCGTGTAGAAGGGGACCACTGACGTTTTACCTGTCCGCTGTTCGCGTGGGCTCACCGGCACGAGTTAAAATATGGGTCGTCAACGCGACCAGGTAGATCCAGCGTTGGATATTAGCCGCTGGGATGGACCACTGATAGGGCACCTATTAAATATATATAAGTATTTAACTGACAAAAATATATATACTTAACTCATATACTTAACATAAATATTGTTTAATATATACAATTAAATATATAGTTAATTAATTAAGTATGTAACTAATATAGTTATGCTCCTTAACTATAACTAATAAATATATAGTTATACTAAGTAAAAATATTATATAACATAGTTATATAATACATATTCTCATGTTTAAACAGTTAAGCATATTAGTTAACTATATATTTCACTATACCAGTTAAACACTTATATATAGTTAATTGTATATTTAGTAACATTATATTTAGTTAACTATAACTAATATATTTAACTTAGTTTATATATTTAGTTAGGTATATTTAACAATTTTATACTATATATTTACTTAGTATAACTATATTTTACTGTATTTATACTATATATTTAAGTTGAATATATTAGTATAAATATACTTATACTAAGTAAATATATAACATAAATATTGTTAAATATACTTAACTAAATATATTAGTTAAATATATTCGTATATTAGTTTAAGTAATTAACTACCTATTTACCTATATTAAACTTAATTAACTCTATTTATGTTAAATACTATATATACTTAATACTTACATAATATACATTTTAGGTAGTTAATTACTTAACTAGTATAACTAATATAATATATGTAAATATATTATAGTTAAATATAGTTCACTTAACTATATTAGTGTATGTATGACGTAGTTAACTTAGTATATATAAGTATTTATTTATAAGCAAATTACATCTTTAAAAATTTAAAATTTTAATAATATATCTAAAACATATATTATCTATACTAGTAATTTTATATATTAAAATTAATAGTTTATCAATTTTTTACGTATTCTTTAAGTATAATATTTACACCAATAATACTACATATATATTAAAATATTTTAACCAACTTTACTAATATGAATATTAAAATTACTCTTTTTTTTAAAGTAATATTACAATTATTCATTCGAGTATATATTTAAGTATATATTTTAAATAAACTTTTATGCAAAATACTCCAAAGTCCTAAGTTCATCACCTTTGGTTAAGAATGTGACAACGTGGATGTCGCCTATATAAGAGAGATAGAAGTCCTCAAATATAGTAGATCTGTATCGTGAATCAATAAGGTGCATTACAAGTATCGGTCTGATTTTTGCAGAGAAGTGTTTAACTAAGAGTAGTATAAGGATGGGTGACCTTTCGGAAAGTTTCCCTTTTCAAAGTCAATTGCTTCATAAAATAATAAAATAATAAATAATAAAGATTATTTATATTTAGTGACATTTTTAGATTTTAAGATATATATAAAAATAAAAAACATTATTAGCAACGGCTACGTTCCTTACTGTCTTAATATTATAATTTTTTAAATAAAAAAATATTATTAGTGATGATTTCCCTGAGAGCGATCTCTAATATTCCATTATTAGCGACAGTTTTCCTACTAGCCATCGCTAATAGTCTAATATTAGTCATCACTAATCAAGGCTATTAGCGATGACTATTAGATAATTCGTCACTACTTATTTGCGACCGGACTTTTTGAAAGTCATTGCGAATACTCCGATTTTTACTAGTGATTTGGATATCATTTATCATTTGCCGCCCTAATTATCACCCTCCTCCAAAGTATTATTCTCTCACATCTATGAGGGTTGATGTTTTTAATATTTATGATGATTTTTGAAGGATCTCAATACTGTAAATACCGTGCACAAGTTATTGATCGACATCTCTCATCAATAGTTTTTTTATATATATGAGAATAATCGAATTCATCTTCGTTTAAGTTCGTAGACGGTGTTGACTCCACACTGTGACAGTTCCACTTCAACTTATACTATATATTAACATGTCCTTAATATAGTCAATATCACTGTTTTGTGAAAGAGTCTCTAAGAAAGTTTCACCACACTGTTAGTAAAGATAGTATAACACTTATAATTTAGGTAGGGATCATCTCTCTTAGGTGAGGCATCTTTTTGAAGGCAAAATCTTCAGGCCCATGAAATAAATTGAAATATCTCGTGCCCATTCATTGCAATAGAAAAATGCCATCTCTGGGAACCCCCCTGTGTCGCTCACATTTGTACACTTAGGTCATTGAAAAGTTGTTTCTATGGACAGGAAACTAAGATAATTCTATCTCGATTGTAATGAACAGAAATTAATGCTTATAGGTTAAGAGTCCATCTGTCCCGTCCACGCAGAGACGAGCATCTCCCTTCCCAAGCATGAGTCTACGTATTCAAAGAAAAATATTATGCGTCCTCTATGTTAAACCAAAAATCCTCACGTATCACTATGGCTCAATCAATACTTCTTAATCTCTTCATTTCATTGAGTTAACTGTTAGTGCAGTTGCCTTCACCATTTGTCGCTCACTTGAGAGGTCGAAATCCTAATTGTTTGTACATGCTTATACATATCCGGCCACTGTACCACTCTTTAAAAAAATTTGTCTCTTATATTTCATTCGGAATGAGAAACTACGGATTTGAGAATTATTGAGAATAGAATATCCCTTCTTCAAAAGATCGTGTAGTCTCACTTGTGTACGGAAATATCTCATTTAAGAGAATATTGACTAACAAATACTTGACTAGCAGCTGGTTCGTTAAAGGCCCATCTTGTGCATAGAAAAATACTGTAAAATCTCAGTTTTGAAATTATCAATTTTAGAATTAGTAAACATAAAATTTCTGATTTTAAAATCATTGGTTTTGGTTTACAATAATTTTAGACTATAAAACAAAATTAGTCAAAAAAAGAAATTTACAAGTCAATTTATTTTAAGATATAGCATTTTACGATGCACCAAACATAAAAAAGAATACCAAGAATTGATTTACAGTAGTTCAAACACAAAGAAAACACTATTTTATGACTGTTTAAGGCATTTTACAACGCAATAAGGACACCTAAAAAAGAAAACAGTGGAGTTACTATGCCTACTCCCTTTAAGTTATGCTAATTGTACCATCGCTGACAGTTGCGGAAACGGAAATAAATGTTTTTATTTTTCGATTTTGATAATAAAAAATTATATCCATTTTCGATTCCTATAAATTCAGAAAGTGCACTTTCCGTTCCTGATTCATTTTCAATTCTAATATCGGAAATGGATATTATTTTTGATAATTATCGGAGATTGTTAATTTCTTAATTTATTTGTTTACAACATGTAGAATGAAGCCTAAAAATATAACTAACAGGCTCTATTACATTAGATAATGATCAATAGGATTAAAAGCAACGAGTGTAACTCCATATCTATAAACTTACATTTAAAAATATGTTATATGCATTAAACTCCACAACTAATTGTTAAAAGATACTTAAAAAAAAGGCTTTCAACTGAATATCATTTCAAAATAAAAAGAGTTGGTAAATGAAAAGGACAACAACCTGATTTGCGGGGCCTCGGAAGATATCAACAAGAGTTTGCAGAGATTCCATTTGCTTGGTGGAGAGCTGGTTCACGTTTGAAGCATTTCTACTCACAGGAAATAACAGTCAGCATCAAACACAGAGAAATCCCGCAAAACAAAAAGCTAGAATGGTTTGAACTGTATACTTTCAACTTCAAGAACGTGATTACTCAAAAATTTCAAGAGAACTACCTTAGATAATCCTCAAAGATGCGTCAAAAAGAAAATTTCAGCTCGTACCTTTTACAGAAACATACGTCGAAGAAGGAAATACCAATCTGTCCCGATCTCACCTCCCGGCTTATATGTTTGATCGAGTAAACGAGGACCGCCACGATCACCCAGAGAGCAAAACCAGCGTCAAATTACTGCACGTCGAGAAATTCGAAATCTACAGTAAACACAGGACGAACAAAACATAAATATCAACAACAAAAAATAGAAAAAAAATTAGCAGATTTCTATGGGACATGGTAGGATTGGTACCCGCTTGAAGATGGAGCAGCGATACTTACCGGAGCGGACACACAGAGCACTGGCAATGGGTGCTAAGGCTCGGCAAGGGATGACAATGGATAGATGGGAGTTCGATTTGGCGGACTGCCCTCTGACGGCGAACAGGAGGCGTGGCTGTCCGACGGAGGGGAGTATTGTAGGATCTACTGTAATAAATCGATTAATTAGATATGTGTGGTTAAACTATGGGGAGCATTGCAAGGAAGTACATTAAGGAAGCATAAGTTGCATTTTTTCAGAAAAAAAAAATCCTATACTTATACATGTAACGACCACAACCGTTCTTCGCTGGGATGGTTTATCTTTGTATCCTCAATTTCTTTACATGGTATCAGAGCTTTTTGCTTCACAGCCTTGATATATCCTTCTTCTTTCTTTGTTTTTTTCTTTCTTCTTGTTGCTTGTATGGCTGAGATCTGGACTCCAGTCGATGGCGTCTCTTCGTCCCCGCTTCTGTCTGCCATGGCCCCAACGTCCCTCTCTGGTTTACCTCCTGGCATGCCGTTTCCCTTTCTCTCCACCACCGTTGCCGCCATTCTCGCTCTCGACGACCCTTCCAAACGGGTGAACTTGATATTTCATTGCTCTTTTAAGTCAAATAATTATTTCATACTTGGAAGCACATTTAAAACTCAAAACATGAGGTCTTCGTATCTTGTTGACATCCTCATCGATCTCATTCCTATAATTCAAAGTAGTACATCTACGAGGACTTTGAAGATGATCCCATGCCAGTCCAGGCGTTGACATTGCTGTCCTGAGTTACTGCATATGACGTCGGCAACAGTGACGACATGGGAGTGGTGTGGACTGAGAAGAGGTTCGATTTAGTGAGCTCGACCATATCATACAGTCAAGCGTCATAGTGAGAGAAATTTTTTTATTTTTTTATTTTTATATTTTAATAAAAAATAAGTAAATAAACCACATGAATGTGGAAAGACAATTAAATTGCTCCAAGTGGAAGGATTAACCACAAGCGTGGCATAAGAAATGGAGGATTAAAACCAAGCTTGAGGTGGACCAGGGAGCGATGGAGACGGGCCAGGTGTGTGGTGATCCGAGCGCCGCGCGGGCAAACGTTTGTCACGTGAGGCAGTCCCTACCTGCACAGGACGGTGCAGAATCTTAGCCGCCAGGAGTCTGGATCCTCAGTACTCATTGGGGGAGGGGGGTGGAAGTAAATGCAGGGGGTCCAACAAAGATCTTTTTTTTAGAGGATCCGGACACCTTCTGTGGAGTTAGATTCTAGTTGCTCTTAGAATTGGCTGCCCGTATTTTAATTAAAGAAAAATATTTTTTTTTGGTCCACTCAGAGTATCTTATATGATCATATAATTTGATCTCAGATCTTATTTCTGATCAAATTTTAATTTTTCATCTTTTATTATTATTATTATTATTATTATTTATAATAAAAATTTTATCCTTTTAAAAATCATTTGATGCGAGATAAGACTGCAGGAATATGTAAAAAAGGTTGAACCAGACCCAAAAAATTTAAAAATAAATAAATAAAACACCGAACCCACTGCCGGTGTAAGAAGGCTTACTCTTAGTTCACCCCCACCCTTCCCCTGCGCCGTCTATAAATTACGTCTTTCACCACCATGGAGTGTGCACTCCACCCAGGTTGCTGGTTTAGTTTTGCTAGCTACCAAGAAGAGCTAATTGCTTAGGTACTTAGTAGTAGTAATAGTAGTAATGGAGCGTGAGAAGGAGATGTTCACCACCATGGAGTCGCTCATTAGCAAGATCAAGCAGGGCATCCAACTGTTGGCACCGTCGTCGTCGTCTTCTTCCTTGCCTCCGTCGAGCTCTTCTCGAGCACTAGTGTCACCCTCGGCGTATAACACGGCGTGGGTGGCCATGATGCCGCACCCCGACCACCCCGGCCGGCCCATGTTCCCTCAGTGCCTCCGCTGGGTTCTCCGCAGCCAGCGGCGGGGCGGCTTCTGGGGGCAGACGGACCACCGCGGCGTCCCCACCCTGGACTGCCTCACCGCTACCCTCGCTTGCATGGTTGCCCTCAGGACCTGGTCCGCCGGCAATCCACACTGCATTGAACAAGGTGCGTACATATTATAGCCAACGTAGCACGACAATTTTAACTTTGGGTGATTGAATTTGTACTAAAATTAGATTGAACAAAAATTAGGTGAAAGTATTATGAATTTGAGTTAAATCTAAATTATCACTTAACTCAACTCAACCCCGCCAAATCCTACATACGGTACACATATTAACTGACCACCTCCTTCTTGAACACTTCAGGCTTGGAATTCCTTCACGCTAGCACCGGGGAGCTCCTGGCGACACACTGCGAAGAAGGAGGCGGCGTTCCGCGCTGGTTCGCCATCGTCTTCCCCGGGATGCTGGAGGTGGCGGAGTCCCTGGGCGTGGACGTCTTCCGGGGGGACTTCTTTCACGTGGTGGAGGGCGTCTTCGAGCAGAGGAGACAAATCTTTGTCGGAAGGTAATTAAGCAACAACCTCGCCGTCCAGTTTCCTTTCTTTAACTTCCTTCGTATGTCCCGCATCCCTCCGCGTGGTCTTACTTATTCGTTTAGCTGACGTGCGTCTTAAAGCAAGCAAGGCCTTGGGGGTGGCCGCTGCAACTTCCCCCATTGAGTCCTACCTGGAAGTCCTGTCGACGGATTACGCCGGCGTGGACTGCACCGAGCTTGTTGGTGCACGACAAGGAGGCGACGGGTCACTCTTCCGATCGCCGTCAGCGACCGCATTCGCCTTCATGGCCACGGGAGACGAGCGCTGCAGGGCCTACCTTGAAACCATGATTGCGGACGCATCACTGGGCGGTGTTTCACATGGAGTTGGAGGTGAGCAAGGGGCCCATCCTCATGTTGATACGTAGCTTTCGTCTCAACAAGCAAACGAACTAATCTCTCTCTCTCTCCCTCTTTCTCTCTTATACATGTGTGTATGTACAGTTCCTGCGGTCTATCCCCTCGACGACCAACTCGCAAAGCTGTTCATGGTGGACATGTTGGAGCGACTGGGAACACTTCGTGGAAGAGATTGCCGACATCATGGGTGATGTCCACAGGTAGGAAGATAAGAAGTGGACGAGAAAACAAATCACCAATACAACTTATATATATATATACATATAATATAATGTTATCCAATTCGTATTTATCTGAATATACTCTATTAGAAAACTTTCATCTTGATTTCATAAAAAAAATTTATTTTATATATATATTTAATCAGACAGCTTTAATTAATTTCAGAAAATCAGATAATAAAAATTAAAACTCCAAAAATGGAGATCATCCCCAAAAAAATTATTTGAATATTTAAAAAATTAATTTTATATTTTTTTTTTTATCATGAGGAGGACAAATATTCAAGTTGGGGCACATCTAACTGCATCGTCCAGCGACTCTAATGTTCGCCCTTTTGTCGGCCGTCCCGCCACGTGCAGCAATTGGACAAGGCGGCAAGAAGTAGAAATTTTTGAGAGAGAAGCGTCGCTGCAGCTCTACGAGGATGCTGTGGCGTTTCGACTTCTAAGGATGAATGGCTACCACGTCTCCCCAGGTAAGAAAACCAACTTGACTGGTCTTGCATGCGCCTGTCAGACTCCGTGTGGATTACACTCGTCACCTTTTTGTGGGATTTTCATTTTCTAACCTTCCAATACTTTCGATATTACAAATCAATCCTCTTAATCTGACAATTTATAAATAAATTTTCACAATCTCAAATGTTCTGACACAAAAACTCTTTCAATTTGAGGCACTTTTACGTAACACTCCCAAATACTTTGTTGTAACATTCAACCGGTATACACTAATTCACAGAAGATTGTGAGATTTTATAAATAAATAATTGTATCAGATGATTTTTTTTGTAAATATAATATAATTATAGGGGTAAAAGTTTAAAAATATCATAAAAGAGTAAAATAGAGAAGAGCTGAAAATTAAATTGGATGGGCCCTTCGTTTTAGCTCTCCGAATGTAGGTGGTGCATGAGATTGAGAATTGTAAGAGTTTCCTCCTCTCTATGCATTGAGGTCATGATGTGCTTCCTAGTTATTCCTTTTATTTAGCGTGTACTGGCTCTCCAAAATTTCGCCCCCATGCAGTTAAATGGGATCCCTTGAACCTGGATCTCTTAGACCCTTCCCTCCACCCTTTTAAGATCAATTAAAGAAGTGGTCAGAAAAAAAAAAAGATAAAAAATAAAAAAATTCATGACCTTTAATCATATATATATATATATACAAAAGAGTCCGGAGAATTAGAGTCCCGCCATATCTCCCATTAATCTATCCTGAAGGCTTATGGGGATGGACACTATCACTACTTCAAAAGCATGTAGTATGTAAGTGGCTAAAGGAGATGAAATCTGTCGGTGACCAATTTCAGGTAGGCTCTGCTGGTTCCTACACGACGAGGGCACGAAGCTACACATGGAGAAGAACTACGGCTGCTACCTCAGTGCCATGCTCAACGTTTACAGAGCGACGCACCTCGCTTTTCCAGGAGAACAGGATCTTGAGGAGGCCAAGAGCTTCGCCAAAAGGTTACTGCAGAGGGGGGCTCTGCTCTCTAAGAACTCAGAAGACGGCGTCGTAGTCTTCATGAACTTCCAAAGACAGGTACTACACGACCTGCATGTTATACTTGACGTCCATACCGTATGGATCATGTACTTTGATGTGTTAAAATAATTCTACGTCGGAAAAAAGACAAAATCAAAAAATATTTAATAGACAGTGTCTATTCTATTCATGGTTGTAAGATTTTGAGTTAGATGACTCAATAATTTCAACATAGTACCAGAGTCCATAGTTACGAATCGGACCGCTCATCTCGTATTTGTGGTCCACGTGACATATTATTTTTTGAGGATCAAAGTCCCCTCAGTCACCAGACTAAAGAGACTTTTGCAGTGAGGCGGGCCCACTTCGGATGACTGTGTGGGAGTCCCCTTAGCCGGGCAACTGAGGGGGAACCGACCCATTTTTTGGAGATTGAATATTAATCTCATTAACAACAGGTTGAGAGGGAGTTGGGGGTCCCTTGGCTGGCTAAGATGGAATTTCTTGAGAACAGGAGATTTATAGAAGAAACTAACAGCCACGACTTATGGGTAGCAAAGGCCTCTTTCTACAAGTACGTGTAGTATATGTGCTATTTTTTCATCATAAACCTAAATTAAACAGTGCAAAATACTCTCGACTGACATAATTAAGCTCCCCCTTCCCCCCTACCAAAACTGCAGATTCTCGTGTGTCGACTACGATGACATGCTTCGACTTGCGGCCGAGAATTTTGCTGTCCGGCAGCTAGCCTACAGGGGCGAGGTTGAAGAGCTGAAGATGTATGTTTGTCCTTTGGCGACTTGTTAGTGCAGGTCCAGAAGAATCTCTTAAGGCGTAGAATTAGTCCTAAACCGCAACCACAATATCTAATTAACCGTTGAATCAGTCCAAACATAAAAAACATATATAAAGCACTGATTGCTAGATTGCTGAAGATGTTATCTTCCCTCCGTCCCTGTTGAAACAGGTGGTCCAAAGATATGGGTCTGTCAACTATCGGTTTCGGTCGAGAGAAGACGGCCTACATCTACTTCTCCGCTGCAGTCAACTCAAACTTCCCCCTCGTTACTGAGGTGAGGAAGATCATCACCAAGTGTGCAGTCCTTGTGACGGTCGCAGATGACTTCTACGACATGGAGGGTGAGTTGGAGGAGCTCAAAAGGCTTACTGAAGCAGTTACAAGGTATCTGTATAACTCTCTCGCTTATGTTGCGTAGTGCGGACTATGGCGTATTATCTTTATCTTTACATGATCGTTGGAATATGGTAACAGATGGGAAGGAAGAGACTTATCCGGCCACAGCAAAGTAATCTTCGATGCGCTGCATGGCCTCGTGGAAGAACTTGGCATGCAATATATCAATCGGCATGGCTACGACTACACAGAATTGCTCCGTGACATGGTGAGTCTTTAGTTTTTGCTCCCCAATGTACACATGTATATTCCTCTCTACTACTGGTCCACTAATTAATCAAGACATTCTCATGATCGACGCTGGTGAAACACACAATCGTTGGTCTTGTTGGGATACTACTCAAAATAATTTAAGTGGGGAGAGACATTTGGATCGTGGTTACGGGAAGCCGAGTGGAGCAGAAGCCGCCATGCACCGCCCGTGGAGGAGTACATCAAGGCGGGCATGATATCCATAGCAATCCAACCGATGATCCTGCCAGCGTGTTATTGGCTAAGCCCGTTGCCGCTGGGGAGCCCAAAAAAACCCCATTATAAGCAGATGACCAAGCATCTTATGGTGCTGGCTCGCCTGCTGAATGACCTTCAGAGCCACGAGGTGAGTGCTCGATACATACGGACGTACATGTGTATATCCTGGATAGATTTGTTTTATTTTTTAAAGTTTTTTATATGTATACTCCTATGAACTATCGTATTTATTTGTATATACAAGTGTTTTTTTAATCTCTCTGGAAAATTATGAACATATTCCATCAGAGAAGGAAGATGCCGATAACTCCGAATGAAATGGATCCCCATTATGTCTCTCCCTAAACGGAAGGCGTCTCCTAGCTGAACTGCACCCTGACCTGCCACCCACTATTTCGCGACCCTTGGAGATAAATACACACAAATTTATAAGTGGAATACTCCCCAATAAAAATTATTCTCATTTGCATGTCTATCTCTAGAGTTAGTACTCATGAAAATGAGTTTCACTGGACACAAAGCGCCGAGTACTGATCTTTTAGAGGAGTGGATCACCCCTTCAATAAGGGTCGTCCAGACCGGAGATGGGTCGATCAACGACGGCCGGAGAAACTCTTCTATAGTATAGAAAGGAGATAAAGGTCTAATTGATTTTAATTATAACAAAGACCTATATGATATATTATGGGGCTGCTTCGCAATTATGGGAGCCTGTCATGATATAACAGGGCATAGTAAGTAAGATGGACTAAGCTACTTAGGATGAGCTTCGATACAAAAAAGTATCTCATCTTTGTCCGCTCTACCATGTAGCAATAACCGATGGTGGAGTCATTTCCGCTGCTAGTTCTGCTTGAGTAGTCGTAGCCGCTTTTTTGAACTCTAATATAATATCAGAAAGAAAGATATTAGACGGAAATGCCAATTTTGCTGAAATCAGATATATATATATATATATATATATATATATCCAATTTTTATAACTTATTAGGTAAAAGTTCAATAAAACTTTGTAGAAAATACAGTCGTAATCTTTATAAAAATATTGAAAATATTTCTAATAATATGCGAGAGCTGGAGATATATATACTTCGTTGCCCTCCAAATTAACGAACATAATACGGCACTCTTTGACGTGTAACTATGTACAAAACTGAGCATGCAGAAAGAGTATCTGGATGGGAAGCTGAACATGGTGATGCTACTGAAGAAGGAGGGTTCGGCGGACATAGACGACTCGGTGGCTCAAGTGAGCCGCCTTCTGGAAGACATGAAGAAAGAGTTCCTCGAGCTGGTGCTGGCGGAAGGGTCATCGTCCAAGGGCGGCGGCATCCCCAGGGAATGGAAGACACTACATTTGAGGTGCCTCAAGTCGTTCCAGATGTTCTTTAATGGCGAGAACAATTTCGACTCTCCGACGGCACTCCTCCGTAACATCGCCATGGCCTTCTACGACCCCTTGAGAACGGAGCACTGGACACGCCATGAGCAGACGGCCGAAGATATGGAGAACATTGTGGAGGACGGTGGGGACGTGGGAGTCGCCGACTGGTTCCTCGACCGAGGCCAGGATCAGGTGATAACCGTAAAGATGCTCACCCAGCCGGCTGCCGGCAAAGTGGAGTTGGAGGATGCGGCCGGAGGACGGGGCCCATCTGGTCAACTAATAAGAAGTCTCATCAGATCGCCACGGCTGCGCGTCCGGTGCCTTCCCATTGCCTCTGCAGCACCGGCTCTTTTCGGACCTCCATCTTGGCACAAATTTGATGCGTAGAGATTAGGGAGCTGTAAACGGATAGAATGCGGAAACAAGTGTCTTTGCTTTCCTTCTCAGAACAAAAACCTGTTTCTATTTTAGATTCTGATAAAATTGAAAAAGACATCTTTCGTTTCTGTTTTTTATAAGATCGAAAAGTGAAATTTTCATTTCCGATCTACTTTCAATTCTAATATCGAAATCGGATATTAATTTTTAAAGTTATCATAAATTATTAATTTTTTAATTTATTTATTTAAAATTGATTAGGGTCCTCGCTTCTTACAAAAGTCTCTCCTCTCAATTGTTAGATTAAAAATGATCTAAAAATTAATAATAATTAATAATAAACTTAATAATAATCAAAATTAAGAATCGAAAAACAGATGCGAAAATAGGTATTTCCGATTCCGATAACTTATCGGATATATCAATTTCCGATTTCGATAATTATCGGATGGATATTAAAAACGGATATATATTTTTTGGTAATAGATCGAAAAATCAGATAACCCGATTTTAGTTGACAGCTCTAGTAGAGATAACAGAAGAAACATACAAGTGTCGGCCAGTAACATTTATATCATGGACGAAGATTACGGAAATCATGAAAATATTCATATGGACATAACCTTGCAAACATAAAAATGTACGTACTTCTAAATTTAATGTTTGTACTGCTTTGTTCTTCATTCGTCTAGGGTGCTTTTGGTGAGAGAGAGAGAAGAGAGAGCTCCAAATAGCCTGGCCACATTTCTTAATTCTTATGGACTTGCCATGTATGGAGAGCAGAAGTTGAAGTGAAACTCATGTAAAAATGCAACAACGATCATTAAAAATCTTCTTTGGCAACGAAATCCCTATTCCGATTTTACATGGTGTTATCCCAAGGGTTATCCTAAAGGGAAAACAAAATCTAGGCTACTAACGTGTTGCCAAACACAGTTTGAACTTTTAGTAACATCTCATCTCTAGCTCTTATTCGTCATTTGATAAAAATTTTCAGTTGTCTATCAATATGCAGAATTGAGATCCTCTGCACTAAGAAGCTTACTGTTTAATTATGTTCTCCTAAAACTGATTTTAGCTTAAATGACGAAATGAATTGAGTTCTCCTGAGCTCTGTTTACTGCGATTCCTAGGTCTCTTAAATATTCATTATTTCATCAGATGTTAATTCAGGTCACAAACGGAACCAATCACTTTATAATATTTTATGACGCACCAAATAATACATTCCTGGTACAATAATATGTCCAGCTTCCAAATGTGTCCCATCTTCATCTCACTCATATCTTTCTTTTTCTCTTATAATAATTTAAACATTATTAATAATAAACTTAATAATAATCGGATATATCCATTTATTATTAATAATAAACTTAATATCTCTTAAAAAGATAAGAATATTTTTATTATAATAAACTCGAATAATCAATATTATATATGCAGTATCTTTTTATCTAATTATTGTTGGTGTCCATTTTAATAGTTCTTTAAGTGTCTTCAGATATCAAAAAATTATTAAATATCAAAAATATAAAGTACATAAACAACACCATCAGGATAAAGATGGAGCCATTATTCTACCCACTGGATCGCCATCGGCCTCCCTGGCTAGCCAGTTGAGCCCATTTGCTGCAGATCTCTCAAGATAATGCAAGTGCAATCACCATCCAACGGACGGCACATGATTACTGTATCTCTCCGCACGGGCGTACAGTGAAACTTAAAATTTGCATGTTGTCTGATCTTGCGATCGATCGGCATTTGCCGTAGTCTGTGATACCCTGGACGGGCCTGGAGGCATTGCAGCAACTAGTGTAGGAGAGAGAGCCCATTAGTAGCAGGCTGAGCCCATTTAGTGGACTGCAACCCGCAACGGCACATCTAGAGGTGAATTGCTGCAGATCTTCCTTGACGCCCTATCTGTGAACATCAAACATCTCTAGATGGTCCTTGTGGTTGCAAGATGGCATAACTTGAATAGCTGAATTGTGAGTGCAGTTAATCAAGCGCCTATAGAAGCTTTAAACTTGTAGGTATTCAATGACGTGGCTCATCTATTTTTTAGATGTAGATGTGGATAACAAGTGAGAGGTCAAAAATTACATGAAACATCAGCCCTTTGGTCACCCTACTTTTAAAAGTGGAATAATAAGTAGACGTAAGAGAACATACCAAGAAATCAGCTTGCGACCACATAGAGAGGAGTCATCAGGGAGTCCCAAATCATGAGAAAACTCTCTAATAGTTAAGTCAATTCATAAGAATAAAAAATTTACGGCCGTGTTTGGCTCAGCTTCTATATGAAAACACTTTTACATTTCTATTTAGTTATTTTTTATGAAAGCTATTCGATCTTGGAATATCATTTATGTGGTATTTTTCTTGTATTTTGACTTTCAACCAAAAACTACAAAAGGGAAGCTTTCAAGATTGGAGAAAAAGTGAAATTATCATGAAAGAGTTAATTTTTGTAACAAATCAAAATTAATTATAATCTCTCTCCCTCAACTCATTCTATGTAAGAAGTAAAAACTAAAAGTAGCTTCCAAATATAAGTTTTGCCAAACATGTCCTACCCAAAGTTAGAATCTAGTAGGTTTTAAGTGGCTTAGAGTGTGTATGCCGTTTCTTTGAAGTGTTAGCCCTCTTATACACTCTCTTGGATGAGTGGGGACGTTTTGTTATTCATGTACATTGTCAATAATGGCATGACCTACCAAATGTATGGTGTTCGTGACGTCAAGAGTTTTGGTGATCACTTGAAATAATCAATCATGAGACGTCTTAACTGATGAATGTAACTTATAACCCCTCACTCTCAGGTGTTCATCCAGTCTCCACACCGTTTGTGATGTGACAATTATCCATACCTTTTTATGAGAATTAATGCTATAAGAAAATATGGTCATTCTTATCTCACAGGCAAAGTTCAGGAATTATTCGGGCTTAACTTTTATATACAGTTATAGAAAATATGGTCTTCTTCTTTTCTATCTTTATTTGTTTGCATATAAGTGATTTGGTTAGCTAGATTTACGGAACCTATGCAGCACAAACATGACCAAAACGGAGAAGAACGGCGCTTATTGCCCACTCCCAAGAGTCAGCTAAAAGGTTTCATGTAATTTCAACGTGTCTTATTCATATTTCTTTGCACCCCAGAGAATTCAATATAAAAGATTTCTTTTAGAAGTTTGAAAATTGTGTGTTGCCTGTGCTATTCCTTTTTTTTTTTATGCAAAAAGGTTATTTAGAGTTTAGACAAGTAATGTTTGCTGCATTGAAAATGTTGTATTTGCCCCGGCCGTGACAGTTGTGCCGAGGACGTTAATTTTTTTTTTTTTTTACTTTTTATAAAAACTCAGAGAGCGGAAGTAGTACTTTTAAAAGAGTCATATGTACCATCTAAGTTTTGCTCAGATATTTAATAAAATTATCAAAAATAAGAATGCACTCATATATGATTTAACGGTTTAAATCTTGCGGGGTGCAACCCGCAGTCTTGCAGCCCATGTATCTCTCTATTTTAGACTCTTATGTGCTCTTATGCGCCTAGATCAAAAATGAATCCGCTATTCATTCTTAATTTCTGCGAGTAAAGAAAGACACATGAAGAACGGGGGGGTAAGATCCATGTTAGTATACTTGGGCATCTACGGTCAATGGCGGATGCAACATATTATCATCAGGATCTTACTGGACTTTGTAACATGTATGAAGGTCCATTAATCTTGACTTATTAGAGTGTAGGTTCAATGATCTCGGTCTATTAAAGTAATTCCACTGATTCACTGATTCGACTTAATAATGTGATTCATTGGTCGATTGTCGGAATGCCCCCACAAAAAAAAATTATACATCCGCCACTGACTAGGATGTAAGCCTATAAATGGGCCAAGTTGAGCCCAGCCCGATCATGGCCCACCGTGGACCCGGTTTATAAGAGCTTATAGTCCGGCCCAGTTCGTACTTTTTTTTTGCACAGCCCAGCCCAGTCTAGCCCATTGTAACCTGTAGGCCAACTTGCACGTTAAAAGGAGGTGACTTCTGAGTAGGAGTGTTCACGGGTCGGTTTGGTTTGGTTTAAGAGGAAAATTTTTCAAACCAAACCAAACCGCATGGTCTCAAAAACCGAACCGAATAAATTCGGTTTATTTCGATTTGGGTTCAGTTTGAACCGCTGGATACAACAAAAATGGCTATCATCCACACACGAGCCTTTGCCTAGTCATTGGGCTTACGGCAAACCCACACCAAGTCATGGTAACGGGCCGGCCCACAGTAGCTTAAAGAGCGTGGTAACGAAGACTTCAAGGACACTTAATAAGATTTTCTAGGTGCCACTTTTCCTACCTCTCCAATCTCAGACTAAAACTATCCCCAGTCGGCCAGCTCCCCTCCAAACCTGCATCCTACGTTGGTTATTAGATGTCTTTTTCTATCTTGTTAGTCCTATATCGGGAACCTAACAAAAGAACAATCTCAAGAAGCCTATAAATTTGACATGATCACAGCCTCTCACACACCGCTGCAACTATAGGCTACGTCTTTTCTATTGGATTTCTTTAGTATTGTACATTATATATAAGATATTTATAAGATTAAAATATTATAAATATTATATAATTCGGGTTATTTGATTCGGTTCGATTTTCTCAGTTTAGAAGATTTTGAAATCGAACCAAACCGAACTTCATTTCAAACCGAACTGAACCAAAAATTCGGTTCGGTTAGGTTTGATTTTTGCAGGTCAACCCAAATGCTGAACACCCCTAGAACGTAAACATCAACGTGTAGAAGGAGCAATTTCTCACAAAAACTCTCACCAAGAAATTGATTTCAATAAAAAAATGTTCTGTGGACCCAACTCCGAAGACATCTGACACCAGAGAAATTAACTATAAAATAATATGTACAAAACTGCATCTCCAACGTCCTCAAAAAGCAACTTGCGTCCCCAGCGTCCTTAAAAAGTAGCATGCACCTTGTTAAAACTTAAAAGCAGACAGCATGAGTGGGGTCCACTTCCATAGCTTCTTGCATTGAGAAATGAACAACTGGCTTGTTGTAGGGCTGGCCCGCGGGCTTTAGGGCCGGCGCGTGGGCTGAACTCGGGCCAAGCCCCTCAGGCCCGATTATAAGCCCGTCTCTAACCTGACACGGAAGCCCGTGGACTGGTCCGGCCCATTAAAAGGCCTACTAGGGTGACTGACCCACCCATCTGCCTGAGATTTGGAATCACTGCCCACAGATTTCTGATTTCGTGGCTCTGGAATTTGGCGGCCCACATTCAGATTTGTGTAAGTTTTGGTGAAGGAGGTTCGAGATAACAGGTTGGCCGATTCCCCCCACAGACGTGCATGTATGTGGGTCGCTCGCGCGCCAATCCCTGTCAAGATGGGCTCCGCTTTGGCGTCAACAACCAGATCCTTTGAGTCCTTAATTTGTGTGGTCGGAGAGGAAGAGGTAAGGCCTGTATGGTGACTTTCAAGTCCACTCTCCAGGCAGTGGAACCCACCCCTGTGGACGAGAACTGTCTATTTAGATACAAAAAGTCATACACAAGCTCCTTTAGATTTATAAATTATCATACACACATTTTTCATGACAATTTTAACTTATTAGTTCACTGAAAATGGATTCATTATATATTCAGTCAAGTTTATCCTACATCCAAAATTTAATGTGTTTATCGTAAAAAAAAAAATTTATTTTGTGTCGGAGACACCTCTCAAATTTATCGAAAATCCAGTTATATGTCATACAGAACAGTCGGAATTAAATTTACGTGAAATGCTAAACAAATTCGTGATAATTTAATTTGTGTTTTCTTAGAAGATTTTTGGCAGCTGTATTAGACAATTCAGTCAATATCAATTTTAATATTACTAATAATAATAAGTATTTAACTTTATTTTATTATTTTTAATATTTTTATATTAATTCTTTGTGCAGGTTTAAGCTTATATTAAAGAATGTTAGAATCTAGCTCTTCAAGATTCTCACTCTTCTTCCTTCTTTACCACTTTTTCTCCTTTGATCCTCCTCCTCCATATTTCTCTAAAACAAATTTTATTCATGATATCAGAACCTCAAAAATATTAATATAAGGAAAAATACCATATCAAAACCTATAATACGAGGCCTAACGTCTCTTCCACCTCCACGAACAACCGCACAGGCTTCTTGGTCTTGAGTCTATTGACACAAACCCACCCGCCTTCTCTCTCTCTCTCTCTCTCTCTCTCTAGTCTTTATTGCTCTCTCTCTCTAAAGTCTCTCTCTAAAACTCTCTCGTAGCTAGAGAGGAGGCGCAGGAGGGAGGGAGATGGCTGCGAACGTTGCGGCCCTCAGCAGCGTCGCACGCCAGAGATTCCTTTCCCATACGACACCTTCCGCCGTGGTGGAGCCCCGCGCCTCCGTCTCCCCCAAGGGCCTGTCCGTCTCGTCCCTCCCCATCAGCCCCCGCTGCACTACCTCCCACAACCACAAGAGGCAGAAGACCCACCTCTCCCGGCGAACTCCCAGAGGCGGAGCAGGGCCGGGGAGAGGGTGGGCCGTCGCTTCGGTGGCGCTGGAGAATCCGGACGTTATACCCGTGCGCAGTCGAGACGCCACCGACCAGCAGGAGGGCCTCGCCTCGGTGGGCGCCCAGGAGGAGGACGCTGTCGGTGGGAACAACCAGGTGGGAGGGTTCGCGTTCGAGGGCGGCGCCATCTCCTCGTCCTTTGGGGATGTGGCCGTCGGCTTCTCTTCGTCGGCTGCGTCTTCTCCGACTCCGACGGAGCCGCAAGGCGAGGACTTCGAGCGGATGGTGGACCGGGCCATCAACGCCACCATCGTGCTTGCCGCCGGCACCGCTGCCATCACCAAGTTGCTCACTATCGACCACGACTATTGGCATGTTGGTTCTATCTCATTCTGATCTCCCTTCTGTTCTGTGTCTCGATTGCTCTGATCTTACTTGATCATTCGTTTGTTTGAATTTTCCCGAATCCTGTGATTTGGGTCGGTTTGTGTCTGTAATACTCGTAGCTGGGGAATTTCTATTGCAAAACTCACGATGACCTTTTCGGAATTTAACGTCATCTACGCACACTCTGTTGATTCGAGATTTGGTTTCCTGTAGATTTCAGGCCCATTCATTTCGTTTATTCAGGATTTGGTCTTGTAAGATTTCAGGCAAATTCATTTGTGTTATTCAAGAATTTGTCTTTCCAACAAGTCCCAGGCCAAATCCTGGTTGGTGCGTAAGGCCTTCGTTTCTGCTGTGGTACTAGCTGGGGTTCCTGTTCTGTTCCCTTTGCCCTCTAATTTTGTGCTCTTAGGGATTGTTTCTCCTGAGTCTTTTCTGGATGTGCAGGTAAAAGGCAGTGTTTTTTATTGTCTGTGTATCATCATGCATCAATACTATCCCTCACTCTTTATAAAATATTTCCTCTTATGATGCTTTGTGCATTACATGCAAATGAAAGTAGGTGTTGTTTTAGCTGCCCTTGTATTTTCTGTTCGAACAATTTTGACTCTCCAACCAGGTAAATGGACATCTGTTTCCATTATATGTTTAGCTTACCTTTGTGGCTCAAAAGGTTTCTTGGTGCTCTCTGCTTGTCATTGATTTTTGGATAAAACTTTCCACGTCCTACAGTCTGCAATGTATACCTTTGTACAAGCTTGAGTTTGAACTGCATTAGTGATTGTGCCACTACTTGACACTACTTGCTTTATCAGTTAAGGTTTATTTGGTGACTCCTTTCATTTTGAAAAGGATCATGTTTGATTACCCATATTATATTTTTTATGTTAATGTTCCCCCTTTCTTTTGTGTCAGGGATGGACCCTCTATGAGATTCTAAGATATGCACCTCAACATAACTGGAGTGCTTATGAGGAGGCCCTGAAAACAAATCCTGTTCTTGCCAAAATGATGATCAGTGGCATAGTTTACTCTTTGGGAGATTGGATTGCACAGGTGAAACTTGTTCCATGTTGTGCATGGTGGATTATATTGTTTTGAGTGTAGTCAAGCTGACATCTATCTATACTTCGCTGGACTTTTAGTGCTATGAAGGGAAACCACTCTTCGAGTTTGACCGGGCTCGCATGTTCAGATCTGGCCTTGTTGGTTTCACTCTTCATGGCTCACTTTCTCATTATTATTATCACTTCTGTGAGGTATTTGACAGTTGAATTTTGAGTAGTCCCCAGTTAATATTCTTTCTTTGTTTGATCTAAATCATTGCTAGCTGAATGTCTAAAACAGAGTGTCTATGTTACAGGCACTTTTTCCTTTCCACGATTGGTGGGTAGTACCTGCTAAAGTGGTCTTTGATCAAACTGTCTGGTCTGCAGTGTGGAATAGCATTTATTATGTGGTCTTGGGCTTCTTACGCTTAGAGCCACCAGGAAATATTCTTAGCGAACTGAAAGCAACATTTTGGCCACTGTTAAAAGTAAGGAACATTTTTCACGTTGGAAATCCTGCTTATATTTGTTATGCCTCTAATGTTTGAGGTCCCAGTTTACCTCTTACGCACAGTTTGCAAATGTGCCAATGATTGATGTCCCACCAGATTGTCACCATAGTCCTGGTGTAGTTATTCTTGTTGCTCATATATTTGTTGATTTAATATAAAACCCAAATATCTGGTGTTTGAGTCAACGTACCCTTTTGGTAATTTGGCATTCATTATCTAAATCTAGATTTTAGGACTTTGCGGTGAATGGCCTCCCAGTATGCAGCAAAGATCAGTGTGACTGAGGAAACTGATGGAGGGGATCTGGGTGCAGTTTGCTGTTAACGTGACCTCTGTTTATTTAATACTGTGGTCAAGGCAAGCATGCAATTAATGCGTGATCACAGTCCATGCAAGTCTATTGCTTATCCTTTGTTGTAACTAGCATCTCTGCAACAATATGAAGAACATGTTCATGGAATAAATGACTGGGCAAATATAAGGGAAACTCAAAAAGAGGGAAAGTATTAGGGAAGATTAAAAGAAAAAATAATGGTAGTCCAACATCTCTTCAACAAACTAAACTTTCACATGACACTGGATGCTAGAATTCATCATTAATTTTGTATACCAATATGGCTCATTGTTATCAGCACTAACATTCATCTTTTTTGAAGATTGTGAAGCTTGCAATGAAATATATTTGGACCCAATAGTGTTTCTTCATAACTAACTTTGACAAAGAAATCTAATGGTCCAGAAAATCTACCCGTGCTTTAAACTTGTGCTGAATATTTTCTTGTTATTTTGCATGCATAAATGTTGAACCTCATTATATTTGTCAGCGGCAGGTATATTCACAGAAATGTATTGAAAATTTGTCTTGCTGAGCATTGATTTACTTGATAGTCTATTTCACTAATCCTTGTAACATTGGTAATGATGACCATTCTTGGGGGCTAGTTGATAGTACAGTATGCTTTGTGGAATGTGACCATGCAGAAAAATACTATCATGTTGGAGAAAACTTGCATATCAATTCAGATGTCATAACTGCAAGCTGACCAGAATACAAGTTGAACTATTTGAAGAGGTTTGAGGGGTTTCACATGTTTCCACATACCCACCGACCCAAACCCACATGCGTGCCCATTTTCACACAGCCCCATTAAACACTAACTAAAGCTGTGCAGGAGAATTATACATCTCCAAGTATTATTTATAATGAGCACAAAAATTGTCCTTGTACATGTTCTGTTGCATTGGCTCCCCCAAGCTTAGGTTGAACAGAGATAATCTACCATGATGACTAACCATCTTCATTTTGATGAGTTTGGTACATTTTTATTTTACAGGCTGGATGGAAGCTTTGGCCCTTTGCCCACCTGATCACTTACGGAGTAATACCGGTCGAACAAAGACTCCTTTGGGTGGATTGTGTAGAGCTCGTATGGGTTACCATACTGTCAACGTAAGGAATCTACTTTCTTTTGCCATGCTAGATTATTGTAGCATCTTTGCCTAAAGATACCAGTTGCAATCTTTAATGGAAGATAAATCTTCGAGTGTGTATAGATATATGTTTGAACGGACATGGGTTTCAAGGGAATGAGATAGCTGATGTGAATTTCCCATACAAGACAACGAAGACTATGAGTTTTCGTTTCTTAAGAATCTATAGCTACTTTGCATAGGAGCATGCAAAGGATAATGTCATATCTAGTTTATTAAAAATGTTGTTCTTACTGTGTCTAAATACAATCTGGATTTGTCAGTCTTTGAGTGCTTTGTTGAAGTACTCCCATAACTATATAGCAATAAGTTTAGAATTAGAATTGTCCAAGCTTATAAATCTTAGGCCAATGCTTCTCATTAAGATTTTCCTGATACATTGGATTTCTTGATTCTTGCACTCGTATTCTTTGAACTATTCTTCGTGAATATTTGTGTAAGCATGCCAGTTTGCCATATTTTGGTTTCTAAGTTGCCTATATATACATGTATCATAAAGAAAGATGAAGCGGATCTATTTCCACTTTTCAAGTAACGTGTGAAATATACAAGTGCCTCATGGCTAAATAACGAGGTCAAAAGTCGATTGTTTCAGTATGAGGTCATTACTAAATATCATTGCATTCTCAATGATTTAGGCAATAAGCCACTTTCCTTTTATCAAACCCTAACCAATGGCAAATATGAAGCAAACGTAGAGTTGATATTTATTGCAAAAAATATATATTGATGTTGTTATTGAGTTTTTTATTACCACTCAACATCTAAAAAGCATAGACAAGACCATTGAGAACAAACGGTTTGTTTCAAGACAGTGATTTTTACAATAAATATTTGCTTGTTGATGGATAACTGCTACACCATAAATATCCTTCCGCCCATTGGAGGTGTTTCTGTGAAACTTTTCAAACGTTACAGTATGTCAAATTGCCGATTGCTGAAATGACCTGGATTCAATTTATCTACATAAAGCTAATACATTCTCTTATATTTTATTTCCAGCTATTCTAATGAGAAGTCAGAAGCAAGGAACTCGGAATCCATATCAGAGCCAAATGCAAAATCTTCATAATCCATTCCGGTGATGTTGTATCTTTGGATTTTTTGCATCTGTTGCATGCATATTGTGTTTCCCTCCCTTTTCCAGGGGATGTCAAATAGTCAATTGCCTACAAGTAGCAAACATGTTCCCTACTTCCTGTCATACTGTTCATTTGTATATTGTTATTAGGAACATTATGATGACCATTCAATCATTGTGTGAAGGCCGGGAAGATAAAGTCTTCCCTGATCACAATCTGTCGGTGCACCTTGAAGGAGCCTGTGTATAGCAAATGTATGACAAAGTGTCTGGCATTCCTACTCCATACTGTGTATTTATGTTGGGATGTGCATTCTCTTCCCCCCCAATCCATCATCATTGTCAGTATAATTTACACACTCTTTTACTAATAAATAGAAAAAAAAATGCATTGCTTGTGGAGTATGTGTGAGTGGGTTTTGTCCATAGGCTATTTTTAACTTACTCGAATTTAGTACCATCATCATAAAATAAGTCCATCTCTTAAACGAAATATTAGGTTGACATGTGATTTATGTGCTGGAAAGCTCGCAAAAAGTTCTACAAATCATGTCTCTAACATTTTTTCAAGATTTGGTCATTTTCTATATCAAAATTAAGGTGAAAATGAAGATATGTAGATTGAAATTACAAAAATGTCATTACATGAATCTATGTGCACAATTGTTTCTATCTAAGTGGATTTGGATTTGCTTTCATTTTCTTGATAAAGTTGGAGTTTTTGGCTTGGAGAATAAATAGGAAATAGCTATCTAATAGAAGTCTGTTAAGTAGAATTGCTATGTTAAATTTATTTATACCTACTTTTTGGGATAATCAACAGATTATTACAAATTTTAAACGAATTTTGTGATTAGTTTTAGAGAAAGGAGAGAGTTCTTCTTGCTCTTTGAAAGTGAGGGGTGGAGACTTCTCACTCCATGTCGTTATTTTATTTTTATTTTTTCTTTTGTTTCTTCACATTTCTTTTATCGTTTTATTGCCAATGGTATGAGAGGTGCTGAAAAAAAAAAAAAATTGATGATATAAAGCTTTAGAAAACTTTCCACACCTTTCTTTGTACTACTTTGACAGCAAAAAGGGTTACATGAAATTAATTATTTTAGATTGTTTATTCTAAAATAAAGAGTGTTTCACTTTGATAATAAGACGGAATTTAAGGCGGAATATCAAATTCTTGAGGGTAGAGTTGAATTTCTTATTCACTTTAATTTTAGGAATAAACAATTTTAGTATGGAATAACCATCTCCTCCAATCAAACCAGAATTAGCTCTTTCCTAATTCTACAAACAAAGTGAAGTTCAAGAACAAGAGCTCTCTCCTTTCTTTGAAAAACAAACATAAAATTCATTAGGAATTCATAATAGTTAGTTGACAACCCTAAACAATAGGGGTCGATACAACGAAAATAGCAATTCTACTAAAAAACAGACTTCTATTCTTATCTTAACTATAGATGGTGACTTTTCAAACCATTTTTATTTATTCTTTAAGTAAAAGATGCTAAATTTGTCAAGAAAGCAAATCTAACTCCTCTTAGAGAAAAATAATTATGCACATAAAATTTCATAATAGCATGTTTGTAACTTCTGACAAATCTACATATCTTCATTTTCACCTTGATTTTGACGTAAAAAATGGCCAAATCTTGAAAATATGTTATCAGACATGGTTCGTAGAAATTTTTACAAGTTTTCCAATGCCATAAACCAGATCTCAATTTGATATCTCGTTTGAGGGATACATTCAGTTTATGATGATAGTTAAAAATTTAAGTTGAGAACTATCTACATCAACTTCTCCGAATTAGAGAAAAGCTATCATTGAGTTTGTTAATTGATGATAAAGACTTGTGTACTTGCAATACCAGATATTCACTTTCATGATCTGTAAATCATCTTGAAGGATATATTCAATACTTTTGTATTAAAAAATTGGTATCCTCCAAATGAGAAAGACCTACATATTCTTTGAAACTGAAGATAAAATTTTGATAGATCTATGGATCGTAAATCTTCATACACAACAAAACAATCTAGCTTTTCCATAGTAAAGGAATCTTTTATTTCTTTTAATTCTAAATTTTTTCTTCCACCAAAAAGATCTTCCATTAATTGGACCATGATTATATAATTCTTCGTTGAAAATTTTTTCTTCACAACATCTAACATAAACATATCCTCAAATTTTCTCGTCGATTCTTCCCGTACATGTTGCTTCCAACACAAAGCAAGATACAGGTTCTTGCAAGCAACACACAGTAAATATTTTATTCTATTTTCTTTGATCTTTGTCCGCTAAATCTCAGATGTCTTATTTCTGTTGCACGTCAAATTCGATGGCATCACCGTGGATCATCATGTCGATTGAGAGAAATAAACACAAATCGGCCAACTGTGATAGCACTTGACCTAATCGGCCTTCATCGCATCGCCATTAATGGTGCGAAAGATATGAAAAAATAAAAGAAAAACACATAAATAGAATAATGATATGGAGTTTGAGAAAACTTTCCGCGCCTCTCTTTCAAAGAGTAAGAAGTCTCTCTCCTTTCTTTGAGAATTAATCACAATATTCATTCAGAATTCATAATAATCTATTGATTTTCTCCTACAAACTGGTCAAATCTCGTAGGATCCGAGTCCGGATATGTCGAGACCCACATCCATTCTTCAACGTACAAACCCGACTCCGGACAGAAATAGGTCTAACATTTTGAATTCAGATGGATCCAACGGTATTCACCGGATATGAGAAGCGGAGGGATAGAGTGAGCGCTGCGTGCCCTCTACTCTTCTTAAGGTGTACATACGTGTTGGGTCACTTTGAACGAGATGCTCCGTCTTCCTCATCGACGCTGCCTGGTCCTTCCACCTTGTCAATGCCCTCACGCAGGTTTCGGGGATCGAAAATGGTGAACTGCGGCTTGGGGTTTTGACGTTCTATGTTCTTGCATGCACTTGAAGGAGATCCAGGGGTGGCCGAGAAGATGCCATCCCTAATGCGTGTAGACCTCGATAACCGATTCTGTGGATGGTGAGGAAGAGGGGTGGGGGTGCTGGGAAGGGAATCTAAGGTGGATGGTGAGGTTGCGTTGAATGGAAGTACTACTTGGCATGGCGCTGATCTAGTGGATGATGGTGGCAATAAGGTCACAAACTTGTAGATCTGGTGCAGATCTGATGGGCATCGCCCACGATCTCGTGGCAATGGCGGCGAGATCGGGCTTGGCAAGGGGAGCATCACAGACTTGTACAGGAAGGCGAGTGTGGGCTCGATGCTCGGCGAGAATATAGATGCGACTGTCGCCGTCGCACGAGATTTAATTTGGCAGGGTTGGTCGAGCTGGGGTCGACCTCTACTTCTTCCTCCTCCCCAGATGTGGAGCTGTGGTAGGAACTGTCCGAAGGTTTCAGTACTCCGGTTGTTTGCAGTGGCCAATGCAAATGGGGATTGTTCCGGTTGCAACGGAGGTCCCTATGCAAAAATGTGGATATTAGCCAAAAGAGTAGAGATTTTATACCGTTCCACATACACGTGTACGCACACGCACACACACACAATTTTATTGACTTTCTACGGTCCGCCATAACTCCGATATACCAGAAGAATCACATCCGGTGGAAATTATTAGAGTCGGGTCAGATCCGGGTTTACCCGAGTCGATTTTGCACATAAATATCCGTAATGACATCTTCATAATTTCTGATAGATTTATATATCTTCATTTTCATTTTAACATAGAAAATAGTCAAATCTTTAAAAGATGATAAGAGATGTGCTTTGTAAAAAAAATTGTGAGCTTCTCAGTACCATAAACTACATCCCAATTTAATATTTCGTTTGAGAGATACACTCATGTTACGACAACGGTATCATCGAGTAAGACGAAAACAGCTTAATTGCATCAATATGTCGACAAACTCAACTCTAGAGGCATTCAACGGAGTATCTGTGGCAGTTTATTAGTGCTAGAGGAATGCAGTTTCTTGGACTGTGACACCATCCTCAGGTAGGGGAATAAATGGGTCAGGTTCAGATCGGATCTTGTGAGATCTGAGTTGAGATCCGAAATCGCATGCTCTCATTACAACCCAAATATGAAACTTCCATCTAAATCGGATCGGATTCCCAACCTCACTCGGATCGACCTAGAAGATCAAATATGGGACTCACTTGGAGCATGTGCGCTCCACTTGCCCCTTTTGGACGCTCCGGTCGGGGTCAAATGGGGCAGCGGACGGATGGCACCATGGTGTCGTCGGTACGGCGGCGGCGTTGCCTCGCATGCAGCAGTGGTAGCGGTGGCCGATGGCACGGCGGCGTCGCCTTGGCGGCGGACAGGTGGCATAGTGTTGTGCCTGGCGCGCTTAATCAAGTTCAGGGGCGGTGTTGATCTCGTCTAGGTTCATGGCGCTGGGTGGGGAGGGTGATGCCACCTGGTGCGCGGCAATGTGCAGTGGCAATCTCGACAGGTGGTAGCAGCGGAGCTGGCAACAACAGTCTATAAGGCACTGCGCTGATCACGCCCAAGGCATACGGACCTCTTCCTCTCCCCGCCCTCGTTGCTTTTGCTCACCTATCTCCTCCCTCCTCCCCCCTCCCTCTCTAGGTCTCAACTTTAGTGGAGCCAAAGTGTATTTTTGGATCATGGTTCAACCCAAATCTGGATTGTAGTGTCGAATTTGAATAGGATTTTTGATCCTGAGGGTCCGTTTGACACCCCTATCCTCAGGGTTCTTGTAAGAGACCTTTCTGTATGACTGTCCAATTAAGTTGCTAACACTAGATTAATGAACGATTATTACTGCTGTAGTTGTACGTAGGGATGACAACGAATTGAGCCAAATCAAACTTTGCCTAACTTGGGCTTGGCTCGACAAAAGAATTTTGAGTCCGGCCCGAACTCGGGCCACTATTCAAACTCAGAACTCAACTGGAAGTCGAGTGGAAACGACCAAGCCATGACCTGAGCCCAAACCAGCTCGGTAAGTTAACTCACTAGATTTATTGAACCGGCATAGCTAGCTCACTAGTGAGTGAAAAGGTGGGGTGGACTTTATTTATAGAGCAGCTGGAGAGAGTTAAATTGTAGAAACCTGATGTACCCCCCACCGGCCACCCCCCTGCAGCGCACGCCTCAAGTTTGACTTATTTCTTTAAAAGAGTCGAGCCGAGATAAACTCAAACCGAACTCAAGTAACTCACGAGCAACTCAGCTCATTGTCACTCTTAATTGCTTGTCAGCTCTCTAATGATGCTTAATCATGCAAGTTCCATTATATAAATTGACTTCTTCTAGGCTTAATCTTCCCACTTGTTCGGTACACTTCATACATGTAGCCATTCTCCACTTTCATCGAATGATAGCTGCTTTTAGTCGGGTCTTCTCGATGCCTTTCTCATCCAATTTCCAGCGAGCAGGAATTGCGAAGATCCCATTAGCAATGCTGCCATTTGTAGTGTTTAACCAGAGATCTGATCTACTATATTTTGTTCTCATCGCCTCTCATTTTGGATTAACCCAGGCCCAGGGAACACTTCCTTGTGAGCACAGGGTTGATATCGGAAGACAAAAAAAGGTGGAGGGTCTAAAAAGGGACCTCCCCCACGAAGGAAAAAAAAAAGTTAGATAAAAGTAATTTTAATAGGTTATTTAATACATAATATAATAATAATATCAAACTTTAATTTAATTTAATTTTGAGGTTCCAATCTGAAAAGTTCTTGAAGCTGAACTGAACCGAATGCTTTTCCAAACCGAACCAGAATTAACCTTACTCATTTTAATTCAAATTTTCAATTTGAACCAAAAAATGTGTTACCCACTATTCGAATAGTAAGTTTTAGAGAGAAGCCGTTATCCCCTCTTGCGAGTTATTTTATCTCATTATCAATCTTACTCCATGTAAACATCACATCCTATGGATCCCTGTCCTGGTTCATTGCCGCACACCCTCCTCCCCCAACCCTAAGAGCTCTTGTGCATTGTCTCATATTAAGGTCATGAGTTATGTTTATTGTACCGCAGGGAGGTGCAAAAGTAAAAGAAAAAAATTAAACTTTTTTGAAGTCAGCCCCATTATTTTCATCATATTTGTACAACACCATCTCTGAATGGATAACTTTAAAAAAAAAAAAAAAGAGTAAACTACCTCACATCCACACATGAAATCAGAAGCACAGTGCTCCAGCAGGTGCCGTGGAACGTGACCCTTCTCTTATCAACTCGCTCCGCTCTCCTCTATTGACGCAAGTACCTGCGTTCGCATCCGATTTTACTGAATATAAATACACACTTTACATCCATTTTAAATATGGATACAAATATGATTATTTTAAAGTATCCGTATGTATACTTTTAAAAGATTCATATTCAAATATAAATTATTTATACTTATATAATTCATATAAAATAAATTGATGAGGAGTAATTAAGATCTGGCCCAATCAAGTCCATTTAACTAAAAAGTCTAAGGGCCCGTAGTCTGCGGTTACTTACACAAAGGTATCGCGTAAATTTTCTCGGTATCTTGATTAGCAAGTCGAAGGCTGGGACTTAAAATGCATGGACTCTAAATCCCAAGAACGTCAAGCCTAAAGACCGACATATCAGTCGGTAAACTCCGAGATTAGCAAGGTCTTGGTCACATCTATCGAATACCGAGATGAGCCTACTCTCTCGATAATTCAAGGTACGAGAGTCATCCGAGGGGAGACAAGGGGTCTGGACTCAAAGGCCTCCTCCTCCTAACTGTCCGAGAGATTGAAAGCCCATCAGGATCAATCCATAATTCCTCCGTGCCATCAAATGACTCTTACGCGCTAACGACATAATCGCTCACTTAAGGCAGGTCTCCACGATCTGCTCCCTCAATCATGAGAGGAGATTCTTCCATTCAGCCAGTATCCTACGATCCCCTCAGTCAAAGGACGTGGATCAAATTAACTCCCTAAAGACAACAGCCCCCTTGATGCCGTACTAATCAAGAACTATATATATCTCTGACCCTCTAATGTAAAAGGTACGTTAAATGCAACACTAAACTCCAGAGAATCTTTCTCTTCCAAAATTTGACTTGAGCATTGAAAAGTCTTACTCCCCAAGAGAATGAGAGCCAACATCTCTTCCTGACTCTACCGTCGGTATTTCTAGTCTTACAAATTGTATCAAATAATTAGAAAATCTGATCGGACGGTCGTCATCACCTGACCAATTTTTAACCGTTACATAAATAAAATTATATGATTAACATGATTTTTATTCTTGAAATTTTGATTACACATCAGAATTTTTATCTTTTAAAGTCATTTTCTCCTTTCTATGAACCTTTTACTATATCCGATTTATATGTTTGTTTACTACATATATGAATGTTAATTTTACAGTCGAATGATTAGTTGTATTTAAATTTATATTTACATATAAAATATAGATACAAATATAGACAGACATCCCTAGTCTCCTCTCTGCCTGGTGACCCCGCCAACACGGCTTGGCGCGGCAGACAGATGACATGGCGGATGGTCCTTCCGCTTCGCCCATCGTCCGCGGAATCCTCCAGTGAGCAGCCTCCATCGTCATATATCGCATACGATAAGGTGATAAGGCGTCTTCCTGACGTGGCTTCCCCTCCCTCCAAACTCCCTCCCCCCTCTCTGTCCACACACCCCTCCCCCCTCTTCTCTACTCTTCTCTGCTCTGCTCTGCTCTGCAAAACCCCACCAGTACCGCCACTGACCTCTTCTGCCAGCGCCGAGAGCACGAGCAGGTCATGACGGCGATGACATCCCCATCTCTTCTCAGGCCGGCCGCCTCCAAGCCCACTGTAAGAGCACTCCTCCACGCCGGCCCCGGCGCAGCACCGCCTCATGCCGCCTCCACCAGCGCAACCTACAATGGCGGCGGCCTAAGGGGGAGGAGGGAGCTTTCCCTGTCGCTCGCAGCCGGCCTTCCCCTGCTGCTCCTCCCCGTGGCAGCGCCCCCGGCGTCCCTGGCAGCGTCGGACAATGACTACACGCGGGAGACGTCGGAGGTGATCGACAAGGTGCGGGCCACCATCAACATGGGGCGCGGGGACCCGAACGTGGCGGAGGCGGTGGCGGAGCTGCGGGAGGCGTCGAACACGTGGGTGGCCAAGTACCGGCGGGAGAAGGAGCTGCTGGGGCGGGCGTCCTTCCGGGACATGTACTCGGCGCTCAACGCCATCTCCGGGCACTACATCAGCTTCGGCCCCACCGCCCCCATCCCCGCCAAGCGCAAGGCCCGCATCCTCGAGGAGGTCGACACCGCCGAGAAGGCCCTCCAGCGCGGCCGCTAGTGCAGAGCCCACCCCGGAGGCTCTCCGGGAGTTAGTTCTTCCATAGCCTTCTTCTTTCATCAGTGTGTTGTGTTATGATATATGTGCAGGAGAGATCAGGGAACCAAATCGGAAAAAGAAAATAGAAGAAGACTCAGTATCTTATAATGTTGTAGCTGTGGACCTTTTTGATTAAGGAGCAAAGTTGGAGAGGTGGTTCTTTTCTTCTAAACTTGTCGGAATTTCTTGTATGAAAATTTCGGGCGTGTTGTTCTGATCGAGTTTTCGATTAACTTTATGGTAAACTCCTCTGCACCGTGCATGCCTACACGTCCTTGCGGCATTAGTTCAAACTGCACCAAGCAAGAAAGAAGGCTTTAATATATTTAGCAACTATCCCCATGAGTCTCGAATGGCCCTCTTTGATCTTGAGCTACTCTAGTCTGGCATCGATAGTTGGTGTCCAGTGGAGTCGGATTATTTATCCTACCTTTTCCGTCCCATTAATTGTTTGCTCCATCTCATTTTGTTATCCGGCCGCATGTATGTGTAGTATCATCTTCTTTTATCTTCATTTCTTCTCTCCTATGTTTTTTAAGAGAAACAAAGTCCTACATGGAATACTTCTAGGTCAATATATTACAATATCTTCAGTACCTCACTTATATGGCAGATGGGTGGATGACATGAAGTGATAATAGTCAGCCACAAATGACGACTAGCGATGTTATTCGTCACCCACCATCGAATCCACTAGTTGCGAATGTGATAGAACTTTCTCACAAGTCACAATGAACCGAGATCACGATCATGGTGGCGAGACTGGCGAGGAATACAGATCTTACATCGTTTCCTTTTATGGATTACGATTTTGCTGGGCCGATAGCTAGACCGCTCTGCACACCCCTGAGAGAGCGCGGGTTCATTTCTAGACTTCAACCGTCTGTGTCTAATTTTCGCCTACTAGTTCATGTTCCCGCTGAAGTCCTGAACCCGGCTCGCCGCCATAAAAAGAGGGCTGTCAATGAGCCGGGGTGAATCCGGCTCGGCCCAAGCCCGTTGGTGACCATAAAAAGTCCAAGTCCGGCCAGCCCAGACATCTCAAATGTTGGGCAGGGCCAAGTTCACTTTGAAGCTCCGCACGGCATTGGGTGCAACCCAAAATAGAAATTTTTTTTTTTTTTCAGAATTGTCTTGTGGTCGATCTTATCTTGTCTTACAATTTAATCTCTGATCTGATGACTCAAAATTTTTCAAAAAATAAAAAATCAAGCCCCAATAAAAAGTTGAAAAACAACATTAATGGGCCAAACATAATAAAAATGGGTTCAGTCTTTTATTTTCTTTAGAACTTTTTTATCCTTCCAATTAGAGTCGGATTGTCAGGCATCATGGGACCAACTATAAAAAAATTTCAAAAAAAATATTTGTTTAGGTTGTACCCCATGTAGTGTAGCAAGCTTGCTACGATGTAGTAAGTATTACTCTCAATTGACCTTAAAATTCTCAAGTCCAATCACAATCCAGTCTGATTCAAGTCATAAGACTATATCAAATTTGAGTAATGCTTGCTACACTGAGGGTCAGTGTAATAAGTTGAGTCATCTTACAATACAATATGTCATTATTCTACCTAAGCATGAGTCATATAGGCTGGTAGTTTTTTTACAAGTAACTTGACAAGTATTAATTGCGGTTGCAAAGTAACTCGTAAATTGTGCATACATGCGTAGGGATGACAAAATATTTTTCAAGCATGACAAATATTTCGTAAAATGACAAATCATACTTGTCATGTCTACGATGCATTTGTCACGTCTATAAAATATTTATCATGTCAAAAAATCTGCACACAGACGCATAGAAATGACAAATGAAGTATTTGTCATGGGTACATATATTTGTCACAATCAAAATGCACCCGCATTTAATATACTTGTCATGTCATTTATAGGAAAAGCTGTCTAACCTATGTGACCCTTGTCTAGGTAAACCAATGATATCTTATATTACAAGATAACTTAACTTACTGTGTTGACTCTTAGTACAACAAACATTACTCGTCATACTTTCTGAGGCGCCAATGTATTCCAAACCCATCCAATAAGCCCATCCAAGGGTTTAACACAGACCAAGATATACTCGTCTCTGGTGCGTGAATTGACCCAATTCCAGCCACCCTGCTTTGATCCTTGGGTATATCAATACCCAGCCACCAGTTTTGATCGTTGACCGATGTACAACCAAACGTGGTGTGCAGGAAGCCAAGTTTAGTCCCATATGGTTAACTTGTCAATTTCGAAAGAACTTTCCGCTTATAAGATGACAAAACTTCTGGGTATTTTCCAGACCATGGTGTAACAAAGTTGCGGGCTTGGCAGGTCCAGTGAACTCAAACTATCGCGCCAAGTTGGACCTGCAAACGAACTGGACAAGCCTTTTGTTGGCCTAAACTTTTGACGCTGACTGAACAAGCTGTGGCAGCCCAACCCATTATGAAAATCAACAGAAAAATACTGCAACCCGATCAAAGATCCGATAGTGTGAATGGATCCTACGGTTGCCTGTTACCCCGGAGGTTCTCTTTCAAAAAACTTACACCCCTGATACTGGGCGTTGCGCTTCGGCAAGGGAGGTTAATTTGAACCTCTAACTTCTCAAAAAGAGAGAAGATCTTTTTAATGCACATTTGTATCAGAGTTCAGCAGTATTGAGAGAAAGAGGAAAGCCAAATATTGCAAAAACCTTCTCATATGATCTCTCTATTAACATGTTATGATATTTTTCAAATTTTCTGATGTCTTCAAATACGCACGTCAAGATTTTCAGTAGTTATAAATCAATAACAGTTAGAATAGAATGACTCAATACAAAATAAAATTATTTGTAGGGGTCAAAATTAATGAAAAATCGATGGGTTTGTTTATCAATATTAACTTCCACTCTTTTTTAGATAATTAATTTGCTGTCCCGTGCTCAAAAACTAAGCGAAACCATCCATATTGCAAAGCACACACTGATGGCAGATGCTGACTTGCAGTAATTGAAAGCTAGGGTTTGGAGATCTTATACGCAGCGCAGATATGATAGATTCCCATGGCAAGGTTTGGCAGCCAGTTAGGACGTTCGGTAGTCACTGGAAAGGAAAAATAGTGAAACACCTCCATCGATGCCATCTAAAGTTCTCAAATCTAGTAATCGAGCATATATAAATGAGCAAAGGGGAGCAATATGCATGGATTCAGTTTGCGGCCGAGAGGAAAGGAAACGGGGCATTAATGGAAGTAGAACAGCAATTACACAGACGCAATATTAATTCTACTACGGATCCTTTATATTAATATCATTCTTTCGCCACAACCCCAGGTGACAAAGACTAAAGAAACTGTACGGCTTCTATAGTTTATTCCACGCATACGAGTAGCCAACACCAAGGCATCCTTGCCATTGCTCACGCTCATGAAAGCCGGGCCGGAACGCCAAACAACATAAGAACCATCTTATATATAATAGTACAGGAGCACATTTTAGCTACTTAGCTAGACACCAATATTACCGGCAGGAGCTATTACGACGGTAAGGCGATGAAGAGCAACCTCAGGGAGTTGTCCCGTGGAAAGGGTTGGGCACTTCGTACCCGGGGTTCGGAACGAAGGTGTCATCGTTCCCTGGGATGTACCGGCCGTGCATGGCAGCAGGAACGCTGTCGCCCAAGAAGGTGCGGCCAACTGTGGGCACCGCCGGGTGGCTTCCGATCATGTAGCGCCCGACGCCCGGGATGAGCACCGTCCCTTCGTGGCCGAAGCACTCCGTCTCCTTCTTGTCACCGCTCGCTTTTCTTTGGCTGCTGCTGCTGCTGCTGGGGTTGGCGCCGGCTTGGTTCCTGTGGGAGTGGGCTTCGATTTGGCTGCTCTTGTTGGGCGGGTTGCTTCGGGTTTGCTTCTCGCTGCGGTCGGTGGTAGGGGCTGCACGTCCGGCCAGTGTCAGCTGAGCAATGAGCAGCAGAAGTATGGCGAGGAGGAGGAAGAGAGAAAGGACGGAGGGCTTCGGGGAGCAGGCCATTGGGAGCAGGCAGGCAGGTGAGGAGAAGTGCGGGGAGGTGTTTGGCTATAATTTGCCTGGTTCTTGGTGGTGATGGTGGAGACGGCCTGCTGAAGTGGGCTCCTTTATATAGTTGAGCTCGCCATGTATTGGGTGGAGAATTGGCGGTGAGTTAAACCGGGAGCCGTACCTCAGGTGCCATTTGTTTCCCACCGTCACCAACTGCTTCGGCGGCCACTAATTAAACCAAACTAACCACTCGATGGGTGAAACCAACGTTTACATGCAGCTGCAGCAAATTAAGTAGGGAGGAACTTCATGGACAAACCTCTGTTATATTCGTTTTGTGGATCCTCTGGAGCAGTGAGGAAGGTACGATAATGAAACTAATGGATTAGGTGTGTTCTCCTACTTAATTTGCATGTCGTCCTCGAGGGATGTACCATGCAGTTGCCTGCGTTCTAGTCACCATCATCGTCAAATGAGAGGAGATCCTCTCAGTAGCCTGTTAGACAGAAGTCCAACAGTACAAAAAAAGAGAAGGAGACAACTATTGCAGAAAAGTCTCTCACTTGTCTCAAGATTTCTGTCCATACCTGAGACCTCTCCCTCTCTGTGTACAGCTGAACTTCCATCCACCAGTCTACTGAGAGGATCTCCTCTCTCACCAAATCCCACCTAACCCCACATTAATTAACGTGGGATGGGAGATATATTCCTATGATTTAGTTGCTTAACAGCTTAATTAAGTGATGTTGATGGATGATGTGCCACTTTAATTGAAGAATAGGAGAAGAATAAGGACGAATAAGGAAAAATAAACTTAATTTTACTTTGACAAGCGGAATGACTTATACTAACACATAATAGAATATTCGAAGAATAAGGAGAATAAGGCATCTCACCCTAAACCCAAGAATTGCTTATTCTTCTTGTTAGTATGCCCAACGTAATAACTTATTCGGCAAATAAAGTGGGGCTAAAGGAATAAAGTGCAGGGATAGCTGTCCCACCCAATATCAATAGAGCAATGCTAAGCTGATGAGAAACCTTAACCTTATATCTTACCCACTCAAAGCACAAGCAGAGTTTCAAGACTATTTTACAATTTTACCAAGGTAATTAATAAGAGAAAACGTACCAAATGCTGCCATGTCAGCAAGGTGAAGAAAAAAGGGAAGAGTTCCAGTCTCGCTAACATTTTCCATGTGAACATGTGATGGCATTATCAATGTTCATCTCGCTAACAACCCTTAACTAGTTGCTAACTTTGGCTCTCTCGATTACCTAATTGCTTATTTCTTCCTGACCTTATAAACGTGCATGATTAATTGTTTATACTGGAAGATTTTTTATTTTGTTTTGACAACCTTGGTGGTATGCTATCTGAAATAAAAAGAGATAAATTAGATAATATAGGTAAAAAAATTGATTATAGGGGGCGGATATAACGCGTCCTAAAGCACATCTAACTTAGATGTCTCTCCGAAAATCCTCCATCTCGATTTTAAAAAAAAAATTACTAAAAATTTTAAAATATTCAAATATCTTCGTCTAGATAGTTTTCCACCCATTTGGTTTAATTTTTACCGTTGGATCGAAAAATTTAACCGTAATCGTTCAATCAAATGAGTCATTGTTTGAATATCAAAACTAAAATTCCAGGAGATTGGATTAACCTTAAGGGCTAATTTGGTGTATTTCATTTTTTTACTAATTTTTCAACATATTTTGACATTAAATTTTTATACATGTCTTACCGAATAGCTCCAATTAATTTTTAAGATTGGACGGTGAAAATTAAAGTCCCATAAATGGGATTAATCCTAAGGGCCTTATTTAAATATTTAAAATTTTATAAAAAAAGTATTTTTTTTAAAACATGAGTGGGTGGGTTTTCGAGTGGTGCATCTAACTTAGATGTGTCCCAAGACGCGTTGAAACCTCTCCCATATATATATATATTAATGTAATTGTTCTAGTAGTAAGGGAGTTTTCCCTAATATTTCTTTATAATAAAATAAGAGAGAGAGGACCCACTAGGGCACTCTCTGGAATCCTTTCTCCAACTTGGTATCAGAGCCGCCAAGGAGGACGTCGCCGGCGCCGTTCACCCACCGGCAGCAGATCCGCGTGACCACCGGCGTGCCTGCGCCACCCGCACGCTAAGGCGGGCGAGCGCAGGCCCGCGCCCTGCGCCGCGCACCGCCCCGCGCGGCCGGCGCCCTCAGCCGCGCGCCAAACACCGTCCTGCGCGGCCCGGCACGGCCCGGCACCCTCCGCCGCGGAACGGCGTGACCAACGGCCGGTGCTCTCCGCCGCCCCCGCGCGGCCCGTGAGCGCAGGGCCTCCGCCGCCCCCTGCGCCCGTCCAGCGCAGCGCGGCACACTGCCCCCGCGCGGCCGGTGAGCGCACGCCGCCCCCGCGCGCGGCCGGTGCTCTCCGCCGGGGAGCGTGGTGTTGGGTTTTCTCGGTTTCTCCGGATCGCTCACGCAGCGGAAAACAAAATTTTACAGCGATCCGTTTCCCGTTTCGAAGAACTAAAAAACGATAACCAGATTATCGAAGTTCTCACCGTGTGCGGATTCGAATCCGCAGCCGTTCGGTTCCGTCGGTGTGACACCGCAAGCCGCGCAAGCGCCCGGCCTCTAGCGAAGTCCACGCGATCCTCCCCGCGACGGATATCCTCGTGTTCGTCGTTCTTCGCAGCCCGCGAAGCCTCCGCTGGTCGCCGCAATGATCGCCGCAATGATCGCCGCAATGCGCGGACGATTTCCCGTCGAACGGGATTCGGAGAAGCGGCAGAGCAGATCTGGATCTGCCTGGACTCCAGAGGAGGACAGAAACTGAGGAGGGGCGGCCAGGGTTAGCAGCAGCTTGGCCTGCTCAGCCCGTTCGCTATGTTTTATACTAACCGCGCGATTTTTCACAAAAACCCCCGGTTTGTATAAAACCCACTTATTTATCCATCGCCTTGAGAATCATTTGCGTGTGACCCTCTAGGCCCAAGTACCAGTCCAGTTAATGGCCCAACAAGCCCAGTGACTCCTCACTGGCTTTATTAATTAATTAATAACCCTTTATTAATCAATTAATCAATCGAATTGATGTCGCACATCGAATTCGACCGGGCCTCCGATCACGTTGGGTGCCAAGCAACACCGCGTGAACCCGGAAGGTATTTGGGGTTAAGTAACCCACTCTTGGAACCTTTCCGCCGACAGTTACCGCGTGGATATAATCCTTCATTCGTACAATGCTCTCGAGTCAACTCAGGGTACGGCGAGCTGTCAAACCCTAACCGGTCGACTCACTTGGATTGGATGCCGCTGATGAATATCGGAAAACTCCTTTCCCGATATTATCGTCCGCCCTGGCCAGGGACTTTCGCGCATCCTTCCTAGAGCATTCTCTCTCTAAGTACCGAGAGCGAATGATTCCTTATTGACACACAATTCCCTTCGACGGTATTCCGCTGCACCCAATCCTTGGCGTATTAGAATCCCGTGGCTAGAGATTCGTAGACCAAGGTCAAAGTACAGAAGTCCACCGCCAAGGTGTCCTTGATGTCTCAGGTCCGAGGACCATCCACGCAACTGCGACAATAGAATCAAGCTGGTTGACAGTGAGGTACAATACCATCCAGCGATTCAGTCGGATCAGTTCAGTGAACTCATTCTCCAATGAGCACCTACATATTCGCCTTAGTGTCTCTACACAAGTGACTTATGAGACCAGTCACCCTCATCATATGAGCAGGAGTAATCTGTACTAGTCTAACCGGATATCCGATGTCCTTCTCGGATATCCTCCGACTAGGAACGATTAAGAATATGTGTGTTTAAGTAATCAGTCTCATTAGTATGATCTCATCATAATCTGATCACCATAGCACATATTCACGGACTTCATTATGAAACGATAATTAACGCGATTTACACATAATGAATGTTATGCCATTTTATTAATAATGAACGAGATTTACATTGTTAGATTGGCTTGTAGGCCACCTAAACTAACAATCTCCCACTTGGACTAAAGCCAATCACCTTTATACAATAAGCCCATAGACTCTAGGTGAAGCTCAAACACAATTTGAGCCAACGGCTTTGTCAGTGGATCTGCTACATTGTCGACTGATGGAACTCTTTCCACTACTACATCTCCTCTTGATATGATCTCTCTGATAAGGTGAAAGCGCCTCAGAATATGCTTCGATTTCTGATGAGACCGTGGCTCTTTCGCTTGCGCAATCGCTCCATTGTTGTCGCACAACAGTGGAACAGGCTCAGAGATGCTGGGAACTACGCCGAGGTCGGTGATGAATTTCTTCAACCACACTGCTTCCTTGGCGGCTTCAGCTGCAGCGATGTACTCAGCTTCAGTCGTTGAATCTGCAGTGGTTACCTGCTTGGAACTCTTCCAGCACACTGCCCCTCCGTTCAATGTAAACACGAATCCAGATGTTGACTTGCTATCATCTGGATCCGACTGGAAACTCGAGTCAGTAAAGCCTCGCAGTTTCAAGTCACCTCCTCCATAGACAAGAAACATATCCTTAGTTCTTCTCAAGTACTTAAGGATGCATTTCACTGCCTTCCAGTGCTCTTCGCCTGGATCAGCCTGAAATCTGCTCGTAACACTTAGAGCAAATGCAACGTCAGGTCGTGTACATAGCATGGCATACATGATAGATCCTATGGCAGAGGCATAGGGTATTCTATCCATGAATGCCCTCTCATCAGGAGTCTTAGGAGACTGTTCTTTTGAGAGATTAATTCCATGTCTCATCGGTATGAAACCTCTCTTGGAATTTTCCATGCCAAACCTTTTGACTATGGTATCTATGTACAAGGATTGGATCATTCCAAGCATCCTCTTTGATCTATCTCTATAGATCCGTATTCCCAATACGTAGGATGCTTCTCCCAAATCCTTCATGGAGAAGTTTTTCGACAGCCAGACCTTTACTGATGACATCATAGCTACATCATTCCCAATGAGTAGTATGTCATCTACGTAAAGAACTAGAAAAGTGACTGCACTCCCACTGGTCTTCTTGTACACACAAGGCTCATCTTCATTCTTAATGAAGTTATAAGACTTGACAGCCTCGTCAAATCTTATGTTCCAGCTCCGAGAAGCTTGCTTCAGTCCATAAATAGACTTCTGAAGCTTGCACACTTTATCTGGAGATTCTTTGGATGTGAAACCTTCTGGTTGTATCATATACACCTCCTCCTCAAGATTACCATTGAGGAAGGCAGTCTTCACATCCATCTGCCAGATTTCATAATCAAAATGTGCAGCAATGGCGAGCAGAACTCTGATCGACTTTATCATGGCAACTGGTGAGAAAGTCTCGTCATAGTCAATTCCTTGCCTTTGACGATATCCCTTTGCCACCAACCTTGCCTTATAAGTGTCGATCCGTCCATCAGCACCGATCTTTCTCTTAAAGATCCACTTGCAACCGATGGGTACAATACCCTCGGGCAAGTCCTCCAAGTTCCAAACTTGGTTGGTGTACATGGACTGGATTTCTGAGTTCATGGCTTCTCGCCATTTCCCGGCTTCTGGGCCTTCTATGGCCTCCTGGTAGGTTTTAGGATCGTCATCCTCATTATATTGTACCTTAGACTCACCTTCAGCGATATGTCCCACATATCGTTCGGGTAGTCTAGGTACTCTACCAGATCTACGAGGCTCATCTGTGTGTACCTGAACAGATTCAGGAACTGATATCTCATCTGATGATAATGCAGCTGTTTGGGGATCTGGAACCTCTTCCAGTACTATTTTACTCCCACTGTCCTCCTGGAGAAGGTAATCCTCTTCCAGGAAGACAGCTTTCCTGGCGACAAACACCTTTTGTTCATCATGATGGAAAAAATAGTATCCAAAGGGTTCCTTTGGATATCCCACAAACCTACATTTATCAGTTCGTGATTCCAGCTTGTCTGGATCATGCCTCTTTACATGAGCAGGACAACCCCAGACTTTAACATGTTTAAATTCTGGTTTTCTGCCTTTCCATATCTCATATGGAGTAGAGGCCACAGACTTGCTGGGTACTATGTTCAGTAGGTATGCTGCTGACTCTAGAGCATACCCCCAGAGGGACACTAGTAATCTTGAAAAGCTCATCATGGATCGCACCATGTCCAACAAGGTGCGATTCCTCCTTTCTGATACACCATTCATCTGTGGTGTATATGGAGGGGTTAGCTGAGAAAGGATACCATTATCCTTTAAGAATTGTGTAAAATTAGTACTCAAGTATTCTCCTCCTCGATCTGATCGAAGAGCTTTTATACTCTTTCCTAACTGCTTCTCTACTTCATTCTTGAACTCCTTGAACTTGTCAAACGCTTCCGACTTGTACTTCATTAAGTACACATAGCCGAATCTTGAGAAGTCATCGGTGAACGTGATGAAGTAAGAAAAGCCACCTTTGGCTTGGGTAGACATGGGACCACATACATCCGAATGTATCAGTTCCAGAATGTCCTTGGCACGTTCTCCATGTCCACTAAATGGAGATTTTGCCATCTTTCCCATAAGGCAGGATTCACATGTTGCAAACGATTCATAATCGAATGATGTTAAGTAACCATGCTTGTGCAACTTTTGCAACCTGCTTTCGCCAATGTGCCCAAGTCTACAATGCCACATGTAGGCCTGGTTCACACAATTCTTACTCTTCTTAAGAGCATTATCAATTTGAAGATTGTAATAAGAAACATCTAATAGATATAGACCGTTGACTAAAGATGCAGAAGCTATTGATTTATTACCATAATAAATCGTACAACTTCTATTCTCAATTGTCAACCTATATCCTATCTTGTCCAAACAAGATATTGATATGATGTTCTTTATTATGCTAGGAACATAATAACAATCTTCCAATAATAAGGTGTCTCCCGATGGAAGCCTGAGGTTTGCTGTCCCAACAGCAATCGCCACAACTTTTGCGCCGTTTCCTAGCCTCAATTCCACCTCACCTTGTCTCAGCTTGCGCTTACTTGTCAGCAACTGCACATCATGGCAGATATGAGAAGCACATCCGGTATCTAATACCCAAGATGTGGAATCTCTAACTGACAAGTTGATATCTATCATATAGATATCTGAAGCTTCATACAGCTTCACTATTCCATGAGCTTTATCGTTAAGGAACTCCTTGCAGTTCCTCTTCCAGTGATCATACTGCTTATAATAGAAGCAGTCACCCTTCACTACTCCTTTTCTTTTGTCCTTCGATCCATTATCGTTAGCTATCATCTCTACTTCAGGGGCATCCAATGCCGATTCAGCAGGAGGATCAGCTCCAAGGACAAAGTCAATGCGCTCAGATCTGAAGACATTCTTCAGGCTTCTGAACCAATCCGAGTAGATTAGGTAAGTCAAAAGGGCATCAAGTATGCCACGGAGTGGGTTATTCGACAACATAATTCCTACAGGAGATAAGTAAAATCTATTTAGCAGATGTTCAATTATTAAAGTTTAAAACAAGACAAGGTCTTTTGTTCAAGTTTAACTCCCACTAATTTTCGACGGACTGTATAACCCTCAGTTATACAGAACGGGAGACGCCGACAGTCTCCTAGTGGGGATCAGAATCTCAATGACTTGCACTACAGCCTTGTGGATAGCACAACAAACTGTAATACAATCAGAGAGCACTCAACTCATGGGACTTGCAACTCCTTGCAATATCTGATCATGGCTTCGGTCCCCAGAGATTTAATGGCCTTGTGGATAGCACAACAAACCACTAATTCTGGTCTAAGCTAACCATCATTACGTGACGAGCATAGATTTGCATGCAGCCCTTGTGGATAGCACAACAAAGCTACATGGTTCCTCTACCCCGATCTATAGGCATCTAATGCCATAGCCACAGTCTCTCCTCCCAATTAAGCAGGCCTTGTGGATAGCACAACAAACCTACCTAAAGTGATTCGAATCCTATGACTATAACGATGGTGGACCACGCGGTAAGTTCTCAACTACTCGCGTTACGGCTTAGAGTTTATCTGAGGGTATTTGGATAACTTTTATCTTGGTCTCTCCTAGGTGATAGTATATAAATATATCGTATATATTTACTAAATACTATAACCTGCTTTGATTCATAATCAAAAGAAAAACAATGCATCACATACATGTCTTTAGTGTGGTCATGGATAGCACAGTGGGTTTGACTGGAGCCAACAGTCAAACGCACACACAATCTAATTATAACAATTACATTAGATACCCTGCAATCACATAGGCAAGAGATCTCCATCTTTACGCCTTCTTGGGTGCAGTAGTGGATCGTCCTTTCTCCTTCCTCGATTGCCTCGATCAAATTACATTAATTCTAGAATTAACAAGTAAATTGAAGAAGGCCTTATGGCGAGTACAAGAGAGAGAGGGAGATAGAAATACATCGGAGTATGAGAGAGAGAGAGGTGCGCAGACCTCTATTTATTAACAATTAATAAACATCATACATCCACGATCCACACAATCCATCATTCATCACATGAACAATTAAATAAGTGCATATCCATGACCACGGTGTGTTTTAAACATCCACACATGATTCAGCGCATCACATGGCTAAAACAAATGAGTTTTCAAAAATAGATAATTTTGGCCTTTTAAAAACTAGGATCCAATCAAAATTGGCATTTGAATTTCGAAAACTCATTTAATTAACTTAACATGCAATTAAATCTATATTTAAAAGCATTAATCATACATCTCATGCATACACACTCCAAATTAATAATTCCAGATTATTCCATGCAAATTAGAACATTTCTAATAATCTAACACTTAGATTAATCCCCATTCATAATCTAACAATTAGACCATTAAATAACTAATCTAACTCTTAGACTAGTCCATCAAAGTTAATTAACAATTTAACACTTAAATTATTAATTAACTCTAATTATTAATTAACTACTAATCTAACTCTTAGATTAAATAATTAATATTATCATTAATTTAACTATTAAATTAATGACTAACAGTAATTAAGAACTACTAATTTAACATTTAAATTAGTCATTTAAATTAATTATTAATCTAACAATTAAATTAATAATTAACTCAAACTAATAATTAACAATTAGATGTATTAATAATTAATAATCTAACAAATAGATTAAAAATTATTAATCACTAATTTTAACTCTTAAAATTAGATAAACTGAGGTCAATAATTAATTTAACACTTAAACTAACATTAACCTCAATTAAACCACAACTAACTGCTAATTAATAAATCCTTAATTACTAAATGATTCAAAATCATTAATGCCCAAATAATTAAAATCTCAAAACAATTTTGAAAATTTTAAAATTAATTCATATTTTAACTTAATTTCCTATGGGCAATTAGGGGATTTAAAGGGGTTTTAAAATCATAACAGGGCTCAGCCCAATAGGGCCAACTGGCTCGAGCCAGTGGCTCGGCCTGGTTCGAACCAGGTTCGAACCCTGGCTCGAGGCTAAGCCCAGCCAGGGCTAGCCTGGCCAGACCGACAGATCGGACCGGCCCAGCCGGTCAGACCGGCTCGGGACCGGCCGGTTCGCCCTCTTCCTTCCCAGCAGAAACCCTAACGCATCCTTGTTGCAGGCCGGCGGCTAGGGTTTGCAGGCGGCGCCGGCGGCCGCCCCGGCCCTGCCCGGCTCCGGCCGGCGATGCCCCGGCGCCGGCGGTGCCACCGGCGCCGGCAGGGTCGCCGGAGATGCCCCGAACGGAGCCGGCCAAGTCCCCCAAAATCTCCAAAAAACTTGATTTTTCAGGATTTTAAATCCGATTTGGGGCTTGATTTTTGCGGCTCTCCAAGGCCATTCCGGCGCCGGAAAGATACCGGATGTAGAGTGGTGACTATCACCAGTGGATCCGGAGTCACGGCCGGCCATCCCAACGATTGGGAAGCCGATTCAATCTGCCGTAAAGTCGCCGTTCTTCGTCTCACGAAGAACCCGAAAAACCCCCAAAATAATCTCGAAAAATTGAAAGAAAATAATCAGATTAACTGTGTTCATCGCATGAACACGGATCCAACAATTATTCGAAGTTATAGCATGGAATAACTCATGGAAAAATTAATTTAGAGATCCGAAACGGGACGAGAAACAGTGGAACCTGGCTCTGATACCACTGTTGGGTTTTCTCGGTTTCTCCGGATCGCTCACGCAGCGGAAAACAAAATTTTACAGCGATCCGTTTCCCGTTTCGAAGAACTAAAAAACGATAACCAGATTATCGAAGTTCTCACCGTGTGCGGATTCGAATCCGCAGCCGTTCGGTTCCGTCGGTGTGACACCGCAAGCCGCGCAAGCGCCCGGCCTCTAGCGAAGTCCACGCGATCCTCCCCGCGACGGATATCCTCGTGTTCGTCGTTCTTCGCAGCCCGCGAAGCCTCCGCTGGTCGCCGCAATGATCGCCGCAGTGCGCGGACGATTTCCCGTCGAACGGGATTCGGAGAAGCGGCAGAGCAGATCTGGATCTGCCTGGACTCCAGAGGAGGACAGAAACTGAGGAGGGGCGGCCAGGGTTAGCAGCAGCTTGGCCTGCTCAGCCCGTTCGCTATGTTTTATACTAACCGCGCGGTTTTTCACAAAAACCCCCGGTTTGTATAAAACCCACTTATTTATCCATCGCCTTGAGAATCATGTGCGTGTGACCCTCTAGGCCCAAGTACCAGTCCAGTTAATGGCCCAACAAGCCCAGTGACTCCTCACTGGCTTTATTAATTAATTAATAACCCTTTATTAATCAATTAATCAATCGAATTGATGTCGCACATCGAATTCGACCGGGCCTCCGATCACGTTGGGTGCCAAGCAACACCGCGTGAACCCGGAAGGTATTTGGGGTTAAGTAACCCACTCTTGGAACCTTTCCGCCGACAGTTACCGCGTGGATATAATCCTTCATTCGTACAATGCTCTCGAGTCAACTCAGGGTATGGCGAGCTGTCAAACCCTAACCGGTCGACTCACTTGGATTGGATGCCGCTGATGAATATCGGAAAACTCCTTTCCCGATATTATCGTCCGCCCTGGCCAGGGACTTTCGCGCATCCTTCCTAGAGCATTCTCTCTCTAAGTACCGAGAGCGAATGATTCCTTATTGACACACAATTCCCTTCGACGGTATTCCGCTGCACCCAATCCTTGGCGTATTAGAATCCCGTGGCTAGAGATTCGTAGACCAAGGTCAAAGTACAGAAGTCCACCGCCAAGGTGTCCTTGATGTCTCAGGTCCGAGGACCATCCACGCAACTGCGACAATAGAATCAAGCTGGTTGACAGTGAGGTACAATACCATCCAGCGATTCAGTCGGATCAGTTCAGTGAACTCATTCTCCAATGAGCACCTACATATTCGCCTTAGTGTCTCCACACAAGTGACTTATGAGACCAGTCACCCTCATCATATGAGCAGGAGTAATCTGTACTAGTCTAACCGGATATCCGATGTCCTTCTCGGATATCCTCCGACTAGGAACGATTAAGAATATGTGTGTTTAAGTGATCAGTCTCATTAGTATGATCTCATCATAATCTGATCACCAAAGCACATATTCACGGACTTCATTATGAAACGATAATTAACGCAATTTACACATAATGAATATTATGCCATTTTATTAATAATGAACGAGATTTACATTGTTAGATTGGCTTGTAGGCCACATAAACTAACAATCTCCCACTTGGACTAAAGCCAATCACCTTTATACAATAAGCCCATAGACTCTAGGTGACGCTCAAACACAATTTGAGCCAACGGCTTTGTCAGTGGATCTGCTACATTGTCGACTGATGGAACTCTTTCCACTACTACATCTCCTCTTGATATGATCTCTCTGATAAGGTGAAAGCGCCTCAGAATATGCTTCGATTTCTGATGAGACCGTGGCTCTTTCGCTTGCGCAATCGCTCCATTGTTGTCGCACAACAGTAGAACAGGCTCAGAGATGCTGGGAACTACGCCGAGGTCGGTGATGAATTTCTTCAACCACACTGCTTCCTTGGCGGCTTCAGCTGCAGCGATGTACTCAGCTTCAGTCGTCGAATCTGCAGTGGTTACCTGCTTGGAACTCTTCCAGCACCCTGCCCCTCCGTTCAATGTAAACACGAATCCAGATGTTGACTTGCTATCATCTGGATCCGACTGGAAACTCGAGTCAGTAAAGCCTCGCAGTTTCAAGTCACCTCCTCCATAGACAAGAAACATATCCTTAGTTCTTCTCAAGTACTTAAGGATGCATTTCACTGCCTTCCAGTGCTCTTTGCCTGGATCAGCCTGAAATCTGCTCGTAACACTTAGAGCAAATGCAACGTCAGGTCGTGTACATAGCATGGCATACATGATAGATCCTATGGCAGAGGCATAGGGTATTTTATCCATGAATGCCCTCTCATCAGGAGTCTTAGGAGACTGTTCTTTTGAGAGATTAATTCCATGTCTCATCGGTATGAAACCTCTCTTGGAATTTTCCATGCAAAACCTTTTGACTATGGTATCTATGTACAAGGATTGGGTCATTCCAAGCATCCTCTTTGATCTATCTCTATAGATCCGTATTCCCAATACGTAGGATGCTTCTCCCAAATCCTTCATGGAGAAGTTTTTCGACAGCCAGACCTTTACTGATGACATCATAGCTACATCATTCCCAATGAGTAGTATGTCATCTACGTAAAGAACTAGAAAAGTGACTGCACTCCCACTGGTCTTCTTGTACACACAAGGCTCATCTTCATTCTTAATGAAGTTATAAGACTTGACAGCCTCGTCAAATCTTATGTTCCAGCTCCGGGAAGCTTGCTTCAGTCCATAAATGGACCTCTGAAGCTTGCACACTTTATCTGGAGATTCTTTGGATGTGAAACCTTCTGGTTGTATCATATACACATCTTCCTCAAGGTTACCATTGAGGAAGGCAGTCTTCACATCCATCTGCCAGATTTCGTAATCAAAATGTGCAGCAATGGCGAGCAGAACTCTGATCGACTTTATCATGGCAACTGGTGAGAAAGTCTCGTCATAGTCAATTCCTTGCCTTTGACGATATCCCTTTGCCACCAACCTTGCCTTATAAGTGTCGATCCGTCCATCAGCACCGATCTTTCTCTTAAAGATCCACTTGCAACCGATGGGTACAATACCCTCGGACAAGTCCTCCAAGTTCCAAACTTGGTTGGTGTACATGGACTGGATTTCTGAGTTCATGGCTTCTCGCCATTTCCTGGCTTCTGGGCCTTCTATGGCCTCCTGGTAGGTTTTAGGATCGTCATCCTCATTATATTGTACCTTAGACTCACCTTCAGCGATATGTCCCACATATCGTTCGGGTAGTCTAGGTACTCTACCAGATCTACGAGGCTCATCCGTGTGTACCTGAACAGATTCAGGAACTGATATCTCATTTGATGATAATGCAGCTGTTTGGGGATCTGGAACCTCTACCAGTACTATTTTACTCCCACTGTCCTCCTGGAGAAGGTATTCCTCTTCCAGGAAGACAGCTTTCCTGGCGACAAACACCTTTTGTTCATCAGGATGGAAAAAATAGTATCCAAAGGTTTCCTTTGGATATCCCACAAACCTACATTTATCAGTTCGTGATTCCAGCTTGTCTGGATCATGCCTCTTTACATGAGCAGGACAACCCCAGACTTTAACATGTTTAAATTCTGGTTTCCTGCCTTTCCATATCTCATATGGAGTAGAGGCCACAGACTTGCTGGGTACTCTGTTCAGTAGATATGCTGCTGACTCTAGAGCATACCCCCAGAGGGACACTGGTAATCTTGAAAAGCTCATCATGGATCGCACCATGTCCAACAAGGTGCGGTTCCTCCTTTCTGATACACCATTCATCTGTGGTGTATATGGAGGGGTCAGCTGAGAAAGGATACCATTATCCTTTAAGAATTGTATGAAATTAGGACTCAAGTATTCTCCTCATCGATCTGATCGAAGAGCTTTAATACTCTTTCCTAACTGCTTCTCCACCTCATTCTTGAACTCCTTAAACTTCTCAAATGCTTCCGACTTGTACTTCATCAAGTACACATAGCCGAATCTTGAGAAGTCATCGGTGAACGTGATGAAGTAAGAAAAGCCACATTTGGCTTGGGTGGACATTGGACCACATACATCCGAATGTATCAGTTCCAGAATGTCCTTGGCACGTTCTCCATGTCCACTAAATGGAGATTTTGCCATCTTTCCCATAAGGCAGGATTCACATGTTGCAAACGATTCATAATCGAATGCTGTTAAGTAACCATGCTTGTGCAACTTTTGCAACCTGCTTTCGCCAATGTGCCCAAGTCTACAATGCCATATGTAGGCCTGGTTCACACAATTCTTGCTCTTCTTAAGAGCATTATCAATCTGAAGATTGTAATGAGAAACATCTAATAGATATAGACCGTTGACTAAAGATGCCGAAGCTATTGATTTATTACCATAATAAATCGAACAACTTCTATTCTCAATTGTCAACCTATATCCTATCTTGTCCAAACAAGATATTGATATGATGTTCTTTATTATGCTAGGAACATAATAACAATCTTCCAATAGTAAGGTGTCTCCCGATGGAAGCCTGAGGTTTGCTGTCCCAACAGCAATCGCCGCAACTTTTGCGCCGTTTCCTAGCCTCAATTCCACCTCACCTTGTCTCAGCTTGCGCTTACTTGTCAGCAACTGCACATCATGGCAGATATGAGAAGCACATCCGGTATCCAATACCCAAGATGTGGAATCTCTAACTGACAGGTTGATATCTATCATATAGATATCTGAAGCTTCACACAGCTTCATTCTTCCATGAGCTTTATCATCAAGGAACTCCTTGCAGTTCCTCTTCCAGTGACCATACTGCTTATAGTAGAAGCAGTCACCCTTCACTACTCTTTTACCTTTGTCCTTCGATCCTTTATCATTAGCTGTCATCTCTGCTTCAGGAGCATCTAATGCCGATTCAGCAGGAGGATCAGCTCCAGGGACAAAGTTATTGCGTTCAGATCTGAAGACATTCTTCAGGCTTCTGAACCAATCTGAGTAGATCAGGTAAGTCAAAACGGCATCAAGTATGCCACGGAGTGAGTTATTCGACGACATAATTCCCTATAGGAGATAAGTAAAATCTATTTAGCAGATGTTCAATTATTAAAGTTTAAAACAAGACATAGTCTTTTGTTCAAGTTTAACTCCCACTAATTTTCGACGGACTGTATAACCCTCAGTTATACAGAACGGGAGACGTCGACAGTCTCCTAGTGGGGATCAGAATCTCAATGACTTGCACTACAGCCTTGTGGATAGCACAACAAACTGTAATACAATCAGAGAGCACCCAACTCATGGGACTTGCAACTCCTTGCAATATCTGATCATGGCTTCGGTCCCCAGAGATTTAATGGCCTTGTGGATAGCACAACAAACCACTAATTCTGGTCTAAGCTAACCATCATTACGTGACGAGCATAGATTTGCATGCAGCCCTTGTGGATAGCACAACAAAGCTACATGATTCCTCTACCCCGATCTATAGGCATCTAATGCCATAGCCACAGTCTCTCCTCCCAATTAAGCAGGCCTTGTGGATAGCACAACAAACCTGCCTAAAGTGATTCGAATCCTATGACTATAACGATGGTGGACCACGCGGTGAGTTCTCAACTACTCGCGTTACGGCTTAGAGTTTATCTGAGGGTATTTAGATAACTTTTATCTTGGTCTCTCCTAGGTGATAGTATAAATATATCGTATATATTTACTAAATACTATAACCTGCTTTGATTCATAATCAAAAGATAAACAATGCATCACATACATGTCTTTAGTGTGGTCATGGATAGCACAGTGGGTTTGACTGGAGCCAACAGTCAAACGCACACACAATCTAATCATAACATTTATATTAGATACTCTGCAATCACATAGGCAAGAGATCTGCATCTTTTCGCCTTCCTGGTTGTAGTTGTGGATCGTCCTCGCTCCTTCCTCGGTTGCCTCGATCATATTATATTAATTCTAGAATTAACAGGTAAATTGAAGAAGGCCTTATGGCGAGTACAAGAGAGAGAGGGAGGTAGAAATACATCGGAGTATGAGAGAGAGAGGTGCGCAGACCTCTATTTATTAACAATTAATAAACATCATACATCCACGATCCACACAAACCATTCATCACATGAATAATAAATTAAGTGCATATCCATGACCACGGTATGTTTTAAACATTCCACACATGATTCAGCGCATCACATGGCTAAAACAAATGAGTTTTCAAAATAAATAAGTTTTGGCTTTCTAAAAGCTGGGATCCAATCAAAATTGGCATTTGAATTTCGAAAACTCATTTTATTAACTTAACATGCAATTAAATCAAATTTAAAAGCATTAAACACACAACACATGCGCACACACTCCGAATTAATAATTCCAGATTATTCCATGCAAATTAGAACAATTCTAATAATCTAACACTTAGATTAAAACCCCATTAATAATCTAACAATTAGACTATTAAAGATTAATCTAACTCTTAGATTAATCCAACATAATTAATTAATAATTTAACACTTAAATTAATAATGAACCAAACTAATTATTAACTACTAATCTAACACTTAGATTAGCCAATTAATGTTAATTATTAATTTAACTCTTAAACCAATAATTAACATTAACTAATTAATAATTAATTAATCTAACTCTTAGATTAAATAATTAAAGTTATCATTAATTTAACTATTAAATTAATGACTAACAATAATTAATCAAAGACTACCAATTTAACATTTAAATCAGTTATTTAAGTTAATTATTAATTTAACAATTAAATTAATAACTAACTCAAATATTAATTAACAATTAGCTGAGATAATAGTTAATAATCTAACAATTAGACTAATAACTATTAATAACTAATTTAACATTTAAATTGGTTAAATCAAAATTAATTATTGGATTAACATTTAATCTAACAATTAACTTTAATTGATTAGAGCTAATTGTTAATTAACATGATATAATATCATTATGCCCAAATAAATAAAACTGGATAATATATAAAATCATATTCAAGACAGATTTTTTTTTTTAAGGTAAATAAAATCCAATTTTAATTTTATTAAATGGGCTAATAAGGAATAAAGTTGTTAAAGGGGTTAGGGGGTTAGGGGTGGGCTAGCCTGGCTCGACCAGGGCTCGCACCAGGGTCCCTGGTTCGAACCAGGCTGGACCAGGTTCAGGCCCTGGCCCTGGGCGGCCCAGGCGATGGTTCAGGGCGGTCTACCCTCCCAGACCGGCAGTGGACCGGCCCGGTCCGCCAGCGGCCCAGCCGCTGTCTTCCCCACCCGACGGTTCTCTGCAGCAAACCCTAACCGCAACAGTGCGGCGGCGGCGGGCTGGGGTTGTAGGGGCTCCGGTGGCCGGCGCTCCGGCGCCGTCCGGCCCAGACAGCGACGGCTCCGGCGCCGGCGGCTACCCCGGCGCCGGCCGGCCCCTTGTGGAGCCCTCACTAACTACTGCAAATCCGTTTTAGCATCGGTTTAAGCCCCTTCATTCCACCCCTAATTTCTGTGTTAACCGTGGACATGGAGAAGAAGGGGCTCCCTCCGGCCAATTCCTTGCTGCCCGATGGTTCCCAGCAACCCCTTGGATCACACAGGGTATTGGCCATGCCTCTCCAACATTTGGGGATGCATATCCGAAGCCCAAACGGCCGCCGTTCTTCGTCAAACGAAGAACACCATAAACTCCAATAAAATTCCGAAAAATTGCAGAATCATAATTTAATAATTACTGTTCATCTCATGAACACAGATCCAGCAAAAAATCGACTTTTAAGCATGGAATTAAATCATAGAAAAATTAATTTGGAGACCGAAACGGGACGAGAAACAGTGGAACCTGGCTCTGGTACCACTGTTGGGTTTTCTCGGTTTCTCCGGATCGCTCACGCAGCGGAAAACAAAATTTTTACAGCGATCCGTTTCCCGTTTCGAAGAACTAAAATACGAGATAATCGGATTATCTGTTCTCACCGTGTGCGGATTCGAATCCGCAACCGTTCGGTTCCGTCGGTGCGACACCGCAAGCCGCGCAAGCGCCCGGCCTCTAGCGAAGTCCACGCGATCCTCCCCGCGACGGATATCCTCGAGTTCGTTGTTCTTCGCAGCCCGCGAAGCCTCCACTGGTCGCCGCAATGATCGCCGCAGTGCGCGGACGATTTCCCGTCGAACGGGATTTGGAGAAGCGGCGGGGCAGATCTGGATCTGCCTGGACTCCAGAGGAAGACAGAAACTGAGGAGGGGCGGCCAGGGTTAGCAGCAGCTTGGCCTGCTCAGCCCGTTCGCTATGTTTTATACTAACCGCGCGGTTTTTCACAAAAACCCCCGGTTTGTATAAAACCCACTTATTTATCCATCGCCTTGAGAATCATGTGCGTGTGACCCTCTAGGCCCAAGTACCAGTCCAGTTAATGGCCCAACAAGCCCAGTGACTCCTCACTGGCTTTATTAATTAATTAATAACCCTTTATTAATCAATTAATCAATCGAATTGATGTCGCACATCGAATTCGACCGGGCCTCCGATCACGTTGGGTGCCAAGCAACACCGCGTGAACCCGGAAGGTATTTGGGGTTAAGTAACCCACTCTTGGAACCTTTCCGCCGACAGTTACCGCGTGGATATAATCCTTCATTCGTACAATGCTCTCGAGTCAACTCAGGGTATGGCGAGCTGTCAAACCCTAACCGGTCGACTCACTTGAATTGGATGCCGCTGATGAATATCGGAAAACTCCTTTCCCGATATTATCGTCCGCCCTGGCCAGGGACTTTCGCGCATCCTTCCTAGAGCATTCTCTCTCTAAGTACCGAGAGCGAATGATTCCTTATTGACACACAATTCCCTTCGACGGTATTCCGCTGCACCCAATCCTTGGCGTATTAGAATCCCGTGGCTAGAGATTCGTAGACCAAGGTCAAAGTACAGAAGTCCACCGCCAAGGTGTCCTTGGTGTCTCAGGTCCGAGGACCATCCACGCAACTGCGACAATAGAATCAAGCTGGTTGACAGTGAGGTACAATACCATCCAGCGATTCAATCGGATCAGTTCAGTGAACTCATTCTCCAATGAGCACCTACAGATTCGCCTTAGTGTCTCCACACAAGTGACTTATGAGACCAGTCACCCTCATCATATGAGCAGGAGTAATCTGTACTAGTCTAACCGGATATCCGATGTCCTTCTCGCCAGGGCTCGCACCAGGGTCCCTGGTTCGAACCAGGCTGGACCAGGTTCAGGCCCTGGCCCTGGGCGGCCCAGGCGATGGTTCAGGGCGGTCTACCCTCCCAGACCGGCAGTGGACCGGCCCGGTCCGCCAGCGGCCCAGCCGCTGTCTTCCCCACCCGACGGTTCTCTGCAGCAAACCCTAACCGCAACAGTGCGGCGGCGGCGGGCTGGGGTTGCAGGGGCTCCGGTGGCCGGCGCTCCGGCGCCGTCCGGCCCAGACAGCGACGGCTCCGGCGCCGGCGGCTACCCCGGCACCGGCCGGCCCCTTGTGGAGCCCTCACTAACTACTGCAAATCCGTTTTAGCATCGGTTTAAGCCCCTTCATTCCACCCCTAATTTCTGTGTTAACCGTGGACATGGAGAAGAAGGGGCTCCCTCCGGCCAATTCCTTGCTGCCCGATGGTTCCCAGCAACCCCTTGGATCATCCAGGGTATTGGCCATGCCTCTCCAACATTTGGGGATGCATATCCGAAGCCCAAACGGCCGCCGTTCTTCGTCAAACGAAGAACACCATAAACTCCAATAAAATTCCGAAAAATTGCAGAATCATAATTTAATAATTACTGTTCATCTCATGAACACAGATCCAGCAAAAAATCGACTTTTAAGCATGGAATTAAATCATAGAAAAATTAATTTGGAGACCGAAACGGGACGAGAAACAGTGGAACCTGGCTCTGGTACCACTGTTGGGTTTTCTCGGTTTCTCCGGATCGCTCACGCAGCGGAAAACAAAATTTTTACAGCGATCCGTTTCCCGTTTCGAAGAACTAAAATACGAGATAATCGGATTATCTGTTCTCACCGTGTGCGGATTCGAATCCGCAACCGTTCGGTTCCGTCGGTGCGACACCGCAAGCCGCGCAAGCGCCCGGCCTCTAGCGAAGTCCACGCGATCCTCCCCGCGACGGATATCCTCGAGTTCGTTGTTCTTCGCAGCCCGCGAAGCCTCCACTGGTCGCCGCAATGATCGCCGCAGTGCGCGGACGATTTCCCGTCGAACGGGATTCGGAGAAGCGGCAGAGCAGATCTGGATCTGCCTGGACTCCAGAGGAGGACAGAAACTGAGGAGGGGCGGCCAGGGTTAGCAGCAGCTTGGCCTGCTCAGCCCGTTCGCTATGTTTTATACTAACCGCGCGATTTTTCACAAAAACCCCCGGTTTGTATAAAACCCACTTATTTATCCATCGCCTTGAGAATCATTTGCGTGTGACCCTCTAGGCCCAAGTACCAGTCCAGTTAATGGCCCAACAAGCCCAGTGACTCCTCACTGGCTTTATTAATTAATTAATAACCCTTTATTAATCAATTAATCAATCGAATTGATGTCGCACATCGAATTCGACCGGGCCTCCGATCACGTTGGGTGCCAAGCAACACCGCGTGAACCCGGAAGGTATTTGGGGTTAAGTAACCCACTCTTGGAACCTTTCCGCCGACAGTTACCGCGTGGATATAATCCTTCATTCGTACAATGCTCTCGAGTCAACTCAGGGTATGGCGAGCTGTCAAACCCTAACCGGTCGACTCACTTGAATTGGATGCCGCTGATGAATATCGGAAAACTCCTTTCCCGATATTATCGTCCGCCCTGGCCAGGGACTTTCGCGCATCCTTCCTAGAGCATTCTCTCTCTAAGTACCGAGAGCGAATGATTCCTTATTGACACACAATTCCCTTCGACGGTATTCCGCTGCACCCAATCCTTGGCGTATTAGAATCCCGTGGCTAGAGATTCGTAGACCAAGGTCAAAGTACAGAAGTCCACCGCCAAGGTGTCCTTGGTGTCTCAGGTCCGAGGACCATCCACGCAACTGCGACAATAGAATCAAGCTGGTTGACAGTGAGGTACAATACCATCCAGCGATTCAGTCGGATCAGTTCAGTGAACTCATTCTCCAATGAGCACCTACATATTCGCCTTAGTGTCTCCACACAAGTGACTTATGAGACCAGTCACCCTCATCATATGAGCAGGAGTAATCTGTACTAGTCTAACCGGATATCCGATGTCCTTCTCGGATATCCTCCGACTAGGAACGATTAAGAATATGTGTGTTTAAGTGATCAGTCTCATTAGTATGATCTCATCATAATCTGATCACCAAAGCACATATTCACGGACTTCATTATGAAACGATAATTAACGCAATTTACACATAATGAATATTATGCCATTTTATTAATAATGAACGAGATTTACATTGTTAGATTGGCTTGTAGGCCACATAAACTAACACTATGCAGGACCTTGAAGGCCTTATTGGACGCCTAATATCCGCCCAGATATCTGCTGTGCAATCGGCTACTACTCCGAGAGATTTCACTCGTGAGAATACATCCCTTAGTGCATTGCAGGTAGCAGTAAAACTTGATGGACCAGCCACCTATTTGACTTGGGCGAGGAGCACTCGTTTACTTGTGCAGGGACGCGGTTTGGAGGGACATTTGACAGGCATGGTTAAAAAACCTGCCAGTGATGCGCCTGGGATGGCGCAGTGGAAGATGGAGAACTCCGCTGTCTTGGCATTTCTCCTTAATACCATGGCGCCCAATGTTGCAAAAAGTGTGCAGTTACTAGAGACCGCACATGAGGTGTAGGAAGCAGTGGCCCAAATGTTTTCCCAACATCTTAACTCTGCACAGTTTTTTGAGATCCGATCCCAATTGCGGGAGCTTCGTCAGGGTAATTTATCTGTGACAGAGTATGCCACAGAACTGAAACGGCTTTGGTCTGAGGCTGATCATTATAGGACCTTTGTTCCTACATGTTCTGTTGATGTTGATGGCTTTCAGAAATATCTCGAACATGAACGTGTTCAAGACTTCCTTTATGGGCTTAATTCAGACTTTGAATCTGTTCGTGTTCAGTTATTGGCTCGGGAGGTTCCTCCTAGTTTGGGACAGGCGTTTTCCACTGTCTTAAGCGAGGAAACCCGACGGCGAGTCACTTCAGTAACAAGTGCTCCTGTACGCTCCGCTCTTACTGTGCAGCCTCAAATGCAGTCGTCAGGGGAAAAGGTGTGCCACCACTATAAGAAACCAGGACACATCAAGGCATATTGTTGGGATCTTCATGGTCGTCCTTCTCAGTCTGGCCGTGGTGGTCGTGGTCGTGGTGACAGTGGGGGCCGTCGTGGTGGGGGCCGTGCTAGTGGTCGTGGCCGCGGCCGTCCATCTGGACAGGCCCATCTTTATGAGGAAACTGAGGACTACATACCAGGTATGTCTACAGATGAGTATCAGACTCTGCGCCGATTGCTAGACAAGTATGAAGCATCTTCTGGCACTACCTCCTCTGCGACAGAGACACCTAGCCAACCAGAGGGGCATTTAGACTCATCTCACTTTGCCCAGTCAAGTATTATGTCCAATATGGAACATGCTTTTAGTTGTGTAGGTAGCAAATCTAGCTCCTGGGTAATAGATTCAGGAGCCTCCAGCCATATGACAGGTATATCCTCTTTGTTTCAATCATATATCCCATGCTCGGGAAAGGATAAAGTCCGTATTGCTGATGGATCTTTTACCTCTATCTCGGGCAAGGGATCTATTAATTGTACTCCTTCTCTGCGGTTGTCCTCTGTCTTGCATGTTCCTTCATTTCCTACAAATCTGCTCTCCATTAGTTCTATTACTCAAGATTTGAATTGTTCTGTTACTTTCTGGCCTTCCTACTGCCTTTTTCAGGAGCTGAAAACGGGGAAGACACTTGGATATGGTAAGTTGCACAATGGACTCTACTACTTGGAGGATGGAGAGCATAGTTTGAAGTTTGATATAGAAAAGTCTGCGTTTTCTGCTGACAGTGCTGCATCAGAGATTGTGTTACATCATCGTAGGCTAGGTCATGTTCCCTTTCCTATTCTTAGACGTCTGTTTCCGTCTTTATCAAATAAGTGTAATGCAAGTCTGTTGGTTTGTGACCATTGTGAACTCACCAAACATACAAGAGGAATTTATCCAGTGTCTGGGAATAAAAGTTCTGAACCTTTTGCACTTGTTCACTCTGATGTGTGGGGACCTTGCAATACTGTTGCTGTTACAGGTCATCGGTGGTTCGTTACATTCATTGATTGTTTTAGTCGAGTGACGTGGGTCTATTTGCTGAAAAGTAAGGGTGAAGTTCTCAGTTGCTTCAAGGAATTTCATAAGTTAGTGGACACTCAGTTCAGTGCCAAAATTAAAATTCTGCGTTCTGATAATGGGACTGAATATACCAATAGAGCATTTTGTGAATACCTTCAAGCTCATGGAATTGCCCATCAAACAACTTGTGTTGATACTCCTGCTCAGAATGGTGTGGCTGAGCGAAAGAATCGACATCTATTGGAGGTGACCCGTGCCCTCTTGTTTACTATGAATGTTCCCAAATTTTTATGGGGAGAGGCAGTGTTGACTGCTGCTTACTTAATTAATCGGATGCCCCTCAGGATCCTTAATTTTGTCTCTCCCATTCAGTCTCTTAAAGGGTCAATTGACTATGTGGTTCCTCCTAAAGTCTTTGGATGTACTTGCTTTGCTCAGGAAATGTGTGTTTATTGGCTATTCTGCCACTCAGAAAGGATATAAATGTTATTATCCTCCGGAACGGCGTTTTTTGGTCACTATGGATGTTACCTTTCGAGAGGGTGAAGCCTACTATGAGCCTAGTCCTCTCAATGGAGGGACACCAGCTTTATTTCTTCCAGGAGAGTTTTTGTTCACTCCCACTAGGTCTGGTGTCCAGGGGGAGTATTCTCATAGTGGAGATGGTGTTCAAGGGGAGCCAAGGAATGGAGCAGCACCAAAGAATGAAGCTACAGAGCAGTCCTATGTGCATCCTACTACTATCCAAGTGTCTTCTCCGATTGAAGCTCCATCCACTTCTCCTTCTGAGGCATCTACGTCACGTCATAACGGTAACATTGTTCCCACTATTCCAGTTGTCTCTGATCTTGATATTCCTATTGCACAACGAAAGGGCACTCGCCCTATTGTCCCTCCTGCTAGGTACCGTTATGACATTGCTAACTATGTTTTATATGAGTCTGTTTCTCCATCATATCAATGTTTTGCTGCAGCCTTAGACTCTATTTGTATTCCCAATACTTGGCAATTGGCTATGGAAGATCCTAAGTGGAAGGAGGCTATGACAGAAGAGATGAATGCTTTATCTAAAAATCAAACATGGGAACTGGTATCTCTACCAACTGGTAAGCGTCCTGTTGGATGCAGATGGGTGTTTACTGTGAAACAAACACCAGAAGGCAAAGTGGAAAGGTACAAAGCTAGGCTAGTAGCAAAAGGTTATACTCAGACATATGGAGTGGACTATGATGAGACCTTTGCCCCTGTGGCAAAAATGAATTCTGTTCGTATTCTGATTTCATGTGCAGCCAACTTTGGTTGGAAATTACATCAGCTGGACGTAAAGAATGCATTTTTACATGGTGACCTTCAGGAGGAAGTTTATATGCAGATACCACCTGGTTTTGATAATGAAACAACCACTGGAAAGGTCTGTAAATTGAAACGCTCACTATATGGTCTCAAACAATCTCCTCGTGCCTGGTTTGATAGATTTAGCCGAGCTGTCAAAGGTATGGGATATCGACAGAGTAATGCAGATCATACTCTGTTTTACAGGCATTCCGAGGGAAAGAGGATTGTTCTTCTTGTTTATGTTGATGATATTGTTGTTACAGGAGATGATCATATTGAGATCAAGCAGTTAAAATCCAAGTTAAAGCAAGTATTTGAGGTGAAAGACCTAGGTCCACTACGATACTTCTTGGGGATCGAGGTTGCAAGGTCAGCCAGTGGGATTTTTTTATCGCAACGAAAGTATGTGTTAGACTTACTCAAAGACACCGGGCTGTTGGGGTGTAAGCCTGCTACTACCCCGATAGATCCGAATCATCGATTAGTGGCAGATGATGGGGCGCCTGTTGAACGAGGAAGATATCAACGGCTGGTTGGGAGGTTGATATATTTGTCACATACTCGACCTGATATAGCTTATGCAGTCAGTGTTATTAGTCAGTACATGCATGATCCACGCGAAAGACATTTGGAGGAGGCTCATAGAGTGTTGCGCTACCTAAAGGGGTGTCCAGGTCGGGGTCTTCTATTCTCTCGGCATAATAACTTTCATGTAGAAGGGTATACTGATGCAGATTGGGCTGGATCACTGGATGACAGACGTTCTACCTCTGGATATTGTATGTATGTTGGAGGTAATCTAGTTGCTTGGCGGAGTAAGAAACAATCTGTGGTAGCTCGGTCAACAGCAGAAGCAGAGTATAGAGCAATGGCACTGGGTGTATGTGAGCTTCTCTGGTTACATAAACTGCTTCAGGAGTTGCAATTGTGGAATGGGTCCTCTCTTCGTCTGTATTGTGATAGTAAGGCAGCAATTGAGATCGTGAATAATCCAGTACAGCATGATCGCACTAAACACATCGAGATTGATCGTCATTTTATCAAGGAAAAGATTGATCGGGGCCAAATTTGCATTCCTTTTGTTCAGTCTTCAGACCAAGTGGCAGACCTCTTGACTAAGGGATTAGGTCCCTCTCTTTTTTCTGTATTGATTGGCAAGATGGGACTTTGTGATTACTTTGCCCCATCTTAAGGGGGAGTAATGTAATTGTTCTAGTAGTAAGGGAGTTTTCCCTAATATTTCTTTATAATAAAATAAGAGAGAGAGGACCCACTAGGGCACTCTCTGGAATCCTTTCTTCAACTTATATATATATATATATATATATATATATAAACTTAGTTAAGTTCTATTCTAATTAGAATAAGCAAAAAAAAATTTGTCAAATTACTTATAATCAGTTCACTTCGAAATAAGTCATTCTCATCCTAAATAATAGATCCAGATAATCTCAGTGAATAAGGTCAGATAATTCGGATAACTCTTATTCAATTATCTAGAGAATTTATGAACTGGCATGAGCAACAGACAGTCTATCTGATCGGAAATTAGATCAAGGTTGTCATATATTTTCATCCCACGAATTAATACAAACCTCAAGACTGCCAAAATGAGACTGGACCATTAACAGACCCGTTAAGTTTGGGTCCATGGTGTTATATGTTGTACAGATTTATCATCAGATTTTTGTGTTGTTTAAGAAAATTATTTTATTCTTAGGGCCATGTACCTTTTAGCACCCAAAAGATATAAAGTGCATGAGAAGGTGAACATCCAGTTGAAATGATGTGGAAAACTAAAGGCCTTATGTAATAGGAGACAATAGATTTGATCCATTGACGTCTAGACCAAGCGGATTATTGATAAACAGTCATGTTCACAGCTAACATTGTTCTGAATTCAGAAAATGCAGACTTATTACTGGAAAAACTCCACACAACCTCTCTTTTAGTAAAAAATTCTCCTAATTATTCCCACTCTTACTTCAAAAAGAAACCTTTCAGCGAGATTTTATTTAAATATCAATCATTTTTTTTAATTTTCTTAGGTCTTCAACGATTATGCCAAGATTATGAATAGTTATAAATTAATAGTTAGAATATAACTGACTTGCTGAAAAGTAAATATATTGGTAGGGGTCAAAATTACAAATCAAAGGTTTTGTTTATCAACATTAACTTCCCTTCTTTCTAAGATGAGCCCAAGGTAGAAGGATAGGATTCTCCTCTCACTTGAAGCCAATTCTTGTGCCGTAGACGATGTATAATTAGTGCTGCTTCAGAGATGAACCGAAGGAAAAAAATTATTCGACCAATGTGATCCTTGGACATCCTTCCAAGAAACACGATCCTATTTATCAAAAAATAACTCAGGCCACACTTCTACTCTAATTTTTTTTTTTTTTGGATTTTTACCGGTTTTAATTAGTCCAATTATTTGAGGAGAGCACGCTAAAGACACTTACAAAGTTACTTTAAACTTCTCTTCGAAAACATCATATTATAAATTTTAAACTAGAATAAAATAAAACTATTAAAAACATTTGACTTACGTGATTATTTAAAATCAGTTATAGCGTCATTGTTTCACTTTGAAAGTAAAAATAAAAAATGACTAACGATTAAAAATTTGCAACACATATCCCTTACTTCCGGTGTTTAAAAGCTAGGAACTAGCGATCCGATCAACTTCCTACCAATCCTAATTTTTTAGTGACTTGGGTGATCCTATCGACTCGTGAGTTAATATAAAAATATTTAATTAATATATATATATACATATATATATTAAAAATATCACATATATAAATCAATTTAATAATAATGTTTTTCAATATATTTAAAGATCAGATCAGATTAAGTGATCCAACCAGAAGAATCCTAGCGATTCAATCCAGATTGGGCGATTCCCTGATTGGACACCGAGTTTTGGAACACTTCGGCAGAGAAACACAAGCCCAACCATCCTGCCAATATTCACATCAGGAAATTAAAAACATAAATCCAGTAGTCCAAACAAGATGTCCAAATAAGAACATCCACGTCCAGACCGATAAACTATTAATACTAAAAGGGTATATCCATTGATAAGTTGTGAAGAGTTTAACCATAGATAATCTCTTAACCATTTCATCAAATAAGTGGAAGATTCATTATATTGTGAAACATTATCTTGCCATAATGTAATGTGTTTCCAATGCCAATAAAAAGTAACCCATCCAATGGTATTTAACATCTAGAAAGCTGCCAAATAAAATGCGTCCCAAGCAAAAATATCACCAGTACCATCCCGTCCCGTCGCAAGGTAAACTATAACCGAAATCATTTTTATCCGGCATTAACTTAGAGCCGCGTGCATCTAAAGCACTTTTTACTAAAATCAACGTACTGCAAAACATACGCTAATGGCAGATGCTGACTTGCTGTGATCGAAAGCAAGCATCTGGAATAGAGATCTTAATTATACGAAGGGCAGATGATAGATTCCCAAGGTCGACGCAAGCTTTGGCACGCAGCTAGTTAGGACGTTCGGTAGTGATCACTTCAAAGGAAAAATAGTGAAACTGTTCCATCGATTCCATCCATAAGTAATCAAATCAAGTAAACGAGCATATGCTATGTAGATCGATAAGCAAAGGAGATCAGCAATGTGGCATTCAGTTCCCCGCCAAGAGGAAAGGAAACTGGGCATTAGTGGAAGTACAACAGCATGCAGTTACCCTGATACAAACTTAATTCTTGTACCTATATATATCCTAGAATATTAATGCCATATCCTTTCTCCACAATGGCAGGTGATGACAAAGACTAATGAGACCGGACGGCCTCTATAGTTTTATTCCACGCCCAGCCAACAGCTGGGAACACAGACATGCATTCCAAACAACGAAGATCCCTGCAATTCTAATACGCAAGCCACATTTCACCTACCTAGCTAGACACCAATATTACTGGGTGCAGGAGCCAGCCTACTGCAACGGCGAGGAGAACGGCAAGCTCAGGGAGTTGTCCCCTGGAAAGGGTTGGGCACTTCATACCCGGGGTTCGGAACGAAGGTGTCATCGTTCCCTGGGATGTATCGGCCGTTCATGGCAGCAGGAACGCTGTCGCCCAGAAAGGTGTGGCCAACTGTGGGCACCGCCGGGTGGCTCCCGATCACGTAGCGCCCGACGCCCGGGATGAGCACGGTCCCTTCGTGGCCGACGCATTCGGTCTCCTTCTTGTCACCGCTCGCTTCGGTTTGGCCGCTACTGCTGCTGCTGGGGTTGGTCTCAGTTTGGTTCTTGTGCGGGTGGGCTTCAGTTTGGCCGCTCTTGCTGAGCAGGGTGCTTGGGGTTTGCTTCTCGTTGGGGCTGGTGGTAGGGACTGCACGTCCGGCCAGTGTCAGCTGGGCAATGGGCAGCAGAAGCATGGAGAGGAGGAGGAGGAGAGAGAGGAGGGAGGGTTTAAGGGAGAAGGCCATTGGGAGCAGGCAGACAGGTGAGGAGAGGCACGGGGAGGTGTTTGGTCTTTTGCCTGGTTCTCGGTGGTGATGGTGGAGACGGCCTAGATGTGAAGTGGCTCGCTTTATTTATATATATCGTTGAGCTCGTCATGTATTGGGTGAAGAATTGGCGGTGAGTTAAACCGGGAGTCCTCGGCTGCCATTTGTTTCCCACCATCACCAACTGCTTAGGCGGCGGCCACTAAGTAAACCAAACCACTCGATGGGTGAAACCAACGTTTCATGCATGGACTGAGAGTTCGCATTATGTTAAGGGAGCAGCAGCAAACAAGTTAATTAAGTGGAGAGCAAGTTAATGGACAAACCTCTGTTATGTATGCTTGGCAAGTTCTCTGCAGCAGGGAGGGGAGGTACAATAATGATAGCAATGGATGAGGTGTATTCTCCTACTTAATTTTTGCATGTAGTACTCAAGGAATGTCTCAGTTGTCAGATTGAGATCGTCTACTTTATTTCTTCTACATCATTTGTACTCTACACATTGTGATAGTTGCTCCATTTCATCCTATTAGTTCAGCTATTATAACGAGAAGAAAGTGAAGTCTAAAAAAGAGAAAAGTTTCTATTCTGCGATAGAAGGGTGCTATGGCTACGCACAACATTAATTATCCTAGGATGGAGATTCCCACGATTAAGCTGCTTAAGTGATGTTGATGGATGCTTAAAGGAATAATAGTGCAGGGGTAGCTGCCCCGCATAATGTGATGCCATTATCCCGGTAATAATCCTTCCTTCTAGTCATCTAATTACTACGCCTATCTAGTTACTAACTTTGGCTCTCTGATTGCTTATTTTTTATTGCATATATAGGTGATTGTTTACACTTCAATCAGAGTTTTCTTTTTTTTTTTTATAACCTTGGTGATATTCTATCCGAAATAATAAAAAAAAAAGATAAATTAAATAACATAGGTTAAAAATAGAATCAATAAAAATAAATTTAGTTAGCTTATATTCTAATTAGAATAAGCAATTTATTTATTTTTTGTCTAATTACTTACAGCCAGTTCACTTCGGAATAAGTCGTGCTCGCCCTAAATAATAGATCCAAAGAATTAAAGTGAACAGGGTCGGTTAATTCTGATAGTCCATCCAATTCTAAGTTTATTCAATTATCTAGAGTCTTTAATTATGAACCGGCCGGCATGAGTGGCAGGCAATCTGCCTGATTGGAAATTTGATCAAAGTTGTCATATATTTTCAACCCACGAATTAATATCAATCTCAAGGCTTTCAGAATGGGTCTGGATCCATTTGCAGATTCATTTGGAACCCATTATACTTATTTACTTAATCAGAACCATGTTATTATATGGAATAATATTTACTGCAATGCTCCTAATACTGCACTGTGGGACATGACAGCATACACACAAAAAAAATTTAGGTCAGGTCCTACATGTCCCATCCGTCCTTGTAGCTCCATCTCCTATTAAACAATCAAAAAATTTTAAAAATAAAAAACTGTTATTGAGTTCGATCCATTACGAAAAAATTTTTAACTGTTCATTAAGACTTATTTTTTATTTTTTAAAATTTTATAAATCGTTCGATAGAAACTCAAATTATATGGATAGATGGGACATGTGAGCCCAAACTTTAAAAAAATAAAAGAAAAGAAAATCTTGGGGCCACTTAGTTTTTAATACTCAAAAACTAAAAGGCACACTTAAGATCTGACCCGTTTACTTACTTGCCTATTGATGTTATTGGGTCTATAATGGGGTACGAGTCTACTTCAATCGGGTACGAGTCTACCGAACACGTACTGTTGACAGCTCTAGGTCCAACCTAAATGTCAGATTTCGAGTCGGACCCTGCATGAATAACTACCTGACCAAATTTCCATTCCAAAGCCGATATATGGTGGCGAATCAGATATATAATTAATGACGACATATATATATATATATATATATATATATATATATATATATATATATATATATATATATCAAGATGAAGTGCAGTTCCTCTTAATATAGGTTTGAATTAAACTCAGTCAGTATAGAGAGAAGAGAAAATCTTTCATAAAAATTCCTCTTCCGAAATAAGAAAAGTACCATATGAGAGTTTCTTTGAAACCTTATCCTCTCTTTCCTGACTGAGTTCAGTCCAAAATTGAATGTAGAAGATTTATATGTTGAAGTTTAGTCCTATATCGGATTCTCTATGGTCGCCTTCTCTCTATATATGTTAAGGATTTCCTCAACTCAATACTTAGGTTTTGAGTTCGAGTTCGGACTTCTTTAACATAGCATTAGAGCCTATGGTTACGAATCGGGTCACGCACCCCGTATTTGTGGTCCACATGACAGAACTTAAAATCGGCCTGCACGTGAAAGAACGTATTAGAATAGTCATGTATTGAAAAAAAGACAAAATCTAAAAGTGTTTAATAGATGGTGCCTATTCCACTCATAGTTTTAAGGTTTTGAGTTAGATGACCCAATAACTTCAACATAGTATCAGAACGGGCCTTTCCTGATAGACTGTTATATTCCACCCGATCAGTTCGTGCAGTAAGCCGTACGTGCTCTATCAAGATAGATGTCGTCGAAGCAGCTGGCAACTTTCCTGTCGGCAGCGCGAACCACAATAGCTTGCCTTCTTCCCATATTAGAAGGTTAATTTCCATCTCCATGATCCGCCTATATATGGTACTTGATTAATTTATGTTCCAATGTTGCCTATTCTATTAATTGGTGCCACTTACCCACATTGACAAGTGTAGGCCAAACCTTCAAAGATGATCAATTAGACAAACATCAGCAAAGCAGCCAGCCTGCACTAGACTGGTTCACTTATGACAAACCTAGATTGGTGAAGAACATGAGAACGAAGTGATGACCCGGCAGCTGCCCAGATTCCCGGATCAATTTAAGATAAATTACTATGCAGGTGCGTAGAGCTGGAAATGGACCAAGATGACGTTTATATATGGGCTGGTAATTAAGTTTTGTAGGCTCTAAGGGCATACCTTTAAGTTTACTACCCAACTACCCTATCCGTTCCTACGGCCATTTAGTTTTCCCATTGATGTGACCAGCATGTTAAGCAAATGTAATCACCATCCCACGCATGATTGTCTCCCGTACAGTGGGAGATGATAGTCGATTTATATATCACCGTTTTGACATTTGCTGCACTGCAAGGATATATTTCAAAAAGTATATACATATCGAGTCTATTTAGTAATACTTGCTGCAATGACATGCATTGCAATTTAAGTAGTTGTTTTATCCAGTCGGATAGAATGGCTGCTGTGAAGTCCATCTAGATTTAGGAAGATATTTTTTTATTTTCTATTCGAATTTTTTAAAAAGAATTGAACGGCTGATCAAAAATCAAATAGTACAATCAGATTGTTCGAATCGGCTTTTGACCCGACCGTATAATTTTTTCTAAAAAAAATTGACATAAATCTTGATTTACTTATAAAAAATTAAAAAAAAAATTATACAGTCGGGTCTGGTCGACCCGAGTAACTTAACTATACCGTCCGATTTTCAATCGAACACTCTAAAAATTTAAAAAATTCAAACATAAAATCAAAAAAAATGAGAAAATGTCTCTTCAAATCTAATCTAGACGGGCTGTTGTACCATGCACGTTAGATTGCAATGCATGGCATTGCAGCAAGTATTACTCGAGTACATTTGGTACTGTATAGAAGATGTGGCATGCACACATTTTCCGAAAAGAGAACCACATTGCATGGCCTATTGATCTATCGGTTGATCTGCATCTACATATCGCATTTCTTGTTTCATCAATGACATAATCAAGATCTAATTCCAAGTTTATCAATAGTTTATAAATTGAAATTGATACATATAAACACATATAAATTGAATATGATTCGATATTACAAGCAACAAAAAATGTGGGACAAGCAAAGAGATATCTACACATTTTTTAAATAACTCATCACACATGTAATCATAATTTTTCATATAAGGATCTCAATGTAAAATCACTATTTTAGTATATTTGAAATTTAACTCATAATCCTCCCTTTAAGAACTACTCAAAATACTCTGTTGTATTATAGGAACATAATGCATCCTATTCATGGTGCCCACACGATTGGGTGTCCTCCACTGAGGTATAATCCAATACCTACTTTCAACTTAAATTTTTGTTGTTTCCTCCTCTGTTTACCTGTCAAAAACAAACCTTGTTAGTTTAAGAACTTTAATGAGATAATTTTTCATATAAGGATCTCAATGTAAAATCACTATTTTAGTATATTTGAAATTTAACTCATAATCCTCCCTTTAAGAACTACTCAAAATACTCTGTTGTATTATAGGAACATAATGCATCCTATTCATGGTGCCCACACGATTGGGTGTCCTCCACTGAGGTATAATCCAATACCTACTTTCAACTTAAATTTTTGTTGTTTCCTCCTCTGTTTACCTGTCAAAAACAAACCTTGTTAGTTTAAGAACTTTAATGAGATAATTTTACTAATTTAAGAGTAGGAATTTGAATGAGTTTTACCAGTATCTAATAGAGTCTCTTCTAGAACTCATGTGTATGATGAGGCAAATTCACTAACATGGACCTCACAGTTACCATCTGATGGATTCCACGCGGTTCGCCTTTAATTTTACACCCCTTCTGGACCCAAAGAACGTTCCAATGGGCCCAATTTAAGACCAGTCACCATCATGCATCACCAAATCCCACCTCATCCACACCATACATATCCAAGTTTAATGAAAGGAAACAAGAGAGATCTTATTAGTTTTGACTCAATCAGATGTCATTAACTACCAGTAGGGTGCTATCACTAAGCACCACATTACTTCACGTGGGCGGGAGAGATTCCTACGATTTAGGCTGCTTAACTAGGGGTGTTCACTGTTTGGTTCAACCCGAAAAACCGAACCGAACTAAACTAAATTTTCGGTTTGGTTCGGGTTGAAAACATAATCGGTTCGGTTCGGTTTTCAAACCTCCTCAACCCGTAGAAACCGAACCAAACCAAAATATTATTTATTATTTATATATAACGAAATAACCAACCTCCCCACATTCGTGCATACGTCACACACCCACTCAAACCATTAAAACAAACAACGCTACAAACCGACCAGCTCTGGCTAGTGGCTGCAGACGCAGGAATTGTACCATGTTCGAATTGTAAGGAGGTAAAACGTTTTTATGCTGCCGGTACCGGACTAAAGTATGTGTGTAGTACACTGGTAGTGCGCCCACTACGTGCCTAACGCTAACATCTGTGAACAGTTTAGTCCGATATCGGCTGTTTAATTTTACCCCTCCTGGATGGCGTCTATAAAGCGAAACCTCCTATTACTTCTTGGTGTGTTATTGGGCCGGTGGCCCGTTACTTTGTAACGTGCAACTGGGCCGGTAAGTGCATAAGCGTTTGATTGGATTAAAATAAAATAAAAATTTAAATAAAAATCCATAGCAAATTTTGGTGCACTTAAATCGGTTCGAACCGATCCAAACCGAAATAAACCGAATATTTTCGGTTTGGTTTGGTTCAGGTTGTAGGATGAATCGGTTTGGTTTTGTTTGAAATTTTTTTTCTCTAAACCGAACCAAACCAAACCGTGAACACCCTTATGCTTAACAGCCTAAAGTGATAATGATGTACACTTAAGGTCCTATTTGGTATCGGGATGGTTTGGGGATATCCTTACTTCAACCTCGTTTCTCGTTTAGCATCTTAAATTTTACTGGGAATAAGGGGGGTTAAGAAGATTAGAGTTAACTCTAAAAGTGGGATTAGAAATGAGGATAACTCATTCTACCTTTTAGGTTGTATAAGTTAATTCACATCTTAAACTTGTTTTTCACCTTTTAAAAGGATCTTTTCCACTAAATCATCCCAACTGCTATCCACGTTTTTACTAAAGGGAGAACAGGATTAACTTTTTTTTTTTATCCCCTTGCATATCAAACGTATCTAAGGATAAGGATAGAGCTAAACTATACTAGGATGACTTATGCTTATTCTTACTCATGTTTATCTCGATACCAAACGGGATGTAAAGGAATAAAGTATAGGGATAACGTGCCCCACTTAATGTGATGGCACTATCAATTAATGCTTAGTTTGAGACTGTTCACGAGATTGCTTATACTGAAATAAGAGATTTTTTATTTTGATAACCTTATTGGTATTCTGTCTAAAATAAAAAAATATAAATTAGATAAAATAGTTAAAAACAAATTTAATTAGCTCTTATTCTAGTAATTTTACTACTGATAGATTGCTTATACTGAAATAACAAACTTTTTGCTTTTTTTCTATTTATCCTAGTTTTTATTCTAATGGGGTGTTTGGTTGCATTATATTGCAACCTTTTTTTACAAATATATATTTTTATAGTGAAACTGTATTAAAATGGGTGTTTGGTTGGAATCATCAAAATGTATTTTGATAGAATTTCAGTTCACAAAGTATGATAAAAATAAAAAGAGCGTGGACCCTATTTTTAATTTTGTAACGAAACATTCCAAATCAAATCGACCCCCACCTCCCACCCTGTGTGTCCTACCCTACCTCCTCCTCTCCTTCCGTCTCCATCTCCACCTCTTTGTCCATGCCCCTGTCCATAGCCACGGTCACCTATTGGAGAGCTCCCTCTAATGCTCCTCCCCCTCCTCCAAGGCTTCAATCCTTCAAGGACACCCTGCCACAGACCTTGCCCGCCACTGATCTTTGCAGGGAGTTCTGTCCCATCTCCAATCTCCCCGGGGCCGGCCCTCTTACGGGTGATGGTGACGGCCATGTCTAGGCCTACACGAACCTGAGCATCGCCTCCTCTGGAAACAGGGAAGCAAGCTTGGCAGCCGATCTCTTGTTCATCCTCTACATCACCTTCAAGATGGCCATCAGCAATCGATACGATTCCATCGCCCTCGACCTTGCCACTGCTCTCTACTGGTCAACCTTCTCCTTGCCTCCCCTTCCCCCTCGTCCCCCGACTCTTCTTCACCTTCATCCTCTGCATTAATGAAGACCGGAAGGATGTAGAAGATGAGTTGAAGGTAGCAGAAATAGAACATGGAAGTTGAAGTCTCTCTTTGGCAGATTTGTTCTTGCCTGCTGCTTTAATCAGCTGAGGAAGAGGTAGCAAATTAGCCTTAACAATGTTGCATAAAACGTTGGCTTGGTCCAGGTCGGTGAGAAATTTTGTCGAACATTTGGTAAGCATGATGTATGATGGCTCTTTGGCAAAGATGCTATAACGTAATCTAAAAGCGATAACAAACGAGTCCTCCCAACTTATTAAAATCGTCATGTGTTTGCCAAACACAATAAGCAGGGATGCTATATTTTTAAAAATCGTCATTTTTTCATAATTTTTTATCATAAAACTGTAGTAAAAATTATAATACAGCCAAACACCCTATAAAATAGGTCATTCCCATCCTGAATAGTAGATCGAAAGAACTAAAGTGAATAAGGTTAAGTACTAGACAGTTCGGATAAGTCATAATATCCTAATTAGCTTATTCGATTATCAGAGGAACTTTGTGAATTAGCCTGAGTAATATAGACAATCCGGCACCGGGGTTAATATTGAGCAAGGGTGTTAATTACTCACACCACGACTAGCAGCCTTGTTGAGATCTCCAATCGGACATTCGGACCCCAAAATATATATATATAAGAACCTGTTTAAATTTCCAATCTCAAATTAAAGGTTCAGCCTCTGAGATACATATCCATGCGGTTGTGATCAAGGGATGGACACATGCATCAATATTGGAGTTCAACTGGACTGGCGTGTGGCTGACTAAGAGCTTTGTGAATTAGATAATTACTGACTATATGTATATATCAAATAAAATTCTGAAGCTGGCAACTTTCTTGAACCACAATAAATTAAATATAGTTGCCTTCTTCCTAGATGCATGGTTTCCATTTATACCTAAATCTATATTTACATTTTGCCTCAACAACATTGGTACCATTAATTAGCGCCATCCATTCAAGTTGACAGAGGTAGGCCTAAAGTTTTGAAGATGATCAATTAAACACGTCAGCACAGCCAGCCGCAGTGGAATATTATGATCATTAGGACAAATCTAGCTAGTTTGGTGAAGAACCTGAGAACGAAGTGATGGCCTAGCAGCTGCCCAGATTTCTTGATAGGAAATCAACAGAGAGAGGTGAATTATTTCTACTAGAACCGAGTTTAACGTACCTGATATTGTGATGCGTAGATCTGGAAATGGACCGAGATGACAAATATAGATCGGTTGGTATGTTTTGTAGGCTCGCAGGGCTTACCCTTACCTTCTCTATCCGTTCCTACGGCCATTTAATTAATTTGCCCACTTGACGTGCACCAGCAATTTACGCAAATAAATGTAATTACCATCCCACGAATCTTTTGTCTCACGTACAGTGGGCGATGGAAGTCAATTCATGATCACGTACATGTACCTTTGTTGATGTCTCTTTACATATGGTTTTTGAACCGGTGCCGGTGCAAGTGTGGAGGGAACTGGGTAAGTGCAACAGAGAAAATGAGTTGTGTCAAAAGTTAGAATGCGGTTCCCTCAGTGAAGGCGCGCCACGTTGGGGTGCGGCCGACGTGGTGCTCGAGCTCGGGTCTCACTGTGATATGGGGCCCGCCGATCACGTCGGGTGGGCCTCTAACGTGACATGTCCGCACGGGTGACTGCGGTAGTCCTACTAAGATGAAATGCATCTTAAAAATTGTGATAAAAAATGGAAAACGGTTTTGAGACTAACACGTTTTAACACTCACATTTGACATCAGACATATAGCATAAATTTTAAAATAAATGAATGACAAATGTAAATAAATAGCAAATGCGAATTTTGAAATTTGTGTTATGTGTCTGGTGTCAAATGTGAGTCACAAAATTGTTCTCCATAAAAATAATGTCACTATACTATTTTACTTTCGTAAAAACTCCTTCCTCCTGTTGCACTTAGTTCCCTCTACACTTGCACCGGGAATGAGAAAAGTTCGGTAAGATGGGGTTATTTGAAAAAAATCTCCTCTTTACATTATGTGATTGATTGATTGGAAATTAAGCAGCACTCACTTATACATATGCATCCTTACGATTGGAATGGTTAATACGTCTCCATTCTATCCTTTTTTTTTTTTCCTCTAAGATGAACAGAGATGTGTCCCATAATTCATAAGGGCATGGATGCGATCCGAGCAAATATGATGCGGTTGGTGTGAAAGTTTTGATTATTTTGTGACAGCATTGGAATTGCAGTCCAAGGAGTTGTTTGTTTCAACGTTAAACAACATAATCTAAAACAAATGTTTTATTTTTTGATATTTTTAGATATTTGAATGATGTAAAATATTGTAAAATAAAATCATGTTTAGACCTTGTATGCTCACTTAGCAACCCAATCTCTTTGTTTTGGTCTATAGGACCGTAAACTAAAACAAAAAGATTTAAGTATTCTCTTGTTTTATTTTACAAACAATCAAACAAAAACATTCTAATTTTAAAACCATACAATATCCCTGATTTTAATATCAGTTATTTTAAAACAAGTGAACCACATAATTTTACATTGAAACAAACAATCCCAAAGTGTATAAACTAAGTTTAAGGTTCAATGAGAATCCGGTCATCAATGGAGTCAATTTTGCTACCTTCAAGTGGTAGCCTTGGGAGTCGCATGTTTTAAGGAAGAGTAATGCTTGTTGTAATGAGGGTCAGTGTAGCAAGTCGAGTCATCTTGTAATGTAAAATATTATTGGTCTACCTGCATAAGTGACATATGAGTTGGACAGTTTTTTTCATAGGTGGAGCAAGACAGAGAATATCTTATTGCACCATTAGGCAGTATAAGTATTATGCCGCCTAATAGTACTTTTATTTTTAAAAAATTAATTTTTTTTTAAAGGCTCGAATCTACTTGGGTTGACCGTACAATCCGATCTTATCGGACGATCTAAAAAAAGATAAAAATTCAACCCAAATGAATAGTGTTTTCTATTATTCATTTGAGGTCAAATTTTGGATTTTCATCTTTTTTTACATCATTTGATCTAAGATCGGATTATACAGTCAGGTTGGACACCATGGGGGGTCTCAAAAAAATTTCAAAAACAAATCTTTTAAATAAAAGTACCGTTAGGCAACGTAATACTGCAGTAAAATATTCTCCAACCAGACAAGTATCAAATGTGGTACAAGATTATGAGAATGACAAATACACATAGGCATAATCAATATTTTGTGGACATGATAAATACTATTTGTTATACTTACAAATTATTTGTCATGAGTTAAAAAATACTTATCATGTCCATAAATACATACACACATGTCTAGGGATGACAAACATTTTTAGGCATGATAAATCATGACAAATATTATTTGTCATACCCATAAAGTATTTATTACGTCTACAAAATATTTGTCATACCTAAAAATCTATAGACAAATACGTAGAGATTACAAATATTTTTCAGACATGATAAATAGTATTTGTTATGTCTACGAAGTATTTATCATGTCCACATTAATTTGTTATGCCCTAAATCTTATACCGTATTTATTCTTGTCTGATCTACCTATGAAAAAAGTTGTCTAACTCATGCGTCACTTATCTATATAGACTAATAAAATCTTGCATTAAAAGATGGCTCAATTTGCTACACTAACCCTCCGTGCAGCAAGTATTACTATTTAGATAATAACATGAACATACATAATTAAACTATGACATTAAGATATATAATCAAATCATGCATGTACTTAAACATTACATAGCAAAACATAATAAACATGCAAGAGGGAGCAAATGAGATTATTAACGTACTTAAGGCATGATCCAAAATTTGGTGGAATGCACAATGCATAGAATAGGGGTAGGGGGGGGGGGGGGGGGGGGAAACAAGGTTAATTAGAAAGTTTATTAGATAAGCTTCCTCCTCGTGACCCTACTGCACAGGGATCTAGCAATCTCCTTCTAAGGAGTATACGTTCTTCATGATCATCCAAATGCTTTCTTGAAGAATGATCAATTCTCGAACACAATCTCATTCACTGGCAACCCCTTGTGGACGAAGAAAGAGAAGAACAAGAGGAAGAGAGTAGTGCACGATGGATCCACACCGAAGATGAAAGAGGAAAAGTATATATATATATATATATACTTCCTACACCTACGTTTATCTGACTCGAAGCCCAAGGTTTGAGCCCATCCCAGTCCAATCCGGTGCAGCATGCGCATATGCGTCTATGATCTGTACATCGTTACCTAATTCTACAAAGTGGGTGTTTATAGAACATGATAGTGTATAAATCTCAAGTTCAAATAGACACTGGACAATGTGGAACTAGCCAGGATTACACGTGTTATTAATTCTAGTCCATTCAAGTGTCTGAGGACTTTGAATTTTCATTCTCTCTGAACTCAAAATAAATGCAAGACTTCTAAGAAAATAGAGCAAGTCTATTTTCTCAAGATTCACCTATTTATTTAATTTTTTTCCTAAAAATGCCAGCTCTTCTCTTTTTAATTTTGACAAGTTATCCTCCATGGAGGGGAAAATAACATGAAATTTTGGGGAAAGGAAGAGAATTTTCTTTGAGATTGTTGAAATTTGAATTTCCCCATTCGAGAGGATACGTAAATATTAAATCAATTGTGCCACAATTTCAAAAATAAAGTTGCTAGTTGAATTGAATAAATGTAAGAAACAAGCTCCTAACTGCGCGCCTCATGTTCAAAATTCGCATACTTCTTCCTGTTTGGGTGATTAATTAGATGTCGTTTCGATCAATTAATTAGATCTTTACTTTTATCACTTGTCTATTAAACAGCTTAGCATTTTAAGGAAAACAATAGCCACATCATTTAGTTTAATGATATGATCACAAAAGTGCCATCTAACAGTGGCATAACAATTTTTGAAAGTTGTCTATGCTTCAGCATAGGTAAAACGTCTACCTTTTACTCTGTTTGACATTTCTAATTACTAATGCCCGACTATATGAGACATTTTTATTCTAGTTTCTTGTTGAAACTTAACTTCAACCTTTTGCATTACATTTTAAACAGGTGAATGTTCTGTTACATTGTATAACGAGAATTTCCTGGTTCCTTTGATGATAATTAAGTTTTTACTCATCCACTCTGTACCTAGCTTACCGTGAATTGCGAATTTTGGGCTGTTCATGTGACTGTTTTGACAAATGTTGACCAACCACACACGCACCCCCCCCAACCCCAATTCACACACACACACACGTGTAGGAGCGCTTTAAATGAAACAAGGTATTATTATTATTTTTTTAGCGAATAGACTAATGGTAATAGAAAAGAGATTCTTAATCAAAGTCTTAGATTCGAAACTCTGTATTCCACAAGATTAAACGTGGAGAAGAAAAAGATACCCGCGAAAAGCTCTCTCGTAGGATTCGAACCTGACAGGAAACGTATCTGTTGGGCCACAGGCGTCCAACGAAACAAATTATTAATTATTGAAGTGGAAAGTAAAAATTATTTGACCTTAAAATGATGATACTCATATGTCTTGAGACGCACATGCATGGGCCCAGAAGAACAAGGATCAGAGGCTACAGTTTCCAGTTATCCATATCCAAACTTTCTTCCATGTAAACTCTATCATCATCATTTTGCCAAACATGTAGAAGGAACTGGAATTGTACGTTTTTCTTGTAACTCGTCATCCTTTATTCCATGCATGTAGCCAAACAACAAGAAGGTAGTATTCCTTCTAGTACTCACTAAAGCTGGGTGCTCCGACGGTACCCCAAACAACACAAGCACCCTCTAAATCTAGTGCACAGGACACATTCACCCACCAAGGAAGGTAGACAGGAATCCTGGCAGGAAGCTACAGCAAACAACAGCAACCTCAAGGAGATTCTCCTCCGCGGAAGGGGTTGGGCACTTCATATCCGGGGTTGGGAACGAAGGTGTCATCGTTTCCCGGGAGGTACTGGCCGTTCATGGCAGCAGGAACGCTGTCGCCCAGGAAGGTGTGGCCAACGGTGGGCAGCAACTGCGGATGACTCCCGATCATGTAGCGCCCGACGCCGGGGATCAGCGCCGTCCCCTCGTTCGGGCCGAAGCATTCCGGTTGCTTCTTGTCGGGGCTTGTCTTGGCTTGGTTCTTCCCGCTGCTGCTTCTGCTGCTGGGGCTGGTCTCAGTTTGGTTCTTGTCAGAGTGGGCCTCGGCCATGTGCTTGCTCTTGTTGGACGGGGTGCCTTGGGTTTGCTTCTTGTTCTGGTCGGTGGTAGGGACTGGGCGCCCGGCTAGTGTCAGCTGGGCAATGGGCAGCAAAACTATGAGGAGGAGGAGAGAGAGGACAGAGGGCTTCGGGGAGCAGGCCATTTTGGGAGCAGACAGCTGAGAAGAAGTGTGATGGAGATGGAGATGGAGATGGAGATGGAATGGGGGACTTGTGGCGCCCTTCAGATATAGCGGAAAGGATTGGGTGAAGAAATGGCGGTGAGTTAAAGCGGGGTGTACCACTGGAGACACTGCCAGCTCTCCCTCTAAGAACCTTCGTTGGGGTCGTGCGGTTGGGGCATGCACAGGTCGTACGTGCTCCGGTTCTTTCTTTTTTACACCTCACCAACGGCTTAGGCGGCCATTAAATTATACCACTCCAGGGTGAAAACAATGTTTCCATGCGTGTGCTCCGGAAGAGAGGGGGGGTTATGATCACAAGGACCACAAGGGACGTTTTAGTTTGTTTTCATTGATCAGAAATCATTATCAACATTAATTACTAGGGTGCTTTCGACGCATTAATTTATGTGGGATGGAAACTCCTAGTCCTAGGGTTAGCCGCTTAAAAAGTGATGTTGATGGCTGTTAAAGGAATTAATTAGTGCTGGGATTATGTGCCCCACGCTGCAATGGATGGAATTATCAATCGCACGCCTTTAATGCCCTTCTGATCTTACACGCACCTCATGCACTGGTTAAGTTGGGCACCAGTGATGCTAGGATAATTAGACAAGCAATGCTACAGTGACGCTAGATTTCATCCAGTTTTTTTAACCCTTTATTAGAGGAGTAAGAACGCAGGTTAAGGGGTTTCTTTGCAAAATTGTAGGGGAGTGATTGATGATGGGAACCCATCCCATGCACCCACGTCAGCCAAATGAGCAAAGCAGAGAACATTTCCCATCTGCCAAGCATTTTTCTAATTAGACGTACGGTCTAATGGCAAAGGCTGGAAATTTTAACAACGTTGTTATTCATCACCTTCTCATGTCTATTTTTCTTTGTAGTGTTTTTTTTTTTTTCCTTTTTTTTAAGGCGCTCTTAGAGACATTGACGGTAATTTATTCAAAGATCTCTGATTAGATATGCTAGTTGGAAAAAAAAAATGATACCAAAAGCAACTTTAGTGTGTGAGCAGCATGATCTAATGATCAAACGGCTCTCAACGAGGATGGTAAAAGAAGAAGTGGTAAAAAATATAATATAATAGTATTATCATTTCTGTCATTATATCCTTGGGATGGTAAACCATTTTATTAATGAAAGAGACCATCAATTTCTACTTCAAGATGGCTAATTTGGTGTAAATAAAGAATGTTAAAGGAGTACAATAAAAAAAGAATTATACGGTGATGTCCAACATTTCTGTACTGCGGCGCATGCGGTGCCGACACCGATGATGAGATGCGTAGATCGAGCTGCATGGTGATTTTCGTAGGTTTGCAGAACAACAAATTAAACCCTAGTCTCACCCGTTCCTACGGCCATTTAATTTGCCCATTGATGGGACAAGCATATGTTACACGAATCTAGCTAACGGCTACGGCCTACCCCATGCATGATTAATGTGTCACGTGCAGTACGTAGGAGATGGGAGAAAATTTCCTACTCGTTCGTTTTTGCAGGGGTATATATACGTACATATACGTTTGTGTACGTAGCGTTGTCGTTGACGAATACGTTACGTTGTGGGCGAGACCCAACTCAGAAGGGAGGTGTCTGTCCCAGAGACAAATGGAGACGAGATCTATGCGGACTAGGAGTTAGAGGGGACCTTGGAGAAATCTGCCCAAAGATCTTACCAAATCAAGAACATTGTTACCAGATCCTCAGGGAAGCCTTTGGAGTAAACTTTCCGATGCTCAAGTAGTACTCAAGTATTAGATCCTTGAAGCATACGAAAAATGCATGAGTGGCAAAAGGAAAAAGTATTAGTTATAACCGAAATACCATATGGTTCAGTAAAAGGAAAGGAGATTCGTCAAGGGATCCACAAAATGCGGTGTACGAGGACCTTAAGCCTTCTTATGTGGGGGCAACAAAATTTGATGATTAAGAACGGGTTTGGCGAAATTTTTACTTGAAAGTTATTTTTGACTTTCACCTTTTACATAGAATGAGTTGAGAGAAAGAGGATATAACTAATTTTATTTTATTATAAAAGTCAACTTTTTCATAATAACTTTACTTTTTCTCTAATCTTAAAAACTCTCTCCTTTTAACTTCAGGTCGGAGGTCAAAACACAAGTAAAATACCACGTAAATAACTTTCAAAATATAATGACTTTTATAATAAATAATTAAATAGAAATATAAAAATGCTTCCAAATGAAAGCTGCGTCAAACAAGCCCATAACTTGCACAATTATCACACTAGCAATATTGAACTCTCAGGAAGCCATGGTTAAGGCATGTGAAAAGGGTAAAGCCAATGTGTAACCAAGGACAAATGCAGTATCTTATCAGTATATTCATTTAGGTTGTGTTTGGCACGCAGCTTTCAATTGGAAGCGCTTTTACACTTCTATTAAGTTATTTTTTGTGGAAGTAATTAGATTTTGGAAGTTATTTATGTATTATTTTATTTGTGTTCTGACTTCCAACCTAAAGCTACGAGGTATAACTTTCAAAATTGAAGAAAAAGTGATTTTTTAATGAAAGAGTTGACTTTGTAACAAACCAAAATTAAGTATAACCTCTCTCCCTCAACTCAAGAGAAGTAGAATTCAAAAGTAACTTTCAGATAGAAGTTTTGTCAATTGATAGCTTCCAATTGGAAGTACTTTTGCACTTCTATTTATTTTAGTTTTTTGAGGCAATTAGATTTTGGAAGTCATTTATGTAATATTCCACTTGTATTTTGGCTTACAATCAAAATTTACAAAGTGGAACTTCTAAGATTGGAAAAAAAGTAAGGTTGTTATGAAAGAGTTAATTTTTGTAAAAAATCAAAATTAATTATAACCTCTCTCTCTCTCTCAACTCATTCTATTTGAGAAGCGGAAGCCGAAATTGGCTTTCAAGTAAAGTTTTGCCAAACACGCTCTTAAGGTTGTTTAATTTGACGTAAAATACTATAAATATTCCACAACAATGCATTTTGCGAGACATATAGGTGTGATATTTTACAACATTTATCATATTTTACATCAAACCAAAAACCAAAACCCATGGTTGACTTCAAGGGCCCTTCAAATGCTTGCTTTTTTTATTGACCCATGGGGTTAAATGGGCTAAAATTTTGTCTAGTCCAAAGTTTCGCATTTGAGGAAGGCTATAGATCATCATGGTTACCAAGGGTGACCTCAGAACTGGCCTGAGTACCAGTTATTTAAGATGAAAGATGGGCCAAGGTTATTTTGGATCCATTGAGTTTTGTATGAGGTTGAAAACTTGCACTAATGCATTAAACCATTTACCAGATATCCAACAATTTATTAGGCATTTAACTGACAACTCTTTTCGTTCAATCCTTGGCCAACTGATTCCTCAGCATGAATGATAAATCCCTATATTAAACTTGCTTGTTTCTCATTTCGGGGCTGTTTGTTTTAATGTGAAACTTTGTACATCACCGGTTTCAAATTCACTAGTTTCAAAACAAGTGAAATTTTCTTATTTTAGAATCAGGAAATTTTTGTTTGGTAGTTTTTAAAATAAAACAATAAAGATGCTTCAATCTTCTTGTTTTGGTTTACAGTGGGCCTTGGCCTTTGCTGTAAACCAAAACAAAAGAATTGGGTTGTCAAGTGGACAGACAAAGTCCAGACAGAATTTTACTTTACATTATTTTAGATCATTCGAAACAACTGAAAATACTGTAAAATGAAACAATTGTTTCAAATTACGTTGTTTTACGCCAAAACAAACAACCCTTTCATGTAAGTTCCTTTCAAAGTGCAGAGAAATGATAGATCGCCTTCTTGGTTGTATGAACTTATGAAGCTATACAGAAGATTACTTTCTATCTACTGTTCTCACAATATTATCAAATCAAAAGTTACCTTCACCCTATGTTTTGTAAGGTACTGAGGTTGTCGACTACAAATCGTTAACAACAAATCTTAAAACTCTGTCAAATTTTTGACAACTTATCAGACATATGCAAAGCTAACGATAGCGCTAACAAGTAACATATTGAAACTAAATATCACAGCTCAATGATACCCCTCCTATGAACCCCATTTAGTACCGTTTGAACCAGATGAATTCATGTGAATTCTGGCAATATGCCTATAGGAGTCTTGTTGGAAATGATTGCACACTAGCCTTGGTGGGTTAATAGGTTTAGCATTCTGCAAGGGTTGCACCATTTCAAACTCTTTGGGGTGTCCATAATCTTGGAAAATTTCTGCTGCTCTCTGATCTGCAAATTATATTATGCTCACTCTTCCCAACTGACTGATTTGAACATTTTCTGATTTGAGCAGTTGAACAGCAGAGCGACAGCAGAGCGTCCACAAGTTAAGAAGAGTAACGGGGCAGGGCTGCAGCAAGAAAAGCATGTGATGTCCATTTGGATCTCCCTCTTACCAAACCCCATGCTCTCGTGGTATTCTCTTAACTGAAAACTCAATAGAAAAGAAAATGACATCCATGTATGATTTAGCAGCTAGTGCCACCCCATCGAAACTGTCAAAAATTGGACTGTACAAAACAACGCTGATTCCAGATGCAATAGATATTCCTCACTTCTGGGTAGCTCACTTGAATCTTGAACATACTACAAATCCTTCATGAGGTCTGAAATCTCATCTTAATCGACCCAAATGATAAGTATTTAAAGACTGTTGGTACAGGAGATTGTAAGCTGGGAGATCTTGGATTCGGCGTACATCTTCTAAGCAGAGCTCTCTCTCCAACTGAGTTCTGGTTGCCTGTATGACCTCCTGACAGAAAAAGTGCATCAGAAAGGTAAGCAATATAAGCATATGAACAATTTTTCCTTTATTATTGTCCATCTGTTCAGTTAGAGAGTACATTGAACTGCATGTAGGAAGCACGCAAAGCCAGCCACTGAGCATCCATCATTTCATATGCTATGCAGTATAACACGTCAAAGGCTTCCTCATCTTCTGCAATCAGGACAGTGTCTGATCGTCACAGGCTCATGGAGACCACAATAGATGTATATTGACTGTATTAGTATCCACATATGGAATTATCACCTCACCTGACAGGATTCTTATGAAATTTAATGCTGGCAATGACTTGGGCTTCACTGCAGAAGACAAAGGTGATGTTATACAAGGAAAAATAATGACGGATCAAAAAAGAAAGTCAAAAGATCACAAAAATCCTTCCTCTATACAGACAACAGTTAAGGGACTATGAGTATTTCCTCTTTCTATGAGAGCTATGCAAAGCAGTCTAGCTGGTAAACTATTCCAACCACAAAATTTGTAGGAGCTGGTGACAAAGAAAGATATGCATACCCCCCAGCAAGGTACTTTGAATTTACTATTTTGAGAGCTCTTGCATTACTTACCACGGATCAATTGTCAGATCCAGAGGCAGAACAGGTACAACAAGTTCAAAGGTAGATACATCCAGACTAGGCATGTGATTTATCAAGGATTCGGATTGCAGGTGAAAATCCTTGAATGGAGCACTTCACATGCTTATCCACCCAACTGTGACTATTTTGCACTTTTTTGGAGGATATTAACAAAGTTTGTCCTATATGGAAAGGAATGCAAGTGTATTGATCATTTGTTTAGAGGCTGCTCATTTTTGCAGGACCAAGTTTCAATAAGCCACAATGTGCTCAATAGCTGAAAGGCTATTCTCAGTTTGGACCCAGAAATGGGCCCATAAAGGGAAACATGTAAATTGGTTGGCCGATTAACCATGCAATGGGCAATTTAAGGTGAAAGAAATGGAAGAATCATTCGATAGCAACAAAGGATTCTGAAAAGGGTGGTTACCTTCGTAACTGATAAGGCGTAGGGATAAACTATGCTTCATTTGTCCTTCCTGGGTTATCTGGGGTTAGCATGTGACAAAAACTTCCTGGCATGTGGACTTTTCTTTGAATAGAGGTATTTTCGAGAGCACACACTTACTATATCTGTAAATACTATGTTTTTCTAAATTAACAAACTTGCTGTATCATCCAATCCAAGAAGAAAAAAAGGAGAATATGGCAGGTATTAGCATTTATGACTGGCTATCTGCCCAAAAAATTCCGCATGGCACTTAACGGCAAATGGATTACTTCAAATGAATAAGCAAAACACATAATCAATGCGTACAAGATCATCCACCATTTCTGTGTCGATAATAATCAGGAAATAGTGTATTCTTCAAGAAGTAATAGAACACCCTAATGATCGCACAAGCGTACTAGAGGTAAAACTGCATGTCCCCTACCTGAGTATAAATCCAACATCTGAATCAGCATGAATGATACATTAATGCCTGCGACAGCAAATGGATACTCCCAAGTGGCTCGAACACCACCTTGCTTGAACAGTAACCTTTGATATGAAGCCTTCATATAGAACTTCAGAAAATTAGTAATATGCAGAAGAAATCCTGAAATATAGCATGTATCTTCCAAGAATGACTTGAAAAAGAATGTCATTCAAGAGATGACTAGGGAAATGAAACAACAGAAATAGATTGCATACCGGATATGTCCTTGCAAAAAACAATAGGTTCTCAAGAGATACAAATCCACAACCCCTGAGACACAAAAATGGTAACTTGAGTTTCCAAAATGATGTTGAAAAGTAAATGACTAGGACAACATGAGATTGCCCTTTTGACATGAAGATTAACATAGCATCAACTACAAGCTGATCCACTACATTTTCAATGAATGCATTTTTAAGACAGTACATCATTCTCAAAATTTTCTTCCCTACACAGGCAAGAGAAGATCCCTTTTCAAATCATCTTCTGGTTGGCACTCTAGGAGTGTGTGAAAGAGGTTTCCTATCAGGATTGAAATCACACAGATCATAGTTCTGAATTTCAGAAACAGAGAAAGGCCAAAGCTTCAAGTGACTTAAAGTAGGGAAATATTGTGGATAAGAGATTGATACATCACAATTTTCTTGGAATCTGGTGGTAAAGTACAAAGGAATAGATTCTCTCAGTATGGCATGCAACCTGAAAATTAGGGATCGCATCCAGGTTGGATGAGGCAGATCTGATTCAATTCCAGTTTGGGGTTAGCTAATTCTTGATTTTGTTTGTTTCTGTACAAATGCATTTTTGCATTGTTCCTATTGTTATTGCATTAAGTTAATAATGATTATGTTAATTTTATCATATTGAATGGCTAAATGAAGAAAATTTAAGGCTTTCCCTAAAAATATATGCTTATCATGACCTCTAGCTGCCATTCGTGATCCCCAAGATTTCTCTGAGATCCGTTCTCTCTGAACAACCCCCCCCCAAGACAAAGCCAACATCCTATGTGGCATTCCTTGGGTGTGGAGTGCCAAGTTCACAACTGGGTGGGAGAGTTGCTTTGTGATTTAAATGAATTGTACCCTACCATGATGGCAAGAGCCTAAAAGGAGGAGGAAGAAGTTAAAATCTCTTCAAAGACAACTTTTGAATTATTTGTCACTCTTTTAAAAGTAAGTTTTAGCAATTATTACTGGCCAAGCATAGCTTGGTTGGTACCGGAGGGAAGGGTTTGGGTGGGTAGCCCAGGTCTTGAAACTGGTGGGTGGGGTTGGTTGTGATTTAGTGAACAGTGCCTTGCCATTGAGGCAAGGACCTCAAAAACAAAAGTTTTAGCAATTATTAAATCACATGCAATAGCAAAGTCAATAATGGCATCATCTACACCATTTTTTTCACCAAAGCCAAAGCCCCCATGAATCCTGCCGTGGCCTCTATTATTCTTACTGCATAAATCTATGTAGCCAGAGGCTAGAGGTGACCAGAGATTCTCCTCAGCCTCAAATGCCTAGGCGATCACCTAGACGTTTGAGGCGATTTTTTTCTCTCATAAATCACTATGAAGGAAGAAAATGACAATATGAAGAAAATTAAAAAAAAAAACTAAAATAATCATATGTAAGACTTTGAAAAGCACTAATCATGTCTAACATGTAATGTCTTAAGACCATCTACTACTCATATAAGTGGTGGATGGTCTTAGAAAGCATCAAAAATAAGAAAATAAAATTACGACAGCATGTAAGAGAAAAATGGTATTGGGCATTGTTAAAAGAGGCATTAGCCACCTCAAAATAATTAAGAAGAAGAAGAAGAAATACTACATAATTAAAAAAGAAAAAAATATACGACATAGACATCATAGGCAAGTGCCTAAGTGAGTGAGGCAAACGTGAGGCGAGGCGACGTATTTTGGCTCGCCTCGACCTACTTCATCACCTAGGCGAGCGAGGCGATCGCTTTTGATAGCATAGGCATAAATAGGTCACCTCAAACAAAAAGGCTTTGTTCTCTCATGTACAACAATTCACCAAATACGACTACATAGTCATCCTTCCCTCTCTTTCCACCTTTTGTCCTATTCCTTTATCTTACTTGCAGTATTTTGTTTTTCTTAGTATTCTTTTCTTTGTTTTAATTGTCTGCTGCTACAAAAGAGGGGTATGTGAAGCACTCTATGCCTTTCAAAATCATCAACTTGCATTTATCTTTCCTGTTTATTTGCCAGATCATTTTTTCTTCTTAGTATATGTAAAAGTCGCAGCCCATACTCATATGCACAAGCAATCAAGATGTTTAATTGTAGTTGCATATGCATCAGCAAGCCAAGTCCGTTAATCTCATTTAGGCTATTCAGTTTGTCACATTCATCTCAGTGTTCATTTATTTCCTGCAGGAAAACTAATTTATTCCCTTGTTAGAGAGGACAGGCAACTTTACCCCGCATCACTACACCTCTCTAAGATTTTAGCTCCCTTCAGCTTCAATGTATGCCACTCTTTAGCTAATTGTCAACGAACTTATTCAGTTATTCTGCATAGCTGATGTGAGAAAGAGTAATACAGACAACATATGGTCCATGCTTACCACTAACCATCATAAACAAACCGACCAACAGAATAAACATGTCACTTCCATCGCCTAACTTTTTGTATCAAAATTGAAGTTTGTTACAATATCCCCATAACAACAGAGAAACTCAATCTTTTATTTGTTCACATTATGAATCCCTGTTCCCTTGCTTCCCATCCTGTGGATAACTCTTACTAAACATATCTAGAAGAACAAAAGAAGACAAAACATGTCACTGCAAAGGTGTCTATTAACTTATCATTCTTCATCACAGACCTAGGAATATTATTATGAACAACCTTTTAATGCACAGGAAGCTGACGCACCTAAAGTCAGTGGATGGGTTGGGACCTTGCCAGCCCATATCTTTCCACTGCTCAGAGACCAGACCTGTAAGCTCTGTATCTGGAAAGGAAATGTTCCACAATGCTTTAAGAGCATCCTGTCAATTCAAAAATAACGAAAGTTCACCTTGTAAACAAAAAAATATAAACACCACCATTTCTTCTGTAAAAAAGAATCAGATGAATAAATTTTGAATCCACCGGCAAAAGGCATACACACAGATATTCAAAACAAGCATGATGCATGACCCTCAAAACCAAATGAAGAGAAATTACAAGTGGAAAAAACAGCAGACTTCAAAAGGTTTGCAATAGAAGACAAACAGCAAGATGTTAGAGCAGATTGACATCCATTCTCATGATATAACAAACAGGCACCGTTTAGTCTCCACCAAAGTATTCATAATTTGCTCAGATTGGGTTCCCAAGGGATAATAAAAGCAGATAGAGAGGAGAAACTTGAAAATGCAAGCACAGCTTCATAGGAACCAAAAGTTGTTTAATCCACTACAACTAGTCGCTATTCAGCCACAGCCAAGGATTTGCATAATTTCACCAAAAGGTTAACGTCCTAACAAAGGACAACACTGGGCTGATGCAAACTAATGTATGATATGTGCCCAGTGCACTTAAGAGGTTCAATCTAGCAAGTAGCCTAATACCCCCCAGTCTTCTAAAACCAAGTACATCTAAATTTGACAAAAATTTTGGAGGTTTACCCCTTTACCCATGCTGTAGTTTTTACCACTTTCAAATTTGGCAACAACACTAGATGAAATCCAAATATCCCATGAAAGACTTACCGTCCACAAGCAATAGCTTGAGTTAATTGGCTTGCCCAGTGGCTAATCAGGTGTGTCTAAGTGTACAATGTTCGGTGAGCAGGTCTGATTGAGCTGTTCTCTGCAGAATGACCTCACCAGTCCATTCCACATACAAGGAAAAGACCCATTAACCTTTTTCTTTTCTTTTTTGAGGCAGGAGGAAAAAAACACCCCTATGCCCCAACCCAGGATATTGTTGGCTTGGACATTGACCTAGCCCTGGCCACAGAACATGGCAGGACCAGCTGGCTGTGACAGGAGCAGGCTTACCCCCCTGCTTGGCTGTCATCGCTTGGATGAAGGTGGGGGTTGAACTCAGGTTGGGACCTTGGTGTGACGGAGAAGTCAATAAGCCAACTGATCCAACCTGAAGGGGTAGCAAAAGATCCAGACTTCATGTTCCAAAATCCTATTTTCTTGTATGTGGTGAATCAGGTGACAGAAAATAAGGAAAAGGAGGGTCTGGTAAGGAAGAAGGATTCCCAGTAGATCCTTGAGCCTAATGGTGTTGGCGCCGACTGCAGGACCTATGCATTCGTTCCTTCCCGTGGTGATTCTCGATATGTTGCTGGTTCTCAGGATGAGCACAGCTATCATCGCCAGGCCAAGCACAGGGTGAAGATGACAGTGGCTGTGAATGGCAAGGCATCAAACGGGGAGGCCATCAATGGTGGCTCTGCGCCCGTCTACCGGAGACGATGGAGCCATCAGCCTGAACCCATCAAAAGCAGGCATGCCAAGACAGTCTTCTTCAATCAAGTTTTTCCTTCTTCTTTTTTTCTTTTTTTTCTGGCACTGATGAGTAGCTGATGTGTGGTCAACAGAAGGTGAATCTACAAAATCATCAACTTCAGAGGAAGGTGTGAAAGGGAGGAAGACAAACTCACAGCAGCCCAAAGTTGCAGCCTCATGCAACTTCCATACAGGAAAAAGAGGTAATGAATCCTTTTTTTTTAAGTCAACCAGCTTAGCTCTAACAAGGGCTTGAGCATTGTATAATGTGAACACCAAACCTTAGCTAATACCCAAAGGCTAGTATATTCCGCCAAATAATACCTAAAGATTACCACATTGATCACCGTGTATTAGGACAAGCAGCCCAATCAGCATCAGCATACGCAGATAAAGAAAGAGATGATCATGTTAGGAAAAACAAACCTCAAGTAGGAGTGCCTTTGAGATATCGTATAATACGGTGCACAGCCGCAAGATAAGTATGTCGAGGTTTAGTCATAAATTGGCTGACATTGTTCACAGCATATGCAATGTCGGGCCAAGTGAAGCTAAGATAAATGAGACTCCAACAAGTTTTCGATAATGTGTAGGATCATCAAGTAAGTTTCCCTCCTCACTCCATAGCCTGAGACTGACTTCCATAGGTGTGTCAACCCAAGAGTTATGCTGTAACTGAGCGAGAGAAATAAGATCATCTAGGTACTTATGCTGATTTAAGTGGATTCCATGTGCTGTGTGGTGTGCGTTAACACCTAGAAAATAATTGAGACAACCAAGATCTTTCATCTGAAAAACCCTCTGTAAAGTATCCTTAATGTGTCGGATCCCAAGATGATCATCTCCGGCCGATAGTATTCAACATACACAACAAAGTAGGGCCAGACAACGACCAGATCACTGTAAGAAAAGAGAGGGGTCATATTTGCTCTGCTGAAAACCAGCCTGTTGAATTGTGCTATGCAGTTTTGTGAACCAGGCCCAGGGCGCTTGTTTTAGTCCATAAAGGGATCTCCTTAGTCAAGTCCCTGTGGTGGTTTCATGAAGACTTCTTCAACTAAATCTCCTTTCGGAAAAGCATTACTAACATCCATCTGAAAGATGGGCCAAGATTTTGATGGAGCCAAAGCAACCAACAGTCGCAATGTTGTCATTTTTGCGACAGGTGCGAATGTGTCTTGATAATCAATGTCATATTCTTGGCAATTCCCAAAGCCGCTAATCTAGCTTTATATCTTTCTAATCACCCATCGGGCTTCAATTTTATTGTGTAAACCCATTTACACCCAATGAGCTTAATACCAGAAGGACAAGACACAAGGTCCCATGTGTTGGTTTTGGCCAGAGCATCCAACTCCTCTGCCATAGCCTTCCGCCAACTCTCTTGTTATACTGTCTGAGAGTAGGATTTAGGAATGGGAATGGTGGATAAAGTGGAGAGAAATGATGCCTTGGTAGATGGGGAAGGAGAGCGATAGTGGCCAGGTGTGAAAAACAAAAAAGAAGAAGAAGAAGATGCAAGGATCAGCAACTAGCAAAGGCACTAACAACACAAGCAGTAGCATGCGCAGAAGTATCAAGCAGCAGCAGCAGAAGCATCTGACAGCAGCATTAGCATTCCTAGAAGCAGCAGGCGGTAGCAGGAGCAGCAGCAACATGCTGCAGTAAAAAAATAGAAAAAAAAAATAGAAGAGGGGGTCCGGCCCCCTGTTTTTGTAAAAAAATAGAAAGAAAAAAAAAAAAGATATACATGGAGGGGAAGATAGAGTCCACCTGCATGTGGACTTCCAACCCTCACCGGCCGGAAAAAGCCCATCCAGTGAGGATGGGAACTCTTCCACCTGCGGGTGGACTTCCCACCCTCACCGGGTGGAACCACCTGGTGAGGGTAGGGAGCAGCAGATGCATCAGGTGGCAGCAGCAGAAGCATCTGACGGCAGCATTAGCATTCCTAGAAGCAGCAGGCGGTAGCAGGAGCAGCAGCGACATGCTGCAGTAGGAAGAAGAGGGGGGGGTCCGGCCCCCTGTTTTTGTAAAAAATCTTTAAAAAAAAGATATACATGGAGCGAAAGATAGAGTCCACCTGCAGGTAGACTTCCAACCCTCACCGGCTGGAAAAAGCCCATCCGGTGAGGGTGGAACTCTTCCCACCTGCGGGTGGACTTCCCACCCTCACCAGGTGGAACCACCTGGTGAGGGTAGGGAGGCCTCTGTGCCTCCCCGCCCCCCCCCCAACACACACACACACACACCCTCTCTCTTCTCTCACTGTCCTAGGACAGTTATGGAAAACAAAAACAAAAAAAAAGAAAGAAAGAAAGAGGGTGAATGAAGAAGATGGGGAGGAGGAAAAGTCCACCCTTAGGTGAAGAGGGTGCACCTCCCCACCCCACCCCACCCCCCTGTGGGTGGACTCTCCACCCTTACCAAGTGGAAGATTCCCACTTGGTGAGGGTTGGTAAGGGCCTTCCCCTCCCCCCCTCCTCCACCTCTCGGGCCCACCCAGTGAGGGTGAAGGGGGTGCACCTACCCCCACCCACCCAAGTGTCTATACAGTTATATATATATACATATATACATATATATATATATAAAACGGGGGTTTAAAAAAAAATCCATATTCTACAACTTTAAGACTGGAAAAAAATATAAAACAATGGAGTTTTATGTAATTTCTCGCACATACCCTCACCAGATTCCTCTCTAATCGCAGCCCAGTGAAGGTAGAGATAAGACTTGGTCAAAATCGTCTTTGATTTGGCGTGCAAAAAGACTTAACCGTAACCTGCTGAGGGTATTATCCTCACTAAAATTTTGTGCACGGGAAATAAGAGTAACCTCTACCCAGTAAGGATAAGCCTCTGGCCTTCTAACTACCTCCTACAGGAGGCTATAAATACCCCACTGGGATGTCTCATTCGGGACAATGAGACAAGAGGGCAAGGTGATAGTTTCCTTGGATAAGGACTCTCTGCTCTAAGAGTGGTAGGCTTCGACCCCCTCTCTTTCTTTTGTGAATTTAAGCTTTGTCTTAACCACACACAATTGTCATAACAACACCATGACATTTTAATATGATATTATGTCATAACATGTTATTAGGTCTTGAGATATAACATGTTATGGTAACATATTGCAACATGAGCATCTCAATATGATAATACATTCATATTAATCACGTCATAGGAGACATTATTTAGGGACATATGACAATTATATGGTAGCAGTCATATTAATCACATGTTCCTAATCACGTTAATCATATATGATTAACCTTATGTGTGTGAATCATAGTTATGATCAAACTAATGTGATGAGTTGATTATTTTAATCATGTTCATCAACATTGGTCACGTGTTCAGATCCTTGATCTAAATGGTCTCATTATACTAACTGAGAACTCCAGTAGCAATCTAATCACCATATCATATTGATGAAGCTTATCGATATCAATAAGATGATTAAACTATATCAATCTAGATCATTAGAATGTTGGTCTCAGAGTCTGACTATGTAGATCATCATCGATCAATTTAAATTCGTCGGTTGGATCTTAGCGATATCGACCAAACCTCAAATCCAAATGGTCGAATCTTAGTATCGACCGAATCTCAAATCCAATTATCGTATCTTAGTGATATTTATTGAATCTCAAATCCAACGGTCGGATCTTGATGATCTTGACCATAAACATAAATCCAACACTTGGATCTTGATGATCTTGACCTTAAACACAAATATGACGGTTGGATCTTAACGATATCGACCGAATCTCATTCCAATGGTTGGATCTTAACTGTATCGACCGAATCTCAAATCCAATGGTCGGACTTTCATAATCTAAACCTTAAACACAAATCTGATGGTCAGAGCTTAACGATATCGATCGGACCTCAAATCTAACAGTCGGAGCGTCACGATATCAACCGGATTTCAAATCCAACGGTCAGATCTACATGATATCGACCAAATCTCAAATCCGACAGTCGGATCTTCACGATATCGACCAGATTTCAAATCCAACGGTCAAATCTACACGATATCGACCAAATCTCAAATCTGACAATCTAATCATCACGATATCGACCAAATGGTTTGATCTTTTGATCTCAAATCTGACAATCTAATCGTCACGATATCGACCAAATGGTCTATAAACTTTAATCTAATGGTCTGATCTTTTTTATCTCAACGGTAAACTTAAATTCAACGGTCTGATCTTTTTTATCTCAACCATCAACTTCAGTTCAACAATCTGATCTATTTTATCTCAACCGTTAACTTGAATTCAACGGTCTGATCTTTTTGGTTCAACTATAAGCTTCAATCCGACAGTTTGATCTTTTTGATCCCAACCGTAAATTTCAATCCAATGGTTTGATCTTTTTGATCTCAACCGTAAATTTTAATCCAACGGTTCGATCTTTTTGATCTCAACCGCAAACTTAAAGTCAACGGTCTGATCCTTTTTATCTCAATCGTTAACTTGAATTCAACGGTCTAATTTTTTTTATCTCAACTGTTAACTTAAATTCAATTGTCTGATCATTTTGATCTCAACCGTAAGCTTCAACCCAATGGTCTTAGCTTTTTGTTCCCAACCGTAAACTTCCAATGGTCTGATCTTTTTTATCTCAACCTTAAACTTAAATTCAACAGTCTTATCTTTTTTATCTCAACTATTAACAAAAATTCAATGGTCTGATCTTTTTTATCTCAACCGTAAGCTTAAATCCAATGGTTTGGTCTTTTTGATCTCAACTGTAAATTTCAATGCAACGGTCCGATCTTTTTTATCTCAACCGTAAACTTAAATTCAACGGTCTGATCTTTTTGATCTCTACTATAAATTTCAATCTAATAGTCTGATCTTTTTTATCTCAACCGTTAACTTAAATTCAACAGTCTGATCTTTTTGTTCTCAACCATTAAGTTAAATTCAATGGTCTAATCTTTTTAGTCTCAACCGTAAATTTCAATCTAACGGCCTGATCTTTTTTATCTTAACCAAAATAAATCTCAATCCAACGATTTGATCTTTTTGATCTCAACCGTAAATTTCAATCCAACGGTCTGATCTTTTTTATCTTAACCGTTAACTTAAATTCAACGGTCTAATCCTTTTTATCTCAACCATAAACTCAAATTCATCAATCTGATCTTTTTATCTCAACCGTAAATCCCAATCCAAAGGTCTAATCTTTTTTATCTCAACCGTAAACTTCAATCCAATGGTCCTATCTTTTTTATCTTAATCGTCAACTCAAATTCAATGGTCTGATCTCTTTGATCTCAACCGTAAACTCCAATCCGACAGTCAAATCTTATTGAATTCAACCATAAACTAAGTTCAATGGTTTGATCTTAGTGATCTCGACCATAAACTCAAACCCAATGGTCTGATCTCATTAATCTTGACCTTAAGCTCAAATCTAACGGTCTGATCCCAGTGATCTCAATCGTGGATTTAAATCTAATGATTTAATCTTATTGATCTCGACCATAAGGTCAAATCTAACGGCCTGATCTTAGTGATCTCGACCGTAAACTTAAATCCAACGATCTGATCTAAGTGATCTTAACCATGAGCTTAAATCCAATAGTTTGATGACTCTGATCTTAGTGATCCCAAATGTGGATTTAAATCCAACGGTAATCTTAACAATCTCAACCATGCACTCAAATTTAAAGGTCAGACTCCTTCGACCTAGACCGTTAACACAAGTCTAATGGGCAAATTACATTGATCGTGACCATAAACACAAATTTAACGGTCCGATTATCCCAATCGAGACTTGTAATTGCAAGATCAATGATCCAAATATGGCATCTACGATCATGAGCCCAAATCTGCCGCATTGGTTGTAGCAATTACATATGTAATCATTCATGTAATAATCCAATCATCATAATCAGAATTACAGTTATATGTAATGCCTCCTTTTTGGCAAGCACCATTGTAATTTGTAATATTCATAATCAATGAATGATCAATTCTTTTTTTTTCTTCATTATTGTCACTCTTGTGCATTATGTTATGTATCAATTTTGCACAAATTTTATTTATTTCATGGTCAGATTCAGTATCACGAATAAGGAGTTAATCAAAGGTGTCCAGTGACTTCACTAGTATAATTAACATTGACCGAGGTCAATAGAGAAGGGTCCAAATATAAATCCACATGCTTGATTCAGTATTGTAGCTAGGACTCACCTTGAAGTCCCTGGCTTAAACCGACTCATCATTTATGAGTCACAAACCGACCACAATCTTCATATTAAAAATATAAATCCTTTTATTTTTTATTTTTTATTTATCATTCCCACACTAGGTGGCGAGAAATGCGAGACAGCCTTCGAACAGCAGGAGGTGCATGAACTGGAATAGGTGTTGAATCAGATACAGCAGGAAGGGAAAGAGTTTCGGCTGGACCAGCAACCTTAGAAGCAGATATGATCCCATTCGTAGGGACTACTGGTTCTCTAAGTGGAAGTCGTCGCTTGTAGAACAGACCCTTCTCAAATTTGTCTGAAGATTCAACCTCCAAAGTTGTATCAAATAAAGGAACAAGGATAGACGACACTTTAGGAGACAAGATAGGATGGTGGGAATAGAAGTGGCGACGAAAAAATGACATTACGGGAGAGCCGAATGCGTTTCTTCTCTAGATCGTAGCAGCTAAACCCTCTTTGGTTTACTGTGTAGCACAAAAAAACACACACACACACCAAGCAGCCTGAGCAGAGACTTTATGACGTTCAAGAGGGAGTAAGTGAACAAAAGAAATATAGCCAAAGGGATGAAGCATCCTATAGTTTGGCTGCTTGTCAAAAGTTTAAAATAGGGATTATGTTTCCAATTTTGCTGAAATATGACGATTGATGGGAAACACAACAGTACGTACAGCCTCATCCCAAAAAATGGGAGGAACAGCAGCATCAAGAAGAATAGTGCAGGTGACATCAAGGATATCTTTATTTTTGCATTCAGCAATTATTGTGCTGTGGGGTATGGGGGGAATATCACAAACATTTAACCAAATCAAACTTGCTTTTCATAATTTTCACATCCACATCGTTTTTAACTCAACATCCATAGGAATTTCCTGTATTTACATCAAAAGGCATTGAATGAAATCCTTTTCCACTAAATCCATCATATTTAATAAGAATTCCACTAGAAAGATCATTCAATTTAAATAGGCTCAAGAGGAATATTGATCAACCTGGCTGGGAAAGAGATGACATACTTGATGATCAGGTCGTGTTTCATCGAATGGTACCTGTAGACGATCTTTAAGCCTCTGCAATTTCAGTTCCTACGAAAAAAAAAAAAGAACACTTAAAGTCACCTCTGAAGCCTTGTAACAATGATTTATATAGAATACAATGTACACCCAGGTAAGTAAGACAATCCAAAATAAATTCAACCAAACAAATCGCAGAAGCTCCTCTCTAAGGCCCAGTTAATTTACTTTATATATGATTTTTAAGCAAAACTACGGAGATCCAGGCATACTACCCCATTCTCTCATGTTGGCAATCAAGTGATATCCCAACCCAAAGGGGATCCTTATTGCATTCTTTTGCTCAAGCACAAAATATGGACACAGCATAAAGAACATTAGTTTTGAGATGAGGTGTCCCATGACACTCCAAGAGAAGGCACTCAACTCATTGTCTTAGATGCAAATGCTGGAGGATAATCATGTGGTGGAAGAAGTTTAGTGCAAGAAGGTTGGAAAATATGTCAGATTCCTTACTTTCCCCAACATGGCAATGGCCTTAAGAATCTTCGGCTAGTATAATGTAAATTGTGCTTCTTACACTCCATTGGACAGAAGGATAGATGATGATTACCATGAGAAGGGTAATGAAAACAATACAAAATGTGAGGAAGAAAAAATAGAATAAACCAAAGTACCATGCGAAAAGAAGACAATGAGAAGTGGAGACCACAGTTGCATACAGGGGGAAAGAAGATAAATCAGAAAACACATAGCAAGCTGATTGGCATTAAAAAAGCCTGCATCTACATGAGGTGCAGAAGTGGGAACAATAAAATCATATAACATGACAGTAGCAAAATCGAAGATAAGTTCAACTTCACCTGAAGTGGTGTTAGAGAAAAATCATGAGGTTTTTCAACAGTCCCATGACGTTTATTGCCAAAACGATTGAGAAATCCTCCAAACCATGATCGCGATGCAACCATGTCATTAGCTGCAACCACCACAGATTGGTTAGTTTGTGGAGTCTAAGGATTAATACATGAGTGCATTCTTCAGTTGACGAAGATCAGAAAATTTCTTCTTGTTCCTTTTCCATTGGAGAAAGTTTTCAAAAACTTTTTGGATGATAGACAAGGAATTCAGCATAAATCAAAGAAGTGACCTCCAAAAGAAAGGCATCAGTAAACTACAGGAAGTATACAACATCCTTCTCTGAGCATTTAAAACGCAAAGAACTGATAGTTTGTCTTTAACAAGATAATCAACCACAAATTTTACACCAGTTAGCAACCAAGAACATCAGCAACACAAATGTTATGGGATAAGATTTAAGGGCCCTGGCCTAGAACTAAATTTCCTTCTGGAAATGGATGTTAACATAAGCTGAAACAACTTAGTCAATGTAATTACAACTGACAGAAACACTGACATGAGGTATTGCCAAGTGCATGTGATGAAATAGAAAGAGCAAGTCAGCATAACCACAACTGACTGAAATAGTGACATGAGGAATTGCCAAATGCACGTGATGAACAAGCAAAGGCTTAGCCACATAGCTGCAACTCACTGAAGCATTGGGTCAAATTTGAGTTCCAGTCAGTAAAGGTATCAAGCAATGCGAGTTCTTCATGCCCTCTCTCCTCCCTTCGAAAGAATCCTCCATCTCAAAAACCTGTGCATAGACAATCATTTCAATCAAAACTGATCTGTTTAGAGGATACAGAGTTCAAGTTAAACATTTGTTGTATCATGGCCTATTCCAGAAACACTGCATTCAGCCAAATACTTCAACTTTAAAACAGTTGAGGGCAAATTCATTGAATGGAAAAGAAGGTAAAGGTCTGTCTTAACTCTGATAGCTCATCAGCAGAGAGTGGAGAGAAGAACAGAAAAGAGGAAGTGGGAAAGAGCAGACTATCTGGAAGAAAAAGGCAAGCGGGACTGAAAATAGAATGGGGCAGAAGACAAACGTTGATGTTAATCAATAGTTCAATAATGAGCAAAGAATGGTCAAATCACAAGGGAGGGTTGCATCACCAACAGCTGCTGCCAGTGACAGAGAGGGGGAAAGAGAGCAGTCTGAAAATGATAGCAGCATATGTACCCTGAAATCAAGTGTACGCCTTATGTATGACAGTAGAGTTATCATATTACCTTTTTTACCTTTTACTTTTCACTCCCTCTCATTTGCCTCCGCTTATCCTCCCTGTTCTCCTTACCTCTCTATCTCTTCTACCACTTGGCTACCCAGCCACTTTCTCCTGCCTTCCCTAACATTCTCAAATGCCATTAAACTGAAAGGCATAATATTCTCAGTTATCTGATCAAGATCGTTCAGTTGGAATTAAAAAAAGAGAGAGAGAAGAAAGAGAGAAAAAAATTACAAGCTGTTCTGAAAGCTCACACTCTGCATACGGATCACCGGACTGTAGCGGCTGAGGGAACTCCAGCACAGCAGTCTCCAATCATGTGCCACGAGATAAGCAGCATGGGCTCGCACGAAAGGGAGCAGCAGGTTTTCCACTCCTGTGCGCAAAGGAGAACTGGCTGCTCCCTATCGCGCAAGCCTATGCTACTCGCATGGCGGGACGTGGTTGGCCACTGTGGGAGTATCCCCAGTTACTGAACTATGGTCATCCGCTTCCCAAGACGGATGTGGGAACACACTGTTGTCTGAATCTCTGATCATGCACTTGGCGCTAATCACACAGGTGGTGTGTTCTGCTGCAGCAGCTACTACACCAGCACTCAGGCAAGGCCACGGAAAGCCCCCTGCCCTTCCATCTTCAAAGCCCCGCCTCATTGCCCATGCTTCCCATCTTGTCTCTTTTCTTAAATGGAGCTAATCAATTTAAGATCAGATGGCTTGGTTCTCTCTCTCTCTCTCTAGAAATGTGACAAAGAAAGGGCTACCTCTTTCTCTATCTAGACATTTCTCTCTCTCTCTCTCTAGAAATGTGAGATTTTGTTCAGATAAGATTCATCTTCCTAGCTTTTGTCTCCCCTCTTCTTTTTCTTCTTCTTATAATTTAAGTAGGTGTTGGGAGAAAAACTAAAACAAAAACAAAAAAAGAAAGAAAGAGAGAGAAGGTTACAAGAACAAGACGGAACCTGGAACGAGCATTGGGTGTCCGCATGATTCAAGAGCCGGCGGTGACGGCGTTGGCGAGGGAGATCGCGGGTGAGTTGGGCGGGGCATGGCCGCGCCCCGTCTTCCTCCTCCGTTCCGGGCGCGCGGCGTTGCGGGGGGGGGGGGGGGGGGAGGAGAGGAACCGGAACCCGGCGGACGATGCGATGCCAAAGTTGGCGATGGCAGCAGAGAGCTCTCCCTCCCCGAGGACAACCCCGACCTCCCCCAAACACCCGCACGCGCGCTCCGGTCCTCCCCCGGCATACCGCAGGGCGGATCCCCACCCCCACCCAACGATCGGCGCGGGAGGAATAGGCGGAGAGGGGGGGAGCGTCTCGACCGCAGAGCGATCACCGCCACGCCCAGCCAGTAGTAGTAGTGCCCCGCAACATGTTTCCAAGTGGGGCTTCTTTGCTTCTGCCAGGTCGTCACCCCCATTCCACCTTGGTAACTCGCGTTTGGGAATGCTTTCCGAAGACCACGAGGTTTCAAATTCAAAATCTCCTTTCCGTTGCTCTTTGGCTGTTTGGACTGTTTTGTGATTTATTAGTCAACACTCAAGTTTGTACCTATTGCCAAAGTATAGATTTAGGCACTCCAAAAATCAATCTTATAGATCTAATTTAGATAGTTTTCAAAATTAAGATAATTTTCTATTTAAATTACTCTAATATACCTACTTTTTTAAGTTTATTTAGGAGATACTCATGGGCATTTTTTGTCTATTTGCGTCAAAAGTAACCTCCTAGCTATTGAAATCTGAAATCTGCTTAATTTTTTCATCCCAACTAATTTTAAGGAAAAAAACTTCTCTTTTGCCATCATATGTCTATCTATCTTCTCCTCTTTAATTCGCCGGCTCTTGAATAACTAGAAAACAAAGACAATATTTTCTTCATTTTTTTAATGGTTTTTACTTTATTAGAGACTCCATTAATTAGAATTTACTTGAAACGTGTTCTCAAATTGTGTCTAAGATGATCTAGAATAGTCTCCACTATGTCTCTTTAATTTTTAGAGAATAATTATATAAATGATTGAAATGCATTCTGCGAGTTTTCCCCATTGGTGCCTAATGTACGTGAATAGGAATATTTTATCTAGGGTTTCATATAAACTCTCTTTATATGTAAAATATAAAATATACCTCTCTTATTTATAAAATATCATATATATCCTCGTTAAAATGATATAATATCCACCGGTGGTATTTTTGATAGAATGCTATCATACTAAAACTAGATATAATATTCCGTAATATCATATATACCCTCAGTAAAATAATACAATATCTATCAATGGCACTTTTGATAGAGTGTCATCACAACAAACCGTATATAAGATGTCATGTAATATTTTACATGTAAAGAGAGTTTATATAAAATTAACCCTTTTATCATGCATATCCCTCCAACGTAACCACACCACTTGGTTAACCTAAGTGACACAAGCCAAAGACCTGCATACAGTGTAGAGCGAGGGGAAGAGAGGTTGAAAAAATTATGTTATTTAATGACGAAGGAAAATAGGTAAAATAGAAATAAACGTAGCAACTCATGGAGTAACCTGTAGGTCTTGTAAGATAGATATTTATTTTGAATTTTATGTGTTATTATACCCATAAAAATTGACTAAGCGTGCATTTGGAAACGCTCTCTGATTCTAATAATTAAAATCTTCCTAAAGACATAATGATTTCCAAACACTCCAGCCTTTGACTTCGGGTTGATACGGACTAAACAGGAATTTAATCAGTCCCAAGTTTCCACACCCCTTAGCTTTGGGTCCACCAGATTAAAGGGGAGGAGGAGAGAGAAAGAATGAAGACTAAAAAACATGTGCACTTTTGAAAAAGCACCAGTAAGTCCGGCTTTAACGTATGGATGCGATTTTAACATATTCTCATATTTATTATAAATATGTACTACTTGCAGATTTAAAGTAATTTACTGTTACATCCCAGGTGAGAATGCGTTTTCAAACGTGCCCAAAATCAGAGAAAAAAAAAGGCATTTCACAAAAGGGAAGACCGTAGAATAAAGTTGATTGAGGATTAATGGATCTACAATTGCGTGTACACAGTGTAAAAAAAAGGTTTAAGAGAATGCACAGTAAGAGAGAGATTATTAGACGAAAAAACAAGTGATTATAAAATAATATATACGGTTACAAATTATTAAAGCTCACGTTTTCTTTCGATGTCAGCTTAAGGCCATCGTTACTCGTTCATGCAGCTTTCAAAGACGTATGGCAGGATGCTTGCCACATCCCACGTCTGCTTTTGTAAACAAGTAATACCTATTGTACTGCAGCGCAGTAGGGTCGCACTTTGTATGATGCAAATTGTCGATTGCATGGGGGCGTGACTATTTTTGAAATTTTTAACTATTTAATCAAAGATCATATATATATATATATATATATATATATATATATATATATATATATATTCCTATAAATTATTGTATTCATATTTATAACCCTAACTCCCGCATTCATTATAAATATTATTGAAATCTTTAAAAATGTTGCACTTTGTACCTCTCCGTCAAAATGCTGTGAAATCAAACTAAAATTTTTAATAGAGTTAGATGTACATATGCAAAATTTAAGAATTTAGGAGTATATATGTAAAATATTTTAGTTGAAATTCACAATATTCTAACAAAGGAGTACAAGTGCAACATTTCTAAAAATTTTAGGGATATTTATAATGCTACTACATGGGAGTCAAAAGGTATACATACAAAAGAGGACCCAAAATGAGAGACTACTCTAATTGATCATAGAAGCAAAAAGAATTACAGGAGGAAGAAAGGAAGACATAAAAAACAGACAATCTTATATAGTCTGAACTTTCAAAAGTAGGATTGGAAATGGACCAAAGTCAAATACAAAATAACCAAATTCCCAATTCCGCTTTCGGCAAAAAGAAATTATAGATCCAATTTCAGTTATATTGAAAGATCAGAACATGATATTTTCAATTTTGTTCCATTTGATGGTACCATTTCTAATAACTATTCATATATTAGCTTGCAATGGCTATGGAAAGGAGAATCTGCACAAATGCTTATCGGTGACCAGCAGGAGGATCTGATCTAGGGCCTATGGCAGTGATAAGCCAGATTAAGATCAGTTGTTATTAGAGATGGAGGAAAGTCTTTGCCAATGAGATGAATATTTAAAAAAAAAATCCTCCACATGAAATCTCACACTTACTTTTATGCAAATCTTCTATTATTTATGGGGTCCGTAAGTGTAGAGAGAAAAAGTACGAATGTTTGCAGAAAAACTCTTCCACACTGAATCAAAGTTTGACACAGTAAATCAGCTGTAGAATGGACCCATATCACTAAAATTTTGATATAAGAAAGTGATTATCAAAACTCAAAAGCATGATACATAAGTTGTAAGTTATGTTTCTGATTCCATTGGTTTAATGAAAAGTTTAGTTTTGTAATTAATTTTACACAGTCTGAAACAAGTCGAAATATCAATTTTTAGATTCCATTTACAACCCTACTCTAAAGCCTTTGAGCCTTGTCCTTCTTTCCTTTCTCCCTTTATTCATTCAATGACTAAGGTTTAGCAAGTTTTTCCCATAGAAATCATGCTAGGCCCCTAGCTATTTCTTTGGTCAATTACAGGTCTAGTCTCATCATATACTTCTCATTATCGTCATCTTGGGTATGGTGTGATCAGATGGCTAAGATCCCACCTCTACGTTTACTCCCTGGTTTTGTCTCTTTCTTGGGAGGAATCTTCGTCGATCTTCATCTTCACTATTTTAAGTTGATTACAAATCGTCGTGCGGCTATCATATTTTGGCTACTGATTTTTAGCATAGTAAGATCAATTTTTCTCATCTTCACCTTCGTTGTTGTTATCCTTTGGGATCTCGCAGAGTTTCCTTTCTCCTATAGTTGTGGCATTTTTTATGACTTCGATTGTCATCTCTGATTTCCTCGTGTTGGAACCGATTTGTTCCGGCGTATTGATTGGCTCATGACTTTGCCATATTCTATAGTCGAAGGCTTTGTGAGATGTACTTCCTCTATGTGCATCAATCTCCATGACAATTATAATATTTTAAAGATTTTAAGTTATGTCCTCCACTTTTCCAACTTATTAATAAATTCAATTAATTTAAGTTAGACCAATTAACTAATTATCAGAGTCTATTAGTAAGTTTAAGTAACTTGATTTAGTCCAATTAACTTAATTATGAAAATCTATTAGTCCAATTATATTACTAAGAATAGTTCAATAATTTAGTTAAAATTCTAAGTTTGATGCATTAGACAACAATATAGTAAAATAATGATAACGTTCTGTAAAAACTTTAGATTAAGGTGTAGTTAGTGTCATTAGAAAGAACATGAAAAGATCTATAACTTTATAGAAAATTATTTTATCAATTCATTTGTTTTGGAGGTCAAAAATATCGATGATCAATTCTAAAAAGGACTATCCATAGAAAATAAGCCATAATCAGACTAGGATTTAAATAGGAAACAAAAGATAGTATAATTAAAGTTAACCACAATCTAGAAAGTTATTTATGATATATTTGACTTAGATTAGAAAAAAAACATAATAAATTTGAGTATGATTAAGATTCTAATTAATAGTTAGAAAGTCATAATTAAAATCCTACTTGAATTACGATTATGTACACAAATTTACTTGACATAGTCCTCGTATTTTGAGAATAACTTTGTGTATAAAATTTCACATTAAGTAAGACAACTTCCATTAGAAAGATAACTCACACTTTTAGAAGTTTTATGAAGATTATATATTTAAAATAAGTCGTTTACTAGTCAGAATTAAGACATCTTTGAACGAGAAGAAAATCTGTTAGATTTTTTGGTTCGAAGTACTGAGGACAGTAGGTCAGTAAAATAGGCATAAATTTTTGTAAAAAAATCCAAAATAGTGAGATTGATGGCATTAGAAATATAACAAAAAAATTTAAAACTTCTTATAAGAGAGTTTTTTCAAAGTTGGACGTTTAAGGGGTCGAATTTAAAGGTTTTAAAGAAAAAAAACTATATGTAACGTGAATAGAGTCCGATTTGCACTATGAAGTCACTTTGACTTGAGATTAAGTCATGAGAAGTTGGAGTTCGACTCCAGTAAAGAAAAGGAATCATAGTGAGGGTATTAGAAAGGAAAATAAGTATAAATAAATCATTCAAGCCGTACATAAGCTCTATTATACGTAGTTCTCTTGTAAGGGTAAGTTCATGTGGTGTTTTTAAGAGAATAAAGTTGATTCATAATTATTATTTTTTAAATTTGATTCTAATTAATATTTTATATTATTGGAGGCTTAGATAACATGAAAAAGAGCTTAAAAAATAGCAGTAAGAAATCATATATAGATACTAAGGAAGTCATAAGGGAATCAAGAACTAATCTTTCTTTAGGAGGTAAGTGGATAACTCTAAACCTGATATATTTTATATTAAAAAATATATTATTTTCAAAAATTAATTTATTAGTAAGAAGTTTGATCTATATGTCTACTTCATGATCATCAAGTTTCATATTTTTGTAATCTTTTTTACTATTTATTCCATGATTATTATCCCAACATATATAATATGTCCATTCAATCTGTTTTGCTTCCAACTGTAATCACCTAAGTTACAGATATTTGTTCTCCCTTTTTCGATGTCTAATTGAGCTTAAATTTTGACAAAAGTTTATTTTGCATACTTTGTAATAAATTTTATATTTTTTTGAGTTTGTTTGATATTTATCCCAAAATTTTATTCTCATACTATATAATCTATCTTGGCAGTTTTGAAATCCTAACTTGTGGATCTTTTATCTCATTTGATTCATGTCCAAATCATGTTAAATTTTTTGGATACATTTTTTATACTACTCTATAGAGTTTGAGAATTTTATGACCCCATTTGTTATTTATTTTTCCGTCTGTTTTGATTTCGCGAAATTTTATTTAAGTCGGATTTTTGAAATCAAAGCGGGAGTCCAAAATCATATCAACCCAATCCATAAATTGATGAAATTTTATAAACACTTTAAATATGATCTATTTGACATGTTCACCAAGTTTAGTAATTTTCTGAGTATGTTAGACAATATTTGGCCTATTTTTTATTTTTCAGTTCTAAAAACTAGTTTTGATGGCCGAAAAATATGTTTGTTATTCTGAAAATTCTGAGAAAATTCCTTTGACTATCATTTCTCTCCAAAAACCTATTTTGATTAATTTTAATCTGATTATATATCTATATGACCATGTTCACTCTTTAAGTGACGATTTTCTATATGAAAATATGTATTTTGACTCTTATATATAAGTATCACTTGGCCAAATTAATTTGTAGATCTATGATCATTAAGAAATCTATGAAAATATACTTGTGCCATATCTTTTTGATATATGTTTGGACATTATCATCTTAAGGAGATTGTAACTCATTCCATAAGCGTCCGTAGATGAGTTTTGTCCGTAGGTAGAGGAAAAATCATGATGATTATGTTTTATTTGCAGTCATCCGAGGTGGTACAATAGATTCTTTGGCTATGCATGTGTCAAGACTTTATCATACTTGCCTATATGCTCTGGTATTTGTTTGTTCGACTCCTGATATAGTGGTTGGATGCATATCTATCTGATATGTTTGGATTTGATATATTTTACACATAAGTATAAAATATAATTTGCTATTTAAATCATATGAATTCAGTTTATAATCCGTTCAGTTCCTTCATTTGATATCCTTACTCAGTTACTCTTTTATCTCAATTTATTCGAAAATTTATATTCGTTATAATTATATATCCTTTAGAAACTTATGAATCTATTTTAGCCATACGATCTTTGATATGAATCTGATTTGATAAATTACTATACCATGATAATTTGCTATATGTTTAGTTCGATATATGACATATTATGTTCATAGCTAGTAGATTTGTTTAGTAAGATAAGAATATGATTATGCCATATATGCTATATGTTAGTCGATCTATTCATACTATTAAAAAATATCTTTAATTTGATAAGCTTATATATGATTATATTTTATATCATGTTCTTATTTGAACTATATATAGAACTGTGCAAGATCATGTTTAGTATAATTGTATAATGTAATTTGTAAAATTTACTATATGTTAAGTCATGTGGATAGTTTGAAGCTTACTGAGTAGTTGTACTCATAAATCTTATTAAAATTTTCAAAGTCTGAGAAAAAGAATCTAAAATTTGAGAAGACTTCTGATTGAGGCATTTAACATCTTCAGAAAGTTATTTAAACTTAAATTTATAGTTTTCTTAGATTTGATATAGTAGGGATAATAAAAGATTAATGTATTTTTCTTTATTTTGTGAAATTGAGAATTAATATATAAATTGATAGATGTTGATGAGGCAGAATCCGATTCGGCCCATTAAAACAAGCCCAACACTGAGATCAGTCCAACAACAGCAGTAAAAGGCGCCTTCGGCCCAATAAGCAGCCCTCGGCCCAGTAAGCAGCCCAGTGGTCTTCGGCCCGTCAGCGGCCCAACAAACCTTCGGCCCGTCAGCGGCCCAACAGCCTTCAGCCCGTTAGCGGCCCAGCGGCCCTCGGCCCGATAGGCTTCAACCCACTAAACGGCATCAGGCCCATCAGCGGCCCAACCCCCTTCGGCCCAGTAGCCGTACCCGGCCCACTCCGATGGGAGGGATAGGCGCTATGGCGGTTTATCAGTAAACCAATACATAGTCCTATATCGGTTGCCACCACTAAGCAACCTCTATCCCCCACTATAAATACACGGCTATTTATTACCAAAGGTATGTCTTCGAGACCCAAGGACTACAGTCCAAAAAGCATTAAAGCTATTTCTTCTTCCCTTACTTCTGAATCGAATCATCTTCAGAAGCTAACTTAGCCGTCGGAGGGGGTTCCTTAGGGCCGAAGCCTGGGACTCCTACTGACCGGTTCTTCTTCTTCTTTTCCTCCTTCTGCAGGGGCTTCGGTTTGAATCTTCGCCGACCTCTTCGAGTCGGTCTCGGCCGCCGACCTCGGGTCTTCTCCCCCCGGTCTCGACGCCTTTCGCCGATTGGTCCGCCTCGCCCGAAGGAGCCTCGGCCACGCCTTCCGCAAACTGGTCCGCCTCGTCCGAAGGAGCTTCGGCCTCGTCCTGCGACGGCCGGTCCGCATCGTCCGAGGAAGTCTCGGCTTCGCTCCCTGCGAGCTCTCGTCCGGGCACCTCTCGGCTTCGGATCTTCGGCCCCGTTTCCGCCCTCGCCTCGTTCCGAATCCCCGTCGGTCCTCTTCACCGATCTGATCCAGCTTCGGGTCCCATCTTCGAATTCCAGTCTCGGAATCCGATCGTGATAGCTTCGGCTACATCAAAAAGGCGCCGTCTGTGGGAAGCTAACAAGAAGTCATGTCTCATCGTCGAGTGACCAAACGATCCGGACAAGACGAGGCAGAGACGCGGGCAACTTCAGCGCAGCCGCTTCACTCCGAAGGTGCCCCGTCTGTTCCTCCGCAAGGTTCTGCCCTTCCCGTCATACCGGAGTCCCTTACTCCCGGAGACAATCGGATGGAGGAACTTCAACAACATGTGACAACACTAGCCGCCACCGTTACTTCTTTGGCACCCCTGCGAGACATGGTATCCGCCATCGCCCAGCACATGGGGTTGCTGGGCCAGCTCCCCCAACAAGTACCGCCTCCTCCATTCTGCCCTATCCAAGATGCAAGGCTTCGGCCAACACCCTCGTAGGTCTTCCGTGACGAGGCTGCGACGGCACGCAGCGAGCCCTTAGCACCCCCTGCCCGAGTCCCTCGCGCCGGCCACATCATAACAGAGCAAGACTATGCTTCGTCCGAGTTTCATCCAACCAGGGCCGAAAGACAATCGGTCACTACTTCAACTGCCCCGGACCTGGACCGACGGCTGACAGCAATGAGGAAAGAAATACAACAGATGGTATCTCGGCCGTACGGAGCACCTCTCGCCAGCACCATTCTGGAGCAAACTCCATTCTCGCCAGAGCTTCTGGCCACCGAGGTACCTCCCAACTTTAAACTGCCGAAAGGCCCTCTTTATGATGAGATGACAGATCCGGTCTGCCACTTCCAGAGGTTCAACACCTACCTATCTGTCCGAGGGGTCTCTGAGGCAGTCCGCTGCCGTCTCTTCCCCCTCACTCTTGAAAAAACAGCCGTAACCTGGTTCGAGACATTGGCCCCCAATTCTATCCACTCTTTAGTCCAGTTGGGCCAATTGTTCATCGACCAGTTCTATGATGCCACCCGGTAGTGCAAAACCTCGGCCAGTCTGTTAGCCATTCGGCAAGGACCGACCGAGACCCTCCAAGAATATTTCACCAAATTCCGAGCCGAAGCTGCCCAAATCCCGAACCTGGACAATTCGATTGCGGTCTCGGCCGTAATCAGCGGATGCATAGACGAAGGGCTTCTCAGCTCTATCGGGAAGCGCCATCCCTCCACCTTCCAGGACCTCGTAGCTCGGGCCCACAAATACATCAATCGGGAAGCCCTGATAATGTCTAAAGGCAAGAGTACAGCCGAGGCAGTATCGACGCCTACCCCTCCAACGGTTCGTCCTCGACCTGAAGATCAGGAACCCTCTCGCAAGCGATATCGCAGGCAGGAGTGGGACCGAGACAAGCGACGGGATCCGCAGTCGCGGTACCCGCCACTACTCGCTCCCCCTTCCCGAATGCTTATGGAGGTAAAAGGCATGCTCCGGCAGCCGGAGCGCATCAAAACTGATCTTTGCCGAAGGGATCCCCGCAAATATTGTGAATACTATCGGGAGATCGGCCATTCGACTGACGAATGCCGGCACCTTCGGGAGGAAATTGATCGCCTCATCAGAGAGGCCCGACTGCCACAGTACCGGCGAGAGCAGCCTCAACAGCAACAAAACCGGGACGTCCCCGAAGCAGCCAGGCCACGTCAACTCCCGAATAAAGAAGCCGCTCCTCAGCCGAAGGTCACCTCGGCCCCGGTAGAAACATCGCACCAGCTACCCAGTGCTGGGTCAATTATGATGATATCCAGTGGACCGGGAGAAGGATCGAGGCGTCGTCAGCTCAGCACTACGACAGTAGCGGCGGTCGATGTCGAGCCGAAGCAATCTCGTCAGGAAGACATTACCTTCGGCCAAGAGGATCTGACTGACATTCAGATTCCTCATGACGACGCCCTCGTTGTAAATGCTGTAATAAATAGCTACGATGTTCATCGTATTTTTGTCGATAATGGAAGTGCCCCAAATGTATTATTTTACGATTGTTTTGTAAAGATGGGCTTGAATGAGGCTGATATGAAGCCTCACCGGAGGCCTCTATTCGGTTTTAACGATTCGCGCTGCCGAGTAGAAGGCATCGTCCGGCTCCCTGTAACTATAGGTTCGGCTCCTCGGCAACTGACCGTCGAAACGGATTTTGCCGTTGTCAAGATCGATTCAGCCTACAACGCCATCTTTGGCCGAAGGCTAATCGGAGCTGTACCCTCGTCCTTCTACCAAAAGCTGAAATTACATACCAATCATGGAATCGGTGAAGCTAAGGGGAATCAAGAAGCAGCTCGACAGTGTTATATGATCTCGGTTAAAGGGAAGGCTGCGGCCGAATCCCTGTCAATCGAATCTTCGGCCGAAGCATCCCCAGGAGAGGAACTTATCGCCATCCCGGTTCCAGGAGGAGAAGGCCGGACTCTTATGATAGGCTCCGGCCTAGAGAAGATTGAGGTCGAAAGACTTGCCGAATTCTTAAAAGAAAACCTCGACATCTTCGCCTGGTCTCCTACAGACATGCCCGGAGTCAACCCGGAGATAGCGGAGCATCAGCTGCATGTTGATCCCAACTAGCCCCCGGTCAAGCAAAAGCGGCGCACCTTCAATCAGGAAAGAAGGACGGCCATCCAAACCGAAGTACAAAAGGGGCCGGACGCGGGGCATCTCCGAGAGGTACACCATCCTGACTGGATCGCCAATGTGGTAATGGTGCCCAAGAAAGATGGCAAGTGGCGGATGTGTGTGGACTTCACCAACCTCAACAAAGCATGTCCGATAGATAGCTTCCCGCTGCCTCGGATAGATCAAGTGGTGGACGCAACCTCCAGCCACGAGCTACTTATCTTCCTCGACGCCTACTCAGGCTACCATCAGATCCGAATGCATCCGGAGGATGTAAGCAAGACCAGCTTCACGACTGATCTCGGTCTATACTGCTATACCCGGATGCCCTTCGGCTTGAAGAATGCTAGAGCAACATATCAACGCCTCGTCAACAGAATATTTGCTCCACAGCTCGGCCGCAACATGGAAGTCTACATCAACGACATGCTGGTGAAAAGCCACGTCGCTGCAGACCATCTGATTGACTTGGCCGAGACATTCTCTGCTCTGCGCAAATATAAAATGAAGCTAAATCCAGCTAAGTGCGCCTTCGGCGTGGCCTCCGGAAAGTTTCTGGGCTATATGGTAACTCGCAGAGGGGTGGAAGCTAATCCCGCGAAGGTCTCAACTATCATTCAAATGCGCCCTCCGGCCAACATCCGAGAGGTCCAGAAGTTAAACGGAAGAATTTCCGCCTTAAGCCGCTTCATGTCAAGGGCAGCGGATTACTGCTTTCTTCAAACTATTGAAGAAGACCAATAGCTTTTCCTGGACTGACGAGTGCCAATCGGCCTTCGAGCAGCTGAAGGTTTATCTCTCCAATGTTCCCATCCTGTCTAAGCCGGTCCATGGAGAGCCGCTGTTTCTCTACCTCGCAGTATCTAAAGCAGCTGTCAATGCCGTCCTCGTCCGGGAGCAAGATGGAATTCAGAAGCCTGTCTACTATATAAGCCGAGTCCTCCAAGGAGCAAAGCTTCGGTACCTTGCTCTTGAGAAACTGACTTTAGCACTCGTCTCGTCCGCGAGAAGGCTCCGGCCTTACTTCCTTGCTCATTCAATAAAGGTCTTCACTGATCAGCCTTTGAGGCAAGTCCTCTCCCGGCCAGAGGTATCCGGTAGGCTGGCAAAATGGGTAATCGAACTGGGAGAGTTCGATGTCTCTTATGAACCACGGACAGCAATAAAAGCTCAAGCTTTGGCTGATTTCATCGCCGAGCTCACACCCGAAGCTTCCTCGGCCACTCGGCCGGAAGTCATGAAGCGCTTCGGTTCCTCCACCTCCAGTGGACGAGTGGCGACTCTATGTCGATGGGTCAGCATGCTCTATGGGTAGCGGCGGCGGATGGATCCTGGCGTCTCCGGAAGAGGTCATCACAAAGTATGCGCTGTGCTTCTCCTTCCCCGCTACCAACAATGCCGCCGAATACGAAGCCCTCATCTCCAGCCATCGGGCCGCTAGAAATCTCGGCGCGCAGAACATAAAGGCATTCAGCGACTCTCAGCTAATCGCCAGTCAAGTTATCGGGGAGTACGAGGCACGGGATACAATAATGACGTCCTATCTCCAGGTAACCCGCAAAATTCTTGCTCAGTTCAATTCTTACGAGATTGTGCGAATCCCTCGGGCCGAGAACGCCAGAGCCGATGCTCTTTCCCGGCTAGCGTCGACTCAAGATGGGGGAGGAGGCCGAATGATTCTCGTAGAAGAACTAGCCGAGCCAAGCCTCGAGGAATCCAAGGTCATGCAAGTGACTGAATCCGAAGCAGAGACCTGGATGACTCCCCTAGTCACTTTCCTCCTTCGAGGAGAAGTCCCGTCCGATCCAAAGGAAGCAAGACACGTTCGGCAGCGCTCTTCCCACTTCCTCCTCCTGGACGGGCTATTATATAAAAAATCCTTCGGCCGACCACTCTTGCGATGCCTCGGCCCGGCCGAAGCTGATTATGCACTTCGGGAGGTACATGAAGGGGTCTGCGGAGCACACGCAGGAGGAAGGGCCTTGGCTCATACACTCTTAAGGCAGGGATACTGGTGACCGACGCTCCGAGAGGACGCGACCGCCCTCGTCCGCCGCTGCGATCAATGCCAGAGGTTCAGCTCCCTCATCCACCAGTCAGCAACCCTTCTAACTCCTCTATCAAACCCCTGGCCTTTCGCCCAGTGGGGAATTGACCTCCTGGGGCCCTTTCCCGTCACCGCCGGCCAGAGGAAGTTCCTTATTGTGGCGGTGGACTATTTTACCCTCCGCAAGAGCCAAAGCTCTTTCAGCCTTGAGCTTTTCCCACCAGGCCAGAAGCTTATCGCCCTCCTCGTCCGTTGGGTAGCCGATACCGGTCAGGTCCGTGGTCGGGCACATCTTCTGAGCAATGGCTAGTCCTAAACCAAACACGGACGAGGCGGCCTGGACCCGAGCCTCCATTATCTCCTCGGCAAAATCTGGGCCGGCCTTATAGCTTGTTACGGCCGTGCAAGCTGCGTCTTCAGCTTCCTTAGCCTTGACCTCCAGATCTGCCTTCAGAGTCAAGACCTCCTCGGCATGCTGGAGACGCAATGCGGCGCACTCCTCGGCCTTGTCCTGGATCTCGGCCTTAAGAAGTGCTATTTCGGCTCGGGCCTTCTCCAATTCTTTCTCGGCCTTCTCCCTCTCCTGTTCAACCTTTATCTTGGCCTAGGAGGTAGTGCGGATCACCTCCTTCTGCTCTCCCAGCTCGGCCCGCATCCGAGCATTAGCTCCAAGGAGAACATCGACGTTCGCCCCCAGATCGCGCTGTACCGCAGCTACTTTGCCCGAAGCCAGCTGATCTAAAGCTCGGTCGATATCCAAGAGCTTCTGCTGAATGGCGGCCTGGCGGTGAGCGAGGGCCCCGCACATGACCGCGGTCTGCGACAAGAAAGGAGAGATAAGCCCGAGGCAAAAGAAGGAAAGCAATGAACAAAGATAAGGACAAAGACTTTCTACCTGGACAGGGTACCGAACGCACTGAGAAGCTAAACCTTCCGAAGAAAGCTCCCTGATCTCGTCCCGGGCCATCGGCAGGGTCCAACCACGGACAAGGCGCAGGCACGTCTGGCTATCCTCCAGACTCCCGTCCGAGAAGATCCCCACGTCCGGGTGCCAGGGCTCGTGCCCATAGTCTCGAGACATGTGAGTCCCGGTTGCCCCGAAGGGAAATGAAATACCCTCCGTCTCGGCCCCTGTGGCCGAAGGAGAGCCGCCCCTCTACGGTTCCGGGGGCGTCGAGAGTGGAGCACCGCGTGCTGCGACCGACCTCTTAGCAGCAGGGGCAGACTCCTTCTCGCCGGGATCATCCGCCCGACCCCTCTTCGCAGGTCGGCCGCTCCCTCGGACGACCGATTTCCCCTTCTGCCGCTCTCTTTCGAGCGCAGCAGCGGCAGCACGGCCTTCAACCGAGGCCGCCGTCTACCTTAGGACACGGGCACTCGGGGCCGCAGTTCCTTCGGTCGCCCCTTCTTCCGCCGCCCGCGGCTGGGATGGCCGAGACTGACCGGATCGCTGGAGAGTCGGCTGAGTAGTCCCTGAAGTCCAGTCATCTCTGCGGACAAAAAGAAAGAAGGTTAGCAACAATTTAAAACATACAACTTCCTTCGACTCAAGCCCGACTCACCCTTGGCCTCTCCCGGAATACCTTCGAGAGGAAGATAAGGGAAGACTCGAGGAGGAGAGATCGTCGGATCCGGCCAAACTCCCATTTGTACGAGCCTCTCCTCGTCCTCAAATAGCTCCGAGATGTCATACGGAGCATCGCCTTCCAGGAGGTGCACGACGTCGAGTTGCTCCGGGTTAAGGGAAGGCGGATCGGAGAGGCCCTCGGCCAAAGGCGCCCACTCAATAGGGAAGGGCCAAACGCTATGCTCCTTCTCCGGAAAGGTAACAAAGAAGAAGCCCTTCTTCCAGTTATGAATGGACGAGGGCTTCCCAGAAAAAATACCCCGGCCAAAGCGGGGGACGAAGCTATACCAACAAGATTTCCCCTGCGGCTGAATCTTGAAGAGGTAGCGGAAGACATTTACCGAGGGGGCGACATCAATATAAGAGTGTGCGGCCAAGAGAGCGTAGATGGTCCGCCAAGAGTTCAGAAAAAATTGGGACGGAGCCAGTCCATAGAAGCAAAGAAGTTTGATGACAAAGGAGCAAAGGGGAAGACGAAAGCCCGTCCGGAAGCTCTCTTCATAAATAGAGAAACTACCCGGACGGGCAGAGTTGGCCCTGGTATGCTTCCCGGGCCGAACGGGAGTCATCCAGGACGAAAACTGGTAGTAATGATAGATGACCTTGAGGGTGTTAACATCAAGGGCACTAACTACATCCGAAACCCTCTCGGCCGGGCGACGACCGGAGGTAGAAGGTTCGGCAACAGTCGGAACTGCCTCGGCTTCCTCAGTCTGAGACATCCCAGCCTCTTCCACCGTAGCCGAAGCAAAGGAAGCGGAAGAAAAGGGAGATGATAAGGAAGACTCGGGAGGTCTGGACGAGGAGCAGGAAGAACCTCCCTCGGCCGAAAAGCTACTTTCGACCGAGGTAGAGTTACTGGACATGTATCAACAGAGTGGAGAAAGAGAATTGAGGCTTACCCTCAAAGAAAATCTCCCCGACTGCTAATAAGCCTCTCCAACTACGGAAACTTCCCCGGCGACGGCTTCCGGCGACAAAAAGCTCCCCGGCGACGGACAGGACACCCTTGTACGACCTCGATGGCTCGTTCTACGCTGGCGAAAGCAAGGAACTTGGGAGCGGATCGCAGGGAAGCACAGACGCCAGGAGAAGAAGAAAGCGGAATAGTACCCAGGGGGAGAGGGGCTCCTATTTATAGGGAAGATTGAAGGCATTCCGCGCCGGATCAACGGCCGAGATCTTCCCCCTCTTCGGCGCCGCTCTGCTCGGATGCGTGACACGTGTACCGTCCTTCGGCATGATGACGGGCGGGTTGCCGGATCGAGAGAAGGCAATCAACGACCGGGAGCGGCCTGACCCTTCGGCTGTCCATCCGGATGCTCGCCACGTGTCCCGATCCTCGTGCCGAAAACAATAAAGGCGGCGATCCAAGTGAAATATTGGGCAGAGAGCCGAAGTGACCCGCGATCCGCGTGATCAATGTTAACGGCCAGGATCTTTTTGTGCTTTCAACAAGACGGCCAGATGCGCGACTCGTGTCCTGTGTTTTTCACGACACGACCGTTCAGACGGGAAGCTCGACATCTTTTCCGTCCTTTTTTCAGGAGTTCTGATACATTCAGAAAACTGATCCCTTCGTAACCGAGGACGAAGGCATCCTTCGCTAAACCTCGCCCTGAGACGAAGGTACCAGTAACGAGGTCCCGGCCTAAGAGGAGGCTAATTGTCAGCAGCCCTCGGCCAACCAAAGAGTTCCTTTCTACAATAAAGCAGAGCAAAGGTTTCAAACGAAGCACCTACCGTGTTATCTTTCCAAAAAAGGCTTCGGACTTTACTCTCGCCATCTCATAAAAATGAGGACGACAAGAGTGGGGGGCTATGTGATGAGGCAGAATCCGATTTGTCCCATTAAAACAAGCCCAACACTGAGATCAGTCCAACAGCAACAGTAAAAGGCCCACTGGTAGCCTTCGGCCCAGTAAGCAGCCCTCGGCCCAGTAGGCAGCCCAGTGGTCTTCGGCCCGTCAGCGGCCTAACAAACCTTCGGCCCATCAGCGGCCCAACAGCCTTCGGCCCGTTAGCGGCCCAGCGGCCCTCGGCCCAGTAGGCTTCAACCCACTAAGCGGCATCAGACCCATCAGCGGCCCAACCCCCTTCGGCCCAGTAGCCGTACCCGGCCCACTCCGGTGGGAGGGATAGGCACTATGGCGGTTTATCAGTAAACCAATACATAGTCCTATATCGGTTGCCACCACTAAGCAACCTCTATACTCCGCTATAAATACACGGCTATTTATTACCAAAGGTATGTCTTCGAGACCCAAGGACTACAGTTCAAAAAGCATTAAAGCTATTTCTTTTTCCCTGACTTCTGAATCGAATCATCTTCAGAGCTAACTTAGACGTCGGAGGGGGTTCCTTAGGGCCGAAGCCCGGGACTCCTACTAACCGGTTCTTCTTCTTCTTTTCCTCCTTCTGTAGGGGCTTCGGTTTGAATCTTCGCCGACCTCTCCGAGTCGGTCTCGGCCGCCGACCTCGGGTCTTCTCCCCCCCGGTCTCGACCGCCGACCTCGGGTCTTCTCCCCCCGGTCTCGACGCCTTTCGCCGACTGGTCCGCCTCGCCCGAAGGAGCCTCGGCCACGCCTTTCGTCGGCTGGTCCGCCTCGCCCGAAAGAGCCTCGGCCACGCCTTCCGCAGGCTGGTCCGCCTCGTCCAAAGGAGCTTCGGCCTCGTCCTGCGACGGCCGGTACGCATCGTCCGAGGAAGTCTCGGCTTCGCTCCCTGCGAGCTCTCGTCCGGGCACCTCTCGGCTTCGGATCTTCGGCCCCGTTTCCGCCCTCGCCTCGTTCCAGATCTCCGTTGGTCCTCTTCACCGATCTGATCCAGCTTCGGGTCCCATCTTCGGATTCCAGTCTCGGAATCCGATCGTGATAGCTTCGGCTACATCAGATGTTATAATTTGTGAATTTTGGTATTGACTATATTTTAGATTAATTGATGGTTATGACATTTATTTAAATCACCTTGTGATCATTTAACTCTGATATCTGTTTGTTATGATGGGATTTCATCTGAGATTACGCAGTCAGAGTCTGCGTAAGAAAAATGACTTAGATCTGGAGTGTAACATTTTCGACTTTTCACGCTTATTCTTTCCACCTTGGTTTGAGAGCATGCCCACCGGATCTATGTTCACATTCATCTCAAACTGCTCTAGTAAATATTAACCCTTTTTAATGGAGGATGTCCATGGTTCGTTGGTGGTTTTTCCTTTGATCATCTCCTCCGATGATGGTACTGATGTTCAAGATGGCTGGTTTATGTTGTTTCTCCATATCTTTCATTCAATCAGCCACATCAAACACATACAACACGTAATAGACCAACATGTAATAGGCCATCACATGGACCTAAAATGAGATGGTACAAGAGAAAAGAAATTAAAGTAGCTATCAATAACATACAACTTGGAAAATCTCTAGGGCCCAATGGCCTTGTGCCAATGTTCTACCAGAAATTGTGGAGCCCTACTCAAGGTGAGCTCTTTAACCTTGTCTTCAATTTTTTCTCCACAAGTCTCCTACCTTATGGCCTCAATCACACTCACATAGCCCTTATCCCAAAGAAAGAAAGTACCTCAACCATGAATGACTATCACCCTATTAGTTTTACCAATGTAACCTATAAGCTCATCTCCGAAATCTTAGTTAATAGACTTAAACCTTTTCAAGATGAGCTTATATCCCCCAACCAAGGTGCTTTCATCCCAAGTAAGAATATCCTTGATTATATCATCACCAGTACCCAAGAACTCATTCATTCCATGAATCAAAAGAAGGGATCCAAGGGTTGGTTTGGACTTAAACTTGACATCTCCAAAGCCTATGATTATTTGGAATGGGGCTTTATTTCTAATATTCTTAGATTTTATGATTTCTCTGATAAAGTCATTTAGTTAATTATGCAGTCTGTTACTACTTCTTCTTTTTCAATGCTTGTGAATGGTAAACCTGTAGGTTTCTTTACACCATCCAGGGTATTAGGCAAGGATGCCCCATCTGCCCCTTCTTATATATTCTACTAGTTGCAATCCCGTGCGATGCACGGCGAATTAACATATTTGAATAAATAATTATAATTAATATAAATGATCTTTTACTCTTTCTGAAGGAATGAATAAAATAATTACAGAAGAATATATGTTTAGAACAATTAACATTTTTTTCTGTGAATATTAGATTAGTTGTTTGGTAAACATTAAAATTTCAAAATCATTGTATCTAATTGAAATATGGATTAACTGTATCATCTTCAAAATCTTAGTTAATAGACTTAAACCTTTTCTAGATGAGCTTATATTCCCCAACCAAGGTGATTTTATCCCAAGTAGGAATATCACTGACTATATCATTACCAATGCCCAAGAACTCATTCATTTCATGAATCAAAAGAAGGGATCCAAAGGCTGGTTTGGACTTAAACTTGACATCTCCAAAGCCTATGATTATTTGGAATTGGGCTTTATTTCTAGTATTCTTAGGTTTTATGGTTTCTCTGATATGGTCATTCAGTTAATTATACAGTGTGTTACTACTTCTTCTTTTTCAATGCTTGTAAACGGCAAATCTGTGGGTTTCTTTACGCCATCTAGGGGTATTAGGTAAGGATACCCCTTGTGCCCCTTCTTATATATTCTATGTGCAGAAACTCTTCCAATACTCCTAAGACAGTAATTAGAGGATGGCACTATTGAAGGATGTAAAATCAATAACTCGGATCCCACTATAACTCATATAATATTTACCGACGATTTGTTTTTATTTGATAGATCAACTGAGCAAGAGATCAGAACTTTATGACCCACTTGGAGGCTTACAAGGGGTGGCCGAGACAGTGCATTAATACCAGAAAGTCTAGTTTTATTTTCAGCAAAAATACTCCCCACACAATGTAGGAGCCACTACAAGAAAAACAGGATTTGTCAGCGGCTAAGAGCCGCTGACAAATCCTAAACAACCGCTGACAAATACTTATGTCGACGGCTTCACAGCCGCTGACAAAGCCGTGGACAAAAGTCCCGTTGGCATATATTTGTCAACGGCTAAATAGAGCCGCTGACATATACTAATGCCTCATAATGGTCTGATGTTTAACCATTGGTTAATTTTTATTAATATTTTTAAGTGTCGGGTTAAACAGACATGTTTAAGTTAATCAATCGAATTGATTTTAACTCAAATTTCAGTTAAAATATGAAAAAAGTCTAAAAGGCGTCGACCCATACAGACGCCATTTAGAGTTTATTCGTATTTTAACGTTTAAATTTGAATATTAATTAATTGATTTATTAGCTGAAAGGCGTCTGTGAAAGTCGACGCGATTTAGGTTTCCTAAGCTGTTTTAACTTCTCTCCCGGATGTTTATCCTTATCTTAATTAGAGTAAAAGACGTCTACACACGTAGACGCGTTTTAGCTAATAAAGATAAAGATAAGTTTTCCCGGATATTTATCCTTATCTTAATTTAATCTGAAAGGCGTCACCCAAGGTGGACGCGTTTTAGATAATTACAGATAAAGATGAATTAATCAGTAATTATCTGTCGATTAAGGTGGATAAATCCTAGATTTTTCTATGTTAATCGCGAACGCAGAAAATGCCTATAAATACCTTGCATCTCAAGGAGTTAAAAAAAAAAAAAAGAAGAGAGAGAATTATTGAGCCACAGCATTATAGCGATTTGGAGATCGGAGCAACCACGCCGGAGCGCTGTCACCAGAAGACGGCATCCTTCTTCAAGATCTTCATCCATTCAAGGCTTCTCCAACTGGGCATAAGTTTTTCATATCTGAATTTCATTTACATTCATTAGTTTCATTCTCTCATACTCACTTCATGCAACACACACCACATCATTAATTTTCCAAAACCCATCTGTTCTTAAGGGGTTTCAAAGCCATCTAAACAAATCAAAAGAGGGAAATCAAGCACGAAGCCAGGAGAACTTCTGGACGATCCTCAACATTCAACAGCAAGAACAAAAGAACAAGAAGAGGCTCTCTTTCTTCAGCCGGCTGAAGGAGGGGAACCAAGGATTCATTCTTCCGCATTTAAACAGGTAAGCGATCAAACTCTTTTGAAGCTTTTTAGTTAAAAGTTTCTGGCGATCACAGCACATTAGTTGCATTTTTTTTAATAGGTTAATTTACTCTAAACAACTTAGTTTTTCACATAAATCACATGAGCAAATTTTCAGCACCTACAGCTCTTTTGGCGATCACGGTGGGACTTGGTCTCGCCGTCTTTTAATTTCTTTTGTTCTTGCTATTATCATACCGGGCACCCACGGTGCACCACTTGTGTCTTTCGACACGTCCTCACCGATTGGTGAGTGTTTAGTTTGTTTAATTTCCCTCGTGCACCACGTGCACACCCCAGTGGCAAGATCTTGCCTCCCCTTGATTAGTTTAAAAAGCTGTTTTTGGTGATAAAATGCTGTGTGATTGTGTGATTTCTTAGTTGTTTAGATAGTAAACCATCCTGTTTAAAATCTGAAACTAAAAATCTTTGCATGAGTCGATTATTTATTGCATTTTTCCCTGTTTAAGGAGGATTCGACCCAGAAAATCCTCCTGGAAATCTGTTTCTGCGAACTAAAAAGCGTCCAGGAACAGCGACGCGTTTCAAAACCGCGTCAGTGCTCCTAGACGCCTTTTAGCTTCCAGAGTCTCTCTGTCGTTTACATCTGTTTCTGTGAAATAATTAACTTCTGTGTTGAATAGCGTCGACCATCATCGACGCGATTCAGGCAGTTTTTAGTTATTTTCCAGGTTTTCTCTGCTTTTTGCATCTGTTCTCTGCGAAAGAATTAAGTTCTGTTTTGAATAGCGTCGACTATCATCGACGCGATTCAGACAGTTTCTTAATTATTTTTCAGTTTCCAGATTTCTGTGTTGAGTGCTAGCTACACATTACTCTATTAAGCATTAGAGGCCATCCAGGTCGCAGGGCATATGCATTGAGGCTAAAACCCTCCTTTTCTTAGGAACACATTACTCGACGTTAGCAACTCTCTCTGATTGGGTTGGTCCCTTGATCAGACTAGAGAAGTTGACGTTGAGACCTCCATAAGTCCCCAAAATCAAGGTATTCCTCCTTGATCATCGGGCTGGTTGTACCAATTGAAGTCCCGGCTAGATTCTGAAAGCGTTGTGAGAGAAAAACCCTAGAGAATAACGGTGGAAACTGAACTGAAACTAGGATCCTTCCCTGAGCGAAATTGTGGTTTAATCCAATTCAAATAACTCAACAAGGAATCCTGAAATCACGTTAAGCATCCACTTGTTTGATTAATCTCTGCACAACTTGTTTGATTAATTTTTTTGAAAAGAGAATCTAATATAATGTTGCTGCGATCAGGCAGAGATTTGAGTATGGCCCAAGACGCCATTATCAACTACGAGGGAGATGCTAATGCCCCTCGCAATTCTGATTTCAACTACGAGAACGGGAGAGATGCTGATGCCTCTCGTAATTCTGTACCCATTCCAGTTCGGCATGACGGGAATGTCCGAACTCCTCTTTTTAATCCGCACGATCAATATCATGGTCTTCCTCCGCATGAATATGCGATTCCCAATCCTGACTTTGAGGGGGACATGAATCAGCATGATCCCTCATCCTCCGATCCTACGGATCTTGTCAATGCTCTGGGAGTTCTCGCCTCCCGACTGGACCCTCAGCAGTTCGAGGCGATCCAGTCCATTTTGAAGGGGAAGGCACCCATGCAGCCTGCTGAGCCGAATCCTGTGGCTCCCCCCGTTGTTCCTCAACAACCTCTTCCTCCTCCTCCTTATATCCAACAGGCCATGGAAGGCCTTCATCTTACCTCTCGGCCAACTGGGCCACAACTTTCTTCATCCAGGCAACCGGCTAGACCGCAGACGCCCATTTACCAAAATGCCCTCGGGCATGGCGGAAGCTCTGCCAGACCTCATCCTTATTATCCTCCTTGTCCAACGTACTCTAGGCAGCAGGCCTATCAGGTACTTCCTCCTCCTCCTCCTCCCCAGGCAGATCTAACCACGCAGACGTTGCTGGCCAAGATGGAGCGCATGGACGAGCAGTTCAACAATCTTCAGAAAATGATGGGGGTTAAAGCTGTGCCAGAAATTAATTTACCGAGCCTGCCAGTGTTTCATCTGCCACCCTCTGAAATGCCAGTGTATCGAAAGTATAATGGTACTGGTAACCCCTTCACGCACCTGAAGGAGTTCATGTACGAATCCTCTTTCTGGCAGAATGATAAGAGGTCATTAGCTTTCTTGTTCAGGAGATCCCTAGAGGGACCAGCCCTCGAGTGGTTCTTTTCTCTGGAACCCTCAGAAGTAGAGGATTATGGTATCGTATCACGCAAATTTATCCAACGATACTAGGACAGAGTTGCACCCTCCTTGTCTATCACAGATCTTATTGCAGAAAAGATGAAACCGGACGAGGAGTTTGTCAGCTTTGCTGACAGGTGGCGGGGCCTGGCTGAAAAAGTGAAAGATCACTTGTCCGAATCCGAACAAGTGAAAATGTTGATTTCTAACGCCACTCCCCAGTTCAAGCTAGTCCTCTCCTTGAACAACTTGACGAACATGGCAGAGCTCTATGAAAGGGCACGGTACTGCCAGAATGCTTTCAAGGATGCTACGTTCTCTAGCGTCTTTGATCCTCACAGACCTAACAGGCCTCCGCCTCGGAAGCCTGCAGTGCCGAATTCTCCTAGCTCAGGTCCAACTACTGAGGGCACGCTCTCTCACGAGCAGGTCAGTACTATGAACAATAACTCGCCCCAGTTTGTGAGGAATCAGCAGTACCAGAGGCCACCACAGCCGAGTCAACAGGGGTACAGGCAGCAGCAGAACCCCCATTACCAACAGCAGTACCAGCGGCCCCAGCAGCCGAATCAGAACCAGTTACAGCAACAGCCGCAACGGCAACAGCAGTATCAGCAGCCACATCAGCAGCAACAGCAACAGCCACAGTACCAGCCGCGTGCACCGCCGGCGTACCATAATGTCCCTCCTCCTGGTGACTACAACCAACAAAGGAGACCTCCAGGCCCGAAAAGGGCAGAGTACCCGGCCCTCCCAGAATCCTTGGCAGATATCTTCAGCGCTTTAATGGCAGCCAATGCCTTAGTTTTGCCGAGAGAGAAGGCCGTCTGGCCTCAAAATGCCGATACGTCTAGGTATTGCTACTTCCACAGACAACCTGGGCATACCATTGACACCTGCTTCCAATTCAGAGATTATATCCATGATCTCAATGAGCAGGGCGGCATTGACTGGAAGGAAATGAAGAAATACATAACAGCCCTGAAGGCGAGGAGACCGCAGCAGCAGCAGCAGCAAGCAAGACCACCGGCACAGGCAGTAGCACCACCCAACATGGGCATAGTGCAGAATCCACTCCCGGAGCATCAGAACCAAAACCAGGTTGCTCCCATCTTGACGAACAGCCAGTCTGAGGCTGGTCGTAGGCAGCAGTGGAGAGTAGAGGACTCTTCCTCTCTTTGTTCAACGGGTCACGTTCAAAGTACCGCAGAGCGACCACCACGCCGCACCATCCACATACCAAGGCCACAACCCATTACCATTACCCACATACCCACACCTACATATCACTCGCCCACACCCAATAACCCATTACCACTACCCGCCTTCCTTAGACCCATTACACCCCGCACCACTACGCCTCCATCATATAGCCCCCCGCAAACCAATAACGCACCCCTCCTACCATCTAGGCCACTATTACGCATACCGTTTCCTACTTCACCCACTACCACCACCACTTATCCAGATATGCCTTTACCATCTAGACCGCTATTACGCGTACCATTCCCCACTTCGCCAACCACTTACCCATCCACTATCCAACCCTCTAGGCCTTTAATCCGCACCGCGCCATCACCACCTAACCCTACGCCATCACCTACCTACCAACCCTCTACGCCATCCGCACCATCCAACTCTGCGGTACTTAAAGTGTCACCCGGATCCTCCACGGTTGAAGAACACGCGCTCCGGAGTGGAAGGATTTTCAACAAGGTCTTTCCTCAGTCCACAGTCAGAGACGGCCCATCACAGCCGACTGAAGAAGCCCATAATGAAGAGAGTGCACCAGGCACTCAATACGACCTGTTGAAACACCTGGATCGGACACCGGCACGGATCACTATACTAGAATTAATCAAGAGATCCAAAAGTCACCAAGAAGCTTTAATGGAATATCTGCAGAAGGTGATGGTCAATGAAGACGTGCCGGTAGAGAAGATTGCAGCATTACTAGTTCCTCAGGGGGATCAGCCCTCTATAACATTTCATACATCGGAACTAGCACCGCCGGCAGCCAGAAGCATGGCTCTGAGTATCACGGTCAACATCTGTAAGAAGGCCGTGGATGCATGCCTGGTTGACACAGGGGCTTCGATCAATGTTCTACCTCCGAAGACCCTGGAGCTGTGCGGTGTGCCCAAAGAGAAATGGCTGCCCAGCCCCATATCAGTAACAGCATATGACAATTCTACCCGTTCTCCTCTGGGAATGGTCTATTTAAAGGTGGAGCTGGGCCCTGTAAGTCATGCGGAGGTTGAATTTCACATCTTGGAAATCGACCCTTCCATAAATGCCATTTTAGGCCGTCCTTATATTAAAACTCTCGAGGCGATTCCTTCTACGAATCATCAATGCCTCAAATTTCCTTACAAAGGACGAATAATTAAAGTAACGAGCATGCCGATCCTTGCTGCTGCTCATTCCTTGAACATTACATCTGCTGTTTTACCTGGCCGACAACCTTTTCTGTCGGTATTACAGGCCTACCGTCCAGTGGCTGATCCTCTAAAAGCCGCTACTATTTCTCCATATCCGTTAGATGCTATCAAAAGGGGGAAGTGCATGAGTACCCCAGGATGGAGGATTATGATGAAGAACGGCTACGAGCCTGGGAAAGGTCTAGGCACGCAATTGCAAGACAGGACCACTCCTGTCAGAAATCATCGAGCAGCACCTGGAAGTGGTCTGGGCTATAGGCCAATAAAACTGAAGCAAGATCTGGTTCAGAAAACAGAAATCAAAGAAGGCCCGAAAATCTGGGAGGCAATGTCTACGCCACTCAAAGAAGGCCGAGATCCCCTAACATGGACCCTGTGTACGCACTTCGTGAAAGGGCCCATACTTAGCTATGACAATACGGTAGTCATTACTTCCTGTTTTGACTTCCATGATATATATGGGAGGGATTTGGCCAGACATTGCTCTGAACTGCTTACGTACCAATCCTTGGAGGCTCTACGGCCTATGAAAATGAGGAAATTTCATGACCCTGAATGTGAATGGTACAGGTGGTTCGATCTGAGGGACCTGTATATTGCACTGAACAGACTATTCTTGGATCCTGTAGAACCTAAATGGCCGCCACAGATTGATGAACTAATTGAAAGCCCTGGTGCTATATTTGACAAGCGGATACTGTTGTCCGAAGAAACTGATGAAGGGGAGCCAGATGACCCCTATGAAGCTGGTTATACAACAGATCTGCTCTGGAGAGGGACATATCATTCACATGTCTTCACGCTCCATACTCTTTTCCGTACATTGCTTTTGACCCCGACTTGGTCGCGGGTCATAATTGAAGATATTCCACGGGCTCCGCCCGTCATGATTACTCTGTCCCCTCGGGACATTATACCACAACCTCCTCTCGATCTAGAGAGGTTATATGATCTGATCTGGGACATATTACTATATGATCCCCCTAATCCTCTGGCCTTGGTGCCTCTTCCTCCGTCTGATTCCCCTCCCATTTATATTCATTCTTGCTTTATGTTTAATTCTTTCGTTTTCCAAAAAAAAACGCCAATTTGGCAAAAAATTCTTCCCAAATCCTCATTGAGGAAACATCTTACTTGTCCGATTGCACCCCGCCACGCGGGTCCTTCGGTCAAGATTCTCTTCTAGATTTACTCTGTCCCTCCCCTCGGGAGGAATCTCTTGTATTTCCACTTGTATCCCAGGATTTTCATCCTGCTTCGTCTTCGTTAGGTTATGATAGTGAAGTTAGTCAGGTTAGTCAGGTTAGGAAGTCTAGGAAGCCTAAGGGTAGGCAAATTCCAGATAGATACCTCCAGGACTTAGCTGATAAGTGCTCTTCTTGCTCTTTGATCCCTCAGCTTTTAGAAAATCCAATTCAGATGCCAGAAGATTGTATGGACGATGAGTCAGTCAATGATGGGTACGGGGTATATGAATTAGTACATGAAAAGGACCCCATTGTTGAAGAGGAAGATGACGAGGACGCGGCTGAGGCATACGCCAGTGGAGTGAAGAGATTCGATGAACCCTCAGCTGCCGTAGAAGAGCCTACCAAAGAAATTAATTTAGGGACTCAAGACGAACCTAAGGTTGTCCTCGTCAGTAAAAATCTTTCTTCAGAGGATGAGAACGCAATGGTACGAGTACTAAAGGACTATAAGGACACTTTCGCCTGGAGTTATGAGGATATGCCAGGGTTAGACTCGTCTTTAGTTGAACACAGGTTGACATTAAAAGACGGAGTTAGCCCGGTCAAGCAGAAATTAAGGCGATTCCACCCACAAATGGCTTTAAAGATGAAGGAAGAGGTCGATAAGTTACATAAAGCTAAATTTATTAGAGTTGTCCTCTATCCACAATGGGTGGCCAACATAGTCCCGGTTATAAAGAAGGACGGAAAGGTCAGGATTTGCATTGACTTCCGCGATTTGAACCGGGCGTGTCCTAAAGATGATTTTCCATTGCCTCATATTGATGTACTCATCGATAACACCGCTGGCTATGAGACATTATCATTTATGGACGGATTTTCAGGATATAACCAGATTAAGCTGGCAGAAGAAGATCAAGAGAAAACTTCATTCACTACACCTTGGGGAACATACTGTTATGTTGTCATGCCATTTGGATTAAAGAATGCTGGAGCCACCTATCAAAGGGCCATGATGGCAATATTCCATGACATGATGCATATAGATCTAGAAGTGTATGTGGATGATTTATTGGTTAAATCGAAAACAAAGGCTGAGCACGCCAAAGTTTTGGCAAGGGTGTTAGAAAGATCGAGAGAATATCAGTTAAAGATGAACCCCAAGAAATGTGTATTCGGGGTATCTTCAGGAAAATTGCTTGGATTTATTGTCAGTAAACGGGGAATTGAGATCGATCCTAATAAGGCGAAGGCTATTAGAGAAATGCCACCTCCTAAAAACTTGAAAGAGTTGAGAGGGTTAATCGGGAGGTTGCAATTTATTCGCCGCTTTGTCTCCCAGCACTCACAAAGGTGTAAGCCGTTTTACGAGCTTACCAAGCCGGGAGTCAAATTTGATTGGGACGATAAGTGTCAGGAGGCATTCGATGGATTGAAGAATTATTTAGCAAGTCCTCCTGTTTTGAGACCACCATCTCCAAGAAAACCATTGATACTTTACATTTCAGTCCTGGATGATGCTGTGGGGGCTGTCCTAGCACAAGAGGATGAAGAAGGAAAAGAGAGGGCAGCCTACTATCTCTCTAAACTTCTCAACCCTGTTGAACAGAGATATACGGCGATGGAGAAAACATGTGCAGCATTGGTTTGGGTTGTGCAGAAATTGAAGCATTATTTTCTGGCCCATGAAGTCCAACTCATCGCTAGGATGAATCCAATCAAATTCCTTCTGGAAAAATCTGTTCTTACTGATAGGTTAGCACGATGGCAAAGCTTTCTATCTCAATTTGACATCATCTATATCCAGCAGAAAGCGATCAAGGGCTATGCCATAGCAGAACATCTTGCTCATCATCCCCTTCCTAGATTTGATCCAGTGCGATCAGAGTTTCCGGATGAGGAACTGATGTCCGTAAATCAAATCAGAGATGATATGTGGACTCTGCATTTTGACGGAGCTCTGAATTCTCATGGAAAAGGGATCGGTATCGTTCTGTTATCACCTGAAGGTATCACCATTCCTCAAGCCTTTCAGCTTGATTTTCCAGTTACAAACAATATAGCTGAATACGAGGCACTCCTTGCTGGTCTCGAGGCTGCTCATTTCCATGGTGCCACCAAACTCAGGATTGTAGGTGATAGCCAACTAATTCTTCGCCAAGTACTGACCAAGTATCGAACTCTCGATCCCAAGCTCAAGCCTTATCAGGAGCTTACTTCTGCTTACTCAAAGCTTTTCACGAAATTGATCTTTGTCCATGTCCCTAGGAATCAAAACATCTTAGCTGACGCTCTAGCTTCACTTGCATCTTCTCTTGATTTTCCAATCAGCAAACAATCCGAATCGATCATAGTTCATAGGCGTCTTTCACCTGCCGTGAAAGATCCTTCATTCCTTAAAACTAAGGAGAAATTGCTGAAGAAAGTCAGAGACGGAGATATCATTGAGAGAAGAGAAATCATGCTGATAGAGCTGTTAGAAGAGATGGATGATGAACAGAAGCCATGGTATTATGAAATTGCAAAATATTGTGAAGATCAATCATATCCTGAGGAAGCTACAACTGAGGAGAAAAGAGCTATCAGGAGAGTTGCTCAACGATACACTCTAGTTGGGGGATCATTATATAAGAGAGGTTTTGATGGAGTTCTTCTGAGATGTCTAGACGAAGATGAGCTTTGGAAGGTTATGGAAGGAGCTCATAGTGGAGTTTGTGGTGGTCATGTCAATGGACAGATGTTAGCAAAGAAGATCCTTAGACAAGGATTTTATTGGCCAACCATGGAAGAAGATTGTGTAGGATATGTTCGTAGGTGTGCTAAGTGTCAACTTCATGCCGACAAAATTCATTCTCCTGCATCTTCACTCCATCCTGTTTCTTCCCCATGGCCTTTCTCCATGTGGGCTTTCGACATTATTGGACCTCTTGGTAATCCAAATTCCGGCATCAAGCAAAAATCTTTCATTCTCACGGCAACGGAATACTTCACCAAGTGGGCAGAAGCTGAAGCATACGTGGAGATCAAAGCATCAACCGTCTGCAAGTTCATCATGAAGAACATCATCACCCGATTCGGAATTCCAAGCACCATCGTCACCGACAATGGACCGCAGTTCGTGTCACAGGAACTGAAGGACCTCTGTAACAGGTATAAAATTGCATTGCATCATTCATCTCCTTATTATCCGCAAGGCAATGGCCAAGCAGAGGCAACTAATAAGACTTTGATAAAAATCATCAAAAAGACGTGTAAATCTAATAAATTCACAGATTGGCCAGAAAAATTGGTTGAGGCTCTATGGGCCTATCGAACTTCAATCCGCACACCTACTGGGCAAACTCCTTATTCCTTAACATTTGGAATCGAGGCGGTAGTTCCATATGAGATCCTCATACCGTCATTAAGAGTACAATTGAATAAGGAATTTTCTATTGATGAACATCGTTCAGCACTCCTTGCTCAATTGGAACTTTTAGACGAGAAAAGATGGTCAGCTGCTAATCATGCAAAAGTTTATCAAAATAGACTAGCACGTTTTTATCAAAAGAAAGTCATTGAACGTAAGTTCAAAGTCGGTGAAATGGTTGTTAAAAGAATTTTTATAAAACCTGGTGGTCCGCGTTCTAAGCTCCAACCCAACTGGGAAGGACCTTATGTTGTATCGCACGCTTTTCCTGGTAATGCTTATCGTCTTGTTAATGCAGAAGGAGAAGAGTTAAAACATCCCTGGAATGGTTTACATCTTAAGAAATACTACCCTTAGGTTAAAGAGTCGATCAGTATGGTACAAAGACCAGTGGAATCAGAAAGTTTATAAACTCAAATTTCCTTATCAGTCTGGATAACTTAACTTTAAACCCATTACTGCACACACTGACACGTTTGATTCGTGAGTAACAAGAGATGCCAAGTCCTAAAGGATATCGAAAGCTTGACCGAAAGTGGAAAGTACAAATCATTCATTTTAAAGCAAAAATTCTGTTTTATACTCGGCCCATGATGTAGGAACGAGACTTAGAATAGATTACCAAGAATACCCGCCATCTTAGTAGGAGGCCGTCATGAAAAAAAAAGGGGGAGATCCGTCCCGAAGAATAGCGAAAGAAAAGAAAGAAAAGCAAGGCAAAAGCCAAATGTCAAATCAAGAAGGCCATTACATTACAAACGTTACATCAAGGCCATGAAATGAAATGAAAGGGAACGCAAGGTCGATAAATACCCCGGAAAGAAAATGACCGAACCCCAACGGGTACAAGGGTAGGAAAGGAACGTCTTTTTTTAAGTCTCCGGAACCTTCTCATGGGCTTTCTAAACTTATTCATCTTTTCTTTCTAAAGAAATGTACTCCAAACTTAAGGAATGGTTTAGATCGACTAAGGGTCAAATCATCAAATGGGATCACGAATGGAAACACAAGTTCAAACACGATGGGTTTAAGTTAAGTTGTTAAAGAATAATTTGGAAATGAAGTTAATAAATGAATATGATCTTTTGATCTAAGTACCATGCTGATCTTTTAGTCAAAAATCCAAAAAATTACATAAGTCAAAAAATTCAAAAAAAAAAAAATATACAAATGTTTCAAAAATTCAAAAAAAAAATACAAATGTTTCAAAAATTCAAAAAAAATACATATGTTTCAAAATTCAAAAAAATACATATGTCAAAAAAATTCAAAAAAAATACATATGTCGAAATTCAAAAAAAAAAAGCATATATTTCAAAACCCCAAACAAAAATGAATATTTCAAAATAAACAAAAATATTTCAATTAGCATCTGCTTGTTGCATTTAGTGTGTTTCATCCTTTTTATTTTCAGCGAGCATCCGTTTGCTTGTATGTTGCATTTTACTTAAGTTTGATTATTCTCATTACCTTTGTTAGTAAAGGCTATGCCCCTTGACCCTTCTATCAAGGATAGGATCAAGTAGACGGTTACTTAACCAGGCAAGGGGCTAAGCCTGAACAGATGCTTAACCTGTTTGTTCAAGTCATATACAGGACACAAGGCATGAAGAGAGTTGGAATTCGAGTAGAAGAACAATCAGAACCTGTTTCTGTGAGTTAAAGGCGTCGAGGAGCACTGACGCGTTTCAACGTTAAATGGCGTCTTTTCAACACGACGCGTTTCAGCTCTTTATATGATTTATTCGAAATTCCATGTTTTGGATGTTTAAATTGAATATTTGTTTGGAGTTACTAATGATTTTGATTGCAGAAAATTCAAGAAAGCTGAGTAAAGAAGATCCCACTGTGGGAGTCAAGAAGTCCTGACCGTGGCTAAAAAGACGGTTATTTCTACCCCTTGTATTATTTCATGTGATTAGTTTAAATCATTTGCATTATTATATGTTAAATATTTATTAGAGTATATCAAGGACCTTGTGGTTTTGATGAAACTGGAATTTGAGTTCCCCTTCAACAAAAACAGTGATAATTCCAGAGGATTCTTAATCGCATGGATAGGCCGTTGGATTGTTAATTAGTGAGGACGATGGTTCCACTTTTGTGAAACGGTGCGTGGATAAACGAGCTTCGGCTTAGCACTGGATTACAAGAATGGGTATCTTGACTCATTAATGACAATTTAACAATATTATCTTTGATTAATTTATATTTTATTTGACTTTATATTTTTCTTTTAGCCCAGCATGCATCATGTAGGACTTTGAAATCATTGTAATAAGAATTAATTATTGATTAAGTTTCAGACCATAAATTAAATAATCAAACATGATATGAAATATTCCATTCCGAATTGAGTATCTTGATTATCTTTGAGGTTCGCTTGAAGATATCCTTGGAATTCTATCCTTGATTGGATTCTTTATCCAATATTTCTTGTTTTCTTTTAAGATCCATCATGGCTGTAGCACGTCCACATTGGCTGGCAAACGCTCCCCATGATGAAACCTACAGTGTCTATGACCTGGGGTACTTCCCACTCCGAGGAGGTTGATCGACCTTATTTTATTTCCTTGTCTACCTCATCCAGACAGGATTAATTCCATTGATTTCTTTGAACTATCTTCATCGATGATTTTGAGAAAAATTCCAATCATATGATGTTAAGAGCGTGTCTCATCACACCTTGGCATCACCTTTTCAGTACATTACATTCCATTTCACTCCCTTGCAAAGACGATGCCAAGGTGAGGCAGCTGTAGACACGCTAATTTTGACGTCATTTTGAGTAAATTTCATATCATATAATAATGCCTCATAATGGTCTGATGTTTAACCATTGGTTAATTTTTATTAATATTTTTAAGTGTCGGGTTAAACAGACATGTTTAAGTTAATCAATCGAATTGATTTTAACTCAAATTTCAGTTAAAATATGAAAAAAGTCTAAAAGGCGTCGACCCATACAGACGCCATTTAGAGTTTATTCGTATTTTAACGTTTAAATTTGAATATTAATTAATTGATTTATTAGCTGAAAGGCGTCTGTGAAAGTCGACGCGATTTAGGTTTCCTAAGCTGTTTTAACTTCTCTCCCGGATGTTTATCCTTATCTTAATTAGAGTAAAAGACGTCTACACACGTAGACGCGTTTTAGCTAATAAAGATAAAGATAAGTTTTCCCGGATATTTATCCTTATCTTAATTTAATCTGAAAGGCGTCACCCAAGGTGGACGCGTTTTAGATAATTACAGATAAAGATGAATTAATCAGTAATTATCTGTCGATTAAGGTGGATAAATCCTAGATTTTTCTATGTTAATCGCGAACGCAGAAAATGCCTATAAATACCTTGCATCTCAAGGAGTTAAAAAAAAAAAAAAGAAGAGAGAGAATTATTGAGCCACAGCATTATAGCGATTTGGAGATCGGAGCAACCACGCCGGAGCGCTGTCACCAGAAGACGGCATCCTTCTTCAAGATCTTCATCCATTCAAGGCTTCTCCAACTGGGCATAAGTTTTTCATATCTGAATTTCATTTACATTCATTAGTTTCATTCTCTCATACTCACTTCATGCAACACACACCACATCATTAATTTTCCAAAACCCATCTGTTCTTAAGGGGTTTCAAAGCCATCTAAACAAATCAAAAGAGGGAAATCAAGCACGAAGCCAGGAGAACTTCTGGACGATCCTCAACATTCAACAGCAAGAACAAAAGAACAAGAAGAGGCTCTCTTTCTTCAGCCGGCTGAAGGAGGGGAACCAAGGATTCATTCTTCCGCATTTAAACAGGTAAGCGATCAAACTCTTTTGAAGCTTTTTAGTTAAAAGTTTCTGGCGATCACAGCACATTAGTTGCATTTTTTTTAATAGGTTAATTTACTCTAAACAACTTAGTTTTTCACATAAATCACATGAGCAAATTTTCAGCACCTACATCCAAGGGTTGACTTGTTGGGGGAATGATGCGATTTCCCAGTGTAACACCAATTGGATTGGGGTCCACTGCCTGATCTGACTTTAGTGGTTGAACTGGTGGTGAATTTATTAGGCAGAATTGGGTTACTGGACTAGGCTTTGGTGTTGGACACAAGATGGATGGAGGAGGTTCTCGGACTGAAATTGAAGGAACTTGGACTAGAGTAACTGGGTTGATGGCTGTTGATTGTTCCCTAGGTCGTATCAAGACCAAAGGTTTGTCTTGGATGATAGTGGAGACTCCTTGCAATGGCTCTCTAGGTTTGGTCGTCCTAGTAGGGCACTCACGCCATATCCCAACCTCTTCATACTCCCAATACTGTCCTCTATGATCGACATTTGGTTCCAAATTTTTGTCAAGGGTGCTCACCCTTTCTAGAGAGTTAGATGGATCTTGGGCCACCTGATAAGAGGGCGGAGGGCCCTTGACTTCCAAGGTTTCAGCAGCCTCTTTCATGTGCCCCCAATTGATCTTGGCACTGGAGAAAGGGGGAACTGCTGAATATAGTCTCTGATTGGATTGGTTGTCCGATCTAGACATAGGACTGGGTGTCCTAAAAGGTTGCCCCAAGGCACTCACTTGTTCATTGATTGTCACTCCCTCTATTGGTGGAATCCTCTTACTTCTGTTCTGATTTTCAAAAAAGGATGGCAAAGTGGAACTCCAGATCTGAGATTGAACTACCCGAGCTCGATTATAAAGTTGTGCGAATGTGTGAAATTCGCTCAGCATGAGAATAGACCGAAGCTGCGGGGTAGCGTTATTGACCAACATGGTGATAGCTTGAGATTCGGGGATTTCCACTTCCGCCCTAGAGACCATTGCCCTCCACCTGTTGGCAAAATACGTGAACTCCTCTTCATGCTTCATCTTCTCCATCACAAGATCAAACAAGGTGGGAGGCATGGTTGTCATATAACTAAATTGAGTGATGAATTTTTCGGAGACCATATCAAAATTGATTAGGTCTGTGGCGGGCAAGGAAGAAAACCATCTTAAGGCCTCATCTTCTAAGGATTTCTGGAACAGATGGACAAGGAGGACTCTGTCGTAGAGCCATTGATGGGAATCCATGAGGAAACTTGACAGGTGATCATGAGGGTCAGAAGTGCCATCATATTTCCTGTATTTGGGAGCTTCGAATCCTGGCGGAAAGTAGGCCGGAGGAAGCTTACAATAGCCCGAGAGAGAGTGCGGTTGTTTCAGGGTAAGTTTCTCGGCCATGAACTTACGCACACAGGTTTCAACCTCACTTTTGTAAATGAATTCTTTCTGCTCAGGAGGAGGTGTAATTGGAGAGACTGGAATTGGCATGACGGGTGGAACAACTGGGGTAAGAGTTGGCTGATTGATGCGAGTCTGACCTCTGTTGGGAGATCTTTGGAAGTGAGTTCCCCGAGGAGTGGCATCTTGAGTTTTGCCACCATAGGCCAACCGGATGAGTTGATCAGGGGTGTACCGTGATAACACGGCGGTAAGTTCCGGATCCTCCCTCGGGTTTTGGAAGTTTATGTTGGGGATTACAGAGTCACTTTCTGAAGATGAAGATTCATCCAAGTATCTTGCCTTAAGTTCCTTTCTAGGTGTTTGGAACATGCCCACAAATGTTGGTTGTGGATCCTCTTCAATCTCAAACAGAGGGTTGTGTGTGACATTATTACCAAACTCATACATGTCACCATACACAGTGTTAACATACATTTGGTTTGTTATGAAATACAAATCCTAAGAGATTTTATATTTCACTTAGAAGGTTAACTGTGTATTATGAGTGTTGGTTTCTAACAAATCAAGTTCAAACCTTAGCGACCCTTCACTTTTCCAGAGCTTGTTCCACCGAGATTCAATTAAGTGTCTTTGAATTTGAAACAATTCACTAATTCCTCACATAAACCCAAGGTTCCTACATGGTGGTTTCAGGTACAACCTGCTCGGCGGCCAAGTGGGAATCCCTGGCTCGCGGAGACTGACGGAGGTTCCCAACAGAATAAGACTAGTCACACCCGAGTGGGAATTCTCAGGTGGAGAGTCAAATCTTGCGGGAGAGATAACTAGAAGTGTGATGCCGACTCTTACTTAAAACCCCCGCGGAGAACACCCCAAAAAGCCCAGTAAACAGGTTAGCAAACAGCAGGTCAGAACATTTTTTTTTTTTTTTTTTTTTTTTTTTGGCTGGACGGCCTAGGATCTGGCCGTCCAACTAGCTGGGCGGCCAGCTCTAGCCGTCCAAGGTCTGGACGGCCAGGAGGTAGGCTGTCCGGATTTTTTTTTTTTTTTTTTTTTTTTTTTGCTGGACGGCCTAGGATCTGGCCGTCCAACTAAGCTGGGCGGCCAGCTCTAGCCGTCCAAGGTCTGGACGGCCAGGAGGTAGGCCGTCCGGTTTTTTTTTTTTTTTTTTTTTTTGGCGGCTGGACGGCCTAGGATCTGGCCGTCCAACTAAGCTGGGCGGCCAGCTCTAGCCGTCCAAGGTTTGGACGGCCAGGAGGTGGGCCGTCCGGATTGGTTTTTTTTTTTTTTTTTTTTTTATTTATTTATTTATTTATTTGCAAATGGACGGCCTAGTGGCTGGCCGTCCAACTGAGCTAGACGGCCAGGCCTCTAGCCGTCCAAGGTTTGGACGGCCAAGAGGTGGCCGTCAACTAGGGTGTCGACGGGGAGGTCGACGGCCAGGCCCTGGCCGTCCAAGGGGTCGGACGGCCAGGTGCTGGCCGTCTACTGGGTGGTCGACGGCCAGTTGCTGGCCGTCCAGAGGGTCTGACGGCCAGGGACTGGCCGTCCAGTGGGGCTGACGGCCAGGGGCTGGCCGTCCAGGGGTCAATGGCCGGGATCCTTACCTTCTTTTTTTTTCACTGCAACGCGTGCAGCAGGCTACAGGTGTCCCACCGTGATCGCCAAAGGGCTGTAGGCGCCCGGAACGTCCCCCGCCGCGGCTGCGGGCTTCGGGCGAGGGTTGCTCTCCGTTCGTCTTAGCACTGTGGCGATTTAAAGGGGGTTAGAAATTAGGATGTGATCGCCAGGAGCATTACCTTTCGGTCCCTGTGCTCCGCAGGATGGTGAGGATGTGATCGCGTTCTGTGGGAGCGGGAGACGTCGGTTCCTCCTTCTCTTCCTCCGGCCGGCCAGAGGAGGAGAGCCCGGTACTTTGCACGCGTGAAGGTGGTAAGAACCCCTGAAAAGAGAAGACAGACAAAGAAAAGACAATCACCCAATTAGAACTGTGACATGTAGGAACCGTTCATGCAAACATAAAAATTAACTAAAATTAGAGGGAGACGCACCGGATGGGTGTTTGGGAGGGAAGGTGACCATATGTTATGGCCACCCACCTCCCGATTTTTGTTTGGAACCTCTGGGGGTAAATAGGGATTGCTAAGTCATTCTAGGATGTATGCATGCAGATAAGTGCTCATGTGTGAAGAGTGAAATGATGTGTTGAAGGTAAAAAGAGAGTAAAAAGGGAGGATGTTACAGCATGGATGGAAATTGGAAATGCAATGAAGTGAAAAAGGTGAAAAGTAAAAGAGGGTTAGGAAGACAAGCCCATTTGGAGTGACGTTCCTCCTGAAACAGCCTTCTGACTCTTTGTCCGCTCGACTCCCCAAAGCCGACCCGCTCCGAGGAAGAAACTCCTTCTTAATCTCCTTCCAACCCCTCCGACGCAACCCCCTCTGACGCAACCCCTTCTGACGCCACCCCCTTGCTCGAGGGAACCTGGGAGGTTTAAATAGGCGAAGGAAAAAGGGGAGAAAACAGGGGTCTAAATCCCCGTAATTAACCCTTCAACCAATAGGGAGTGGTCAAGGGTTAGAGGTAGTGGACGCGACAGTCGCCGGAGTGGGGAGTGGTCGGAGTAGTGGGGGACGAGGGCGGAGAGTTGAGGAGATCGTGGGGAAGACTGGGTCAAGGGGGTGGTTAAGGAGTGGACGGCCAGGTGACATGCCTTCCATTCTTGTGGTGGAAGGCAACCCGGCTGGCCTTCGAAGGGAGTGGAAGGCGAGGGGTGGCTTTCGAAGGAGGTGGAAGGCAAGGGGTGGCCTTCGAAGGAGGTGGAAGGCAAGGGGGCTGGCCTTCCACGAAAAGGTGGTAAAAAGTGAAAAAGGTGGCTAAAACGGTGGAAGGCGAGGTAGCTGGCCTTCGAAGGGGGTAGAAGGCGGGGGGTGGCCTTCGAAGGTGGTGGAAGGCAAGGGGTGGCCTTCGAAGGAGGTGGAAGGCAAGGGGGCTGGCCTTCTACGAAAAGGTGGTAAAAAGTGAAAAAATGTGGCTAAAACGGTGGAAGGCGAGGTAGCTGGCCTTCGAAGGGGGTAGAAGGCGGGGGGTGGCCTTCGAAGGTGGTGGAAGGCAAGGGGGCTGGCCTTCCAAGGTGGTGGAAGGCAAGGGGGCTGGCCTTCGAAGGTGGTGGAAGGCGAGGGGTGGCCTTCGAAGGTGGTGGAAGGCGAGGGGGCTGGCCTTCCACCAAAAGGTGAAAAGGGTCGGGATTTGGTTGATGGGCCTGGCTGGTAGTGGGCTGAGATGGCTGAAATGAGGGGATTTATGATGATGAGCTGATGATGGAGGGGATTATAACCAAAAGGGTGGTCCAAAATCGGTGTCTACACACATGTCCACGGCTAACGGTAGCCGTCGACAAATAGTTTTGTCAGCGACCTAAGCCGCTGACAAATACTATTTGTCGACGGCTTTAAAGCCGCTGACAAAACGTTTTCCCTGAGAGAGGCCGCTGACAAATACTATTTGTCGACGGCTATAAAGCCGCTGACAAATAGTTACTAAGAAAAAAATATATATATATTAAATTAATAAATTATATATTTTTCCTGTATATACAGATTTGTGCTTACAAACATATACAAAAACACATCAACATGCACAAATAAACACATTCACATTTTCAAATAAACACATTCATAAAATCACAAAAAAAATACATCCACATACATAAATAAACATTCACGTAACATTAAAAAACACATCCATGAAAAATTCACATTACACATCCCCGAAAAATTCAGATTACACATCCACAACTAAATGTATCAATTATCATCGGCTCACTGTTCGTCATCACCATCAAAATCATCTCCCACATCATTTGATTCGTTTTGGGCGTCGTCCTCATTCACAGCAGCTATCTGAGGCAGAGTAGGATTGTGCATTTTTTGAAATTGACTCATAAATGCGCTCATGTCTGCCATTTGTTTGCGCATCCACTCCATCTCCTTCCCTTGGGCTTTGATTTTTTCTTTCATGTTTTGCATCTCCACAACCTGCTCCTCAAATTTCTGTTGATAGGAAGAGCTCGATCCTTCTCCCGGTCCATACCATGTACGTAACGTCTCTCGACTTCCTGCACAACGAACACGGCCAGATCGATCTTTTCCCATAACCGAAATGAATGCATCCTCAGCAGAAATGGGAGTACTCCCAACATCACTCTCCAAAGAAGAAGTGGTTAATTGAGTCATCCTCTCCTAAAAAAAATAAAAATAAAATTGTTATTAGTGATACATATTAAATTTAATAAGAATGATTAAAAATAATAATTCAAATGGTAGAATAACTTACATATCGACTCCTACTCTCCTCATCTACCCATTGCTCATTGCCGTCTGGAAGATCCTTACATCTACCCATCTTGAACATCTCAAGGCGCTCGGGATCACGTTGATGAAGATGATGCTGTTCAAATTATATTAAAAAGAATAAATAATAAAAAGTTAACAATATAGAAACACTACTAATAAAATGAAAATCTTACGAAGTCATCCTTCAATTGATAATGACTCGTTCGGCCCCGCCTATATGGCATAGACTGATGGGAGCGATTTTCTCTATTACGATCAGCAATTTTCTGCAGAAAAAAAATTATTAGTTGTCAAATTTGTATCGAACAAATCAACATAAATTATCAAACTATATTATTATTTTACATGTTCATCTGACGTGCTCCATTTCTCGCACATCGTCTGCCAATCAGGCGGATCAACACCCGCCGGCACGGAAACAATTGCATCCGCCAAAGTCTTTCCCGTATAATGCTATGAAATGATTTCAGTTTGACTTCATTATACATGAACATAAGAAAAAATAATACAAAAATAGATTATAAATGAACATAAAAAATTTTCATTTACTCTTTTCTTCAAAACACCGCGCCAACTGCGATGCATTGAGGTCATGTGCATAAGCATCTCCCTATCTGTCTCAGGAGTTCGGTCCCACTGATACATTAACTGCACATTATCGTTAACTTAATTAGTCATACAAATTTGACAAACATATAATTAACTTTAAATATTGTTACCTCGAGATCTCTAAACATTGCAGCTTGTTTCGCTGCAGGAAGAGTAACAAAATTTTTCTGCCATATCTTGCAATGAAGTTTTGCCACAACACCCATGCGGGATACAAAATTGCTTCCCTTCTCACCAACGCCGTAACCGCTGATCACCCGCACGTTCCATCGTTGACCCTGCTCCAATCTCCCATCGGTGACACCTCTGGTGGGACCCCGACGGCCATGTCCCCGACCCCAAGGCTGCGTGGAAGATGGACCTGTTTAAACATACATGATAAAGATATTTATGTGAAATTATAAACATAAAAGTATCAATTTAATGAACGACTAAAATTAAAATTCATACCTATTGCAGATGAAGATGTGGATACAGATGTAGATGTCTGAGCCGCAGCGGCCTGAGAGGCAACAGGCTGAGAGGCAAGAGCCTGATATGTAGAAAGAGCCTGAGAGGTGGGAAGTTCGGGAATAAGTTGCTGAGAGGCAATGGCCTGAGAGGTTGAACGCTCAGGGATAGACTGCTGAGAGGCAATGGCCTGAGAGGTCGAATGCTCAGGGATAGACTGCTGAGAGGCATTCCGCTTCTTGCGGAGTGTGAAACCACTACCTGAGCCACGAGCGCCGCTACCTGAAGCCATCTGTTCAAATCCTACTGTATTAGATTAGAGTTAGAAGTAAAAATAGATAAAAAATAAACGTCGTTGAAAGTTACCTTCACCTAAACCTCCAAGTATTCGCCTACTCTTATGCTAATTCCTTCACTAATATCCACATCAATGGTTTCTCCCCTAATAGGAATATCAATTAAGTTTTCTTGATAAACTTCTTCAACATATAATTCATCATCTTCAGCTGTTTCACCTTGCATGTTATAATAATCTCGCGGTTGTGCTCTAACAGGAATGATCCACCCTGCTGTTGTATTATCATTTACATAGAACACTTATTTTACTTGATTTGCAAGAGCAAATGGCTCATTTGTGTTGAGTTTAAAACGTGTATTCAGACTGACAATTCCATACTTATCAATCTTAAATCCCCTGTCTTTTTTATAAACATCCCACCAATCACATTTAAACAATACAATATGACTTTCATGATCAAAAGATATTTCGAGGACATCAATCAGACGTCCATAATATCCATCACATCCAGATTCAAGTTCCGCATTCACAATAACTCCAGACAATTGAGTCAATTTAGTATCATCAATGTCTTTGATACGAAATCTAAAACCATTTACTATGTAACCTGAATGTGAATATGCAAGTCTTGATGGTCTCTGTGACAAAACTTCAATCTCATGAGTACAACGAGGATCATTTGCTTCTTTCAGTTCTTCAACATAACTCTGAAACCATTTCAGAAAGTCTTTCTCCACTACATTTGAAGTTTGCACTTGTTGTTTGTGTTCAGAAAAAAATTGATCTATTTGTTCAATCTGTTTCAAAATGTATGTATGGGCCAAATCTCTTTCTTCTTCAGATAGTAAACGAGATTCTACTTTTCCTCTGAGAAAACGTCCAGGAGATTTGAAAATCGAACAACTTTCATTATTAGTCTCATTAACAGTTCCATCATAATTTCTTTCTCTCCGATTAAATCGAGTGTCAATGTCATCCATATACATCGAACAAAATGGCATCGTTTCTTCAACAAGATAACCTTCTGCAATTGAACCTTCTGGACGTGCCTTATTGAGAACATAATCTTTCAATTTTTTCAAAAATCTTTCTACAGAATACATCCACCGATACTGAACAGGACCAGCAATTCTTGCTTCATATGCCAAATGGATTATCAGATGAATCATTACGTCAAAAAAAGACGGTGGAAAAATCTGTTCCAACTTACATAATGTCACTGCAATATCACTTTCTAATTTGAATAAACGTTCTGGTACAAGAACTTTGGAACATATTTCTTTAAAGTACATACTCAACTCTGTAATTGGATCAGTCAAATCTTCATGTACAATGCCACGAATTGCCAAAGGCAGCAATACTTGCATGTAGACGTGAGAATCATGACTCTTCAACCCAGTCAGCTTTCGACCTGTAATATCTACACTTTTGGAAAAATTAGAAGAATATCCATCTGGGACCTTAATGTTACTTAAGAATTCACACACAAGAGACTGTTGTCTTTTGTTTAGTGTGTACATTGCTGCTGGTATCTTGTTCTTGTATTGGGGGTCCTTTGACACATGAAATTCTGGCCGTATTTTCCAGTCTTCTAGGTCTAACCGTGCTTTTAAGTGGTCTTTACTTTTTTCACCACTTAGAAGGTTCAAAGTGCCCAACAAATTATCACATACATTTTTCTCGATGTGCATTACGTCTAAATTGTGACGAATCAGAAGATTCGACCAATATGGTAACTCTTTAAATAAAATGCTCCTTTTTTTCCATCCTTTCAAGTCTGCAATATCTTTCTTGAACTTTTTTCCGAATTTCAGATAAGGAAGACTCTGTTGTTGATTCCACAGTTCTAAACCTGTCAGAATTCTTGGCCGTCTGCCACATACAACTGTACCATCAAATTTATGTTTGTAATTACTTTTCCTCCATCTGTGATGCAATGGCAAAAAACGTCGGTGTCCCAAATAACAAAATTTGCGGCAATTAATTAACCATCTTGAACAGGTTTTATAATTACATGATGGACATGCAAATTTTCCTTTAGTGCTCCATCCAGACAAATTGGCATATGCTGGAAAGTCATTTATTGTCCAAAGAACGGCAGCATGCATCTTGAAATTCTGTTTTTTTGCAGCATCATATGTTTCAACACCATTCTCCCATAAGTCTTTTAAGTCTTCCACTAGTGGTTGTAAGTACACATCGATGTCATTTCCCGGATCTTTAGGACCAGGAATTAGTAATGACATCATCATAAATGTTTGTTTCATGCACATCCACGGTGGCAAATTATAAACAACTGTCATTACAGGCCATATACTATAGTTGCTGCTCATATTTCCGAATGGGTTAAACCCATCACTCGTTAAACCGAGTCTCAAGTTGCGAGCTTCTGCCGCGAAATCTGGATACTGATTATCAAAATGTTTCCATGCCTCAGAATCAGCAGGATGTCGCATCTCTCTGTTTTGTTGAGGAATTCGACCATCAATATGCCATGTCAACCACTTGGCTGTCTTGGAGGACATAAACAACCTTTGCAATCTATCTTTCAATGGAAAATAGCGCAAAAATTTATTAGGTAGTCGTTTGCCAAGTCTCTTGTTCTCATTCTGTATTTGGTTGTTCAAGTCATGCATACTTTCCTTATACCTCGGTGCATCACACTGTGGGCACCGATCTTTATCTTCATTTTCCTTCCAAAATAGTAGACAATTATTCTGACATGCATCTATCTTCTCGTATCCCAACCCCAAATCTTTAATAATCTTCTTTGCTTCATACCATGTTTGAGGTACATTGGCTCTTTCTAGTAATATTTCTCTGATGAATTCAAGAAACATATTCATACATGCCCCTGTCACCTGATTCAGTGTCTTAATATGCAACAACTTTAAAAGAAATGTTAACTTTGAAACCTTCTGGCACCCAGGATACAATGGTATTTCAGCATCCTCCAATAGCTTATAAAAGTCTCTCGCTTTGGAATTCTGTTCATGCTCTTCTTCTGCAATAACACTTCCAGCTTCTTGCAAGTCATGCAACATCTCAACTGTACTATCAGCAATAAAAGATTGTTGTCGTTCACTCATCTCTACAGTAGGGCTGTTGGTTTGATATCTGAACATATCAGTTAATGGTGCCTCTCCATGACACACCCAATTTGTATAATGCACCCATACTCCGTCTACCTTAAGATGGGTTTCAACATCTATCCGGGTCAACTTTACTCCGTTAAGGCAATTCCGACATGGACACTGTATCAATTCATTGTTTTGTCCATGCCTAAAACTTATTCTATCTTCATGAAAAGCAAAGTCCAAAAACTCAGCTACCCCTCTTTCATATCTAGGATCTCCTCGATTATGAACAAACTTCATCCAACTCTTGTCAAGTCCAGCCATTTCTATGTATCCTCTAACCTACATATTAACAAATGTGATCGATTAATAACTTATATATTATCCACGCATGCAAAACACAAAGACACACAGTGGTCTCTCCATAAAATTTAAGAGAGGGAAGACCGGAGGCTCAGATAGAAAATGTTTTTAACCCATAGGGGCTTCCGTATGCTTCAGCGATCCGCACAAAACGGCTGCAACTCGGTTGCCCAGTAGGACCATCCAGAGCTGCCGTGCCGTTAGCAGATGGCTTGCAGTAGCTATAAAGTCAAGTGTATCATCATCGCCTCACATACAATACCAAGGACATACACACAAAGAACCTGTAAAGATAAACGCATCGTCATCATATTCAATTAATTCAAAAGTGCTACTAACAAAAGTTAAATACATAAATAGATAGATAAATATATTTATAAATATAGATATATACATTTCTAAAAAAAATTCGGCAGCATCTCCCCTAAAAGTTGTACATTTTTCACATTTGTACACCTGTCTGGTTTCATACAATCTCATAAAAAAATAATATCTGCATTACACATCCACATCCACATACGCATTCACATCCAATAAACACATCCACATCCACATCCGTACCTGTCAGGAAAGTTACTTGTACACATTTCTAAATAAAATTCAGCAGCATCTTCCCTGAAAGTTGTACATTTTTCAAACATGTACATCTGTCTGATTTCATACAATCTCATAAACAAAGGGTACCTACATCACATAACATGTCCATCCATGTATATTTGATCATCTAATGTTCTTTAATATATGTGCTTCATGATTATCTTAAAATTTCGGCAGCATCTCCCCACACTTCTCCAATATACCACCATTATTTACTAATTTTAACTTTTTCTCAAAAAGTCACTTGTATGAAATACAAATGACAAAAAGAGCAGTCAAAATTAGCAGGTATATTGGAGAAGAGTGAGAAGATACTGTCGAAAATTTAAGATGATCATGAAGCACATATAATAAAGAACATTAGATGATCAAATATCCACAGACTGTCCAACAGGACAATTCAAGACTTTATGATCGATATATGTCATTACTGTCAAAAGACAGTAAAAACATATATCATAACAAAAGTCTTGAACGGACAAAAAAAAAAAAAGGTCAACCACATCCATATATACAACTGCATTTACATATGCACAACCACATCCACATCCACATACATGTACACATACATGTACACATTTACATCATCATCTGTACCTGCAAGAAAACTTATTTGTATCTACATGTAAATATCAAATCACATCCACATTCATACATATCACATCCACATTCACATATATAGTACAAAAATTATATCCTAATTCGCATGCGCATCCACAACTATATATTACCCTTTGGTACTAGGCGGAGGTAAACCTCTACGTACTGGGGTTGCCAGTTTAATATACCAAAGCAGTAATATAGTCTGCCAAAAAAAATCTATATCTACCAAACGGACCCTAAATGTAAAACTATATCAGAGGAAGATAACTTCTAAATAGAACTTGAGATCACTAAACCCTTGTGATCTCTGAGAACTATCCCAATAGAACTACCCGAATCATGTGTGGTTCCATCAAAGTTAATCTTGAGTGACCCTGAAGGTGGTGGGCACGAGGTAATGTCTCTGCTGGGTGTGGATGCTAAAGAAGTTTTTCAAATTTGGACCAGATTTCAAATTCGGATAGAGTTTTTCACAGGATGATCATCATAGGATTAAGGGCTTTCCCTTCGATAACATGCTTACAACGGTCCTTCCATATTTGTCAAAGAATGGAGAAACACATGACAAGGTGAGATTTATCATCAGTTGAACTGGAGAAAGGAGGACTAACCCAATCAATCAACCTGTCTCTTAATTGAATTTGGACTAAATTATTGAATTTGGACTGAATTTAGGCTGAATTTGAGTTAAACTTGGACTAAACTGGGTGATCCGGAGGGGAACATGTTCTGGTTTTGTAGTCATGGAACATAATGCTAAACTACATGTGACAGGCAAGATCATAATTGCACCCAACTGAAGGTAGCTTTTGAACTTTCAGCAGTTATAAGTGGGAGGCTTTTCCTCTGCCAATTCGCTGAGATGTGCCTGATTTTCCAACAATGTGGCTAAAACATAACTGATTGGAATTTCTTATCTGTTTTATTAAGCTTTGAGCTTAAGGTAAGCCTGTCACCAGCTCCCGGACTTCCGTCGTTTATTGCCTAATATGCGTCACCAGCTCCCGGACTTCCTCATGTAACATGTTATTCTGAGCCCTTGTCAACCTGATTGTTAATGGAATGACATTTCTGCATGAGAATGTCACCTGTAGCCAAACTGTCATTGTAGCCAGCTAATTTAGTGCTTCTAGCCAAGCACACATTAGGAACTTCTGCAAGCAAGACCCCCTCCCCCCCCCCCCCCCACACACACACACATAAATCACTGTAGCCCACCCATAGGGCACACCTATCACAGCCAGCCCCATGTATCCAGATCTGCTCAGATTTCCAAAATTAATATATAAATATAGTTGGAGTTGTTGTCCAAATAAGAACACGGTTTTGCCACAATTGACACATATCTTACACCCTACCTTCTTCTAAAATAACATCATCAATTTGCTATCTCCCTATATTCAACCACTGCTGCCTGGCTTCCAGGCTTTTCATCTAACAAAGGTTTCTCTCCTCCTGTTCAACAGAGCTCTGACCCAACTCCAACTGCACTTTGCAGTTTGTGAAACACTTATCAGAATCTACAGCTTTTCTCATAAGCAATTCACACGCAACATCTACAGCTTTCTCACAAGCAATTCATACACCTATCTAATCCACTTTATGTTTGCTCTGATGTTCATGCACCTACATCATGTTTAGCTTCTTCAACAATCTGCTAAAAATGCCCTTCCATAGCCTCCAGTTCTCTGGTTGCACCAGTGATGCATGAAGGAGGCATTCTAAAATTGTCATTTCTACATTCCATACAAGTACCCATAAATTGTATCAGCCAATAGACCAGCAACCCATCCAGTCTTTCCATTGACCAGGCCTTGAACTCTGATTACACACTGGAATAGTATTGCCCACAGAATTATCTTCAAATCAGACTCATTAACGCACACCGGTGAAGACACCATAGTGACTGATGCTGAGCCACTCCTTTCTCAAGATATCACTAGAATCTGTGGCCCATCCTCCACTGTCCAAATTAACTTCACATCTTTCCAAAGCATTTTCCACTATGAAGTTGAACTTGAGGTACAAATACCAGAAAATGAAAATAATGGAAATATGCCACTGACATCTTGACGCTGAACCATGCAATGGATCTGCTGGCCCATATTCAGTACTCTCGCCAACAAATGCCACAACTGTAGCAACTATACAAATATGCACACAAGACTTATGGTAAAAAAAAAAAAAACTTTTTTTTCCTATTCAATAATACCGCCATCCACCATACAGGATCTCTTTTAAAGGGAATAGAAAATAAAAATGACAATCATACTCATACAAATCCTAAATAACAGAAACACCCTATTTAAAGGGAATAGAAAATAAAAATGACAATCATACTCATACAAATCCTAAATAACAGAAACACCCTAAAATAGCAACCATATCCCAGAATGAATGCAAAAAACCCCTAAAATAAAAGAAAAATACAGAAGAATCATAAAAAAGAAACTCTCAAATGATGCTCCATAACTCTGGCACACATCTCCAAGCCACAGCGGGACTGGGGCTGTCAGGGTGGTCCGTCGGTGTTGGCATCAGTACGTGAGGACAGTGTTCCCACCACTCCACCTCTCTTCAAACCATATTTCTAGCTTTCTGTGTTTTTTTTTTTTTTTCCTGCTAGCCTTTTATCCACTAATACCACCACATGTAACCATAAACCTAATGGACTTGTGAGCCTCTCATTGCTTCTCCAGCTCCTTGAACAATCTCCAATTCCATCAAGTGATTTCATACACTTTAGATCGATTGTAGCACCTCTACCCATGATTATCTTTATCTTTAATGGCCCTTCTTCCTTACACAGTCTTGCCTTTCTGCTCTTTGGGCCTTGCTTCCTGCCCAGTCCTGCTTTTCTGCTCTTTGGGCCTTGCTTCCCAACTTTGTCTTTCATCTCTGCATCTTTCTCAGTTTGGCTTCCAGTCCATCCACCAATTAATCACATCAGACCACAGACATTAGGACCAACTAAAAAATGTGGAATAAAAAAGTCCCAATTCAGTTATACGCCCCAGGACCGTGGATGGGAAAGGGGTTGTCTCCTTCTAATTGCTTGCTATAAATTGGAGGCCACGGTTCTGCGGGGACTGCATTGAGAGATTTGAGGTCGTACAAGTAGTGGCAGTTTAAGGTGCAGTGCATCGAGGAGGCTGTGTAAAGTAGATGCACATAGTGACACATTTGATCCATTCAACCATGCCCTAAGCCTAAAATACGGTATACGAGCATCTAGATTTTTAAAAAATTATACCTACGAGCATCTAGATTTTTAACAAATTATACCTGCAATGGGCCGTGGAAACGAGGATGGCCAGTGGCCGTGGAAAGGAGAATGGCCAGTGGCTAGTGGGCGAGCACGATGGCGGGCCGAGCGGACGAGACCGGCGACAATGGCGGGTGGGACCGATGACTACGGCGGGCCGAGCGGACGGCGACAATGGCGGGCAGAGCACGCGACCGGCGACGATGGCGGGCAGAGCGGAGGCGACCGACGACGATGGCGGGCAGAGCGGAGGCGACCGGCGACGATGGCGGGCAGAGCGGAAGCGACCGGCAGTGGCAAGGGCTAGGAGAGGGGAAAAGAGGGAGACAGGGAGCTAGGGCTCGGGAGGGAGACAGGAAAAGGGCGGTCTTTTGTCAGCGGCTATAAGTGTAGCCGCTGACATATAGTAGATATGTCAACGGCTATATGTGTAGCCGCTGACATATATTAGATATGTCAACGGCTACAGTTTTAGCCGTTGACATATAGTTTTTACTGTTATTTTTTTTATTATTATTACATATGTCGACGGTGAAGTAACAGCCGTAAATATATAACCGACATATATCAACGGCTATATTAAAGCCGTCAACATATATTGAGTATATGTAAGCGGTTATATTAGCCGCTGACAAATAACTCTATTGTAAACGGCAACTTCATAGCCGTCGACTAATATTCTCTTTGTCGACAAGTATCTATAGCCGTTGACATATATTCGCTGACAAAACCTGCCTCCCTTGTAGTGAGCTAGCTTTTATGCAATATCTCAGATATGGCAGACTGAGTAGGGAGGATTTGGGGGGGGGGGGGGGTGGCGGCGCGGGGTCCCTCTCTTAAATCAGAGCTTCAACTATATATATTGCTACTAGAATAAAGAAGAGAATGAGCACTTTATCCCAAGTAGGTAGGATCGTTCTCATTAAGTCTACTTTGGTAGCAATTCCAAATCACATAATGTCTACCGCCTACTTCTTAAATCCATGATTGCCAGTATAGATCAGCTACAACATTCCTTTTAGTGGGGGGAGGTCAACGATCAAAGGTAAATCCACCTTTATGCTTGAAAATCTCTTAAGAAACATAAATTAGATGGAGGCTTAGGCTCTAAGGATCTAATTCAGCATAATCGAACTGCTGTATCAGACTCGCATGGAAGTTCCTTATTGATGATAATGCCCTTTAGGCTATCCTCTTGAGGGCCAAATATCTTAAGCAAAGCACCTATTGGGAGGTATGCTTCTCTAATGTTTGCTCTCCAACTTGGTAAGCAATGCTTAGTGTCAGAGAGGAACTTAGGAGAGGCTCCATTTGGTCTATCCAAATAGGTTGTAGTGTTAGCATTTGGAAGGATAGATGGGTCCCAAAGTTTCAAAGCCTTCTTACGCCTGATACGACTATAGTCCAATATCAAAATAAAGTACAAGAGCTTATCTCTAATCAGTATTGGAACACACAGTTCCTACACTCCCTATTCCCTCCAAACATTGTTGCTTTCATTCAATAGTGGATCGAAGCTTTCTTAGTGGGGTCTTGTGATCCCGCTAGATTTTATAAAATTTAAGAGGCTCACTATAATGATCTATTAGAGTGACTAGCCCACTGATCTCACTACAAGAAAGTTCAGATATACTTACAACAAAAGTAGTAGGTATATGCCGCTAAATGGTAGGTAAAACGTTATACCTACTACCTTCCCTACGGTCGAATGTAGTCGGTAAAAGTCGCGTCAATAAAGGGTTACATACTCTTTCCGGGTCGTAGGTGTTTCCACGTTTTTACCTACTGTTTTTACTAGCGTAGCAAAATTTGGACGTAGGTATTGCCCAATAAATAAGACAACAAATAGACATCACCGTCATTTTTTATCGTAGGAAAAATACTTATTTCGGTTGGTATATGCCACGTTAATAGAGGAGGATGGTAAGTACCATCATTTTTTGACCGTACGTATAATTTGGTTGTGTCGTAGGTACAAGTCTAATTATAGTCGTAGGAAAAACCTTTGTCAACCTAATTGTAGTAGGAAACTATTAAACCACCACAAAATATATAATTGGTCTCCTTCTTCCACTTGTGTACATATATAATCACAATATTTCATACCATATAGTTCACATGTGTACACATATATACAATCCATAATTCCCATATAATGTATATATTGCGAATCTATAATTCCACCAAATAATTATTCTATTAAACTGAGACGTGCACAATAATTCGAACAACCCATAACTTCTACCAACCTATGATCATCAAACCATAGCATATGTAAAGCGTCCGTTAAGTCCATAACAGCACAAAAGTATGATCAAACCTATATTCACAACAAAATAAATATACATAAAACATCTATTGAGACCACCATCCTATGATCATCAAACGATCAAAAATATGATCTTCCATTCACAACAAAATTTGAAGCACAAAATAGATGTCCTATATATCCATAGACACATCATCTGATCATCCAAATGTACACCATATATAGAGGAAAATAGTTTTCATTGTTTTACAAATTCAAAACGGAGATGTGTTGCAAATCACTACCGTTCAACAACTTTGATGTGCCTGGATGAGTCTAGACGTACCTACAAAATAAAAAAAGCATAGCATAAAATAAGTTATACTAACAAAGTTGCAAGACAATTTAAAGTTTCACAAAATTAGTAAATATGATACTACTAAATGATACCACAATCAGAAGACTTTTTTCACTTACCTCCTTCCGTAAAAAATGAGAAGAGTTTTTCCGAGTAGTTGCCACTCGAACATGGCAGAACTATTTGATTGAACTATTTCCCAGTAGTTTGATATGATCCTTTACAAAGACTAGAATAGCTTCAATTTATCATGTCATATCAATAAAAAAATCAGCTATATAAAACAAAGAATTCAGATGAACGAATCCTCAAACAGTTTGCATAGACATGCACAAATTAGGGCTACTCAACTTACAGTATGCTTAGCTGTCAAACACTCCAAAACTTGTCTTACCAACATCTCTGACCTGCTGTCTAATGCTGAGGTTGCTTCATCCAAAATCAGAATGGAAGATTCTTGATACAGTGCCCTTGCAATAGCTAGCCTGTGTTGCAAGTGGAGGAGGAATACTGAGTAAGTGAACTTGATAGTGAATTCAGCAATCACAATTTGATCACTGAAAAGTTTACTAGTTTCTCAATCAACAAGGAACTGCAATCAAGGTGTAGGTCATTGGGCCCATTTGGGAAGATAAGAACATCGGCCAGAACTTTGAAATTTACCTCTGCCTTTGCCCTCCACTTAGAACCGAACCCTTCTGTCCAATATCGGTGTCATAGCCATCAGGAAGTTTCCTAATAAATTCATTGGCATTTGCAATCTTTGCCGCATTCATGACTTGTTCCATGTTAATTTCACCCATTAAGTCCTTGTACCCAATGTTTTCAACAACAGTACCTGAAAACAATGCCTAAAGAATAAAGATTAATTTAATTTATCAGGCTTGAGAAACAAAACAGCAAGCAGCAACCTTGTTAAAACAAATGAATACACCAAACTTTACCCACATGTTTCTAATTTTATTGTGAAAAAAAGTTACACAGACAATGAAAGTGTAAAAAAACAGGATCCCAAGCAAAAATAAAATAAAATCTTAGCATAAGCCAGAAGGGTTTCACAGTTGCCATCTGCAAGCACTAGCAGCCCATGAACCTACTGGCATACTTCAGGGCCCTGTTAAGTAATACTTTGGTTTGTACTTTTGTCCAATGGGCTGGCTTTCTTTTGCTTTGTTTCCCTTTTTTACTCTAAATATTCAGTGGGTGGAGAAGCCAGACAAAAGTTGGTGGCACTTCATGATTTTTAAAAAGTTATAAAAGATTGCATTGCTCCTGGGCCTTTATGACACTTCAAGAATGTAATATGTCACTGCATGGACACATGAAAGGGCCTAGAGCTTAACGAGATTGATAAAAACTTACAATGTCTTGTGAAACTAAGCCAATATGTTTCCTAAGACTCTTCAATCGCATATTCCGGATGTCACGATTGTCCATGAGTATGTGACCTGTAAAATAGTAAACACACAAGATTCCAGTAGATTTGTTAGGGTTGCAGAATTATGTATACACAAAGAAATAAAACTTAAAACCAATCAGGTGATTAATGGCGACTAGAAACCTATCGCTTGTGCAAATCAAAATGAATGTCCCTATGTACACGCTCCAAAAGAAAAAGAATGTTTACCATACTGACATGCAATAGTCGGGTGGACATCAGCTAGCAACTTAGTAGTCCTTAGTAGTCTCACTTCTACTCCTAGCTCTGTTTCTATATTCCTAGCTCTGTTTCTATATGTATCTAGTTAGGCAGTGTTCCCAACTGTGTTAAGAAATGTATGCAACCGACACATACCCCTTATCTCCAATGTCCAGTGACTCTGGTGGAGGTAGCCACCTCCCACACATGAAAATCTTGATTAAACTTTTGCCATCCTTCTACTTCACCACTTTTCCTTAAGAAAGAAAAGGAGCAAAAGGCCTATGACTTAGCAAAATTTTAGGGGAAAAAACAAAATTACATGGAACATAAACATGATTTTAGATCGGGAAAAACTGATGAGGGCCATGCCAAGAAACAAAACACACCATAGGAGTATTCACAATATAAATAAACAATAGATGAAAAACGAATCATACTACATTTGCAAAAATGAAAAACAGCATACATATATGTCTCAAAATGATGATACTAGTAATATGCTGTCAGTAAATGTGGTCAGTCCAGGGATGTTGTGTGTAAATGTATCTCAACAATGGTGGGAAACTGGATAAGAACCTTCTCAACAACCAAAGCCAGTCAAGTGTAATGTTAAACTCAACCATTGCAGCTGCCATAACTACAACACAATTTATAGTAAATGATATTAAAAGCGGAAGGGCAAAAATAGGAAACATGTGGATTTGGTACATGAAACTGGAACATATGTAGGTACTTCTTCATATAGTCTTGAGCTCCAAAAAGAGCTCAAGATTTCAGGCTCTTAAAATTCTGAAAAAGAAGGCTCTTCCAGGAAAAGGTTTCCTTTCCCTGTTTTTACATCTTCAGTCCCTGAATTGATCCAGAATGCTGGATCCTGATCAATATCAGCTGGCTTTGCATTAGGTGACGTGTATGATTCTGGTTTTGGCAAAGCTAGAAGTTCATGATATGAGGACTGCCCTTTTCCTTTCTCTAAAGAAATTGTGGTTGATACCACCAATTTTACTGAAATAAAGTGAGGTAGTACAACTGAGGGGACACAAGAGAGGTTCCTCTACCACTAAAAGAAAACACAATAAAAAATACAGCATGTGAACATATATTTTCAACATAAATGGTACTCCCTCTGAAGATGTGATCATTGAGCTCCCTTCATATGCTCCAACAAACAGCATGTGACAGGATGACAAAAATCTGTCTTCTGATGCCTTTTGCTGCTTGCACTCAGATGGCCTTTCCTCCATATGCTCCATACCTCTCTGCTGGTGGTACATCTGGTGAAGAGATGATCTGCATCCCAAAGAGCACAAATCAATCAGCTGAGATTTCTTATCATTATAAAATCCACAAGATGATGGAAGGATCATTTAAATCATAATGGACTTCCAATAATATAATGTTTAGTATAAATGCAACAAAATAAGGCAAGCGATGACGTTTAAACTGTAACCATCACAGCAACAAACCAATTACAGCTCATCATAAATAGAATTTGTTTGTTATTAACATAGTCATAAAGCTGTCCATTAAGAGATACCATTAATCAGTGCAACAATATGTGCCCAGCAATCTTTAAACTCCTTGAAGGAGTGACAATGAAGAAAGAATGAAACGATATTAATCATCTAAAAGAAGTCAAAATAAGAGAAGTAGCATGGTTATTATTCTCATTACCAACATATAACTATTCTTTTATCCCCGTTACATCTAAAACAAGTCAAAATAAGAGAAGTAGCATGGTTATTATTCTCATTACCAAAATATAACCATTCTTTTATCCTCTTTACATCTAAAGTAAGTCAAAATAAGAGAAGCAGCATGGTTATTATTCTCATTACCATCATATAAACAGTTTATATTCTCATCTCCATCAACAGAGCAACCATAAAGAGTTGAAATGCATTTCGCCATTGTCCAAGTGAAAATATGAACCAAGAGATGTTCGCACCGGCAGTTGCAGACAGATAACTAAAAGCATTTGCCACTTGCAGATAAATAACCAAACCTTTTGAATCAACAAGAACGTGTACTAATTTCTGAATTCCCTCACAAGTAACAAAACTGATTTTACCCACTGTTACCCGTATGTCAAACATGGCACAACGTTTATCCTGACCTTATAAATCGAAAATGACAAAGGCAGACGAAGACTGACCTTCCAACCTGTTCTTCATCCATGAGAGCTTCCTCATTACGCACGCAGGCAGTAAACTCAGAAATCATGCTAAAAAATCTTATCTTAACCTGTCCCAAGACCACCCTCTCTGCAAACAAAAACAAGCAACAAACATCACAACTCCAACCATCTACTTTTCAAACTACAGTAACCAAATCCAAACATGACGCAAAAAAACTTCATCCGCCGATCAAATCACCCAGAGATACTGATAGACAGAAGGAGAAGGGAGGAAGAGCATTCCAACCACGGACACTTCCATCAGTCAGCCCATCAGAGAAAAAAACAGATAAATGCACATCAAAACCGGAAAATCCACCCTTTCCTATAAACAACACCTCCTCGGACCATCAGAAATCTGCATCAGAAATCCCAACTTCGTCGCCACTGGAGGGAGGGGGCCCGCCGATCCCAAGTTCGCTGCGCACAGAACAGGGATGGTAAGGATGTTACCAACACTACCACCGGTTTCAGTTCCGTTTCCAATCATATAAGCATGGAGAGCCGCAAGGATTACCAAAAGAAGGCGAGCCCTTTGAGGCATGGTCCGGCACTCTCCCTGGGAGGATCCGAAAGGACAGGTAAAGGAAGCTTTGGCTTCAACTCTACGAACTGCCCGCAGAGACCCTGGCCTGTCATCTCATATGAAAACAGCGGCTCACCACAGTAGCAAGAGCAGCAGCACATCACTTCCTCCTCCTCGGGCACCTTCTTCCCCCGCAACTTCTGCTGCAGCTCCAACGACGCCTCCCTCACAGCCAAGAGGGTTTGTGAGAGTTGTGGGGTCTAGAGATTTGGGGGAGGGAGAGGTAGAATAAGGTAGGATATTTGGGGGTTTGTGGGTGTGGGGGTTTGTGGGTTTGGGAATGTCTGGATTTGGGAGAAATCCCGCCAGAGACTTTTACGTTGCCGCCCAAGACGAAAGTTGCGTTTTTCCTACGTTTTAGTAATGTGAACTTACGTTATTACCTACTATTCTCAAAGTGGTATGCAAAAAAGTAACGTTACCTACAACCTTATTAGCGGTCCAATAAAAGAATAGTTTTTTGTATAAAAACGTAGGTAAATAGACATCCGTACCTACAAATAACTAAAATGTAGGTAAGAGTGGTAGGTATAGATCTACTTTCTTGTAGTGTCTCGTCCCATTAGAGTGACCCATTGATTCATTGATTCCGATTTAATAGAGTGCCCCCACTAATCAACTATTCGAATGACTTCACTGAACAAAATTTCTGCATCCGCCACTACTTTTATTGCCTGTATCCCACTTCACACTTCTCCTCATGATCCTATGGATAAAATTATGTGGTAACAAGCATTGGATGGCAGCCTTTCCATCAAAGAGGCCTATAAGTGACTGATTTAACAGGTCCCCAACCATCCTCTTCTACGGTGGATCCTGTCTGGAAAAATTTATGGAACCCCCAGTTGGTAGCAATTGTGCCTCCAAAAATTCTTAACTTCATCTAGAAATGTCTCAGGAATGCTATATACCTCTCAATGGCATTATGGCTCATAGAATCCCAATGATTGATCCTTGCTATCCTATTTGCTTCAAGGAGGAAGATGTTCACCATTTACTATTCAAGTGTGAACTGGCCCGAGCTACATGGATATCCTCCCCTCTATACTATAATTGTCAGATAGGGACCTAACAACATTGGCAGAGAAAGTAATTAATACAGTGATCTGAATATCCATTCTCATAGGACCGCAACGACGTTCAACATTTAGCCCTTTGCTGCTTTATTATGTGGCAGATTTGGAGGGAACACTAGTATCAGGTACTTGATAATAAAAAAACATCCCCTAGCTACTCTTGCAATTAGGCGACCAGTCCGTGATTAGAGCTCCTGGAAACCTCCAATGCATAGTGTATTGAGGAAACCATTATCTTCCCAACGCAGTTGGGAACCTCCTCCTCATGATACCCTCAAGATTAATGTGGAAGGGGTTACCTCCAATAGTACTTCAGGTGCTATTGGAATTGTTCTCAGGAATTCGCAGGGTGGCTTCTTGCAATGCAAAGCCGCTTTACTTCCATATTCAGATCCTGATGTTCTTGAAGCTACTGCTTTCCGAGCATGGATCACCATAGCTATCGCTTTTTCTAGCAAAGCGATCACTGAAGGAGATGTGCTGCTTGTGATCCAGGCTATCCAATCGCTTCGCAAGTCATCTTGGAAAAGCAGACCCATCATTAATGAAGAATGTAGAGAACTGCCCCAGGGGAGTTTCTAGTGATCAGTATACTCCTAGACGTTTTACTAGTGAGGCTCATCGTTCATCTGGCTAGATATGCTATCCAATGTACTCTTCAGGCCGAGTGGGATTATCCCCACCTCCCGCCGTGCTAGCTAGCTATCATCTTCTGTATTCCAGAACGTTATGTTAGTTGAATGAATAGAAGCAATGCTCCACTTTTGAAGACCAAAAAAAAAAGATTGAACCGAAGACCCTTAGTTTCAACAGGGAAAAGAAAAAAATAAATAAAAGATCGGATGGTTGACACAATAGTTTCGGACATGTACAGCATTCCTTCCTTGAGTCAGGGCCTGTGCATATATTGGCTTGCGTCGAATCCAAGAAAAAAAAAAAGAAAAAAGGAGAATAGTTCTTTGCATTGATGGACAAGATCAACTTTTTGAAAAATTATCAAGAACCTTATCTTTCCATTTTGAAATATTTTTGAACTCGGATAATACTTTCAAAACAATATTTAGATATATAAAACATATATACCATTTTCAAACGCAAGCTTAATGTAGTAGATGGTTCAAAGTTGTTGCTTCGTTCAGAACGGAAACCAGATTCACTGACAAAATCACATGCACCGTGTTTACCGTTCAAACATCCAAAATGTAGTTTTTTTTTTTTCTTTTTCTTCCTTTATCTGAGAACCCAACATCGATCCTGTCGTAAAATTGTAATGCTGACAACAAAAGAACCGAACCCGATAACAAATGCTCTGCATGCAGTGGTGCAATCTTGGACTGCACTGGCATGTACGTATCTGCATTTCTCTCGAGCGCTCTACACTTTCATGTTAAGGAGACATATATATGTTCTTTCCGGCCTTCATGTACCCTGATGCAAGCTAAATAGATATATTAATCAATCATCTAGGTTTTAGTTCAATCTCGCGATCTCTTTGTTACGTTGAGCAGTTTCTTCTGTTGGTTGTTTGCAGTACTCTAGTGATGGCGTTCCGGCAGATCGGACGGGCGGGGGAACGCGGTGTTGGTTCGTGAGAGTTCTGCGGTTGCGCCTGTGCTCCCCCGCCTCCACGGCTCCACCACACCGCCGACAAATGCGGCGACAGCGCGGAGAAAAGGAGAGGGAAACCAGAACGGCGGGACAAAAACTAAAAGGGAGACGTGGGAGTGGGGTTTGCTGGTGATGACGGGTTGCAAGGTGGCAGCGCAGCAGGATTGCCACCCCCACCACACGATTTGTATTACAAACACTTCGGCTACCTACTCCCCCAGCTCTGCCGGGCCGGCCTGTTCTTCTTGTCCGTTCTTCGTCTTCTTCTTTATATGAAAAAACAAGGGGGAAAGGAAGGAAGGGACAGTGCACCGCACGTTGCCATCAGGCACGTTCGTGCTTGGCCTCACCCCCTCGAGCCCCTCATTAATTTCCTCTGTCTCGCCTTCTCCCAACTTTCCTTCACACAGCCCTTAATTTTTTTCTTCCATTAATATAGTGCAAAAGGATTAGGAAGTGCGCCATTATCCTCATCACCAGCACGACCAGTGGCTTCCACCCGGCCATGGTCTTCTCCCCCCTCTCCCCACCGTCCCCTGGCCTGTGACGTTCAGGGGTTCATGCGGAAGTAGCAGCTGCTGGCTGCCATCCCTCCTCCGGACCTTCACCGTATCATACTCCCACTCATCCTAAGGTGAGCATCATCGCGTGTTCTGCAGTCGGGACCGGATCTCGACTCGTTCTTGTGTTACAGCCAGTTGATCATCGTTAGTTCATGTTTAATTAATGGCCATGTATATATATATGGATGGCTGCCTGTCTCTTTACCATCTTCTTAATTGTCGCTAGCTGCATGCACCAGAAATAACACTATCTATCCACTCTCACACCAAGACGAGCCAATGGCTTCTGGAGTACACAGTTACGTGCCCGTGCCTTCGTCCTTCGGAAGACCCAGAGAAGATGCATCGGAGGTAAGACCGGCCTATATATATCCCCGCTATGCATGCATATATATGTTACGTTAATTTCTTTGATGCATGGTGTTTTCATTCTGATTAATTCTCACGTACACTCTCGAGCCTGCATGTGAATTCGCATCTTTGCATGGGGAAGATGGAAGAAGTTTGCTCCCTATTTCAGTGGCTGATAGAAAACAAATGATCATCTCATGCATCGGAAGTTTAATCGCATCATTTGTTCCCTAAACCGACCCATCGTGATAGAGCGCGCGCCCTGTTCCAAATTCTAATCATGGTTTCTTTATGCTTAATTTTAGATTTTTCAAAGTTGCTGTGTGCTTTTATTGATTGAGAAGCCATTAAAGGAAGGCGGATTGAATTTGTCGAAATACAAGATGAAGGAAAGAGGAATTAAAATGGAACATTAATTCTATCTGATGGCTAAAAAAAATATGGGATTGCATAGCATCAGTGTTTTTAAAAATGGGACTGACAACCAGAGAGACCTTCAGACATTTTGAACCGATCCACTGCCTAAAACCGGTATTTCAATCGGATTACTTTATTTAATTAAATAATACTTAACATATATACTATACATTTGCACTTATTTTTTATTGCAAAACTCATTGTCTCCTTATTATGTGCCTATTTTGTGCTTAAGTTAGTGGTTTTGAATCTCAAACCCTGTGTGTCCTTATTATGTGCCCATTTTATGCTTAAGTAGTGGTTTGAATCTAAATTTGAATAGTTTGAAGTCATATTTTGTAAAAGTATTGCATACTTGATTTTGAACTAGATGGTTTTTACACGTGAACTGGACTAAACCTGTTGGATTTTAATTAATTTCTTTGGTTTTCTAAAAGATGATAACTTTAAACTGAATCGAACTGAAAAAGCTACTGGTTTTGATTTTTGTCTAGTTAACCAATTGGTCTGGTCGTATTTTTAAAATACTGGTTGGCATGCATATGGTCTGCTGTTATTTATAACTTGATTTCCAGTGATGCGTACGTCTCTCAATTGGACCTGATCTCCTTCATTCTGCGCAGGATTAAAATCCTTTAATTTCTAGTGGAGTCTGAGCATAGAGACCTAATGGTAGGATGCATTCTATGGAATAAGTCTTCCTGAAATGCGTGTGAGAATTCTAGAGAAACATCCCCTTACATCACCTAGTCGGCCACCATTGGCATTGATAGAGATAAATATGTAGAGATTTCTTTTCCTCCAAAGAAACGTATGTAGGAAAAGCTACTTTGCTCTCTTAGCACTGGTTTGATATATAGCAGAATATACAAGGGGAGTAAGATGGCTTATTCCCCTTCATTCTTTTAATTCCACTTTTAATTAATTGTGCGCGCAAATTTTTACATCAGGCTAGAATTACTTATTCCAAAACAAGAGGGAATAATGACATTTTATTTATCACATTTTATTTTTTTATTTATTTTATCTAACTGTAATAGCTTATTCCAATTAAAGAGAATAAGTAACTACTAAAATAAAACAAGCTTATTCCAGTATAAGCAATCTGGAATGCTTATAACGAATTTCCCTTTAAAATGTATCTTATCTCTTAGCCGCTCAGAGATATTTCTTTGTAGTGAACCTTCTACTATGATGAACTTGGAACACGCAACTGGCACATACATATAGATATAGATTCCAAACAAGCACCCAAGTAAATGAGTTTTACCTCCTACCTGATATACCGATGCACCCATTATAGCATGCCAGACCACTCCCTAACTCTTCCAAACTTTTATGTTTATGGTTTAGTTTGTATTAATAACATGATCAAACTGGAAAGGATAAATTCTGGCCTCTTCCATATCCAAGATATACATGAATTAGTCTATCAAGGATGTATTTGGCATTGATACCAGTTATTTCCTCTATTCAATGTGTCCATATGTTATTTTGTACAGATATCTGTATGCATGTTTCCAAGTAGAAAAGGAAAGCTAATTAAGTTGAAAAGAAATAATTCAACAACAGTGTGAGGAATATTTGCAAGCATGCCTGAGGCATACACTTTTTCAGTATGTTGTTTTCAATGCTAGTCTAAACATGTAGTTCTAAATAATCTGAAATATCATGCTCTTTGTCTAGCTAGACATCCATTTTGATGGATTTGCAGTACTTATTGGTCAGGTTGCTTGATTTGCTTTTCCAAAAGCTATCACCTTAATGTAATCTTTTAACCGAAATTAGCCTGTGCATGGAAAAACAAATGGGAGACCTTGCCTGCATGCCAGAATTTTTTATTTGGATGTATGCAAACTGTTTTTGCTGTAGGCAAAGAAGTGTTGGTCCGACAGCAAGTCGATAGGCATGATGGTGAACAATTCCTGCATATATACTAGCAGTACTCTTCTAATGTTGGAGATCCAAAAGAAGATATTGAACTTCAGGGACATTCTTGACCTTCCTCCCCTGAATGGAGCTTTGATGATTGAGGTATATCAACCTATTTTGGAGTACTTTGTAGAAAAAAGAGTATATATTTTTCTCTTTGGGATGTGCTCATGATTCGATAGACAACTGAAGAACTTGTAATAAACATCTCTGTCCACGCTTTGCGTTGTATATTTTACATTATCATCTTTTGTTGTTTTTTATTATTACATGCATCTTCATTCTTTTTAGTGCAAGCATGCATGGTGGCTTTTTGCACGTATTCCTCTCTATGAATGGATGTTCGTGCCAAATTTTGTTACCTTTTCTCTTCATATATATATGGTTCGGATATGTGAGTCGATAGTCATGGAAAAATTTTGTCTGCAGCTGTTGATGGGCACAGTGGAGGATCTGCACAAGCTTTGTCCAGACTTCGTACCCTCCAGAACCTATGAAACGTATGAAGTGTCCACATATCAGGTTTGACAATGTTAGAACATTTTCTTCACTTAAAAAATTGAGTTCTAACGATGTAGACTATCAGCTAGCAAGTAGTAATTAAGAGGCAATGCTCAATACATGCAGTGATGTGTGCCCTGAAAGACTATAGGATGGACATGACAAAATTCATGCATGACACTTTGTTCATGCAGATGCATGTGATTGTGCTGCTAGAATGACAATATAATCAAAATGAAGAGTGCAAGTGATCCCTTAATTTTCTTGGAACGTTGAGTATTAAAGAAGAATGGTCGATATCTTCCATTATAGCATGGTGAAAAACTAACAAACTATATATACGCATCAGGGACTTTGCCTCCTGTACGAGGCCCTGAAAGTTGTTGGTGCCGCATGGGATAAGAAGTGCAAACAGTCTGGAAGATTCCACTTCGAGGAGGTGGATCTAGAAAACATCACATATGGCCAGCTTGGTATGTATATGTGTTGCGCCTATACTGCTTGCAGGTGACTATCTTAATTAATAGTTGAGAAGAGATCCTCTCGGTACGTACTTGACCCTCCTTCCTCTCTCAGTACCGCTAGACTCCGGTCTAAGCACATACGGAGAGGATCTCCTCTCTAATTAATATGATGTCACCATCTCTTATGAACTATGTACTTAATCTACGTACGTACCTTTTCAGGTAAGAGAGTCGTCCATGTGCTTAACCTAGCAACCACACAAGCAAGAGAATTTGTTGATCTCATGGATCAGGAAGGATGCCAACATGGTACCATTCCCTCACAGTATCAGCAAGAAATATTGGATAATATAATGTCTCCAAATTGTCCCTTTCCCGTCAGTCCCCGTACACCCACATCAGTACTACCAGAGATATTAATGCCGCAACCTCTAAACCTTATCGTTGAGTTGACAAAGATTCACCGCCCTTCACCTCCCTTATGGCCATTAAGACTGGAGGCTGTGGGAAAGTTGAAACCTATTGACGTGAAGCGCCGCCTTTCTTTCCATGCATCCCCTCAAGTGACAACTCAAAATATCAGCTCTTCGCAACAAATAGGCAGAACTCCCGTTGATCTAAATCTGGGGATAGATAATGCAAAGAAAAGTTCAGATGCTCCGCTAATTATGGGGACACAATTGCCTACTCTTGGTGATTCTCCTGTTGATCAAGAAAATTTTGATAACGATCAACTGGTAAAACCGGACTCACTGCAGGAGGTAACTAGAAAGATTGTATGTAGCCGCAAAGAAGGTGAAGCATCAGTAGACTCTACTCTTCCACTTCCACCATCAAAACTAGCAGTGAATATGGCTTTGGGTTGGTCTCCGCTTCAATCCTCAGACACACCACTTCTACGACCGTTGCCTTTGGTGCCAGAACAAGTACGTACAGCTCCATCCCCTCTTGTACCCCCACAAGAAATGGCGCATGCGCCATGCATAAAAGGATCTCCACCTTCGCCGCCTCCACCACCCTCAGCGAAGGGATCTAAACAATTATCTACATTGTCTTCAAGCGGACCTGTTCCACCACCACCACCTCCACCTTGTGGTGTAACAAAAGCCCTAAGAGCTAAGAAATCAACTACCAAGTTAAAGAGATCAACCCAGATGGGAAATCTGTACAGGATTCTTAAGGGAAAGGTGGAGGGATCTCCTTTGCATGGTGAACCTTCGCATGGAAGAAGAAATCAGATTGGAAGCGGATCTAGTGCTGGTAAGGCACAAAGCATGGCTGATGCACTTGCCGAAATGACAAAAAGGTATGCCTCTTTACCAGGAGACGGTAATCACTAGATAGCGCTTGAGGGTGAGTTGTAGTAGACTTTGGGTTATCACCAGTTCATGTGTTGATGAGATTTTAGAAAGAAACTAATGCCATCTGTCAACTTTTAAACAGATGTTAATTATTAAACGTCAGAGGAGTTGCAAATCTCACATTGTCTCAATACGTCTGCACTTAGATCTTGTCCATTTACATGTAGATTTTTCCCTAGAAATGTGCATCATTTTGATGGGACTAGCTTCGTTTATCTAGAATTGCCTTCTCTTTTTACACCGATTTCTATATGGTTTCCCAGGTCAGCATACTTTAGACAGATAGAAGAAGATGTTGAGAAATATGGACCATCTATTATGGAAATAAAATCTGCTATCACTTCCTTCCAAACCAGCGAGATGAATGAGCTAATCAAGTTTCACCAGCACGTGGAGCTCAATCTTGAAAGCCTGACTGATGAAACACAGGTACAAACTAATTATTACATGGAGGTAATCTGTTGAGAAATACTTGGGTTTCTTATATATACCATTTTCTGGTTTCATCATGCCAACCTGATGTCTCCTGCGACTCAGGTCTTGTCTAGGTTTGAAGGATTCCCAGTGAAGAAGTTGGATTCAATAAGAATGGCAGCAACCTTATATTCAAGGCTTGAAGCAGTAGCCACCAATTTACGAAATTGGAAAACGGGGGTTTCTGCTTCTCCTTTACTTGACAAGGTTGAAAGCTACTTCAACAAGGTACAGCCATCTTGGTGCTTTCATCTGATCTGCTCCAAGTGCTGTCTGTGTTACTCCCCTCGTGGATTTTAATAGAAAACTTGTACAGATAAAAGAAGAAGTGGATGCAATCGAAAGGAGCAAGGAAGAAGAATCGAAGCGCTTCCAAAGTCACAATATACACTTTGATTTCAATATTTTGACAAGAATCAAAGAGTTGATGGTTGACTTATCCTCAAGCTGCATGGAAATTGTGCTTACGGTAGGGTGATGAAAATATGAGTTACATGTGCCAGCAATTTCTCATATGTTTCACATCACTTTGCTCTGTTATTTTATATGCTATTAATAAATCATATTTCAAAAAGATTGAGCCTGATTTCAGTTCAGTTCAAGGTTGGTGCAAATAAGGTGGCAAGAAAAACTCATGCAAAGTGGAGATCTCTTGACAATATGGCAAAAAATTGGTATATAAGTTAGAAAAATATAAAGGAAAACTGGAGCATGACTTCAGCTAGATTGTGGTGGCCTCCATGGTCCTTTTTGTTATCAAGCAGTTGATAACAAGGGTTATTTGAGAAAATCAAGATAGCAATAGATATGTAGTGCATGATTAATGCAGTGTTCCATGTACTGTACACATTCTTAAATGGTTGAAGACCCTTTTTTTTTTCCTTTGAGTAATTCTTGATTATTTTTGTCATAATGCAGGAAAACAGAAAGCAGAGAGCAGCAACAATTGGGGAAGCTGCATCCAAGCCTAGAAGCCAATGGAAGATGCTATGGAGAACATTTCAGTTTGCATTCCGAGTCTATAATTTTGCTGGTGGACAGGATGATCGGGCAGACAACTTGTCAAAAGAATTAGCTCATGAAATAGAGACATGTCCAGAGAGTTAGATCTATCTCAACGTATCGTTCTCCAAAAACGAACTCAATCATCATCCCTGAAGATTCAAAGAATTATTTGAATCATACGAGAAGCCTAGTATTGCTCTGTTATACAGGAGATTATTGGAAATATCTTATGGGGTGTTTGGTTATTGTATTAGATAATTTTATCAAATGTCAATTTTGATACTATTTACTAATTAAGAGCCGATGTATAGTTATGTGCAATCAATTTTGATGTTCATGTATTAATAAAGTATATTATTATATCAAATTTATTGTAGGTCTGAACTTATGTATACTATAAAATAAAATAGAGTTCATGTTTCCCGTCAAAACTAAAATTAAGACACGTGATAATAGGAGAATCTCTCTCTCTCTATCTCTTTTTATGAATAATTAGGATGATGTTGAATTAGGGCCTGTAAATATTTATATTTTAAATAAATCTCTCTCTCTCTCTCTCTCTCTCTCTCTCTCTCTCTCTCTCTCTCTCTCTCTCTCTCTCTCTCTCTGTGTGATGAATTAGGACCTCTGTCTAGCCCATTAGAAACGGGCCACCATAAACCAGAAATAGAATATTTATGCATTTCCTTATTTTATTTTTATATCTTTTGTAACTTGTAGGCATCTAAACAAAATGCTTTCTTATTTTAAAATCATGCAAATTTGTTTATATTCTGTCATTTTTAATAGGCCCTTTTTTCGAATTGATGTATTAATCTTTTTGAGTAATTATAAAAAGTTAACTTGACTTATATTGATTTAAAAAATTTATTTATTCAAATTTGATATTTTCCCATGCATTTCACTGGCATAGAGCCAGTATGAAAGATGATAGAGTTTGTCTTTGAGAGTCTAAAGACCTTCTCTTCTCTCTTTTTCAACTCTAAATATGAAACATGAAAAGAGTATTCATTTTTTTACAATTGCTAACCAGAGAGATTTTTTAAAGAGCATGCAAAGGTTACGAAGATTTTAAAGTAAATATGAAGATTGCAAGAATTAATATGAAATATTAAAAAATTATAAGAACTAAAAAATTAAAAAAAATCAAAAATGTTTTCTTCCTCCTCTCTCCTGGGGTCCTCTTCATAGACTTTCAATAATTCTCTGCGGAGCTTGTCCTTCACAACTCCAAGCAATGCCCAGTGGCTAGTGGAGTTTCTCCTTCAGAATGCAAAGATAATTCCCCATGGAGTGTCCCTTTCATAATCTCCAAATGATCCGGACAGATCTTGTGCACGGGACAAGAGATGTGAATGCCCCATCATTCACTTCTTTGGGTACTTCCCTGCTAAATTGCGAGTTCAAATGTACAGTTCAATGGCCACTTCCACTACATAGTATGATGAAACTTAATTGTAGGTTTGTTTATCTTTTTATTATTATTATTATAAAAATCTCACTGCATCACAATACTTGTAAAAATTATCCTTATTATTTGTTAGCATTTCTTAAGAATCCCTTATTTAACTTTGGTTCACTTTTAACCAAAGTTTTTTTTTAAAATAAAATATTATTATTCTCGCTCTTTCCATCTATCTCTTTATTTCTTTCTCTTTGTTTGGCAGAATGTGTCAATTAAAAGATTTTTGTTATGTAAGGATGTTTCTCATTCAAAAATTAAATTCGACAACTAAAGAAGGAATGTTGATTGCATCCTTAACAGAAGTTAACTGTAAAGACATTTTTTTACAAACACAGTGGATTATTTACCATATATGAAAATAAGATAAACAAATTTACAATCAAAATGTTAAGAAAAATATTTTTATAACAAAAAAAGCCCAAGGGTTGTTTTGTTTCTAGGGGAGTTTTCTATGGAGGTAATCTTCATCATACAGGGTTGAGGCCTTATTATTTCCTTCTTCTTAAAATAAACTTTTGAAAGAAAAAGGTGGGAAAAAAAAACCAAGCAAGCTTCTGAAAGATACCAAACCAAATCGTTTTTACCATATAATTAGCGGAGTTTAATAAGATTTGTCGCATCAACAGAGAAGGTAATCTTACGGCGGGAGTTCTGTGGACCTGGTTTTTTAACCAGCTTTCTGACCTCAGCCTCCCCCCGCGCCCTTCTGGTTGTCCGGTGGCAGCAGGCAGGACCATGACCATGAGCAGGCGGCGGCGGCGGGAGGAGGAGGAGGACGACCCTGAACCCGACGCCAGCAGCGGCGCCCCCGATCCAGGCCGCAAGAGGCGCCGCCGGAGGCGGCCGGCCCCGGCAGCCGTTGCAGCACTCGGTGCCACGGGCGACGCGGAGGTCGAAGATGTGGACGACGCTACGATGGGCCGAAGCGGCCGCGGCGGTTCCACTGCCGTGGTCGTGAGCGGCCTGCCATGCGGCTGCACGGTCCTCGAGCTCAAGTCCCGGATGCTGATGTACGGCGCCGTCTCTCGCATCCGGATCGACGCCGGCGAGGGCCTCGGCTACGTCACGTACCGTTCCCCCGACTCCGCGCGCGCCGCGGTGTCGGCCTCGGCCGACCCTGCTTTCGGCATCGCTATCGGCTCCACAAGGGTACTGACTTGTTCGCCCTCCGCCTGTATGTAGTAGCAGGCTTCTATTCTTGTTATCGCCTCTCATGCTTCTGCATTGCTGCTCCTGGTGTTCCTTCTTGTCGTCTCCATCAAATCATGGTGCTCTTTCAGTTCTCGGGTTAATTAATTGTTACTTTCATTGCAATATGTTGTTGATACCAACAGGGATCTCTACTCTCGTCCTTCCTAGGGTTTAGGGAATAGATGCAAAGGGAGATGGACAAATTGAAGTATGTTGTTTGCAAGTTAGTGTTTACTGTCTGCATCCCTTTCAATGTGAATGTGCGTTTCGGAATTGCTGAGATTTACGGCGGGTATGGGGTGGGGTAGTTGAAGACGAAAGCAAATTGGGTGAGAAATTAACTTGGATTGGAGACGTCGGGTGGAGGCGGGTCCTGTTTTGCCTTCGTTGTGATGGGATGCTGTGGAGGATCTACTATTCTTTTTTCAATAGGGAGCTGTGGTGATATAAATAGGACAGTTAACTCTGTGTCAGTTTGATGGGAGGAGTTTGAGGAAGGCATTATCTATTCTTTCTGTTGTATGGGTATAGAAGACGCGGGAGGCTTGATGATTTGGAAGACTTTTGGGAAGCTCACAAACTTTCAAGTGGCTTTCGGCACTACCGAAGATATGTGGAGGTATTTTCATAACATCGAACATCAGCTGGGAAAATGCTCAAGGAGTCAGATTCTTCTCGTCTTAGCACATGCCATCTGCTGGAGCACTTGGCAGGAGCGCAATGATGGCATTATTTTGGGAAGTAGGGCTTTCATACAGGACATTTGTCTTAGAATTTTGACTTTTTTCTTCCAATTGGTCTAGACATATTCTAAAGATTTCTTTTGTCCTCTAAGCTCTCTGTCACTTTTCCTTCTGGTGGGAGAGAACCTCTCCTCAGCCCACCTGGTTGTGCTGTATCTCTCTTCAGTAATAAAATTCGCAGTAGAACCCCTTCTTTTTTTTTTTTTGCAAAAAAAAAGGATCTGTGACTGACGTAGAGATCCTCTTTTTACATGGTGAGGGTTGTTGAATGGGCTGAATGTCTTTTTAATGTAAACGAGCGTGACTCTTCTTTTTCAACTTCTATGGGGGTAGGACTGTCAATGGGCTGGGCCGCCCAGCGGTCTTCCGCGCTGGGCCAGAGGCGGGCCGAGTTTCGGGCTAATATTTAAACCCAAGGGCCAAAGTCGGGCCTAAAAACGGGCTGACGGGCCAGCCCGCCAGCCCACACCAGAAGCCTTCCCAACATCCTCACGTTGACGCCCCGCAACTCCTTGATCGCGCTGGCGGCCCCGTCCAGCCACCCCGTGATCTTCCTCCGGTAGCAGAGCCACCCCCCCCCGGCAGTCGCCACCACGAAGTCCCAGTCGCCGTAGCCGCCCGGTAGGTGTTGAAGTGCCATCCTTCTGGAGCAGGTACGACTTCACCCCCTCCGACAGGATCCCCCTCGGGAATCCGTACTGTTCCAGCACCTCGTAGGCCGTGGGGGAGTCCGCCGGCGCGGCGGCGCCGGAGGAGGGAGGCCCCCAGCAACAGGAGGATCCACCGCATAGTCTCGCCAAGTAGAATCGGGAACGGGGGGAAGAGGGGAGGTGGGTTCTTCTTCTTGTTATTGTTCTAGTTCTTGCAGAATTACGTCCAAAGATGGGGTCTTTTTGGCGGTGGTGGGGTGTGCGGGTGTTTTGAGAGGCCAGAGAAGAAGGTGTTTTGTCGCTGTACAGGTCAGGTGGAGAATTCAACAACTGGGGATGTCCTTATCTCCCTTCTCCTCCTCCGATGGAGATGGTAGCATCGGTGTGGATACTCGGCATGTCCACGATTCCGGCGTTGGCACGGCTGTGGGAGCGATAGAAGGAGAAGGGGATGCGCCACGGGCCTCCATGGGTACCCGCGGGCCTTCTAGTGGGGATGCGGGCTGGGTTGGGCCGGGCCAGCCAGAAGCACGCCTCGGGCCAGGCTGGGCCCGGCCCATTGATAGCCCTATATGGGGGGGTTAGAGTGTGTCACACCGTGTTTGTGTGTTTTTGTATGGATGGATATTTCAGAGCTTACACTTTCTACACTTGTATAGTCCCTTCTTTTTCGTTTAATAAATTGTGTTATCATCCACTTCCTAAAAAATGGCTAGGGCATATGATGCATCAAATGTCAATTTACTGTTGTCAAATGTCAATTTTACTATGTCTAGTCAAATGATTTTCTGGTAACTCAGCTGTGTTCACATAGTTTCACTAAAAAAACCATGTGAAATCAGGGGGATACTTGAGTTAGACTTTTTATAAAAAAAAATTGCTTGACTAGATCATATTTGTTTCACAATTTTCAAAGTAGGAAATTGCTGCCATCTCTGCAGTGTGGTGTAATGTAAAAACTGCTGCTTGGAAAGTGGCTACCCCCCCCCCCCCTCCCTTGCACACATTTCTTCAGGTTGTGCCTGCGGCAGGGTCTTCTTGCGCGTGTCTGGTGCCTGCCTGTGTTTTCTGCTCACCTTTGATCATAAAATTCATGTGGTGTCATACATTAGGTATGATTGCTGGTGGATGACATACAATGACCTAATCTGGCTGTTGGTGCACTCTCTTTCAAAATTCAGAGTATCGATCTCCTGGATTAAGCTGGTTAGTGCATGAATCTTCTGACCTTGGGTTTAACTCTCTATCCATGCCCTGCTGGTGCAGATGTATAATGAGCTGCATTTTGTCCACAGTCCCTTTAAACTTTTATGGATAGTATGGCGTGAGTTCATCTCAAGAATGTGATTCGGAACTTATCAGTGTGTGTGTGTGTGTCTCGGGGGGGGGGGGGGGGGGGGGGGAAGGAAGCGGTCAGATAGGCACTCTTTATGACGAATTATCCACTACATTGTTCATTATCATTGAGACTTGTGTGCTTCCTTTGTGATAAGTATGTTGACACTAGTGCGCATCTCTTAGCTTCTATGTAGTGCTTTTGAACTTTACAATTCAGTTAAAAGTTAACTAAATTGTGGTTTAAGTTAAAGTGACATAGAGTGATGGTAGTGATAGCATCACACATGTCGTATGCATCAAGGGTATACATGCATGTGTATGTCTTGCAAGGGCAAATGTGCAGTTTATTTGCAAGCAGCCACATGTTGTACCACATTGTGCTATAAAAAATGGATACATGAATCATGATCAAGTGTTGATTGAAATAATGATGAGATATGATCCCATGCATCGCACCTAGACAATCTAATTTTTTGGTCATAAACAAATACAGAAGCCATTGAAATTGCCAGAAATACTAAGCCCAGTAAAGGCAAAAAAATAGAAGGGTAAATTAAACTCTGTCATAGAATGGGTGCCTCTATTTAATATTTGAACCTCTTGTAAAGATATGGAAAGTAGTCTATCTGTTACAGTATAGTGTAATCTGCACCAGCGATCTATGTGCAAAACCAAAAACCCTAAAATCTTAAAAGTTGCATATCATTTTCTCTTCCCTAACTTTAGGGAGTGGGATAGTAAAAGCACTAACAGTTTGGTCACAAGGTTTTGCATTTTCTATGGTTGCCCCATGGTGTAAACAGTAAATTAACAGATTGTTACTGCTTTTGTTTTAGCACTGTGTAATTGTTCAGAAATCTATCTATATTAACAACACAAAGGGATGTTCAGATGAGTGGGGAAAGTCTTCTTCTTCTTCTTCTTGGTTGCATGTGTGTGTGTTGGGAGGGTGCTACATTGTGCTGTTTTCTCTTAGTTGATTCCTTTCAATTCCTTGTATTGCTTCCTTTTAAATTGTTCCCTTTCAATTTCTTATAGTTGGGGCTGAAGCCATTCCACTGTTTTCACTTCTGATTCCAGCCATGACCATTTACTTTCCTCTAATGTTTTTTTCTTACAAAATAGCAGGTACATGTATCTCAGGTCAGTGATCTGGCGCCTCAGAGGCATACTGGAGCAGGTTTATTTGCTCCATCCAAGCTGCTAAGAGCAGAGACACCCCTAAGAAAACATGGTAGGGGCAACAAGAAGCTTAGCGAAGGTATGACATCCACCAATAGAAGCATTCCAGAGATGCCTTATGAAGGCAGGCAAATTGTTGCCTATGATGATCTTCTCTAAAGAGAAGAATTTCTGCTCAGCTCCCATTCTCAGTTTTCGTTGTTGTTGGATATGCTAAAGGATCACAAACAAAGTTATTGCACAACACAATCTTGTCTGATTATGCAGCCACTTGGATATAGCCTCGTCAAATGGATGTTATGAAGAATATTTATGATATTGTGGGAAATCTTGAGGAATGCCAGAGGGAATTGGCTGCTTCCAGCTCCCCACCATGTTCTGTTTATGGACCAGTTTTTGCTCATTTAAGTAGGTTTGGTCATTTCAGTTGTGTTGCTTGAGGGCGCCGCTCATATATAGCTTCCCAACTCTGTAATGTATTAGCTAGTTGTCTCTGTAATGTATCTATATGTTCACTGATTATCTCTGTTAGTTACACCTGGTCCTTAAAGTTCCCACATATGTTGCATTAATGCTTCTGTGATTCGAAGTTTGAATTAGATTTTAAGTCGTATGTACATTTAGTGGGGACAGATACTTACATGGTGGACAGCACGATGTTGATATTGTCAAATCTGAAGTCACACCCGCATGATATGGAGAGCAGCAATGCCATGGAAGTTATATTCAAACCATGCATCGTGGCATCAAAGGCTGGTTTTTGGAAACATGGTTTCCAATACAGCGAGAACTTTATCTGTCTTCATTTTCTCTAGCATTCTAATTTCTTTGGTTATCGCTACGTCATTCCATTTTCTTCAGATATCAGGCTAATGTGCAAGAGATGCTGTAGCTTGCCTCAATTTTGTCTCACCAACTCCAGAGCTAGGGTTATGCCGGCTGCTGTGCATAGGGGAAGCTCTTCAGAATCCTGCGACAAGGATGAACCAAAACTTCGCGATGGGACGTTTGTCAATGAGATGGCTTAAAATGGGGGCGTAAGTAACTATGCTGAGAAGGTTGATTGTTAATAGGAGCTCCCTAAGGGGAGATTACGCATTCTACTGTTTGACTCATGTTCTCTCTTATGGCGAACAGAAAATCTCGTTTATGCCCCTAACCCCTTAACCCGGTTAAGGATTAATTAATAGTTCGTTAGATGTACCTTGACATTCCAATACAGGTTTAAAGCCAAGTCCATTGGTTGATGACAGATCCCTGCACTGCTACACATTTGATCCCATTGCGGACTACTTCTGTGACACTACATGTATAGTGACACTAATGTTCGTAATGTAGTGTCACTATACGTGTAAAGTTTCTAGTAATAAATGCTTCGTCTTGTGTTTGCCTTTGTTAAAAGCATTACTCTTGGTCTTGGTTGCTCGGACTAGAATATAAAAACTACCATCTCTCCAACCTAGATTTTGTTACATGCTTACAAAGGACATTGCAGTAGGAAATAGATTTGTATTAACGATATTTTTTTATGCTGCTACATGCACAAAGCGCTTAGTTTGGCGCATGCTAACGGTCCAATTGTTTTCACGTAAAGTGAGCCACAGGAAAAACTTTTTTTTTGAAAAGTATATCATAGTCACTTATTTGATAATTCGTAAAACTTAAGTCAACGAAAAACTTAATTCGTTGATTCTTCCTTTTCCTGATTTTGACATCTACTGTATAGTGATGGAATGCCTTTTTCCAAAAGAATTGAAAATGTTTTTAAGTATCAAATGACGAATTTTATTTTCATTTTTCTTGTAACTATATTTCTTTATAAAATCATTTCCCTCTCGATTATATTTTACGTATAACCTAACGGACCCTAAGTCTCTTTCCTTTGCAGAACATCCCTAGAAAACCTTGATCTTCACGGCAGATTAGAAAATTTTGTTTTGTCATCCTCAAAATCAAGCCCATCCCAAGACCCTTTGTATTATAAACTTTTATGCTCCCGGGATCCCCGTATACCGAAGTTTAACCTCGTTTCCCGAGTAATTTATATAAACCATGCAATTGAAGCTCATTTTCACCAAGTTCTTAATATGTATCAGCTTTCTAGAAACCGTCAGTTGCGGTTTGTGCTCGAGGACTTTATGTGCAGGACCGGATAGTAGGTTCACAATGAGATTATCCGTTTTTGTATTCATTAAGAAACTGAGTTTTTATTTGTGCCCACATTCGCTAAACCATCAGTGACAAAAACACTATCTGATCGTCATCCATTAAGCTAACAGACGGTCAAATAATCAAGTTAATTAGACACCAGACCTACTACTCCAGCCTAACCCATGTGCCAACTGAACTCCAGCCTAAGTGCACGTTTACAAATTTCAATTGTTTCTAAATCATAACCCCCCCGCCCCCGCACACACGCAAAAAAAAAAGTTGCATCCACATGTACCTCTGTACACACGCCACAAACATAAATGACAAGTGAAAAGTTTTTAAAAGCAACGGACTATTAAAATTTCATGGTTTTTTTGGGTGACGACGTAGCAATGATGGATGCTAGAGCAAGAACTCCTTGCAGAAATCAGCAAACAAAAGAACATTTTGAGATGGCATCCGTTGAACGTTTGGCAGACTTGTAAGCTGAAACTAGAACATCATGCTAAAATCCAACATCAAAATTATTCATGTTGATGTTTGCTACTGATATTACCCCCGCCAGCCAAACTCAAGCCTTGAGAATTTAATCAATGATTACACCTTTTGAAGAATGGGATTAGAACACATTTCACTTATCCCTGAGGATCAAATGCTACCGGATTTATAGGAACCAACAACAAAAATTGGACGGAAAGGCCAAATCACTCTTTACAATTCTTTTACAAATGTAAGCATTACACCTCATTTCCAAGCTGAGACCCACAATTTGGCTAGCCTATGGTATTATTGCTGATAAATTGAACATTTTTCCTAGTGCCCATTTGCAGGACGGTACATATTATATCCATTCAACCCACAAGCCAAATTTGAATAATCTGGAAGATGATACCCATATCCGTTGGCCTCTGCACTCCCCATGCTGAGCACAGAATGATCCGCAATACCTAAGGGCCATTGGTTCGGAACCACACCACCAATTTGACCATTCACATAAGCTGAAAGGTCCATCTGCATTGAAGTGAGACCCCTTCGTCCGTCCAGAGGCCCACTGGAACCATATACTCCGAGAATTTGATCTTCATAGTAGTGGTCCAACTGATCAAAATTGCAACTGCCATTTGACATGACATCGGCAGCAGCAGTCAAAGCATCATCTGCAAATGTATATGATTGATTCAGGGTGTGATGGTAGTAGCCGTTCGCTGCAACCTCTCCAATGCTTTGCTCCTCATTGAGCAAGTCATTTATGATGTCAAGATGAGGGAATTCATCTTGAGTCACGCCTAATCCCTGTGTCTGATGAATATATAAACCCGAAGAAACCTCATCCAAATGGTGCGTACGGAGACGAGACCCACTGAAGTAAGGCCCTACAGTGTCACTTACAGGGTTGTGATTGTTTGCTACACTGCTGGTAGCCTCTACCTGCAAGGGTTCCTCTGACCACAGACATTGTGACTGCAATGCTTCTGGATTCACAGAACCAAAAGTGAGCCCCGGTCCAACAGAATTTTCTTCCATTATAGCAGATTTCTGAAGCGGAAGTGCAGATGATACAACAGAAGGCAAAGTCCCAGACGATGCAGAAGTTTGGCTCAAGGAACATGATGATTGGGGAGCAAAACTGTGTGTGTTTACTCCCATGGTAGTTTTACCAACCAGGATAGCATTTCGGTAAGACTGGAGAATGTTACTTTGTGTTGGGGGAGATGGATCAACACCCAGTCGTCCAGCTGCACTTACAGAGCGTGACAATAGAGGCACTGCTGGAGCCGTTGAAATGAGGGATGTTGCTGGCCTTAAGGCAGGAACAAGAGGGGCACTTGATGGTCTTGACTCAAAAGAGGCTTGGTGTGGCGTCTCGGCCGTAGATTTTGCTTCTCGTTTGGAGATCGAGGGTGACCTTGATACGGTAGGGACCAATTTCTCACTCAGGCACTTGCTGTTGGAGGACAACTCCCTGATAGTGACTGGATCAGCTGCATTATTGATGAACCTTTCCGATGCCTGCCTTGACTGTTGACATATAGATGGGCTTTCTGTGGGAGTGGAGGGAGAAGAGGATCGTTCAGCTGTCACCAACCTGAAGGGCCCATCCACATCAACTTTGTCATTGTCACTTGGTTTCTTCTGCAGGGACACTGCTTCTTCCTCCTAAAATACAATGGCTTAGTAACAATGACATTACAACAAATATAATAATGTGAAAACATGGTTAATAGAACTCTACATGTCATGAAGAATGCAGCTCCTTGATGACGTAGAGACCATTCAAAGAGACTGATAGGACAAGTAAAACAAGGCAAAGCAGGGAGAATTAAGGCCAACAAGAAGTTACAGATGTTTATAGTCTTCAAGATAATCAGGAGGATGTGGGAGAAATACTTTACAACCAGATGGAAAACTCTTATTTTACAATAAAATCCAAAACAAAAGCAAGTTGTACAGAGACCAGAGTTGTAAGAATCCATGCAAAAGAAAACCAGTTCAAAATTTTGCCAAATATCCTGAGCATAAGGCCATATAGTTATCAAATGAAGTTGGGGGATTTTAATTAATTCTTTCTTGGGTGGATGTGGACCTCAGTGAGCCTTAGATTAATGAGCTTTAACCAAGTTTGTTGCACCTGAAAATCAGTCCTGATAGAGTAGGGGAAACTCTATCAAAATAGATCTCATTTTGGACTTCTGTGAAAATGTTTGGAAGGTTAATAATGATTATAAATCTATAGCTGATCATACTTATTCACTTAATGCTAATGCTGAATAGTAATTACCTATTAATGGATAAATGTTATCCTAAACATCCTTCCAAACATGACATGTTGATGCAGCTTATGAATTAATCTTATTAGGACTTGTTTCATATTGAAGTTAAAGATTGCATTCAGCTGTCCTATCCAAGTTAACATGGTAGCCATGTCTTGCATTAATACTACTAGTAAAGTTGTTAATGACCACATGAAGCAATGTAAATAGGTTGATTTCATAAATGATTTACCCTTGATAATTAATGAATACTAACCATGAATTATGAATCATGATTACGAACTACGATTATGAACAACAGTTAACAAACTATAGATATAAATCCTATCAATAAACTACAATTATGAATTTTAAGAATTACAATTACAAACAAGATTCTCGTGATAATTTCTATATAAAAGAGTAACATCACCATATTAACGGGCACAGCCAATGCAATACATCCCTTGCAGATAAAGGGACATCGGTCTACTCATGATGTGTTCTACAATCAGGGCACATAGTATCCCTTTATTCTTATGGTGTTTAGAATCCAGATTCATAATGTACCGACTAGGTACTGAGAAGGAATTGCTCGAGTGCACTCGTGACGGAGACAGATTATGCAGGATGAGACTACATTCCCAAGTCGCCTATGACCCACCTCACCCAGTAAGAATAGCTAGAAACCCTCTGGGGCTGCCAGGTGGAAGCTGAGATATTTAACCAATGGACGATCTGCACGGCTATTCTATGATTGCTGATGGGTGATTATCCCCGATACTTAATGATATGGAGTCGGCCACTACAATGGGTAGACCTGGTTGGATATTAATATGTAGTATGAACTATGGCTCATTTCCAATGACTCTATGTTTCTTCTTGATCATTAGTATTATATAGGCATAACAATTACTAGAGAAAAACAGAAAATGAAGGGGGAAAAGAAACGAGAGGCTAGCTTGAAGATGTTTAATGAGATTGATTCTTCATGCTACACTTCGGTTGATATGGGGTGCAAGAAATGCGAAGGTTTTCCGCAATGAACACACAAAAGAGGAGGCCGTAGCTCGGTTCATCTGTGATAGATCTTCTGAGTGGGGGTGGCTGTTATGTTCTGTCGGCCCTTCTCAATCTTCCTTTTTGTTGTTCTTGGGAGGGTTTTGAGCACACCTTCTTGGTGCCTTTTATACATGGGATTTTGGGAGCTTCTCTTTCTTATACTTGTAAATCCCTTATTTTCTCTTAATACATTTTGTGGTACCATCCACTTTCCCCCAAAAAATTAAATATTTATGTTAATTTATTTCCAAATGTCTCAATTGATGTTCATTTAGCTATTTAAATCATGCATTACTTAACATCATCTTGTTTATTATGAAGTAAATATCATGATCATCTCAATGCTTTATTTGATTCTCATGTCAAGTTATGAATTATGCTAGAATGTATTTCATTCTAAACCTGATAAAATGCAACGGAAGAGATAGGGAGTAAATGATCCCTAGATTCCCTGCTGAATTCTCACATAACAATTGTGCTAAAATATTTTTATAAGTGAAAGTTCCCAACAACAGTAATTCAGTGATTCCAAGTCACCAACTACAAATAGTATCAGTGCTCAGTATAGTTCTAGTTTAGTTTAATGTATTAAGTCTTTGTACTTGGCTATGTAATAATGTACTTTTGTGTACTTCTCATCAATGTAATTAAGGACATGATGTGTACTTGGTGAAAATGATATTATCTTTTCTTATGTGTCTTCCATTATCATGATTACATATGCCTTATAATTTCTTTCGTGCCATCAACCCAAAATGATCCACGCTATGGAAGACCCTCAGTCTGGATAACAGATCCATTCTTGTGAATATTTCATATTATAAAAGGTAATGCTTGCTGCACTGCTTGCAGTGCAGCAATGGCTTGGATCGCCTGAGTGCTTGATCCCTTTTTAAAAAAAAATTAAACCTTTTCTCGATCACAGTGATCAGACAGTACCAAGGCCGAGCTGAGGTGGTCCCCCAGCTCAGCTCTCTTTTTTTTTAGCATGCTGTTGTGCTGCTGTCTGGTCAATGTGATCAGACGGCACTGCAGGGATGGTGCAATCCACGTGGATTGCAACCCCCCCCCAAGCAGTGCAACAAGCATTACTCTATTATAAATTTGCAAGAGTAGGATTTTACAATATTTTTTTTTTTTTAGAGTGACAAAAAAAAATGTCACAATTCATTGAGAAAAGAACGGAAGTTACAGATTAGGGGAGAGAAGGCCCCAGGCAGAGACTAAGTTTGGCACCCATACAACAAAGAAACACAGAAAGACAACTCCCCAAGCCCTATTACACAGGACATAAAACAAGGACACTGCTTTATTAAGGAAATAAAGCAGCGGCAAGAAACTGATTCAAATAACCAAGGACTTCTCAGCACCAATTCATGATTCTGGTCCACAATTAAAGAGACTGCCCTTCCCCAGTCTTCCACCAGTTGCAAAGTTCTTTCAATATATCAGAAGCAGTTTAAAATCATCTCTGAATTTTCTATTATTACTAGCAAGCCACACAGCCCACATGAAAGCAGGACAGAACAAATACCACACTTCCTTGAGAGCAGGATAAGGACAAATCCTCTCCACCAATTAAGCAGGTCCAGCACCGAAGAATGATCCTCCAATGCGACTCCCATTACTCTACATAGAATATTCCGCTGCACGTTAATAATACTGCAGGTAGAAAAGAGATGGACTTGATCTTCCTCGAATAGAGCACAGAAGGAACAATATGAATCTTTAAAATGAAACATCTTCCCAAGTCTTTGTCCAGTAGGCAATCTGTTCCATGCAATTTTCCAAAGAAACACTTTGATTTTATTAGGAAGGTGTTTGCACCACACCAAATCTCAATGATATCCTGTCCATTCCTCAAACACTTGCTTTGTTTGCGGAATAGGCCCGGAATAGGGTCTCTTATTCCACTTAAACCCTTTAACCCAGTTTGGCGGAGGGCATTGCTTAACTCAGGGTGGAATACCTTATACCCGGTTTAAGTGGAATAGGGGCAGAATTACACGTTCTTAATAAACTATGATTAACGTTAATTGTTATTCAAATTTCTTATCAATAAATGGAGCATAAAAATTTTATCTTAATAATTAAATATGATTAATGTTAATTAATATTAGTTAATCAAAATAATATTAAATAATATTTAGTAATTAGTATATTACTATTTAAATTAATAATAAACTATGATTAACGTTAATTGTTATTCAAATTTCTTATCAATAAATGGAGCATAATAAATTTATCTTAATAATTAACTATGATTAATGTTAATTAATATTAGTTAATCAAAACAATATTAAATAATATTTAGTAATCATACTAATATTTATTAGTATTAATATTTATGAATTAATATTTATTATTAATATGAATTAATGGTGATTAATAATATTTATTAACATTGTTAATAATAATTAACATTTATTACTTAACATTTTTAATATTTAATACTATTTAAATGGAGCATAATAAAATTTATTAATAATTAACTATGATTAATGTTCGCTAGTATTTATTAATCAAAATAATAATAGTTAATATTTATTAATCATAATAATCTATATTAATATTGTTTAGTATGTATTAATCACAATAATATTTATTAATATTATCAATATTAATTAACATTTATTAATATTAATTAATATTTATTAATATATATTAATCAATATAATATTTTATTAATATTATTAATAATAGTTAACATCTATTACTTAACATTTATTGATATTTAAATATTAAATAATATTTAGTAATTAGTATATTACTATTTAAATTAATAATAAACTATGATTAACGTTAATTGTTATTCAAATTTCTTATCAATAAATGGAGCATAATAAATTTATCTTAATAATTAACTATGATTAATGTTAATTAATATTAGTTAATCAAAACAATATTAAATAATATTTAGTAATCATACTAATATTTATTAATATTAATATTTATGAATTAATATTTATTATTAATATGAATTAATGGTGATTAATAATATTTATTAACATTGTTAATAATAATTAACATTTATTGCTTAACATTTTTAATATTTAATACTATTTAAATGGAGCATAATAAAATTTATATTAATAATTAACTATGATTAATGTTTGCTAGTATTTATTAATGAAAATAATAATAGTTAATATTTATTAATCATAATAATCTATATTAATATTGTTTAGTATGTATTAATCACAATAATATTTATTAATATTATCAATATTAATTAACATTTATTAATATTAATTAATATTTATGAATATATATTAATCAATATAATATTTTGAACTCTTTATTCCACTCTTTATTCTCTTCTTTATTCTACTTATTCCTACCAAATCACTTGGAATAGCGCAGTGCAATTCTACTTATTCTGGGTGGAATACCAACTACTTACCAAACTAAAATACCTCTTATTCTGGGTTAAGAAATCCCTTCCTCCTTATTCTGGTTTAAGCTATTCTGCAAACAAATTGATACAAAGGAGACAGAGAGGATATCAGCAGACTTTCGAATCTGCTTCCATAGGAAGGACAAATTATACCTTCTAGAGGGTTGCAAATCCCATCTACTGGAGTTCTGAAAATATGTCTCCCTAACCGCTGTAGTTCACAATGGGTTGGATGATTCCCCAAGCCTGAATAGCTAGTTTGCTAACAAGGCTTTATTGAAACTATTGATATTAGTTAACCACACACCCCCTTGATCTTTACCTTTGCATACATTCTCCCACCTAATCAAGTGCATAGCCCTTTTCTCCCTTTTCCCACCAGACCAGAGAAAGTGACTTCTAGCCTTTTCGATAATTCCTTCAACAGTTTTTGGGACTTTGAAAATAGACATATAATATGTGCCCAAAGAGGATAACACAGTCTTAGAAAGAATCAACCTTCCACCAGCTGAGAGGAACTTCCTTTTCCAACCTTCCAAAGAATATTCAAATTTCTTCACAACAGGGTCCCAGTCTTTAACTTTGATGGCTCCGTCAGTCAAGGGCAGCCCTAGGTATTTGATGGGGAATTTAGAGCAAGAACACTCCAAAGAATCAGCAATACCCCTCAGAATATCATCTGGCATATTGATACCAACCACTTCAGATTTGACATAGTTGATTGAGGCCTGTAACAAGTTCGATCAGAACAAGCAAATTGCTGATATTCTGCATAAATTCCTGTCTACCAGAGGTGAAGATGAGAATGCCATCCGCGAATTGTAAGCGAGACAGAAGAGGAGTATTCCTCCCAAAACTGAAGCCACCAACTAGCCCCATCTAAAATGCTTTCTCCCCATGGTTGGCAGTATCATCGGGGACCGGTACCAATACCTCCCGAATCGGCCAATACCGGTCTTTGTATTAAAAAATAATAAAATATTTTTAGTTATTTTTTATTAGCCGGTACCATTCAATATGGCCGATACCGATACCGATACGTATCGGTATCAGTACCCACAAGTACTGGTACCGGTACCGATACCAAGATTGCCATCCTTGTTTCTCCGATAGAGAACTAAAAATCTGCCCAACAAGGATGAAAAGAAATTTGGAGATAAAGGGTCGTCCTATCTTAAACCCCTTGTGCTACTAAAGTAGCCACAATGTTCCCCATTAATCAAAATGGAGAATCTGGCTGTAGAAATACACTACATGACCCCATCAATCCACTTTTGCTTGAATCCCATTAACTCCAAGGTCTTTCTAATGCATTGCCAACCAACTTTGTCAAATGCCTTTTCGAAGTCAAGCTTCAGTAGAACTCCTTTCTTATTCCTGGTTTTATGGAAGTGAATGGCTTCAAAGGCAGCCATATATTTGTCCAAAATGAACCTCCCCTCCATAAAAGCAGATTGATTCTTGCCGACCAGTTTTTCCATGACCCTTTTGAGTCTAGAAGCCATAATCTTAGTGATCATTTTATAGCGCCCATTCAGCAAACTTATAGGCCCGAATTCAGTCAACTTTTCTACTATAGAATCCAAACCATCTAGGCATGTGATTTGTTTGCATACTATGATCAGTTCAAGCAGTTGATGACAAAGAATTAGTTTCAAAATAATTTTATGCAATATCAGACAAGTGGCAAATACGATCTTTAATGAAAATACAATTTATAAGTTTTTTTTAACACGACAATGTTTGATCACAAAGAACTAGACTTCCTAAGAAGATTTATTGCTTCATCATATTGACAGAAGCATATCATTTCAATAAGCTTTTCCCAACTAAGAGCAGGCATGATAAAGATATCAAATCTCTACCTTAACAAGATGTCGCTCAAGTTGCTCAGTTTGATCATTCAGGGGGAGACCAACAACCTCGGATTCTGGTGCAGCAGTCCCTCTAGGGCCTCTACAACTTCCAGTGACATCACACAGACGACTAGCATCAGCCACAGTAGAATCAGCTTGCAACTTATCTGTGTCCTTATGAGCTGGATCATTCTGATCGCTAGTAATCTTATTGCGCTGATTCTTTCCTCTGCAAAATGTATTGCATTTTAGACACGGATATTTCTACCCAAAAAAAAAAATCTCAGATAAACACGCTCTAGTACTGCAGAGCAACATCATATACACGAGCTTATAAATACCTGTTATGTGAGCTAGTGTTCTTGCTATTGGATGATGCATTCCCCTTCGACAGTCCATTTGTCACACTTGAATGAACTGAGTCTGTTGAACAAGTCGATGAACTGTCATCCATAACAAATAGGGTCTTTTTATCAGCTTGTTCTTTTTGCAGCTCAGTGTTTCTATGCTCTACAACAGGATGAATTTCTGAAGCATCTGTGTCCCAACTAATAGGGCTAGTTTCTGTCCCTTCTAAATCAAGTTGAAGTGTCTCAGCAACATCATCTCCGACATCAGACATGTCAGAAACATCTGCCGACATCTTAGCTTTCTCAAGAACAGAATCAACAGATAAAGCTTGATTTTCAGGGAACTCCTCTAATACTCTTTCTCTAGGATTATTCTCCACTTGAACCTTCTGTGCTGTTATATCATGCTTCTCATCCCTGCCTCTATCTTTGCCCTTACGATTGTTCTTTTTCTGTTTTGCCTGGAAAAAATATATACATATATATATAAAGATAATACTTTAAAAGGCACATTTACATAGCATGCCATAAAAGGCACATTTACATAGCATGCCACTGTATGCGTCACATGTCTTAATGTCTTCCCTGATGCAATTGACCAGAATGGCAGGGCAGCAGCATAGTTTACATCTAAAGGAAATAAAGAAAGTAATGATCCAGCATGTTACCACAAGCATGATGATGATGAATGAACAATAAATAGAATAACTCAGCTCCAAAACTATTTGCCTCTTTAGATGTAAACCAATAGAAGATGACATCGAGAAAGAAACCCATTGATGGTGCATCAAAAAAGAAACTTGTAGATAGTACGTCAAAAAGGAGTACCATATAAACCAAAAAAATGAAGATACATACACAAATAATGGGGCATCATCTGCTACACCATTTTCTGTTTACTGTTTTATATTTTTATTTTTATTTCTGGTCAATCTGGGATCGTGCATGAGTTGGTCCAATTCAGACCGATCAGATAGGTCAATCCGATCCATTCTGGACAGATCCCGAGCCAATCCATGCCCATCCTTTTTGTTGTCCACAAAAAAAGAGTAATGCTTTAGCAAGCTGAGTCATCTTGTAATGTAAGATGCCATTGGTCCACATAGGCAGGTGGCACATGAGTTGGGCAACTTTTTTCATGGGTTGGCCAAACAAGCATTAAATGCGGGTACAGGGTTCTGGGCATGACAAATACATGTGGGCATGACGAAGTATTTGTCATGCCTGAAAAATATTTATCACCTTTACGTATTCGTGTACACATTTTTAGGTTTGACAAATATTTTGTAGGCATGACAAATACTTCATGTGCATGATAAATATTTTGATAAATATTTTTCAGACGCGACAAATATGTCATGCCTAGAAGTATGTCATCCCTACATATGTGTACAGATTTATAGGCGTGATAAATATTTTTCGTATATATAGCCACAAAAGAATATGAATTCGTATATATAGACACTCAAGATGAATTATTTGCATCCAATGTGATCATCATTCAACACAAGTAATTCATTAACTTTGTGTTGCCAACATACAAATTCATACTCTATTGAATCAAGAACAAATATAGAAGTGTGACACAAATATAAAAATTACAAGGATACAACAAGCTACTATAAACTATAAAAATATAATAAACACGCTTACAAAAATACAACAAACAAGCTAATCTTCTACACTCAACACCAAAGCTAGTGTAACACCTCGCTATGGCATAATGCCATGATGCTGATCGCATCCAATGGGCCCTTGTGCCGTGGCGAAGATGTTAGACCGTCTTTTTTGGAGTTAAGTGAATTGCCATATCGAGTGTTCCCCAAAAGCCGAATAAAGAGGAGAGTGAAAAAAGAGAGTTAAAGGGAGAAAGAAAGTGCTTAGAGAGAGAGAGAGATGGAGGGGAAGGGGGTGGGGAGTGAGGAGGGCCTGAGATGGAGGTGGCAATGGCCAAATGAGGCAATTTATATAGCCCCCAAGCCATTCCAAACCCCCGACTAGCTGTTGGAGGCCCTCTAGCACATGCTAGAGTTGAACTCCAACAGCTAGTTGGATCAGCCAATCCGATCCAATCCCAGCTGATTCGGCACATCATGGGTCAATCAGATATGGATGACCCGGGCTTCTGTCTTTACAGCTGACAACAACACAAAAAAGAGGAGAAAAGGAAGAGGAATAGGAGGAGGAGAAAAGGAAGAGGAATAGGAGGAGACCTCACTGGCTGTAACAAACACTGCCAGCTGTCCATATCACCACCAGTGTCACCCAATGTTCATATTTATCTGCCGCTGCCGCTTCGTTTACTGCTGCTTGCATTTCCTTCTTTTGTCCACGGACTCGGCAGCTTCCTCCACTGCTCTCGACATCATCTACAGCCCTCACCAGCTGGCAGCTCTTACGAGTGTCTATATTCCTTCCTTTCTTTCCTCCTCCAATCTCCCAATTTTCCCTTCCATTCTTAATTTTTCTCACCTTACCTTCACCTGGATTGGATTGTCATCCTAGCAATTCAGTTCTGCGTGTGAACCGAAAATATGATATCTCAGTCAGGTTCCAGTCGAATTTCCATGTTTTCCTTCTAGTGCTCTTTTGATTCTGGACAGTGCACAATGCTCCAACTTTTCCCTTCTAGGTGATTCTTCATGTTTGGCAATAATAATTCAAACCAATAAGCATTCAGAAACAGGAAAAATCCAACCCAAACATTTGGGATAAGCCATCGGTCTACATCATTTGTGACATACTGGGATTGTTGGATCTGGGTACTGTATGTGTAGTACCTAGTCATGAGCCGGGCATAAGAAGAGGACTACCCACAAAGTAAGTAGGAGTGAAGCCACCACAGTGTGGATCTACCACCATGCGAGCAAGAATAGGAATGAACCAGATTAGTCCCATATTCGGAAAACAGAAAAATTGTTGAGCCTTTATTTAAGATTTGGATCCATAGCTTTTGAGATGCCTTTGGGGGACAAAACTATACGTGCTCGGTCCAAAGTAAACAATACCTTACAAAGGTTGAAGTGAATCATTACAAAATGGTATCAAAGCAGGACCCACGCAGTACAATTTGGGCTGGTTTGAAGACTAACCACGCAAAAATTGGTGGACATGTATGACTCAGCCACGAGCTGGACAAGAGAAGGCTACCTATAAGAAAGGGCTACCCGTAAAGTAAGTCAAAGTGGAGTCACCACGGTGTGGAACTACTATTGTGTTTCGGGGCTGAGGAAAAAATAAATAGGATTAGCCTCACATCGAAAACGGAAGTTGTTGGGACATATATGTGGGATTTGGACATATAACTTGCCGGGCACCTTTTGAGGATAAAATCATGCGGACTGGGCCCAAAGCGAACAATACCTTACAAAAGTTGGATTGAGTCGTTGCATAAGCGATCCTAGATTGTTTATACCGAAATCGGTCCAATTTTAGTTTCGTAACTCCATTCTAGTTCTACTTGAAATAAGTCATTCTAATTAAGTAAAATGAATAAATAAATAAAATGTAAGAAAAGAGGCATCGTTAGGGCCTATTCTTGCTAGAATAAGCAATTCGAGCATTTTGCTCGCGTTACTCGTTCCTCTTATTTCAAATAAGCCATTCCCATGGGTTAAGGAATCTGCATAATCAAAGCAGCAGAGAAAGAATAAGATGGAATAAGCCATCAAACTCCCCCTTATTCTGCAAGCAACCTAAGTTTATAGAATTTAAAATAATAAAAAAAGATACATTGTGTGTGTTGTTACATCAAGAATTAGGATGTGTCCTTAGGTTACTATTTTTCAAAGATTGAAAAAAGATAATTTTGATAAATATAATCATCATCCCCTTTTTGCCTTTATGCCTCAAGGAGGAGGAACTTCAGAAGCCAGTAAACCCTGACATGGAGACAAGAAGGGGCTGGCTGGGGTCCATGCTTCAAAAGGGAGATGAGGGATGCTGATATTCAGGATCTAGGTAGCCTTTGGTCTCTCCTACAGGGTCATCATATTGTTGCTTCAGCTAGAGACTCTTGGCACTGGGATTGGGAGCAGTCTGGATCCCTCTCCATGAAGTCGTCATGTAGGATGATTGCCGATGGGGGATAATGCTTCCCTTCTTACATGCATGTTTGGTCGCCTAAGAGACCATTGAAGGTCAAAGTTCTATTATAGAAGATCTCTCACGGCAGATTGCCCACCTGTACACCTGTAATAGGCTTGACCGACTTGTAGAGGGACCTCCAACCGTCTGCTGCCTATGTGGAGTGGAGGAGGAAAGTTTGGACAATGGTGCTGTTCGCTTGTGACTATGCTCAGCAGGTTGAAGACATTTCTGGCACAAGTTGCATCTGCAAACAGGAGGCTTGGATGATATGGATTCAGTTTCCTCCTTACTACTGTCTTGGGCCTCAGGACCAATACCGAGGGTTAATGTGAAAATCTAGTGGCTGATCTTGTATGCTACTTTTTGGGTTATATGGAACGAGCATAATAGAAGGATCTTTTGCAAGGAAGCCTCTTACCAGAGAAAATTTGCTCTTTTGTGAGTCAAGCTGTGAGGGAGTGGGCTTTAGCCTTTTGTAAAGAGGATGTGAATATTTCATCCTTTTTTGTTCTTTTGGGAAATTAAGGTTTGCACCACTTTGGTGCAAGGTGTGCTGGATCGGCACAGATTGGATCGGATCCGATGGATCGGCCGATCTGATCCCGTGCCCTGACCCATAGCTGGGCCGGACCGGCCGATCCAGCCGCCAAAGGCTAGCAAATGGCTAGTTTGAAACTAGCCGTTGGGAACGTTCCAACGGCTAGCCATGGGCTTGGGGAGCTTATATATACCCCCAAAGCCCATCTCCCATCCCCACCACAACTCTCTCTCTCTCTCTCTCTCTCTCTCTCTCTCTCTAAGTTCAAACTATCTCTCTCCCTCTCTATTCTTATAATTATAAATTCTCCCTCTCCATTTCTATTTCTAAGTTCTAAATCTCTCTCTAAAATTCTCTTCTTTCTATTCTCATTTTTTAAATTCTATTTTTAAAAAGTTTCTAACTTTTTATGATTTTATCACTCTCATTATCTCTCTCTCTTTCTCTCCATAAGTTTTCCTCTACAGTTTAAACTTTAAACTCTCTTCCCTATTTCTAAGCTCTCTAAGTTGGCGTTGTGAAATGTGAAGTGACACTCTACTCTACAATGAGCGGATAGATTTTTCAAAGTGCTTTATTTAGTAAGTTGTCTTTCTATAACACACTCTCTATCTCTAACATTTTTATCTCTCTAAATTTTTTTCTTTCTTACTCTTCTTTTTCTTCTCTTTGATAAATTAGTATTAATAGTCCTCAAGAGTAAATAAAATGAATATGTTGACTATGTTGCAATCTAGAATAAAATTAAGAAATGTGCATCAGTCTTTTAATTTTTTAAAGATGATTATCTGGATCTAGATATAAACGACAATAAAGGTCATTCAATTATATCCACTTATTGAAGCTCATACCCCCTTTAACGCTAACGTCATGTTCTCATAGCATAAGAATGTACCGTGTGACGCTAATCGCATTTGGTCAATGTATAATCTTGTACTACGAGAGCGTGACGTTAGCACCAAAGGGAGTATAGACTTCTTTCATTGACCAAAAAAATTCAATAAATATATATGATTGAATGACCTCTATTGGCACTTGTATCCAGATCAAGATAATCATCAGCAAAAAAATTAAAGGAGTGGCATACATTTCTTAATTTTATTATAAATTACAATATGGTGAACTTTTTTATTTTATTTACTGTTGAGAACCGCTAATACTAATGTATTAGAAGCAAAAAGAAGAGCAAGAGAGATAAAATTTAAAGATTAAAGATAGAGAGAGTGTGTTATAGAGACCACTTACTAAGAAGATAGATAGAGTTGACTTAGACAAGAAGTTAGAAGTCAAGGTAAAATCTGAAATTTTGATTTTTCTATATTTTTAAATTTTTAGCCATTTTATTTAATTTTTTCTGATTGCTTAAAAGTTAAATAAGGGAGATGTGGGGGATCGGACCGGATCAGTCCAGGATCATATCAGATCAGCTGATCCGATCGGTCAGGATCGGGCCGATCCTTGCCCGATCCCCGATCCTTCCTTGCTTTGGTGCCTTCTTTTTTTTTTGGAAGGTGACCAAGTAGGCTACGAATTCATTGAAAACAAAGGCAAACAGTATAACAAAAAGTGATTATAAAGCTCTCATCTCATACAAAACCCCTTACATTCATGAAAAGACCCCCACTCTAAAAATACTCCCCAAAGATATCTTATCAAGGCGATAAGATATCATTATAGAAAAGATAACAAAATTACAAAATCAGTGATTTGTCTTAAGCCACTACTACGAACTAGACATAAGATGAGAGGATCTCAGATCCACTTCTATCCTTGCAGCTCTCCCCATTCAGAGACCCATTTAATAACTCTTCTCATAACAATATAGATGCTATTATACTCATCTATGAACCTTCTGGAATTCCTTTCAGTCCAAACTCCCCACAAAAATGTTGGAAGAATAATTGACCACAGCTTCCTCTTAGATAAGATAGGATATAGACTACCCCACCCTTCCAACATATGGACCACTGAAGAGGGTTCCTCCCAAGTGATACTTAAGGACCTGCAGCAAGACAACCACCAAACAATAATAATTCCGCAATGGCAGAACAGATGCTCAGCGTCTTCATCAAATCTTCCACAGAATATACAGGTAGGCTTCTGCACAAGAAAGAGCACTTTGAGTCTGTCCACAGTTGGTAGCCTCCCCAAAGCCATCTTCCAAAGAAATAGGTTGATCTTACAGGGTAATAGATTAGACCATACAGTAGGCTCCCAAGGCACTCTGGTACCACTATCATCAATCACTCTTAACATAGCACTTACAGAAAAAACACCTTTAGAATTCCAAACCCATAGCCTTTTATCACCACAGTTAATCTGCAACCCAATTTTCTGTATAATGTTCAAGACTGCCACCAATTGTTGAAATTCCTGAATTGTAAGGTCTCTTCTAAATGTCAAGTTCCAAGGATTAGACTGGCCATGTGAGTACATCTGAGCCACAAATTTCCCTTTATCTTCTGAAAGTTGATACAATTGAAGGAACTCCACTGCCAAAGGCTGGCAAGAAACCCACTTGTCTTCCCAAAATTTGACTGAACATCCGTTACCCAGTTGATAAAAAATTGGTGGACTGATTAGGTCAACCATCTTATTTATATTCCTCCAAATACGGGACATATTGGATGAAGAAGTAGGATGCAAATCCCATCTAGATGCACCATGATAATATTTCCCCCTAAGAATTTTGATCTACAAAGAATCTTCCTCCTTTCCCATTCTCCAAATCCACTTGGATAGTAAAGCCTGATTAAGAGCACCTACTTTTATCAGGCCAACACTTCACTGATCCTTTCTTACAAACCCTATCCCATGCTACCAAGTGCAAAGCTCTTGTAACCCTCTTTCCAGTTTCCACCTTCCCAAAAAAATAGGCTTCTCTTAGATTCAATTATTCTTTCCACCTTTTTTGGAATCTTGAATATTGAAAGATAATAAGTTGCCAACGATGAAAGGACTGATTTGGATAACACCCATCCACATCCAGCTGATAAGAATCTAGCTTTCCATCCCTCCAACCTCTGCTCAAACCTTCTAATAAGCTCATCCCAATGCCTGACTTTACATTGAACATCAGAAAGTGGAAGTCCCAGATAAGTTATTGGAAAAGAGAATACCTTGCATGTGAATGTCTCAGCTATTTCCTGAACTCTCTCCTGTCCCAGATTAATTCCTACCACCTCAAACTTCCGAAAATTGATGGCCAAGCCTATTATGGCTTCTGTTAAGGTCAGTAACATTTTCATATTGCTAAGCATTGCATCATTCTCAGAAGAGAACAGCAGCGTATCATTTGCAAACTGCAGGTGTGACAACAAAAAAACATCTCTTCCAACAGAAAATTCATCCACCAACCCCTGTGATGTAGCTCTATCCCATAGTGTACTCATAACCTGTCCCACTAGAATTCAGTGGTGACATAGGAGCTCCTTGCCTCAGCCCCCTCGAGCTTTTAAAATATCCACAGGGATCACCATTCAGCAAAATAGAAGGTTCTTCTCTTTGGGTTTTTGCCTCCTCTATGTACACCCACAAATTTTACACTTTATATACCATGTGGTACCATCCACGTTTCCAAAAAAACACATGGAGGCCCAACAAGTCCAAATATGCATGCATGTCAACCTGAAGTACTACTCATTCAGGATGTGATATGCACTTTTTTACCATATGTTAGAAGCATACAAGATTTGGAAAATGAGATAAATGAGATACTGAGCCATGTACAGCATTGTATTTTCCTTTTTCCTCCTAAGAAGAGAGATAGTAAAATGAAAAAAACAAGCTAATTTAATTTTACAAATAGAAGGGCAGCCCACTGCCAGGAGGCTCCCACTGTTTCAAGGGCTGGCGAGGGTTAAGTCCAAATATTCCACAGCCAGAAAAAGTCCAGAGTCCGCACTTTCTGAAGTACATTAACAGTTATGGGAGGGTATCAGCAGTGGAAAAGAAAGCCACCATATATCTACAGAGGAGATGACTCATCATCAAACATCACTTCTACTTCGTAGTCATTAAATACTTCCATAAGAATGAACCTGAGTTCATCCTTTAATATTTTGGGTTTCACATGTTTTGACTACTCCAAACAGTTGCAAACCTGACATCAATTATCTCAATCACTTGACTAGAGATTATTCCAGTTGGCAGGAAAATCATGGGAAAAACATACTTATACATATGTCCATAATGATAAATTAAATATCAAAAAAAGGCAATTACAAGGAAAGACTTTTTCTGGAATATCCTACCTGCTTTTTCTTGGTTCGTTTCTCCTTTTCAGCGGCACTGCGCTTAGACTTCAACTCATTTTCAGCTTGTCCTGCCGCCTCCTCTTCACGAATAAGTTCTTCCTGCCTCCTCAGGGCAACTGCTTCTTGGTAAGCAACCTCGATCCTGCTGCTGGAACATAAAAATAACTTAAAGACCTAGCAGCAGTCCAGATAGCACGTTTAAAGAGACCCGTTCTACCAAAAGATTAAAATAATAAAAGGCCAAATTCATTGTGTAGTATGTATACATAATCCATATGTTAGTCATATGTGGATAAATATGTTAATACCGAATATTTGCTTACTATAAGCATAAACAAATGTATGCAAACTTTGGATCTTATGGTCGCATATTAAAAAAGCATATGAATAAATGCATACACTCAACATCTGAGACAATAAGAAGTGTGTTTATAAATGCTTCAGGTTCACCCACACGGGTGTGGTGTATCAAACTTTTAACTCCATCCCACTTTGTAAGAAAGTATACAGCAAGAGGGTTTCCTTGACAACTAGCTTTGCGCTGCCAAAACCAGAAATCTTCAGGCTCAAGGTGAAAGCACACCATCTCAATGATCACAACCTCTTAGTCTCCTGAATTTCATGTCCCATCGTACAACATGCATGTCATGTCACTAGAATTTCGATTAAAATGACCAATTGTTAAGATTTCTTAAAGAATTTTGGTCATGATGCCTTTTTTAGTCTTTTATCATTTGACAGATATCCTTTAACGAAGCCAGAGGCTCCCAGCCCGGAAGATCGCTTCGCTTCTGGCGATTTATTTAGCTCATGACAAGTATCTTCAGGGAGGATGAGGGAGGAGGATGAGGGAGGAGGTGATGGTAGAGGCCAAGCAACTACCTCTTGATCTCTCCAAGATCTCCTCCGACATGCAATGAGGGCACTTGGATCTGACAGCAGTCCTTGTGTTTGGTCATAAAAAAATTGGCTTGACATCAATTTTGTTGTTATCTATCAGCGTTTAGCTTGATTAGTATTAAACAAAGAAGAAAAAGAACGATGAATAAGAGAAGGGTAGGGGTGCAAACAAAGTGGTACACTTGAGGAGTAGCTCAAGTTCGGCTTGGCCGATAACCTGATAAACTCGAGTCATTTATTAAGCTAAATGAGCCAAGTTCAAACAAATTCTCCGGTTTGATTTGTAAACGAGAAGAGTTCAAGCAAAGGCCTACCTGACTCGTTTAAGCTCATTTAATATTTATATCATTAAAATTATAAATATTATTTTTGAATGTGTCACTATTTTTTAAAAAAATAACCCTTTAACAGGGCCATTTCAAATCTTTAAGTCCCGATGAGAGGGAGTGGAGACCTACCTGCTTCGCAGAATCCCATTTAGTTCCACATCAGAGCTGCATGGTGGCAACATTTTTAAAAGTCCTCTCTCCACATGTTGAGTTACCATTTTGTGGGCTTGAGACATCCAACCAATGGCTCAAGTCTCTAGGGTTGAACCATATCTTTTTTTCCACTGAAAAGGTTGTGGACTGTACCACCAATTGTATTGAAGGACAAACAGAGATAGTACAGTCAAAAAAGGAGAGGAGAGGTTCTTCCCCGTCTATATAAAACAAAGAACAACACTGACTAGGAAGAGCAAATGTATAAAGAGAATTAGAAAGTCTTCAACTCCCTTCTCCAGCTGTCAGTAGAGAACTTGAATATAAATCTGCTCCAATGAAACAAAAAGAATAAATCCCTGACACAGGTATTCTCAATGTAGCATTTGCTGCCCTCAAAAACTGCATCATTCCACTCCCTCCACAAGCTCCAGCAGATAACATGAGGAACAATCATTCACCTTCCCAAAAAAACATGAGGAACAATCATAAGAATCTTCCTTCTTACACACTGACCTTTAAATCCTGTGTGTATGGAAAGAACGTCACATTTCTTGCACAGTTCAGAACCTGAAGTCCACTTTGAACAGCTTTCAAAAGCCGTCCACACCTCTCTACTGAAAGTACACATAATGAAAAGGTGATCTATATCTTCATCCGTAGTCCCACACCAAAAAGCATACAGTGTCTTACCCACTATGCCATCTCTTTCTATACACCTTAGTGATCAATCTACACTCAACATGCACGCACATAAATGCTCTGACCTTAAGAGGATATCTGAATTCCACACCTCATCAAGTTTCTGACTAACAGAATGGTTCCCTTCAATACTAAAGTACAGGGGCTTGACTGAAAAGATACAATTTTATTCCAGACCACAAAGATTATGGTTTCCAGCCTCCCTTACTGCACGCATATTCCAGAAGGTTATGGAGTTCTCTCCGACCCATAGGTTTGAAATAATTTCCAATCCCTTCTTGGATTGTATACGCAACTTATAGAACCTTCCTGCCCTATTTTGCATATGTGTACCTACCGCACATGCTTTCTCCACCAATTCTTCATCACTCCAATTGGATTAAAAATTTGAGAATCTTTGGCTGTCATTCTGTTGCCCCTTTTAAACTCTGCTTGAGCAATTGTCAGCCATCTCTCAGATAGAAGTGGAAGAAGCTTATGAGAAGCTGCCTGCTTTATTTGCAATCTCACAAGGAGGTATCTGGCAGAATAGACAAAGGTATAGGGCATCCATTAGACTGACCTGTAACCTGGGGAATGGAGACATCTCCAGCCCCAATTCTTGCTGGAAATGTACCCCCAAATCTTGCTGGTTGCTGGAGGCATTGCATCCTTTCAATGGGATCTTCAGAATCTCCTCCTTGAGGATAGAAACCCTCCACTACCCATGCCAGGTTCCTTCCTAGTTCCTCTGCTCTTTCCTAGTTTTCTCCGATGGACTACCGGTTGTTGGGATCATCATTTGCATCCCATGATGACGTGTTTGCTAATAAACACAGATGGAGAGTCACCATCTTCTTCTGGAGGTTTCTTTCCTAAGCCATGCAATGATCTTGGAGGCCAGCTGTGAGATTGCATCCCTCCATGCAAGGTCCACCAAAATGACATATCCCTCATTGGGAGCATTTCCGTCACATAAAAAGAGGGAGTCTAATCAAGAATGGACTTGGCATGGACTACTCACCCTTGCTAGACGGCTACAATACGAGTAAGTTGCCCTACGTCAGCCCCTGCAACTCAGCCGATTTTGAAGATGTCGACTGAGTCGACCCAGTCATCTACAACCTCTGACAGAATCCTTTGCTATTCTGGACATCCCTGTATGTCCTATAGGCCTCGACCCCTTCTCTGAAAGTCCAGTCCAACTTGCTCAACGGTGATGGACAGGATTCTACAAAAACTTCTATTCAGTAGCTATTATTTCTCCACCTTAGCTTCATTATTAATTTTGGAATCTCTACCTACAAGACATAATGTACTATCAACATTTTGGAATACTGTAGGAATTGAACATGAAAAAAACAGCCTGTCTGTTTTTTGCTGAAATTCCCCAAAAAGGATAAAGACTCCATTGTAAATGAAAAGCTTTCTAAGAAGTCCTAACATGTTCAACCAGTTGCATGCAGCCATGTAGATTTGTGTGAGAGATCTCCTCTGGGAGGATGGATACTGTGTCTGCCAAAAATCTACCAAGCACATCTCACCACTTACAGATCTTCTCTCCCAAGCCAGCTAGGAAGGCTTGCTTAACAACAACTCATCTAAGTCATTTAACTCCTCAAAGGTGAGACCAGGAGCAGTCTGGTTTAATGTCAGTTCGTGCTTAATTGAACAAGAGATATTTCCCAACGGAAAATTGAACCAAAGAAGAGAAGACACAGGTACATCCAAGAATACCTGAAAATATGGTTCAGGGCAAATATCTCCACAGTTCTACGTCCAAGCTCTGTAAGACGCCTTTCGTCACGCTCAATAGAATCTTTACTGAATTCTTCTCCGCAATTGCCTTCCTGAAAGCAGAACATAATGATTGCATAACATAGTTATACTGTGACATGATGACAATGAAAGTGCACTAAATAGGAAGGTACTTGGGGACGGAACTTTAGCTTGACACTTCCACAGGACTTTATGTAAATAAAGGAAAAGAATGACCTTCAACACCATATCACACCACTGGATTTGAATTATAATAGGCAACAGATTTAGACTTACTAGACTTTGTTTTAATCGCACCCAGAAAGAGGTTTTATTGAATAAACATTGTCATGTGCATCTCGCAAAGCCTAGTATTTTTCAAGGTCATAAAGACCTCCATTTCAGGGTTTTGCTACGACTGATGCTTTGTTGACATTCCTGGGAATATGGCATGCCTACCCCATTCAGTGACCGAGGCACACACCCCCCCCCCCAAAAAAAAAAAAATATATATATATATATATATATATATCATGTTTCCTAGAATACAAATACAACCCCAAAAGAGAAATTCAAGCTGATATGTTTTATAAAATAGTCAGTTTAACTGCATGGGACCCATAGGAAGCACGATTATACAAAAAGTAGAAACTAAGACCATTACTTTCTCATCATTAGTAGGTCACAGGTACATTGTTTAGAATATTCAATTAGTGAAGTGCAAGTGAATCCCCAACCCCTGCAATTTTTAAATGCCTTCAAAAAGGGAATTCAGGTAAAACTAGGCAAGACCAAATCAATATGTTATGCAAAGCAGAAGTAACAGGTTTCCGATTCAGAACCATTCAATTCATTCATCATTGGAGTAGATTTTTGCTTAACATTTGTGTCAACTGCTTGAGAGGGAATTTAATCTTTACCCTCTCTCAATTTAAGTTTATTTTATTTTTTAGGAGAGGTACCTCAGCGATCCTAATCTGATTGTACCACCTCTTTTTATGATTTAATAAAATTGGTGGTACAATCCACTATTTCTTCCAAAACAAACAGGTTTCCGATTTTATTGGTTATAGAAGGTTAAGTCAAGCAGAAATCTTTCAGAACATAGGAGTTCCCAAAGCAAACATGAAAGTATAAACCAAAGTTCACCTAATACCTTCATACGATTTTGATTTTGTGAACCCTTCTCATCCTTAGGAGGCAATGGCTCCAAAGCAGCTCTCTGGAGAAGCAGTAGCACATCATCTGTCAAAACAAATATATCCTTTTCAACCCGGACAAAAGGTGCTGGCATTTCCTCCATTTCTAGTAACTTAGCTCTCCCTTTTTTGCTTCTGCTCTGGAACTCAAGGACCTTCAGACCACTGTACAGATAATCCATCACCAAAGTAGACGTGACCTCGTTCTCTATAAAGAAGTGCTTAACAACTACTTTCAATATGGTTTCTGACTTGTCTCTTGACATCCGTCTCCTAGCATTTTGGTCAACTCCTAGCCAAAACGCATGAAAACTAAAAGAAAGAGAATAGGAGCAACGAGTAAAACCTCAAAAAGTGATGAAGATAACACAACTACAATAAGAAACTCATGCTGTTGTCCATAAACAAAGGCAACAGAGATTGAGAAACTTATTAGCTTGTAGCATACTACCTTGACCACCTGACTTTATCTTCTAACATTTTGCTAAATTTTCCTCTCTTCTCTTCAACAAAACGTCTGCACAACTGTTCTACATTTGACAGATATACCCGAACAAGCTCTCTCCTGTACTGCCAATCAAGACAACGAAATGGGCGATGTGTTTTCTCCCTGCATATAGAACAGTATGAACAATAGTATATTATATATATAACTGACAAATAACAATGAAAAGGTCAATAACTTGTTTTCCTCATTATAACAGCACTAACCATTCACCCTTATTCCAACGACAGACCTAATTCAACCAAGAGAGTAATTTAAGCAAGTTAATCCAGGCCGGCAAGAATAACCACAAAACCTGTAGAGTATCTTCTGAGCAATAAATTCAAATTCAATAAACAGAGACAAACATAGGAAAATTTCGTCATATGAACATGACAACATTCAATTTTCATAAAGATGTCACAACATCCTTAAAGAAAAGCATAAAAGGGAAGATATGGAAACATCATTAACTTCAGTCTCTCATTCAAAAATGGCATTAATTGCACCCTCTTGATAGAGGAAGACCCTAGAGTACCTAGACCATAAAATGCAAGCAGGGATAGCCTGTGCCTCCTATTCATTCTGGAGATCAGAATTTTAGACATCAGGGAATCTCCAGGGCATTGCCTTGCCTTCCACTTCCTAGAATGTAATGGAGAAATCTCTAGGAGCATCATTTCACCTCTCTACAACACTGCAACATCCTCCCAGTTCACAGGTGGCCTCTCACCTTTCTCTATTTTCCTTAATTTCATGCTTAGAACACATGACACACAGCTTACCATAAGTTTGCATTGGATCTAGCTTCCCTAGATCTTGAAGGGCTTTCCCTCCTAAAAAGGGGAAGCCCTACAAGAAACCTTTCCAAACAGCACCTAGGAATCCCTACCTTCACGTAGAGACCACCTCTTTAGGAGGCCACAGAGCATGGAGCAAACTGGATTGTTTCTTCCTTCTATGGGCTCCATATCATTCATCCCTTCAATGTGCCACATGGGGGCATGAGCCTTGGCACAGAGATATAAATGGCCGCTCATTCGCAAATCTGTGGACAGATTTGCACACCCATTTTATGATGTTGACAATTTCAGGAGTGTTGTGTATCTAGAATGAGATTCAAAATCTGTCCACATTGTGCCCGGATATGTCAACAGATATGGTGCACTGAAAGTATACAAGAAATAGAAACTCGAAGTAAAAGTAGAGAGACTTCACTGTCAACTTATTTGTTGTGCATATCCCATGTACTTTTTTGCAGATTTACAATATTTTACATGCTTTCATTTTGCTCTATTTAACCATTAGTAGATACCTCGTTATCTCATAATATACCTATATACTGTCAGTCATGTGCAACCCGTACAACTATTGTGGCAGTACTTGCATCTATTCTAGTACTCATAAACCTGAAGAGGGAAGGGGTTCGTGCCCCCAATAAATTTATGGAACTTCCTAAAGCCTTTCAAATTCTGTGGCACTAAAATTTTGTAGGTGGTCACTCAGCCCCCTCTAAAATTTTGGAGGATCCCATGAAACCACTTTAAATGGCCCTCCCTACTTTTTAGTTAGTAGTGATTATACGAAGTAAAAAAGTTGGTAAGCTCCTCTTTATGGTTACTATTGTCTTATCAGCCACTTTCACATTTACCTCTCCCTCCCCCACACACCCACCCCATTACTGATGTTCTCCCTCTCCCGATGAAAGCAGAGCACAATGCACCAATGCTGGAGGAACTCTATCCACGCACCTCCATTCTCTCTCCCTCTTTCTGAAAAATGAGAGAAAATACATCCAAAGATTCAGGTTGCAAGCCAATAGTAGAGTATTCTCATTATATTCAATGGAGGCTAACTACAATGGTAATGTTTAACATCTTCTGACAGAGTGGCATTATAGAAATAAATACATTTGCAAGGATCGCAAGTCGAAAATCTTTTGCAATAGTATTAAGAATGTAATCATACATTTAGCAGCAAATAAGAACAGAACCACATCAGCATGCAACAAAATGCATGACTGTGGTTGATCAATGACACAATTTTATGTTAGTATATCATTTTGGATCATACAAGTTACAAATTACATCCAAAATGCATGACTTTAAATTGAAGTTATGCCAGTTTGGATCTTATACTACATAGAGGGGAGTGATAACGATCTATCTAGGTAACGACATGTCTATATTAATAGCTGAATGACAAGTGATTGATAAATTACCTACTTCACTAACATTATAACTTAAATTTTACAGCTGATTGGTGGGTTAGTTATGGGAAAACCCAAACTACAAAAATCATATGTCGCAATCCATGTATCGAGCCAAAGATTACATGTGAGAGAAACTGAAATATATCCAGTCTACATTCAGAGGAAGCAGAGAAAAGGACTAAAGTTATTACAGTTAGAGCAACTAGTCTTCTGCCACTGCAACATCAGGTTAAAGTTGAAGAACCTTCAATAGATTTAGCGAGCACAGAGAGAAGAAAACAAGTCCAAAGATTGAGTAATGGCACAAAATACCATAAATCAGACACTAATGTACCAACTCATTTGACTTTTTTTTTTTTGGAGAAAATTGTGGGTGTACCACCAATTTTATTACTAAGGGAAACGTAGTACAACTGAAGAGTGCAGGAGGAGAGATTCCTCCACTACCCAAAATAAAAAAGAAACTAGACCTCACTAAAGAGGAACTACAATTTTACAAAAAATTATTGCCAAGAGAGGACCGACACCTTGAAGATAAACATGCTCCAATTATAAAGAAGGTGAAAAATGCAACGGCAAACACTTTCAACATAGACTTCCCTGGAAAACTGCTTCATTGCATTCTTGACTTCTTTCCACACGCTCCAACAAATAACCTGGGGAACAAGAGAGACCACCTTACTTTTTCACCATTTCCCAGCTGAGATCTAATCTTGTTGAAACTGCATCCCATCTCCTGAACTTTAGCAAAACAAAGTTGCATCCCTGTCAAGTAACCATAAGTATTCCAGACTCGTCTGCTGAAAGTACAGTTGAGGAATAAATGGTCTACATCTTCACTGTCCAATCTGCAAAAGGTGCACCAGATACCCTCCATGCGAGCCCTCTGGCTCTATATAATTTAGTTACTAACCATTTATGTGACAACAACCACATAAAAGCCTTAATTTTAGGAGGAGCCTTGGCCTTCCAGCATGCACCAAATAAAGGGAGAGTGGACCTGTCGCCAGCAATTATCCTGTATAAAGACTTGACTGAGAACTTCCATCCACTGAATTTCCTTTTAATCTGGTCTTTCTTGTTGATGGAAATAGACTCATTTAATAGAGCGGAGAAATATACTCAATTTCATCATATTTAAGGGCTCTGTGCATAACTATGTTTCATTGTATTTGAACATTTCCCCAATAATAATAGTCTGTAATCATATGCCATGCGATGGGTTACTTGGCTACAACCCAGAAAATCCTTGCAAACTTATTTTTTAAATGGAGATCCCTGCCCACTTTTCCCATTAGAACAAAGTGTCTGCTCCATACCCAAGGTCAATAATAATACACACCCCTATTTGTTGACTTGGATGTAACATTTAACGTAGAGCATCCACTCCATGCATGGATAGATGAAGGGATAACTTTGGGTAATTGGAATTTGACTCGAATGATTGACAGTAAGCTGAAGGGGAGTTGGATTGTGTTCCATTGTCCTAAGAGTTCCAACCCTCAGCTCACAAACATCAAATGGCAAAGAAGGTAGCATCTAAAAGGGACGTTGAAGATTAAAAAAACAATGCATCAAGTGGATATTGCAGTATCTCAACATAGTGGAAGAGGAGCAAGACGCATGGCACGTGCCATACACCAAATCATAGATGACTTCATTTCTGCCACTAGCAATGACAACCTAAAAGGAGGACATGGTGGCACACCATTCAACAAAAAGGTCGTACTCCATTTCCTTTATGGAGAAGCGTCAATTCACCCATGCAATGCAAGATGAATACCAAGGCAGCAAATGCAAGCGAGACTTTAGGAAAGACATCTACAAGCAAAGAGAAGCAACCTCCTAGCATCTAGGACAAATGCCATAATGGTTACGCATTGATCAAGATCCAAACTACATTCCTAACTTTGTCAATCAACGCTGCACAAGTGGCTCTCGAAGAAGTATCAAAGAAGAGGTTCTTAGGCTCCATTTGGTAATGATTCTACCTCAGATTCGGTGGGAATCTGAAAAGTGAAAAAAAATCAAATGAAAAAAGGCAGATGGATTCTCTAAGAATTCAGATTTTGTTTCATTTTGAAAACGGGCCTCTTTTCAAATCCTGGCAAATATTTTGGGAACAGGACAAGAGGGGAATCTAAGGATTCTAAAAAGTAGCACTCTTTCTTTTCCCTTTTACCCTCCTAAAGTTTCTAAAAAGGAGTAATATGAGGATAAAAGTGCCTTATGATGTGTCTTCAAATTTGAATTCTCATGGTCTTTCCAAATGAGATTCTAGAAAGTAAAAGTAAACAAGTTCTCTTAAATTTTGAATCCGAGAGATGATAGCGTGGCTCTTTTCAGAATCTAAATTCCTCCAAAATTTAGAGTCCCAAAATCGTTATGAAACGAAGCCTTAGAAGGGCAAGAGAAAGATTGGACTATTCATCAGAGCAAGTTGGATGGAATTACAATCAGCCTGAGTATCCAAATGCCTCATCTCAGGCTCCTTCTAAAGCATACAGTTGTCCAAGTGGATACGATGCTTGCCCCACATTCTGATGTATTGAGCTATCTGGTGACTATCATGCTTATCTCCAATAGTCGGACACATTATCCAGAAATCTACTTTTCGGGGCGGGGGGGGGGGGGGGGGGGGGGGGGGGGGGTTGGGGCCAACATGTCCAAACAATCCCCAGCTGCACACAGTTAGCCATCTATTCCCGTACAAATTACTACAACCAGTCTCATGAACCAGAAATGAATGTAGGCAAGCTATATGTCACACAGTGAATGTACCAATTGTACAAACCATAATCTAAGGCCGTGTTTGGGAATTTTTGTGAAGTACTCCCAACAGAAATAACTCTAGTTAGAAGTGAATTTAAGTAAAAGTACTTCTGATTTTAGAAGTAAAAGCAGTTTGAGAACACAAAATGGACACGATGATTGAAAGTACTTAATAAAATACGTTGACGAAAATACCCTCATCTTATCTCAAATTTTATTACCCCAACCATGTATAGCATGTGTTAAATATAAAATAAAGCAAGTTACAACATAAAAACTTTATTATATATTAGTCTTTTATAAAAATAAAGAATTTAAATATAGGACCTACCAAATAAGAAAAATAACCATATACCACACTTTAATACAATAATTAAGATCTTGTTTAAATATACCAGAATCACATATAAACCAAGTAATGCATAAAATCTGGAGAAGCACATGTGAACCAAGTAATACATAAAACCTGGAACAATCAAGCAGAAAATATAAATGAAAACTGTAATATTTAGTCATATAAATCTTCCTGATTTCTAACATGATGGTTAATAAATAATTTTAACAAAATATTTTGAAGAAAATGCATGGACATGAAAGAAAACATAATCGGCACCCCCATTCAAAGCCGCCAGCAGGTTGCAGCATGCAGCTTGAATGGATAGGGGATAGACCGGCATCCTTCTTCATGACGAGAAGGAAGATGCTGCTGCCAAGAGCAGCTGCCTTAGATGCCGGCAGCCCCATCACCAGTAAGGAGGGGGGGAACACAAACACAATAAGAATGTTCATCTTTTGCTGCTGCAGAAAGCACAGAGAAGATGGGCGAAGGGTTATTGAGATATGGCCTAATGCTAGAAGAAGAGAAAGGATGGGAGAGAAATCCTATGTGAGGAAGGAAGCTTAATCCCTGCGTGAGAAAAAAATCATGGCAGATATGAGTCATGGGTGAAGAGGAAACCATGGGAGAGGGCAACAATGCCCTTTCCATACTTTTTTCTCCTGCAGTGCGGAGGAGGAAATCACTCCCAATGGAAGGAGAAATTTTCTCCTTTCACATGGAGCAAGTTTTTTGTTATATTCCATGGAAAGCAGAAGTGAAAACGGATAATTGCCAGACGGGTTGTATTTTTACAGAATTACTTGATCTGAGAGGAGAAGTCATATAGAAGTACTTCCCAGTTTCCCAAACGCACCCTAAGCTTCCAACAAAATATAAGTCTACAGCATCCATTCAATAAGCATTTCATTATTTTCTCTCTAAAATTTCATGCTCAATCTGTACATTTTTAGTCTAATATATATATATATTATTTTATTTTTCTTTTTTTTTAATTTTTCCAGCCTATAATTAGGACTGAGCTTAGCCAAACCTTAGATCAACCGGGACAGACCGAGATCACCCAACCCAGGGCTGGCCAACTCCAACAACCGTCCCAACACTTTGCACCATAGTTTTAAGTTCACAAAACAGTAAAAAGCACACTACCTTCCATCAAGGGAAAGTCATGGTTGAAGAGGAAGTAAATTGACTGATCGAAAATGAGTCACAAAGAATCAATGAACCAACTTGAAGACAAACAGTGATAAATTAATAATACAGCAACCAGCAACTGAACAAGTACCTGATTACTTGAACCTGAGCCTTGATCACGAGAGCATCATCAACAAGAAATCCATCAGACACTTTTGACAACTCCATAAACTTCTTCCATCCCCAATCATGCTCCTTTTTCCAAAATCGATGCAGCGTATCTGAAAACTTCATTGTAAGCTCCCAACTAATGAAAAATTTGGCAAATGACATGTATAGAGTAACATGAAACACTAAAACATAAGTAGAACTTTCCAACTGACCAGAATACTTGGATTTCTTTGAATCTTTATTCACCACAGCTATTGTAAATTGTGCAAAATGGCTCCAACCTAGCAATAGTAGAAAACATGAATAAAAAACAAGATAACAGCATGCCACTAAAAAGAACAATGTTTTAAACATATTACTAACCCGGAAGTAATTTGTCATGATTAGCAACGCACAGAAAAAGAGAAAGATGATTGCACACATCACATCCTTGTGGATAGATTAAAATGTACCTGCAAACAAAATCAAGGAAATTTTCAATTTAAAAAATACATAAAACACCAACCATAAAAACCCTCAAAATATCTAACCTTCCATACTGCACAAACACACACGATGTCAGCAGATTAACCATAATAGTAAACAATGCAAATGATATACTCTTAGGCTGCTTTGCATGGTCAACACAGGTAAACCATTCTAATTATGGCAAGGGCTTGTACATCGTCTTCTAATCTAGTGGAGGGGGGTTTCCCTACCCAAAGTGGATTGCAAGATACAGTGATAGATTCTCCACATCACCCTTCAGGTTATGTGGGGAGAAATGGAGAGGAAATTTTCAAAAAGGAAGCTTTAATACCAGCTTTCAGATTTTCGAGTATGTGGTGGAAGAAGTGGAAGATTGCAGGCAGTTGAGGCAATATGCTGTTGCTGTAAGATTTCGCAAGTACAAACCGACCTTAGCTCAGTTGGGAGAGTGAAGGACTATAGTGGGCAATTGCCTAGATGGATATCCTTGTGTCACTGGTTCGAATCTGGCAGGTAGAATCTTTTTAGGAGACTGGCATGGAAAGAGGTCACGGAGCTCCCGCAACGGACCTACCCAGCTACCGGCACAAACTGGACCCCCCTCAGCAAGGGGCCTGCGAGCTCTCTTTCTCTCTAGATGTGCTGGAGGTATAGAGGTGCCAGTCATCTGCGACGTCTCTGCCCTTCCCACCAGGGAACTTATACAGAGGTCCTTGTGGGCGGCCCCCTTCCTCTCTGCCTAGTTTCAGGGGGGTGCTGGAAGTGGGCCCGTGCTCTTCAATGTACGCTTTTCGGACTCAGAAGCTTTGCGGAAGAAGTCTGAGGTGTCAAAGGAGTGATTCTTGATGGGGATGGGAATTCCTTCTTCGTTAGGGATCTAGTGGTGGTGCGCTGGGGTGAGGGACCATGAGAAGTCCACTGGGTGTCAAGGGCTTTGTTCCTTGTAGTCTGCCATCGACTTCAGTGGCAGTGGAAATGGTGAAGACTGGAGTGCTGGCAGGAGAGACACTGGTGGTGAGAGTGGCAACGCAGACTCCCCAAATGGCAATGTATCATAGTCCAAGGACCATGGAAGTAGTCGTTAGGCTGAAGGGGATCCTGCTTATCCTGCTCGAGGAAGCCTGCCTCCCGATGTTAGTGGAACCCTTTGCAGATCTCGTCAAAATAATTTTGTGGTTGCCGGAATTGGCTTCCATGTTGGAAGTGAAGATGGTCGTAAGAGCATCACCAGAGCGAGACCTCCCGCAGGCACTGATCACTCACGTTGATGGCGAGGCGTATGTGATCAGGCTTATAGCCAGTCGTTGTGGTGGCAGCAGTGGCGGCATCAGGAGGGCACCTCTAGTGTTTTTGGAGGTAGGCAACGACCCCAGCTCACATACTGATCACGTGAGAGACCTAGGAGTTTTAAACCTGAACTGGCCCATGCACGGGGACTCCTACCTTCCTTCTCATGTCCGATTCCCCCTGGCCCATTGTGGTTCTGTCCCTGGTTCCAGCACAGCCTAGGGCACACAAGCTTATCCAATTGACTGATTAATGGCGAGTCGGGGGGACCCAGGCCCTTACCCAGCATTCCTCTTCTTCCTCGCCTAATCAGAGACACCCTTCTGCGGTGGGATCGAGCTCCACAGAACCTCCCCTGGAGTGGATTCTTCTCCCTCGGTGATGCCTCACTCACCACCAGTGGCTGGTCCACCCTGGCTCCCGTATGTATCCTGCGGCATCCCATCATCGGGACTTCTTCACAGTCAATGCAGTCCCCTGCTTGAGGCCTCTAACGGGCCACGTCTGTAGGGTTGTCAACTTAGGAAGGGGGCATCTATCGACTGAAGAACCTTCAAGACCGACTACCTGGCGCCCTATCTCCCCGCTCTTTTGCTTGAGTCTCCGAAGCTCTTTTGGGGAGATATTTTGAGAGAAAATGTGACCCACCAGTGACTTTCGGATTCTTACTCCAGAGTCTCGTCCCTTGGATTTTGAGGCTCTATAAGGTGGTGTAGGAACTTTAGTGGATCTGCAGGAGGATCAGGGGCCTTCAAATGTAGGGGCGACATGCCGATGGAGGATGATGCACACTCCCCATCCAGAGTCCTGGAATCCCTCCGAGTTTGTCCCACCCTCGGGAGAACACCCTTCATGAGGATGATGCCTTGGAAGGAGAGATGGAAGGGACCTCGGAGGAGGTTGGGGCTTAGATAAGAAGGATATGATGGAGCTGCTTTCTAAAGTGGGCAAGACGACAGAGGCGCAGGCTAGAGAGCTAGCGGAGAAGGTAGGTATATTTGAAGGCTTAGAGAGGTATGTGTGCCATATTTTTCTCAAAATTCAGATGGCTGATTCGGATGGTGGGAGAGGCCGAGGGGGAGGAAATCAGGGAGAAAAGGAAGCCAGAAAGGGGAGAGAGACTTAAAACATGGGGCGGGGTGTGGGAAGGTGGAGGCAGTGTTGGACCCTTTTTTAAAAAGAAAAAGGGGGAAGGGGGAAGCCCCCCACTGGTTGCCCAAACTGGTGGGGACCCCCCCCAGTGCCAAACCGGTGGGAGGTCCAACCGGTCGGGGTGCCCACCGGGCCCTCCCACTCCCTCTCTCTCCTCTCTATTCTCTCCAAAAAAAAAACACGGTGGGTACCCCCACCTCCAATCCAACAGGTGGCACCCCCCACCAGTTAAGGCCCCCATGGCCTAAAAATACCCCCCAAGGGGTAAGATGAAGGTATGCCTCCTTGGCCCAAAAATTCCTAGGAAAAACTCAACACATTTGAAGACCAAATCCGGTGCTCTTGCTCAGATTTGCTGTGTTTGGAGGAGATTTTTTGTCTCAGAAGGCTCTCTTCCTAAGATTTTTTCCTAAGGAGAAGCTCTGCCGAATTTATGTTGTAAAATTGTCGTTCTATAAGACGGGATTATGCTGAAATGATGAATGAAATGCCAATATTGTTCTTTGAGCATATGTGTGCGCATGTGTGTTCATAAACCTATTACTTAAGTAACATTATGTTATTATATATTCACATACATAATTAATTTATTAATTAGTTTAATAACTAATTAAAATACATAAGTACATAATTAAATACTCTGAAATATCATTGGCCTCACCCCACATATAACTAAACCTAGACTCATAATCAAAACTCAATAATGAAACATTGAGACATAAAATAATATACTTAAGTTAAAAATGACTTAAATGCCCCTCATACTTAATTAATTAATAAAATCTGTGGGAATTAATAAAAACCAGTAAAATCAATATAAAAATCAGAAAAGTTCAGTAAAAACTAGTAACACTCCATAAAAATCAGAAAATCAAATCTGGAAATTACATAAACCCAAAAACATGACTTAAATATAAAATCAGTAAAATTAATAAAAAACAGTACAATTCAGTAAAAAAAACCAGTAAAAACAGAGAACCAAATCTGAAAACATGTAAAATTTCCGAAATGACCAAAATGCCCCCCAGAACTTAATAATTACAAAAATACCCTCACCTATGATAAAAATCTGTAAAAATCACAGAAAATTCTTAAAAAATATCAAAACCTCTCCTATGCTCAAAATACCCTCCAAACTTTAAAAAAAATAGGTAAAATTACCTAAATACCCTCAGTATGATAAAAATAAGTAAAAATTCCGAAAAAATATAAAAATAGACTCTATGTCTAATAAACCCAATTTAAGATAAAATTACCAAAATACCCCTATAACTCAAATATGTCTAAAATGATCCTAAAATAAATCCTAAGGAATTTCAAGTTTCCCTAAAATGCTAAAAAACCTAAAATGACGATAATGACCCTAATGTAACATAATTACAAAATACCCACCCATGATAAAAATCTGTAAAAATCACAGAAAAAAAATATCAAAACCTCTCCTATGCCCAAAATACCCTCCAAACTTTTTTTTAAAAATGGATAAAATTACCAAAATACCCTCAATATGATAAAAATAAGTAAAAATCCTAAAAATATAAAAATAGGCTCCATGTCTAATAAACCCAATTTAAGATAAAATTACCAAAATACCCATATAACTCAAATATGTCTAAAATGATCCTAAAATACATCCTAAGGGATTTCAAGTTTCTCTAAAATGCTAAAAAACCTAAAATGACGATAATGACCCTAATGTAACATAATTACAAAATACCCATAGATAGACTTTAAGTCTAGAAATCCAATTTGGAGTAAAATTACCTAAATACCCTTACAACCCAAATACACTTAAAATAACTCTAAAATACCTCCTAAGGTTTTGAAACCTTCCTAAGTTATTAAAACTCACCTCACACACTAAAGTGACCATAATGCCCCTATGTCCTCCAACTTGGCATAGTTACAAAAATACCCTTATGGGTCTAAAATACTTGGAATCAATCCAAATAATTTGAAGTCAATCCAAAACTTTTTGAAAAGTCTCCCAATCAATTATAAACCCATCCTAAACTTGGGCAAGGCCAAAGACTTAACCTAAAACATATCTTCATATGCATGTGTTGCCTGTAGAAGAAGTGTTGCATGTTACAAGGACATCAACGGACGGTTAATCAAGGGTTGTTGAGCGATTGCTCGACGTAATTAACATTGACCGAGGTTAGTGGAGAGAGGTCATGTACTCGGATCTTCACCTGATCCGAAGTCCCAGACTCCCTGAGGGCTAATCCCAAGCTCTCATAGTCCAAGAAATAAAATACATAAAACCAACCTATATTTCTCCAGATAAAAACAAAAAAACAAAATGATAGGATTAATAAAATCCGATATGAGAGATTCTAAGTCAGGTCCAAACAGGCAGCCACCCAGTCCTTACGAGGATCATTTCAGGGAACATTAGGGGGGTAGTGGGTAAGGAGAAGAGGAGGTTGGTGAGGGAGTTGTGAGAAAAAGCAAGCCGGATATCCTTTGTATCCAGGAGTCGAAGTGTGAAGGCAATAGAGAGGTTGTTATGAGGGAAATAGGGTGTGGTAGATTGTTAAAAGGTGTGGCTTCTCCGGCAATGGGTAGGGCGAGGGGGGTCATCATAATGTGGAACAAGTATGCGGTGGAAGAAGTGGAAGATTGTAGCCAATGGAGCCAATATGTTGTTACTGTAAGGTCATGCAACCTACTGATGGCTTTGTTTGGGATTTCACTGGTGTTTATGGCCCGCAAAGTGTAGCTGATAGGAGGATTCTTTGGCAGTACTTGACCAATTTTTATCAGCAGGCTGGTGCCCCATAGTGTCTTGGAGGTGTTTCAATAATGTTACTAACCCTTTGGAAAGCAGTGGTAGCTCCCACCATCAAGGAGATATGGAGGATTTTAAGGAGTTCATTGAGGAGGCAACACTCATTGAAGTTGTTACTCCCAACTGTGTCTTCACTTGGTCTAATCTCAGAGAGCATCCTTCCCTATCCTGGTTGGATGGGTTCTTGGTTTCAATTGATTGGGAAGCTCTTTTCTCTTCCCTGGAGGCTGAATGTACGACGAGGACAACATCCGACTGCAAGTCTATCCTTCTTCCGTTGATAGTAGGATCAATAGGAGGCCGAGGTACAGATTTGATCTGAGGGAGGAAGGCTTCTCTGACCTAATCAGCAAGGTGTGAAATGGCTCTGTTCAGGCTTCCAATGTAATGGCAAAACTCACAATCAAGCTGAAGGAGGTGGCCATTTCTCTCACCCAATGGGGGCCTCCAAAAATCTTCCAGGGAAGTAGATGAAGGACAGTATGTAGATGCACTAGATGCTTTTGGAGGAGGTTGGGCTTCTAGATCAGGAAGATGAACGCCACAAGTCAGAATCAAAGATGACGATGCTGAGATTCTCCTCAAATATGAGGTATACAAGAAGCAAAGATAGACGGAGAGGTGGATTAAGGAGGGTGACCATAATACTGCTTAGTTTCAGAGGTTGGCTTCAGGAAGAAGAAGGTTGAATCATATTCAAAGACTTAAGGTTGGCGAGCAAGTTCTTTCCATGCTAGACCCATCAAGCAGCACGCTCAAGAGTTCTATACCAGGCTTTCACAGCGGAGGATACAGTGTCCCTCACTTTCAAATGATTTACTCCCTTCTCTCTTGGAGAATGAAAGAGTGACACTTTCATCCCCTTTCTCAGAGGACGAGATGGAGTGCAGTTTTTGCTCTTGCTGCTGATAAAATTCCAAGCCCAGATGGTTTTCCCTTGGTGTTTTTTCCAGTTCTATTGGATGTTATTAAGACTGACTTCCTTGAGACACTGTCAGAGTTTTAAGAAGGGAAGGCTCATCTAAAAGGAATCGACAAGACATTCTTGTTCCTCATTCCCAAGAAGGATAGTGCAGATACCTTGGGAGATTTCAGACCTTATTAGCTTCCTCAATGGGAAGTACAAGATTATTACCAAACTATTGGCTTCCAGGCTTGATAAAGTTGTGAATAGGGTTGTCGATTGCAACCAAGGGGCTAATTGTGGAAAATTTTGTTGTACCTTGTGAATGTTTGCATTCCATGAAAGTACACCAAAGAAAGGGCCTAGTATTGAAGCTTGACTTTGATAAGGCATATGATAGGCCATAGGGTTACCTAGAGCCATGTCTTATTTTCAGGAGAATGAATTTTGATGAGAGGTGCGTGGCTTGGATCATGGAATGTATTACTTTGGCTTCCTTTGCTCCCCACTACCTTCTCTCAAAGTGGTAGAGGACTTTGACAAGGTGATCCAATCTTGCGCCTTTTTGTCTCTCCTCAATCCTCATGGCTAATAACTCAGCAAAATGTGGACTAAGCCAAACGGGACAGGTTTGGTCAACGGCTTCCAGGTCACTGAACAAAGTTTGAACATTTCCACCTTTAGTCATATGTTGTGAGGTCTATGTTGGCGCTGCTTGAGGCATGGATGGCAGTATCGGCCAATACTGATACGTATCTGTATTGGTGGGTACCGATATTGATACAGGGGGTATCCCACTACCAGTCTCTACAGTTAAAAATTTTGAAAAAAAAATATTTGTTATTGGCCAGTACCAAGTCAAAATGGGCCGATACAGTCAAGACCGATATTGACACCGATACCAATATGGCCATATACCGATATTGATACCCAACAATACCAATACCAATACTGCCATCCTTGGCTTGAGGAGGTGTCAAGACTTAAAATCAACTTCCACAAAAGCCAATTGATTGGCATCAATATGGAGAATAGTGCCTTGGAGAATGGAGAGGGCCATCTTGATTTTGGGATGCAAGAAGGGACATTTCCTATCTCGTATCTAGGACTACCTCTCTCTCTTGGTGCCTTGTTCTATAAGGATTGGAATGTTGTCGTCCATAGATTCAAGCATAGACTTGATGGTTGGAAAGGGAGATTGCTCTCCTATAGGGGGAGTTTGTTGGATATTGTTGGATAGCCTCCTTATTTACATCTTGTATGTTTTCTCCATCTTAAAGGCCGTGGCTAAAAGACTGTGACCGATTCAAGTGAGATTCTTCTAGCATGGCAATGGAGACCCTCATAAAGGGGATTTACTGTCAAGCGGGGCAGAGTGTGCAAAGCAAGAGATATGGTGGGCTTGATTTAAAGGATGTCATTGACTTCAACCTCAATTTGCTGACCAGGTGGCTTTCAAAGGTGGTTAATGCTGATTCTAGTCTCTGGTGGGAGCTCATCTCTCACAAATATTATGACCATACAAGGACCTAGGATATATCTCTTCCCACTACATACAATATCACTTTTGTTTAGAAGGGCATTATCCATTGTGCTAATATCTTGCATGCTGGTTCAAGCATTAAGGTGGGGAATGGTCGGCGCTGCCTCCTTTGGATGGACAGATGGTCTGTTTCATGCCCTTTTCAGTAGTTATTTCCAAGGTTGTTTGCCGTCATAACCTTGGACGATGAATCAACTTTGTGACTCTTCTCGGACTTCACATGCCTGGAGCCCTTCCATTATTTAAGAGGTCGTTGAGGAATGAAGAAATTGAAGACCAGCTCCTTGGCCTTTCGCATTCTTCTCACATAGACCCGACTACTAAGGATAACTGGGTGTGGCTATAGGAGTCATCAGGTACCTTCACAGTGAAATCCACCTATTTTACCACTGAAATGGAGGAATTGGATTCCTTTATACCCACGCGGTTCTGGAAATGCAAGAGCCCACTCAAGGTTAAGGTTTTGATGTGGAGACTAGCTTTAGACAAACTCCCTACATGTGACAGGCTATCCAGGTTCTCCACCTCCTTGGGGACCACTTGCAGTCTCTACGAGAAAGAGGATGAGACAAGGGATCATCTCTTTGTGTCCAGCAACTTTACAATTGAGGTTTAGCAACCGCTTTTCTAGATATTCCAGTGCCCTTATGGTTCCTTCCTTTCTGTGGAGCAGCTCCTTCACTCAAGGGGGAGATCTTGGACTTGCAAAGGGGACCGAATTGTCTAATGGATGATCCTCCATGCTACTATTTGGGCTCTTTGGAAGGCCTTTTGTTTGTGATAGAGTGAGGAAATTGGCGTCTCTGGGGACGTCAAGGGTAGGCCGACCTTGGAGATAGGGAGGAAGCTAGTGACGGTAGCCTCGGGGCCAACCATATTCCTTTCACAAGTGGTCACAAGAGGAGCTCCCCGCCAAGCTCTGACCCAACCCTCCTTGCAGGGTCTTCCATTGCCAGCTTCAGGAGCATCTTTCCTCAACTTCCGGAGCACAGGATCAACCTGTCACCGATGTTTGAACAAGGCCATCTCTTGAGATCATGTTCAGCTCCCGTGTAAGGAGGAGGGACACATCTGTAGGGTTTGCACCAAACGCCTCGCAACAGAGTATCTTGCTCGACGGCCGGGATAGTACGCTGAAGTTGCTCTTGGTCGCCACAGGGATGCGCACGAGGTCCCTTGATCTAAGCATGTGTTTGAGGTCTCCCTGTTGGAAAAGTTGATGGTGCCAAGGCTTCAATGGCTTCGCCTTTGCTTGTGGACTTTGCCTAGCTATGGCCGGATGGGAGTTGATGAGGTCAAAGCCATCCTTAACAAGGGGGAGGTGGTCGTGAGTTTTAGGAAGTCCTTGATCTGGATGGGTTTGAATTTCTAGTGATCGGCAACTCAGAGGCAGAAGTTTAGAAGCTTGTTGAACAAGGGCATGCTTCTTGAGGGGGGAGGGAGATTCGGATGACACCTTGCAAGTAATAGCATGGGACGTATCCTGACCCAGACTCTACGACATCCCCTTTCATCTATCTTGGGTTCCTCTGATCATGTGCAACTGCCAGGGGAGAAGATTGGCCAACAGGAGTTAACCTACCAACAAATAGTGTCGTTGTAGCCATTGATGGGAAGCTTTGAAGTCATAGTCCTTGCTTGCTTCTGGAGGTGATGGAGTTGAAGCTAGACGGTGAGGTCTTCCCTCTAAGGGTTTTCCTGCATAAGAAGCGGCCGCCGCTGGAGCTGAGGACCAAATTAGGGAGAAATGGGTAGGGATTTAAATTTCAAATCATATCCTTGACTATCCAAGCCAGACCGAAATTGCCTCCATTTGACCTACCTTCATGGCTCCTTGTCTAGGTCCACCAGTTCAGCCTGCTTTGCTGACCCGTCGGAGCAGTTTCGGGTCTTCACGAGTAAAAATGCCAAGGCTAAGACTTACCGTTGCACCAGTGGATCATGGACCATACTTGGATCCAGCGAGCAGCTTCGTCCTCACCTGTTTGCCATTGATGCTCCTCCCCACGACCCATCGTGGCAAGCGGAGGACACCAAAAAGGTCACTCGAGCTACAGGTACCTCACAGTGACTGGGTAGCACGGAGGGTTTTCCTCGGACGGCCACTCCCCCGCTCTGCTTTCGGGTTTAGCCAAACCCGGTCAAGTGGGAAAATAGTAGTTGTCAATGATGGTGAGGAGGATCGTGCCATGGTCCATGTGCCCCCCACTTCACCGACCACCACCGATGGGATTAAGGGGACTAGCAATTTCTTGCGATGCTCGGGAGGCAGACTCCTTCCATTGGAGACATCTAGGGAGCTCTTGCGGAACTCCTCTCAATTGTTGCAGGCCCCAACAAGACCTAGCGTCCTAGTCCCTAGTGAGGTGGCTTACATAGCCCCCACTTGAGGAGGGGACCATCTCTCGTCAGGGAGACTTTTCCTCTGCAACAGCTCGAAGTTGTACATGGAAGTGATACCAAGATGGAGGATCAGATGGACGACGATGGTGATGTGAGGGACAAGGATGTCCGGGTGATAACAGAGGAGGAAGGGCTGACAAAGAAGAAGTGAAGGAGACTCTTACAAAGATAGAGAGGCTGGCAGCCGATCAAGGAAGGGAGGTTGCAAGAAAGATTGGAGTATCTTTTAAGGGAGTAGAAAAGGACACAGGGCGGTTCTTTACAAAATTCAAAATAGTTGGCGGTTAAGTATATGGTCCTCAAGGGAGGGAGGACAAGAGGAGGGCGGGGAGGTGGACGTAGAAGCATCTTTGTGCCAATGAGAATTGCCACATGGAATGTGAGGGGGTTAGGTGGGAAAGAGAAGAGAACAGTGGTTAAGGACTTTGTTTGAAGGGGGCAAGTGAGTAGTGTAGTGGTAAGGCCCCAGCGTTGCATGGGTTAAATTTCCGCAAGTCGCAGGTTCGAGCCCTACACTTCCTCAAAGCAGTAATCCAGCATGCTGTCCTCCTTCGTGCGCTAGGCGATTTCTAGTATACTTGAGTATCTAACTAGAGAGCTGCCCCTAACCTCTGTCGGCTCAGTCTAGTATACTTGGGTGCCTAGCCTAGGGCATGCCCCCAGCTCCTGCCAGGGTTTCTCACAAGTACCCATTCAAAAACGAAAAAAGGGGGGCTTTATTCGAAGATACTATGTGTCCAAAAGACTAAATGTGAAGGAGAGGGGGGGAGGACATTATGAAGGAGGTAGGTGCAGGTAGACTCAACTCACTAAAGGGGTGTCTTCTCCAGCGGTGAGTAAAGCGGAAGGCATTATGGTTTTGTGGAATGAGTATGTTCTAGAGGAGGTGGGGGAACAAGTGAGGAGACACACTGTCTCAATCAATTTCAGAAATGTGGCGGATGGTTTCGTATGGGACTTTTATGGAGTATATGGTCCTCAAGTGAGGGAGGACAAGAAGACTCTTGGGAGGACCTTCTTGCTTTTCATCAACATGTAGGGAGGCTATAAGAACCCACTAAATTAGACAAGGGTTTGTATGCAATTAGAAAGAAAACCAAGGTCTAAAATGTAAATTTTTCCTAAGACTATTGGGCTTAAAAACTAAGAATTTTAATAGGTACTAATGGGCCTTTAAATAGGTTTTATAGATAATTTAATGGGCCCTGATCTATAATGTAGTGGGCTGTTAATAGACTGAATTGGGCCTAAGATATTGGATTTCTTATGGGTCCTTAATGAGCTTTTAGTGGGCTCTTATTGGGCTGCTAATAGGCCAAGAATCAAAGAGTTTAATGGGCAGAAATTTTAGACTGTTAATGGGCTGCAGTTTTGGGCTATTATCCTAAGGGTCGGGGGAAGCCCGACAAAAAAGGGGAAAGGTTCCATGTGAACGGCACCTGTCGGAGGTCCATAACTGGGACAGTTACAGAGGCGCCTTGGTACGTAGCTGGGGACTTCAATGCCACTGTTTCCTTGAGGAGAGATCTGATGTCGGTTTATGGAGGACTTCAAGGACTTCGTTGCTGAGGCAGCCCTTATCGACATTTATATCCCTAACCATATGTTTACTTGGTCTAATTTCAGGGCAGACCCATCTTGTTCCAAGTTCGACAGATTTCTAGTCTCTATAGATTGGGAGGATCACTTCCCACACTTACATGCCCTTTTTTTTTAAGGTGACCTTAGGTTACATTTCATTAATAAAATATAAAGGTTACACTTAACCGTAGTCAATACAAAACACCTTGACCGAAGTCAATAAAGAACACTACACAGAAAAATTATCCAGAGGAAAATAAAAATAAATTACAGAAAAAGCTTCTTGAACTTCAATACATCAAGGAGCAGAGGAGAATCTTCTATGTTATATAGGAGTCCCGCAGCTTTCGTCCAGTTATAAGTCCACATGACCGCTCTAGCCAAGATGTAATCTATCCGGTTGAATGTTTGACTGAAAATTCTAAAGTTTCTTTCAAATTAGATGGACCAAAGTATGGCTGGCAAGAGCATAGACCAAATCTTGTGTTCAAAAGGAAATGGACAAATCCCATTCCACTCTTAAAGAAGGCTTGGTAAATCCTGGTAGTCCATCCATTGAAAAGAGAATAACAATCCAACGGATTTCCATAAAACATTAATGACCCCACAGTGCATAAACAGATGCTCAGCATTCTCCTTCAGGATACCACAGAAAACACAATTAGAGGTTTTGACATGGAGAATGAATTTCAATATGTCTATGGTTGGAAGTCTGCCTAATGCCAACTTCCAAAGGAAGACCCTAATCTTGGTAGGAAGAAGGGAAGACCATACAAAATGATACCAATGGACTCTCAGCCCTCTATCACTAAGTATTTTCGTGAGAGCATTGACAGAAAAAGTTCCTTTACAATTCCAAGCCCAAAATCTAGAGTCCTTCTGCAGATTAGTGGGTGAAAAGGGATGTATATATATATGAGAACAAGTAAAAGTTGATCCATTTCAATGCCTACGGGCTCCCTTCTAAGGTTGATATTCCAATAGCTGCTTTCCTCTGGTGAATATATGAAATTAATTATCTTCCCTCAATCCTCTACAATACGATATATGTGTTGAAAACTTGAAACTTGATTGCAAGTGGACTGTCCGTGCACCATCTGTCTTCCCAAAATCTGATCCATTTCCCATCTCCTACAGTGAAATTGGTGGCTGTTTTGACAAGATCTACGAGTTTGTTGATGTTCCTCCATATGGGTGAAATTGATGAATGAGAAGAGGGCTGAATAGCCCATTTAGGTGCTTGTGGATAGTTTTTTTTTTTGATAATGTTGACCCATAGAGCATTGTCATTTTCACCCATTCTCCACAGCCACTTAGCAAGCAAAGCTATATTGAAGACCCTAATACTGGTCAGGCCGACACCTCCCTGTGCTTTGCTAGTACAGACTTTATCCCAAGCAACAAGATGAAGTACTCTACTCTCCCTTCTCCCTCCTCCCCAAAAAAAGGAGCTTCTCATGCTTTCAATAATTATTTCCACTGTTTTAGGAATTGAAAGAATAGAGAGATGATAAGTGCTCAGGGAAGATAATACAGTTTTGGAAAGGCTCCATTTACCTCCAGCAAATAGAAACTTAGCTTTCCAACCTTCAAAGGTTTGTGCAAACTTTTTGATTAGAGGGTCCCATTCCCTGACTTTGCTGCTGGCATTGGAGAGAGGGAGGCCTTGATGGGAAATTGGGACTGTTTACTCCAATTCAGTAGCAATCTGTTTGCTTTTGTCTGTCCCAGTGTTGATGCCAATAATTTCAGATTTATCAAAATTAATAGTTGATCCGGTGACAGCCTCAACCAACAACAGGATTTTCTTGATATTTGTAAGCTTGGTCTCTTCAGTGGATGAGAAAATCAATGTATCATCTGCAAATTGAAGATGGGATAACTGAATACAATTTCTGCTTGTAAGGAAACCATCAACCAGCCCTTATTTGCAGAGACCCATTTCTGACCACAAATCCATCTTAGGGCTTCTACCAAATCCCATCACAACCTACGTTCAGGTTGGAAAAACAATGGCTGAAGGAACAAGGTTTTTTGGAAACAGCTATTGGAGTTTGGAATGATGAAGTGCAGGACAGTTCTGCTACGGTGAATCTGACCAGAAAACTTAGGTCATTGGCACAGGCTTTGACTCAATGGGGTACCTCCAAGACTCTTCCAGGCAAGGTGGCCAAGGACAAGATTATGGATCAGCTTCATGGTTTGGATGCTCTTGAAGAAGTGGGAATTTAGGATGATACAAAGAGGGAAGCTAGGGATAAGTTGAAGCTGGAATACCAAGACATTCTTATCAAGGAGGAGATATATTGGAGACAGAGAGCAAGAGACAGATAAGTGAAGGAAAGGGATAGAAACACAGCTTACTTCCAGAAGAAGCCTCAGGGCAGAGAATGAATATGATCAAATGCTTGAAAGATGGTAATTACTCTCTCATTCACATTAGTGATGCTCGCAGGCACACTCGGAACTGTTACTCCTTGTTTTCTGAGGAGAATGTGTGGAGACCATCCATTGCTGATGATTTTCCTTCCACGCCTATTAAAGGAGGATAGAAGGGAACTTTCAGCAGATTTTATTGAAGAGGAAGTCAGGAAGGCTGTCTTTTCGATGAATGGAGATAAAACATTGTTTGGATGTGGTCAAAGACCTTTTATTGCAAGCGGTGTTGGAGTTACCAGGCGGGTAAAGCACATCTCAGAAAAGCTTTCATACCTAAGAAACCAGGGGCAGATTTTCTCATAGATTTCAGGCCTCTTAGTCAGCTCAATGAGGTCTATAAGATTAAGATTATCACTAAGATATGATGGCAATGAAGGGACAAGGTCCTTCACAGACTGATTAGTCTTAACCATGGTGGCTTCATTAAAGGGAGGCAAATCCAGGAAAACTTCTTGGTGGCTCATGAATGCATTCGTGCTTTGAAGCAAAAACGTAGAAAGGGATTGGTGCTGAAATTGGACTTTGAAAAGGCATATGACACAGTCAACTCGTGATGCGGCGGATGGCAGTACCGGTACCGGTACCGGTACCGGACGGTACCGGCCCGGTATCGGCCGGTACTGCCATCCATACTGATGCCTCTTTCAAGTTCTTTTACCATGTAATGGGGCTTTTTGGTCCTTCGTTAGTGGTTACTTTCATGGTTAAGAGTTTTTTGGGTACTTTGTTAGTGGTTACTTTGTAATGGGGCTTTTTTAGTACTTTTATTAGGAGTTTTTGGGTGCTTTGTTGCTGGTTACTTTCCTGGTAACCAAACTTGTGTTATTGTATCTTTGATGTGCTTCTCTCAATAATATTAATCATGGCACTTGCCATCTTCCAAAAAAATGACAAAGGGAAAAGTTCCCAACCATATTTGCTTATAGATACACATAATTGGCCATCCAACCACTCAGTTTTGGCACAAATAGCATAAAATAATACAAACTTAAAATGCTTTGATCAAAGATCAGATGAGTTGAGTGCTTAAAAAGCACACACTTAATGCCAAGAAGATTTTTTGGTAAAGCGGTTTGCACAGGTTTGCCTTCTTATAAGGCTGAATTTCCAACGCCCAGGAAGCTGTATTATAAGTTTATGCACTAAAATTGACTTCGTTAAACCATTTTGTAACAAACTTAAAGTTTGTCATTTCTGCCTTTTATGGTGTGTCCTAAGGTCCTACCGTAACAGAATCCCACTAGAAGACAACTGATTGTTAGCTGATGCAATTAGTAGCTTAAGTTCAGTGGCACAATGCCATATGAGATATTGGCAATTACAAGTGACTGTAGAGCAAGAAACCTGACATATTTTCAGGCAGATTCTTTTGAGGCATGGAGATTGATAAAGAGCCACAACTAACGTTACTCGTGTCTCTAGTGTGTATGAAAAGAGAAGCAACAATAATTGGTCTTAGTTAAAAGAAAGAAGATTATAAAGCATAGAGGCATTAATCTCAAGGATAACTTGGAGTATCCAGATTATATGGCAGACAATGCTTCTAGTTTACCAACTCTGTTCCAGACTAAAAATTGGCCCCCATGGACAGAAACTTTGAAAATAATGGAAAACCAAATGTGAATGTAACCAGCTTGAAGGATTAGTATCTCCGCAGAAAGAGAACATTCGCAATAGGAAAGTATCCATGCTGTGGAAGTTCACAAGAAATCTAGCTATTGAATTAGAAAAGCTAGAAACATATAGAGAACAATAGAAAGCTGTCCATATGTGCAAATATGTGCCAAAGATGAGCTCTCTCTCCTTTTGACCATTAAATAAAAGGGATAAAGCACGCATGTATCCAACAAAACCAAAAAAAATTAAATCAGCTATAGTGCAACTAATGCCACTACGCCAGCCAGTCTGGTGGCATGAATATAAAAAAAGAGGAATTAAACATCAACACATTCAAATGTACATATAAGTGGCCCATACCACTTGTAACCGCCAATCTCAAATATGTTGCTCCGTAGCTCTCTTTTGTTAATCTGAGAAAACTCATCAATCTTCCAAGTGTATTTCCCAAACAGTTCAGAAGGTCTAGGCCCTGCATAAGCAGTAAATATTTGCATAGGCTCAGAAGTATTTGTTAATAAAATCTATTCCAGCAGAACAATTTCATCGTAGATTCAAGCCCGTAACTAAAAAGAAACCATCTAAAAGTACATTCAATCAAAACAAAACCATCTAAAAGTGCACTAACAAAATGTAACTAAAAATCTTAAAGTCATCAAGCCCCAAACACATGACAATAAAATCTACTCTGTCAGTTAGAGAGAGCGTATTGTAGACTACTAAGGCTATTCCTACTAATACTAGGTTCCCTAGTCCTACTTACATTAGGAGCAAACTTATACTATGATTACTAGTCCTATGCAGATTAGAAGTACAGCCAGTAGTTCTACTTAGGGTACATTTGGAAACAATTATGGCAGGGATTCCAATCAATACTCTGACATGCCAAAATCCAGTCCGAATGGACCATAGGTGTCTAGGCTGACATGCATGGGGATTTTGAGGGGGAGGAGAGGATAGATACAAAGAGGGAGAGAAGTGGATTCTCCCCAAAAGCTGGTTTGAGGCTGCTTTTTACATGTATTTCAAAGGAGATGAGATCATCAAGAATTAACAAACAAGGGCATGAAAACTTGTTCTCTCTACCAAAAAGGTAGGGGCAACAGAGTCAAAGAGTATCTCCATGGTCATCCAAGTGAGATTTGGAATGTCATCACTAGAAAGTTGTACCTTTCCAAAATCTTTAAAATTATAGGATTACTAAAATAGTGAATAATCTTCACTTGTGTATCCAATCCCCACTTGTATTGGGAACTGTCTTGTATGCTTGTACATATATTACCATTGCCCTTGTCTGCTGTCTCTTAGCATCAGTGAAGAGGATGAATGATGAGTTCTTTCTCTTTTTTTCCCTTTTGAAGTGGCAGATGCATGATGAATTCAAGGTCAAAGGTAAAAAGAAACCTTCTCCTATGCATTCTAATGAAGGTGTGACCTGCACCACTTTAAAAAAAAGAAATATTTATGTTTTAACCCTTGAAAACAAAGTGTATTTACAAAAAAGCCCTCTGATCAAACTATTTATTTATGAGCCCTCACAATCCCACCGGAATTGGTGCAATGCCCCAGAATGTTAAAAAAAAAAAAAAAAAAGACCTCTCTAAAGGGATTTTTGTAATTAAGTTGAGATTGTGGGGGCTTATTTGTAAGTAGTCAGATTAGGAGGAGTTATTTGTAATATCAAAAGTTTCGGAGGGTTGAATAACCCAAAAAAACGAAAGTGTAACATGCTAAAGTAATAAGGTCCCACTTGTGAACATTTAATACTGAAGATTTTTAAGTCACACCTCCCTGCACATCTGCTCTCTAACTTTCATAATTTTAACCAACAATCAAATAGAAAATTTCTCAATGCATAGTCGCAAAATCATTTTCCTGTGATTATCGCAGATCAAGACCCTAGAATCTGAATCTTCCAAGTTGTCCTTTGGGCACTGTTCCAGTGCCCTAAGTCCACCTAAAATCCCATGCTTTACCCCATGTCTTTGAAATGCATGTGCAAACATCCACAAAGAATTTTTTTTTAAAAAAAAAAACTATCAACTGAACTGTGTCCATTCAAATAATTTTATGAAATATCATTCCAGCAAGCGCTCAATGCTGACAAACTGACATGGTCCTTGTATTATCTGGTTTATCCTTCACAATAACATTTATTATTGATTTTTCCTTTTTTTGAAGTCGATAGTACCACAAATTTATTAATAAAAAGAAGAGGTGAATGTACAAGTATAGGCACTGATTACTCCCAAAAAAAAAAAACAGAAGAGACCACCCGTATTGCCTACCAAAAAAGATCACCCTTCTCTCAACAGAACAAAAAGAGATAATTTGTGTTCAATTCCTATACAAAAGCGGAAGCTCATTCCCTAACAATAGAACAAATGAAAGGTAGGTTCTCCATTAATGAGGATAGCAAAAGTCATAGAGGATATACAAGCATGGTTGGCAGTACCGGCCGATACCGGTACCACTCCTGTAAAGGGTATCGGCCGGTACCGGCCCAGTACATACCGATACCGGTACCGGTACTGCCATCCATGCACCCAAGTGTCCCCAAAACCCATAGAACTCAGAATACGGAACAAGCACTCCCGGTTGACTCTATCATACGCCTTCTCAAAATCCAACTTCAACACAAGATCTTTCTTCCTCTGGCTTTTTCCCAGCAAAACAATACACTCGTGAGCAACAAGGAAGTTCCTATAGTGACCTAGTCATAAGCCGGGTGGGCGGAAAGGGCTACATGTGGGACGGCAATACGTAACGCCACAGAGTGGAGGCACCACTATGTCTGGAGACTAGGACAAGAACGAATCGGATTAGTCCAACATCGGAAAACGGAAAAAAGTTGTCGGACCATATATATGAAATTTGGATCCATAACTTGTGAAGAGCATTTTAGGGACAAATCTGTGCAGACTTAGCCTATAGCGGAGGATACCTCACAAGGGTTGGATCGAGCCATTACATAATGATATCCGAACAGGCCCCGTGCAATACAACGTAGGCTAGTTCGAGGATGAACCACGTGGAAGTTGGTGAGTCTGTAGTGACCCAGTCACAAGCCAAGTAGAAAGAAAGGGTTACCTGTGCGACGGTGATACGTAATGCCACGGAGTGGAGCCACCACTATGTCTGGGAGTTGAGGCAGGAATGAACCAGATTAATCCTACATCAGAAAACGAAAAAAAGTTGTTGGGCCATATTGTGAGATAAGGATCCATAACTTGTGAAAAGCCTTTTAGGGACAAAATTGTGCAAACTTAGCCCATAGTGGACAATACCTCACAAGGGTTGGATCGATCTAGTCTACCTGCCAGGATCTTAAAGATATTGATTTTCCTTTAAAAGAGGATGGCATATACTACCAACTTTCTCAAAATAGTAAATGGAGCTCAAAAACCCAGAGGTAGAGTAAGGTGAGAGACCAACCACAACAACAAAAGGGAGACAAGAGGGGGTGGGGGGAATACATAAGCATTGGCTTGACATGGACGTGACTACCATTAGATGCCTTGATCCTTCCACACATCACCGATAAGCATATCAGAAAGCAACTAGCTTAACTGACCTCAATCACTCTGCAAATGGCAATATCACTAATCTCAAGGCTTATAGGGCACCATAAAATTCGCCCACTAGAAACAAAGACAATCCTAAAAATGTCTAAGCATAACTATGCTAATTGGCTAAGAATACCAAGTAGTTGGCTCGCGAATATAGTACACATAAATACGACTCATTCAAAAGAAGGCACAAATCAATTAATAATTACATAACTGATGACCCTCCTTTCTGCCCTGTTTGCCTCTAGATGTTATCAAAGGCAATCGCCCCGCTTGCCTAGGTGTTGAAGTAGGCTGAGGCTAGACAAAACACCTTGCCTCGCCTCGCCTCACTCACTAAGCCACTTGCCTGTAATGTCTATGTCATATGCTTGTTTCTTTTTTAATTATGTAGTACTTCTTTTTCTTATGCTTAATTATTCCAAAGTGGCTAATGACTCTTTTAACAATGTCTAGTACCTTTTTCCCTTACATATTGTCACATTTTTCTTATTTTTTATAATTCCTAGAACCATCCACTACTTATATGAGTAATAGATGTCCTTAGGACGTTACATGTTGGACATGCGTGCTTCTTAGAGTCTTACATACAATTATCTTGGATTTTGTTATATTTTCTTTGATCATAAGCTGATGTTGATTGGAGTAAAGCTTCTTTTAAGCCATATTTGGGATGGAAGTGTGATTGAGGTGAGAGTTTGGTAACAAATTAAGTATAGGTCCAAAATGATGAGTTTAACCCTAAGCTGATAGAGGAGAGCATGTTAATGAGAAGACAAAAGAGTGTTTTGTGTATTCTCTTCTCCATTAAAAGAGTTTTATGAAAAATGGGGTTAGGCTATTCCCATTAAAAGTAGAAGCAGTTTATCCTTGGTCCCTCCCCCCTTTTTTGGAGTAAAGACAGTACTCGTGGGAAACCATGGCTGGGGTTTGGGGCAGCTCCCAAGCAAGACACCTAAGTCATATCAGGTAAACCGTCCCAGCAAATAAAGGGGGCCAACGTGTTGGGTAAACTACTCTGAGGCAACGTAGGTACTCAAACCCATAACCTGCAATCCCGAAGCCTATCCACTATGCCATTAACCTGCCCCCTGTTTGGCCCTTAGTTATCCTTGAGAACTTAAAACAGGGATAAGATTGAAAGTAAATTGAAAATGGGCTTAAGGATAACTTATCCAATCCCTATTTTGATACGTGAAACAACTAAGGTAAAAAGAAAAATGGTGATGACTCGGCCTTATCCTCACCGCATATCATCCGATCAAATATAGGCTTAAGAAATACAAGGGTAACCACCCCCATCATCATCCCCTATGGAATATATAATTTATGGTTGGATCAACATTAGGGCACTGCTAATCACCATCAATTACAAATGAGTGGGTCGATCCCCCCTTCCCCAAGCATATGTGCAAAACTGGATAGGGTGACATCTAAGCTCATTAGTACGTGAACATTTGTTCATAGTGCACGCAGTGGTAGAGATGACTTACACATGAATGGTTCCCGAGGCAAGCTGCACGCTGACCCAATCACCTGCCAAGTCTATGGAATAGAGGCTTCCTGACGATGAGGAAGATCATTTCACTAATGTTCATAGAATTGAGACATCTTCCCAAAAAAGGGATCCACTACGACAAGTATTCCATTTGCTCTAGCTTACAATGATATGGACATTTCATGGACCATTAATTGCAGGATCAGATGATGCTGGAAATCAGTTTGCATTCACATCGTGAAAGATATTCTAAAGTGCCACTGATGCTGCCACGTGAATCATACAAAGGGGTGATTAAAGACAAGCGGACAGATAGCATCAACCAGGAGACCATCTGACCACATGGGTGCTTCTTGAATGAGGCTCAAGATGCATGCAGACATTCCTCAAATGCAACGGAAACAAATAAATCACAAGATAAAGCCCATTGATCAGCAAATGATTGCATAGAAAAAGCATGTTGTTAAAGACATGGAACAATTTTCCTTAGTGGGAAATAGGACCTGTTGTTAGGTCAAATTAAACAACGCCAACATAAATAGCGTTTCAATATCAAAGTAAACAATGCTAGTTGGCATTTGGCAACGTGAATGCAGGAGCTTGCGAACCACCAGAATGAACAAAAAACTCACCAACATCGTCATCGTCGTCCGTGTCCCAGTAAGGAGGAGATGTGGACGGGGTTCCATTCTCAACCTGCTCAGACGACCGCCACTCTGGGAGAGAATCAACAGATGGGCAATGCTGACTACTTGGCATACTCTCAACGGACGAAGACTGAGTTTCCCGCCCACAATCCTCCCTTGTACTGTCAGCCATTACCCTCTCTGGCAAGTGGCAACGACAGTTACACACCCTCGAAAGAAAAGAAAAAAAGAAAAAAACTTCCCCTCCTCTGCACCTGCAACCAATGCGATAACGTTCAGACAGATCCAATCTTCTGACAAATGGCAACGAAAAAAATACACAACCCATTTCACAAATCTAATTTTGAAAATAAAAAACAAAAATTTCAATAGATTAAGATCATACAAACAAGTCAACCGCGTAAACACAGGAAAAACACGCATCCAGCTCATAAATCCCATCCCACAAGCACAAGAATTCCCCAAGGTCCAAACAGAATCTTGCAGATTAAACAAGAAACAATTGACACAGACACAGGAATCAACATCCAGACACCCCTCTCCCATGTTGCCTTGTCCTAAAAGAGAACGCGTCGCCGAAGAAAAAAACCCTAAAATTTTCCCCGGAAACGCATCTACGCCGAGAAATCGAAGCCGATGGAACCCAAAAGAAAATTGCGAAAGGATCAGATGACGGGAAGGAATCAGGCAACTCCCCAACCGCGGTCTCCGTTTGGGGGGATCCACAGCGGAATCGACGGTACCTTCTCGGAACGGCCGAGCGGAGAGAGCGGCGGCGGCAGGCTGCAATTGGGAACGAGGAGAGCCCGACGCAGATGAACTGAAATAAAACAAACAAAAAAAAATCCTGCCCCTTTCCTTCTCTCTCTCTTACATATGCATTGCCGCCTCTAAAAACTCTCTCCCTCTCTCTGTATCCTCCCTTCTATCCTCCCTTTATTCTAATAACAATACTTATATACGTTATTATGAGGTATGTGTGGAGAAAGAGATAGAGAGATGTGCGAGGAGAAGAGGGAAAGGAGAGGGGTGGAGGCGCAAGAGGGGAAGAACAACGCTGTGGGGAGGGGGAACAAGGGAGGGAGAAAAGAATAAAATAGGGAAGGTCGAAGAAGGGCATGGAAAGCCCTCACCCCTCCAATAAAAAGAGAGAGAGAGAGAAAAAAAATTATGTTTATTTATTTCTGTATATTTATTTCTGAAAAAGTATTTCAAAAAACTGTTCCAGTATTGTAAACTTAACTTCATGGAATTGTCAATGTTGGCTTGCATATGAAAATATATAGTTGCGTTAATCTTTTGTAAATCTACTAAGATGAATTTTCACAAATATTTTTGTGGAATATTGCACAGGTGATGAGTAGTTTCGAAGTATTTCAGGGAAGTGTTTCGCCTTTAAATTTTATTGAATTGTAGATGTTAGCTTTGCATAAAGTAAACGTGCTTAATTTAGGGCAAACGCGTATAAGATGGTATAGTTGTGTAATGTAATTTGGAGATTATTTATAGTTTATTTCTTGCAATTTTTTGTATGTATAAGCCAAAATGCGAATTTTAAAAGTTTCTAATAAATAATGGTGGCAGTACATTCTACAATAAAACATAAGGTGCTTTGCATATATATCTCTAAAAAATGCAGCATTTGCATTTATGTTCTCAACTCTTACATATTGTCATCGGTACTCCTAAAATCTTCAAAATATTATATATATACCTCTTTGTCAAACTAATGTAAACTTCAACAAAATATGCAAAAAAGACTCCATAAATCACGATAACATCGGATGTCGATATGCAAAATCTTTAGATAGGGGGGTATAAGTGCAATATTTTTGAAAATTTTAAGAGTATTGTTGATAATATGTGAGAATTGAAGGTATAAAATATAAATATAATTATTTTCAAGAGTATACATGCAACAAATTATAACATAAAATAGAACTATGATTCCTCGCCGCAATTTCACTTTGCAGAATTTGATAATTAAGATATCGACTACACTTAAATTAAAATGACAGAATTCTAATATCCATTCTCGTGATAGTCAGGATCTAAGTAAAAAAGCTGTAGATTAGAACCATGGGTCAAGATTCCACAATAGAAGTTGAAGATCAAGATTGTCGAGTTAGAATAAAGAGAAGCATGCGAGATAAAAGCCTACAAAACAAGGATGCCTAAAACCTCTTGATTGACCAATATGGATGTTTTACCATACCTAAAAGCTTCATTATAAGAGTATCAAATCAAGCTATATTTTTGCGTGATCAGATCAAATAGTATATCCTAAGTCGTGCAATTTTATTTTATTTTTTCCCTTCCTTATGTGGACGTGCAAGGGAATCAGAACATAAAGACTACAAATGCATATAGTGTAACACGAAGGCCATGTTTGGATGCAACTTGAGAAAACCTTAAATAAGTTTACCATAAATGCATTTATTATAAACTCATTTATCATAAATGTGTTTTTTAACTCACATTTGATTATTTTGCATCAACTTAAGTAAATTTATGGTGAATCTGAGAGAGGATCCAGCCTAAATCAACTCCTAATATATTTATGGAAAATGCTTTTATGGGGTTGTTTTCAGTTTATGACAAAATCAAGTGAACTTATGATAAACTTATTTTTGTACCATCTAAACTAAGATTATGATGGAAAATGCGTTTATCATAAACATAAAAGCTTGCATCCAAGGAGGGCCGTAAACAATTGCACTGAAGTCTTGGCTCTTGCGTATAACTGGAAATACCTCAATCCCATCATAACTCCAAATCAAAGCTTGGCTCTTAGATTTCATCCTATTTCTATGTGGGCTATAAAATGATCTCATCCAATTGGATGCTGATTATGAAATTGATCCATTAATTTTCCTGAGATAACATTGTCTCTTACGTACTACTAATATGATTTTATATAGTCTTCTTAGAGGTATTTTTAACAAATAAGAATTTTAGATATATTATATAAAATAGTGAAAATATTCATTCTAATGCATCGTAAGAATCAAAAAGTCAAATTACTAACAGATCAATTAACCATGTCAAATGATTAAAATTAAATCATAAGGTTTAACGAGCATGATTCGTTAATATTCACAAAAGATCTATTAATAAAAAAGCCTTTTTCCATTAGTAGTTGATTAAATATGGTAAATAATTTCAATAAATATTCTAACATGGTATATAAGTTTTATATCATAATCTAGGTCATGAAGAAATCAAACATGATAAGCTAAAACCTAACAAAATGATCATAAATTAGATTAGGCCAAGATAGTTTTTACAACATAAATAGTCTACTGTTTCGAGAAAATCTTTCGACCACTTTACCCAACTCAAAAAACATCCGGTCAACTATTTACTAAATTAGGTTAGCTGAATCTATTACAAACAATCCCAATTATTCTTGAATTCATATTTAGATTTGTAAAATTCAATTTAAGATCTTTAATCGTTTAGCATACTTTAACAAAACTTTAAAGCTATCAAATAAACCGAAACTACAAATTAATCATGCACGAGTTTATACGCCTATTCTCAATCAAAAAGGTGCCAGTTGAATAGATTACCTAGTTCTCACTGTCGATAGGATGAGATTTCAAATTATATTCTCTCCTTCACGCACATTGAGATCTCCCAAAAAAATGATTGGAATGGGAAGACGAAAGGTTAGGGCAAATTTAAAAATTATAGTAACTTAAGAAATGCATTCAAGGTCTATTTATAGAGAAAGAGGTTTGCTTGCTGCACCATTTATGGTGCAGTAAAGTTGAGGTGGAGTACACCCTCCAATAGAGAAACGACATGTGGTGCCTCCCACATGCTCCTGCAGGCGCAATTATGGCGTGTTGACGTTAGCGCATATGGGCACCCTTAAAAGGAAAAAAATTGCTTTAGCTCCGGCATGTAGGTGCTCTCGGGAGCATATACAACGTTTCAAGAGTATGTGCTCTCGTGAGTATGTTCATACTCTCGAGAGCATGTAAACTTGGGGGATACATGCTCTAGAGAGCGTGTAAATACTCTCGAGAGCACGTGTATACTTTCCAAAATTCAAGACAAAAACTTTTTTTTTTCTTTTTAAGGGTGCTCATGTGCGTTGATGTTAATACACGTCAGGGCATCGTAATTGCGCCTGCATGAGCATGTAGGGGTGCCAAGTAATGTTTCTCTGTTGGAGGGCACACTCCACATCAGCTTTATTACACCCTGAGTGGTGCAGCAAGTAAAACTCATAGAGAATTTACCTAGACTAGTTATAATTTATATTCCAATTCATCATGAATTGGAATATGATGTATATTTGGACTTCCCTCCCTTCTTTTATTTGAATTAGGGAAGCATGGACAACACTACTATCTCTAGAAATATTTCAAAAGTTGACCTATGTGTCATTATTAAATAGTTTGACATATTAATTAATTAATTGATTTCTAGTGGCCTTGATTCATCTCGATTGGACGTCTCCATCAAAAGTTATGATCCGAACAAGTGAATTAGAGAGGAGACGGTGTTTCTTTGTTCTTCATATATAGTAGCAATAGCAATGAACCATGCCAACCTTCAACCTTGCATTATTGGAGTGGAGACAATAAGTTTCTTTCAAATAAAAAAATTCATAGTACACCCTCTTCTTGAGGGAAAAGGGCAAGCAATGCTCGCATTTAAGGAGACATTTACAATCCACGAGGTCTATAGATAGCATTGTTTTGAAACCGCAGCATTTCAATGTTTGCAACCTTTTTTTGCGGAATTATAAATTTCTTAGTTCATGTGTTATCTCGAGAATTGTATCTATCCACATTAATAAAGATATTGTACAACATATTGTCCGTTATGTATATCCATCAAGTCAATCACAAAATTTTTGTGTACAGTCTTGTTATTTTAATAATAATAAAAGCATTATATTCATTACGTGTAAATCGATTATGCCATTGTAGATGCCATAATGCACCTCCCCGCAAGCTTCGGACGGAGTGCTGGTACGGGCCTTCAAGGTCTCCTTCTTGAGGGTTAGCAACAATGTTTTTCAACCACTACAACATTGGAGTGACATGGTTTGTAAACAAAAAAGTGTGATCACTAGGAACATTACCACCATATGTTCCACGGGATTGAGGTGATCGCTTGGTCGCCTAGAGCGGGGAGATTGCAAGTGGTTATCTTCTTCATCTCCGACCGAATAGGATCAAGAGCCCGATTACCCAAACACCAAGTAGAGGATCAAAATTCTTTTAAATGGAGCGGAAGAAGTCCAATTATAACTATTGCATGTGGAATTTGTTCATGAAAACATCAAATCAAAGATGCAAATTGGCGAGAACATACCAGTTAGGGATTTGAGAAGGGAAGTGACCAAGCACTTCGGCCACCCAGCTTCCCTTAAAAAAAGAAAAACTCTCAAAAGGGGTGGGTTTTAGGGACACCTAGTATTCATGTGTGTGAACTAGGGTAAGGAGTTTAAAATTTTGATTTTCGTGATGAAAACGATGTGCATGGAAGTGAGCTAAGCTATGAAAGAAAGATGAAATATGCTAAAAATGAAATGAGATGGGAGAGAGGGGTTGGAGAAATGTTTCCATCTTCTCTTTGAGGCATACACATGCTCCTCGAAACTCTTTCCTTGTAGACGCAACACCCCAAGCTCCAACCTCCTTCCCACGGGTGCTATCCATTGGATATTTATAGAGGAGGTGGAAAATAGTTTTTTTTTTTAAATCTAAATCTCTATTTTTTGGCCAAGAACCAATAGGAGAAGGTCATGTTAGCCTTGCAGGCCTGTTGGGCAGGTTGTTTGGGTTTGATCGGCGTCAGCCTGACCTGACATAAATCAATGATAGGCGTCCGTCTGGGTAGATGTGTTTCAAAGTGCATGCGTGTGCGATGCGTGACTAAACGCCACTAGGCCTTACCCTAGACACACCTTGTGAATGCTATCAACTCGACAAGATCACATGTCTCTGCATGGCATTTTTCCTTCCAATAGCACCCCTTTGCACACACGTGGCATGCCATTGAGCGGCAGAGGTGCCGAGAGGGAGGCAAGCCATGTGATTTCTCTCCCTCTCTCCTCCCCATTTCCTCACCATTACCACCTCTTCCCTCCACCTTCTCCCTCCTCCAACCCATCCTCACCACTCTTCTTCTTCCTCTTCCATCCTCCTTCATCTCAAACCTCTTTCCCTCTCACCACCTTCCACCGCCACCACCTATCTTGCTTCTCATCCCTTATGGCGACCAACGCATTGGTAAGGGGATGGCTATGACGGCGGTGGCTCTAGCAGCTTGGTGGCATGGGCGGTAAAGTGGCGGCAAGCCGAAGGAGGTGACAGCGCATGGAGACCCGTGGCAGCGCGCCAGAAGTCGGCGGGCGGGTTGGCAACGATTCTACCATGCGAAGGGCTCCTTGTGAGTCGGGAGGAGTTCAAGACTCCAGGTAGAGTGATGATTCCTCCTATAGCGTTTAGGATCTTTTATAGAAACCATGCTAGAAGCCATGTCTATCTCGATGTTTTGGTATGCTTCCACCTTGTTTTACTTGCTTTGAGATCGGTTTCATGGCAAGGATCATCCTTACATGTATAGGGGTTTTGCAATTGTCTTCTTCCTTATTTTGAGGGTTTGTCTGGATGGAGCTGAGAGGAGCATAATGAAGCCTATGTTCGGCTCTGAACCACGTCACACGTGTTGAACATCTTTTTGGAGGCATCCTTATCATATGACGTGATTCATACTGACACCTCTAAACAATGTATGAATAATTGATTTGTCATTTAGTCAGTTAAACTTATACGCGTCACATGTAATCGATGCTATTTAGACTAATATATTATTTAGCTTAAATCGATTAGCCATACGGATGTACTCGATGGGTGTTTGAATGCTACAATACGTTTCAATAAGTGTTGGAGGCAGTCGACACGATTTACAATAGACAATTGGACCCCATTTATAGTTGTATTTCATGTATGAAATAATAAAGCATTATTGGCATTCTGTATACTCCATGTACTTTAGATTCCAATATAATTGTTAAATACGTTCTTACACACTTGCATGCTTGGCTCATTCATGTGAGGGGACAATGTGCACTGTGTTTCACAATTATGGACTTAGAAATATGACATCCACTAGTATTATACCATGTGCCTTGGTGCACGTTGTGACCTATGAGGATACGGGTCACAGGTTAGCCCAACACTTCGGTGTGTTTTGTGTTTGAGTTGGTTCCTAGGACCTCCGCATTTTATAGTCTGAGTCCAGGTATAGGGGAAATCATACGTGGGATAGTAGTTGATGTTGCTTGTACGCACATGTGGTTGGGGGTGCAGACACCATACGGATTCACGAAATTCAATTATTCCTATTTTCTAATTCGCCTCATCTTGAGGGTGTCCGAAGCTTACAGGGGTAGACAAGCATGAGGTTTGGCTGAGTAGTGAGTCTTCAGTGGGTGCACTCGACTATGGAGTTTAAAGTTGTACATAATTTGGCTTGAGAGCCTTCGTGCTGGTAAGTGTATGCCCTTGTCACTATTGTGACTAGGAAGGGGTAGGACCACTTGTGGTTGAGTGTTAGCTAGAACAACGTAGACTACCTGAGAGGTTCCCGACTTATCTTAGTGGGTCTGTGATTTTTTTGGGCTTGACATTGTTCTGGTTGCTAGTCTATTTATTGTTTTATTTTACTGTTTTTCTTCATTCTCGTTCTTGCTAGCTTGTAGGTGCGTGTGTGGGAGGTAGGGATCGCGAGATCCCAACTGAGTCTTTTTAGTTGTAGCTCACTCCCATACGTTTTAGGTGAGGGATCCAACGATGCTTGAGTAGGAGGTATCTTGGAGGGTGCGCTTGCCAGTAGTCGTAGTATTCCGGCGGATGCCCTATATAGTTGCACTTTCCTTTGGTCTATATGTTTACATTTTGTTGAACTATGCAATTCAGCTACTTCCTTTTTGTTCGACATATGTAATATTATTTGGCTTAGTTTTTCATATATTTCTCAGACATGTGCTTGTGATCTTGAGTTGAGGCTCGACGGTAACGATTATGCCATGGACTTTTACAATACATTAATGAATTTAAGCTAAGACTACTAAACTAATTATGAGAGTCTATTAGTCAATTTAACTAATTTGATCTAGTCCAATTAACATAATTATGAATGTCTATTAGCCCAATGATACTACTAAGAACAATCTATTAATTTAATTAAAATTTTAGATTTGATGCACTAAATAATAACTTAATAAAATAATGATAACTTTCTATAGAGAACTCGAATGGAGACATAGTTAATATCTTTGTAAAGAGCATGAAAATATCTATAATTTTATAGAAGAATAATTTTATGAATTTTAGATATTTTAAATGTCGAAAATATCAATGATTAGTTTTGGGAAATTGCTATCAATGAGAAACAAGTCCTAATAGGACTATGATTCAAATTAGGAAAAAAAAATGATAATTAAAGTTAACCATGACATGGAAAGTATTGGAAGAGATCTTTGAGTTGGATTAAAAATATAACACAATGAATTTGCTTATGTTTATGACTCCAAGTTGCAAGCAAAAAGTCATAATTGAAATCATACACAAATAAAGATTATGCATACAGATTAGCAGACACTGTCCTAATGTTTTAAGCATAAGTTCATGTAGAAAATTCTAAATTAGATAAGACAACTCCCATTTGCAAGTTAACTAAAAAAATTTAAATTTTTATGACGTCACTATTTCAAAATATGTCATTTATTAGTCAAAATTAGGACATCATTAGACGGTAACATAATCTATAATATTTATGAGTTTGGAGTACTTAAGACAACTGGTCAGTAAAATAGGGATAACATTTTACACAAAAGTCAAATAATAGTGGGATTGATGGTGTTGGAAAGATAATAAAAAGTTTTAAAACTTTGTAGAATATAGTATTTTCTAATTATGACATTTAAGGGGTCAAATTTAGAAGTTTTTAGAAAAAAAAAAAACTGCAAATTACGAAAACAGAGTCTGATTTGCACTAGATTTTTCACCTGAACTCGAAGAAAAAGTCTTATGAAGTAGAGATTTGATTCAAAAGACAAAAAAAGACTTACTATTAGATCTGGAAAGGAAAATTAGCTATAAATAAGTCATTAGATTCGTGTTGGATCCATTATGGGGGGCGCAATTTTTTTTAGAAGGTAAGTTTATGGTGTTGTTCTTGAGAGAAAAGAGAGAAGAGAATATAAAACTCTATGTGTGTTAGTTATAATGATTGATGATGGTTCCAGGAGGCTTAAAAAATATGGAAAAAAAGGCTTAGAAAATATAAAAAATAGCTTAAAAGAGGAAAAAATTATGAATAAATAACAAGGAAGCCATAAGAGAACCAAGAACCGGTATTTCTTTAAGAGATAGACAAATAACCTTAAGCGTAATCGATTTTGTCCTAAAATTATATTATCTTTAAGGTTTTCAAAAGTTAATCAATGGTTAAGAATATTGATCTTTATGTTTACTTCATGATTATCAAATTTATATTTTTATCATCTTATTTACTATTTATTTTATAATTATTATCTCAACATATGCAATATGTTCATTCAGTCTATCTTGTTTTTCACTATGATCACATGAGTTACAAATGTTTGTTCTCCTTTATCCAACATCCTATTGACTTAAAATTTTGAAAAAAATTTATATGCTATCTTCATGTATAATAATTTTTTAAATTTTTAACTTTCTTTGCTATTTATTTTATAATTTTCTTATTGGACTATATAATTTGTCCACATATTTTTTAAACCCTAACTTATAGATCTTCCATTTCACTCGATTCATGTCCAAATCATAACAATTTTTGTAGACATCTTTGTTATATTATCCTTGATTTTTTTGTAAAATTTGAAAATTTTCTGACTCCATTTGATATTCATTTTTCCATCTATTTTAATTTACTAAAATTATATTAAAATCGAATTTTCGAAATCAAACTAGGAGTTCAAAATCATACTAAATCAATCTAAAAATTAATAAAACTTTGTAGACACTTCATATATGACATATTTATCATGTTCACCGAGGTTTGCTAATTTATGAATATGTTTGTTAGTTTTTCATCATAATTATTGAATTTTTAGCTCTAAAATTAGGTTTTGATACTTAAAGAATATGATTTATCATCCAAAAATTCTAAAAAAATATATATAATATGACTATGATGATTTTAAGTGACTATTTTGTATATAAAAATATGCATTTTAATTCTTGTATGAAAAAATATTTATCATTTTGTTAATTCAAATTTTAGATCTTTGCACATCTTTTGTTCCATATTATCTCATTCTGCCATATTTTATGAGTATGCTTAGACACTGCCATCTTAAGGAGATGTAGGACTCAATTATGATATAAGTGTATGTATTAGATATGACATTTGAATCTAGGCGCAACAAGTGAAATCATGATTTTCGGCCGACTAAACTAGGAAATGCGATACGTAACATCCTGGCGGTTTGGAGTTGGGTGGGACTTAGACTTTCTGGTTCTGCGTAGTAACCACGATATCTGCATTATTGTCCGGATATTTTGGTATACGTATAGGGCTTCTTATATTATGATTTGGATGCATACCCGTAATGATATAATTTGATATATTTGAATAGCACATAAATATGAAATCTTTATACCATATGTTTATTTGAATTCAGTTTAGTCATTTGAATCATTTCATCATCTTTCTTATATATTCTTTTGGAATCGTATGAATCCGTCTTAACCTAATGATCCATAACATGAATATGAATTGATAAGTTACTATGCCATGATATTCATTATGTGATATGATAAGTTCCGTTTGATATGAGATATGTTCAGTTTTGCTATGTGATAAGTTATGTTCATGACTAGTAGAATTTGATGTCATATATGAATCCAATTATACTATGGAAGCTATATATTAGTCGATCTGATTATATTATTATAAATCACATCTAATTTGATAATTCTATATTTGATCATATGTTGTATCATATTCTTATTTGAGCTATATGTAGAACTATGTAAAATCATGCTTAGTATAATTGTATAATGTAAATTATAAAATTACTATATGTTAAGTCGTATGAGTAGTTTGAAGCCTATTGAGTAGTTGACTCATGAATCTGACAAACTATCTTTTAAGATAAACTAATTTAGGATCTAGTTAGGTGGGGAATCACGTATGTTAAATTTTCAGAATAACTTTGGATTATCAAATTAGTAGTTAATATAGTAGGAAATGATGAGAGATTGATGTATTTTTCTTTATTTAGTGAGATTGAGAATTTAGATGCGAATTGATAGATATTGTAATTTGTATATTTTAGTATAGACTACGTTTTAGATATTTTAGATTAATTGATGGTTATGACATTTATTTAAATCATCTTATAGTTGTTTAACTTTCATATATATTTGTTATGATTGGATTTATCTTGAGATTACGCAGTCAAATTTTAAGGGCGTCACAACTTTTCTCTTAATTTGCCTCTTAAGACTTATTTTTGTTACCCTTTCACGTTCTCTTATGAGCGCAACTAGTCCTAGGTTATAGAAGTTATTAGCTACTTCTGAGTCTTATGATGCTTTTTATGATGATCCTTTACTGTTATAGTTAAGGTGTTGTGGTTTTTCAACCAATTTTCCTACAATGTTGTAACAATCTACAAACATTAAGAGAAAGAGCTTGAAATATTGTAAAACAAAAATCTTATATTTTTAATGAATTTATGATGCAAGTAAGTTATTAATAAGCATTAGTGAAATATATATAATTATGAAAGGGGGATATTTGCAAATTCCTAAAAGATTATTAATTACTAACAATTTATGAGTTTAAGTGAAATTGACTGTCTTTATATGGTATTAGCTTAAATTTTTTAAGATTATGTAAGCATCCTTAGTTAACTAAAAGTGGATATTATAGGTCAAATAGTAAAAAAGAACATAGATTAGGGATATATATATATGTATATAGTAAATTTTTTAAGGATGTGATGTATAAGGAAGAGCACAACTATGCATCCATGTGTCATCATTATTATTATATCCTTATATTAAAGCACCTATGTATATGTGGCATCACCTAATATGTTTAACCCAAATAAATATATATTTATACTTTTTTCACGTTTAAGGAATATAAGAACTCATCTCCCAAACAAGCATGAAAAAATGAAGCAAGATTGACAGAGGATCTTATATGATTGTGACAAGTGTTTGCATAAGTTGCCAAGAGTTTCTAAGAGTATGATGAATGTTAACATGAGACTCATGTTAGGTGACAAGTGTTTGTCCAAAAGTGATAGGTGGCAACATATAGACTCATGCTTATCTAAAAGTGATAGGTGGCAGCATATAGACTAGTGCTTATCTAAAAGTGATAAGTGGCAACATATAGACTCATGCTTTATCTAAAAGTGATAGGTGGCAACATATTTTAAAGTTGACATCACTAGTCCCAAGTGCCAATGCATGAATTAATTAAATAATAAACTCTCCTTAGTCATCTTCTATAGCCCTTTTACACGGTGAAAAAAGATGGAGAGAGAAAGAAGAATGTGAGCAAGAGAAGAAAGCCACTACTGATAAATTCTTTCATAGAAAAATTTGTAGCATTATGGGTAGTTGTTGTTGATGTTTTTACCTATCCAATGAAAAGTCAAGGGCGAAGGAAGAGGTGAGAAGTTTAAGACCTACTAATTTGGAAAGATTTTGTTACATAAGAGGTAGGCAGGTGATTATCTTAAACATATTAGTGTATAAATCTATTTTTTCGTTTGATTTAAGATCCTTCAAAATTATTTTAATTCATTGAAAATTCAAAATTCTATTCAATCAATTCTTAGTTTTGAAATCCTTGTGAATATCCAATTTCCTGTTAGTTTTTGGTTTTGATATTCCTTATTAAGATTTGATTTTCAGTTAGATTTTTGTTTCATAATCCTATATGGATGTTCAATTTTGATCATTTGATGTCCAAATTGTTTGATCCACCTTCAAAAATATATTTTGACCTCTCTGGTACATATTTTGTATAATTTGCACATTTGAGTAATGATGTATATTATGAGGATACTTTACACGACTCTACGTAATTAAAGAAACACAAATATATTTGATTGTTATAATTTCATCTTATTTTTCTTAAAAGATTTACCAAAAAAATGATATTTGCCCCGAAAGCCCTATAAATTGTTCTATATCTATAGTACATCATACATGAGTTCCTTCAATTAATTATATCCTAATTTGACATGAAGTTTGATCTGCTCATTGAAATATGCTATATGTCTCTGTACACAACTATGCTTATTTGATCTAATATAGCTCATATGATCTAAAATAGTTAGTAAGCAAGCGTAAGTCCCAACCAATTTAGCAAGTTCATAACCCACAAAACCATATGATTTCATATCATATAACATTGAAGAAACTTACATGATAAACAACTAATCATGGTGAACAATTGTAGTGTAACTAACATCTTACTAATAACATGTTCTTAAACGTAACATCATGGCCGTATAACTAAACATGCGTAAACTTAAACAAACATCACGAACCTACCATGCATCTACAACATGCCACTTTCATAACTTAACATACATCTTAACATAACTTGTCTTTATCATGCACTTAATATATCATGCATCTTATCATGACCCCCACTATGCACCGATCTTCATCATGCATATTTACACCTTAACATGCCGATCTGAACATGATCACACATATCATCATAACATCACGAGACTCATCATGACTGCACATGTCATTAGCTTTTCACTTCCTTAATATAGGACAAGCAATCATAACACAACACAGAGGCATCATCATCATCATCATCTTTATTTACTAAGTGGTTAGACAGTACTCCCTAAGCCTATGGCTGTGCAAACCGAAGGACAACACCACAAGTCCCACTCAGTCAGTGTGTCCGCAAGCAAGCACACCTTCCAGGATTTTACCCACTACCTCATATTTAAACACATACATAACTCTATTGTTATAACTGAATAGAAAGGGAATCTAGAGATGGCTCCCGCGGGGTTCAAGAGGTGGCTTCCGTTATGTAGCACTTTGTTCTATAAAAGATTCAAGAGGTGACTCCCATAACGTTGGCCCGTATGGCACTTAAGGCCCATACTACCAATTGGTACGTCCACAAGCATCTTAAACATTTTTAATCATATGCATGTAACCTTCTATCGTAAACATGTAGATAACATCTTGCCGTAAACATGCAGAACTTAACTGTGCAATAACATCACTTAAAATATGTATGAACTAAGTTAAACATGCTCGTTCAAATAATCATGAATATCATCTTAAATACAACACAATTTTTCATCCGCATAGCCGATAGGAAAATAGTGTTAAAAATAGCATTTCTTGTACATAAAAATACCTATAGTTTGTAGTTAATCATCATTTGTTTTTTCCTTAACTACACAAACAAGGACGTAACGAAGCCCGCTTATGAATCTCCTATAGCCATGTTCTTGCCACCACGACGTTCTTCTCACGTTGTCCTCTTTGTGCACGCAAAAGACGTCACGCAGTGCGCCTATTTTTTCTCGGAATACTTCCGCCTCTCTTCGAACAACTCCCTTCTCTTTTCGAACAGCGCCCCCTCTCTCCAAACAGCACCCTCTCTCTCTTCACATCTCTTTGTCTCTCTTCTTCTTCTTCTTAAAGGAAGGAAGGAGGGAAAAGGATGGGGACGTCTATCCCCTTTCTTTCTCTAGCCCATGTGGACTGGAATGGGAGGGGATATGGTGATATTTATAGGAGCTAGGTAAGATAAGTCCTCAGGTTCACTTAGGCTTAAGGTGAAGTCTTTGATCCTATCAAGAGGATAAGTTATGCCCCGACCACTAATTAACTCAAGTCATTCCCCTTGATCCTATCTGTATGTTAAGTTATACCCATTCTTCTACGTAGTTTAACTTGTTCTCCTCAATCTTATCCATATGATACGTTATGCCACACATGCCATGTAACTAATGTGTATACTTCTTCACCAAGTAAGCCGAAATCAACCCGTTTTGGTTATTTGAAAGCACTTTTAGTATCTTAAAATATTTAAGTTTAGATCTTATAAAAATTATCAATCACACCTTTATTCTTAAATTTTTTATAATTATATTTATACTTTTAAATATTTATAAATATCTCCTTTCCACAATTATGTATATTTTTGAAAAACTTATTAATGACTTAATTGTATTGAAAAATCACTAAAATCATAAGTAAACTTTTCAATTTTATACATTGTCAGAAATATAAGAATTATCTTAAATATCACACTTTACTTTATATAATTATATAAATATATCCTCATAGTTATTTGTGGGTCCTTACATCGGATGGTCTTGAAAATAAAAAAAAGAGACAGGGGCATGCGAGGCAGAGGAAACCACCCGTGCATCCCCCACCTTCGCATGTCTGTTGCGTTTAATGCGAAGGTGACATGGGGCGAGCACGGGGCGCCTAACGTCGTCCGATTACGCCTCAGGTTAATATTTTTTTGTTATTGTTATTGTTTCCCTTCCTTTCCTCGCCAAGTAATTCCTCGTGTGATTTTTTGATGTCGAAGGCGTCACAATACCCCTAGAAAATAAGATCCATTCCTAGTGGAAATAAATAGGGAAATGCATAGTATCACGACCCTATATCATATATACATATATGTATACACACATAAGATAAGATAAGATCTGATTTGAATCATATCATTATCATCATTCATGTAAATCTATACTAACTCTGTAAATCTAATCCTTTGTTATTTCCTATCAAATCCAATTGTGTAACTAATAATATATTCATATGACAAGATTTGACAACTATGACATGCTTTGTATCATCTTCTTACTATGCTATATGAAGAGTTCGATTTGCTCATCGTGCTTAAAGTATATATATACATATATATAGTTTGATATGTCATATATAGGGGTTTGATGCCTATTAAGTGGTTGACTCATAATTATCATTATAACTTAATTAGGCGACATTTGCTTTACAATTGAGTAGATTGGATGTAATTGGTCTTTTGAGAGTAACTCGTTATTCCTTTGAAAGTTGAAATTTTTAGATATTTGTTAATTTGGTGAATTGTCTTGGCATTTTCTGGTATTCAATTGTCATTTGAAGTTATTTGGAATTAAGATGGTAACAACACTTATCGAATAATTGCCTTATGGTTTGTCTCATCTCTCATGTCTCCGTTTGTTATGTTTGGATGATACTATCTAAAGGGGGTATGTATAGATATCCGATGTGGTAGTACTCAATGTACGATCCGAAGATAACGGAGACTAAAATTTTGAAACTGAACTTTAGTTTGGCGGACAGTTGAGTAAAGACCTCCGATCCCAGCTAGTTGTATCAAGACCAAGGCGTTCATTTGTCCACGTGCCAAGGTATTTACAACTCCTTATGTTGTAGTTTAGATATATATGTATGAAAGAATGAAAATAAATAATTTATTTCAGTTAAAATCGGGAGTAAGTATGTTATTATGCACATGAACAATAAGATATATAAGAAACAGACATGTTGGAACATGAATCTATTATATATGAACTTAATATGCTTTAAGGTTATTAGTGGGTATGAATATGTGCATGTCATTTGTATGAAATATATATGATAAAGAAGTGATTTGCACAATAGACATGCATGGATTAATTGTGAGATATGTATGAAATGATTTTTGTTAATTCCTTATTCAATATTATGTGTATGAAATCGTTTACAGATCATGCATTATTTATAGACTACATATGTTTGTAAAAATTTATCATAAACATATGCATGTAACAATTCTGACACCTACTGACTATTACTCACATACCTAGTTGTTAATTTTTTCAAGAGGGTATGGTAGGTGATAAGTTCACAATTTTACATAAATAACAGATGAAATTTACACACTTTGCTATCAATTTAATGAATAAAATCACATGGAATGATAGATAAATCATTTGTGCATTCAAACATATCAATTTTGAAAAAAAATCGAATTTCAAATATCATCACTCCATGGATTGAATAAGGGTGGCAATTTCATTCTTCAATAAGATTTTATCGGCAATTATTTAATGTATAGTTTGATGATTTATTGCCGCATGAACTTAATTGTTATTTTTTGTGAATATAGGACATGAACAAGTAGATAGCATGGTGGTTGGACTACTTGGATTTTAAGAAAGTGACCAGGATTCGAATATTGGAAGGAACAAGATTGTATTTCTTTTTGTCTTAAAAGGGGAACCACAAGCCAACTAAGAGAGAGAAAGGGAATTTCGGAATTCAAATTTCAAAAATGTTATTTTTAATTTGAATTTCAAAATCTTGAAAATAACATTTATTCTTCAATTTAAAATTCGAATTTTGAAATATACCTCTCCAAATTTAAATTTCAAATATGCATTCATAGAGAATCCTCTAATCAAGGGGGAGCTTAATACAAGCAATTGAGGACCCATTGATTAGAAGATTTGAAATTCAAAATTTGAATTAAGAATTCTTTTCTATAAAATCAAGAGAGAGATGATGAGAGAATCCTGAAATTTAAAAAGAAAGATATTTATTTCAAAATTCAAAATTTAAAATAATCTTTATGGGCTTAAAAGAAGATCAACTAATCAAGGGGTAGCTTAATAGCCTATTTATTACTCTATTTGAAATTCAAAATTTGAATTAAGAATTCTCTTCTATAAAACCATAAGAGGGGGAGGAAAAAAAAGAGCTTTATTTTTTTGGAAATTTTTTTCTTTCAATTTCTCTCTCTATTTGCTACAGTACCCGCGGGTACTATAGCAGCCCCCTCTCTCTAGCTTTTGTTCTCTCTCTCTCTCTCGCTCTCTCTCTCTCTACATCTCTTTCAAACCAGCGGCTATTAGTGCAAGAGGTGGATTTGAGGCACTACAACTGACCATTGGAATGAGTCCAAGGCTATCAAGGATCCGCGCGAAGGGCTACGACGGTTGTAAACATCAGTTTTCTCTCTCCACTGTCTCTCTCTCTAGGTTTTGAGTTCTCCATGTTACACTGTATTGTGAATATTTTCTGTAAAAGTTTTCTTATAAAAATTATGTTAATTTTTTATTTTCAATGTCTCTGTAAAATTTCATATTGTTCTGATAATGAATGACAGTGGCTCCTTTGAAAATAGTTATCTTTTCTCCATCCTTTTGTTCTACAACTTTTATTTTTTCTTCTGTTGACACTACTCAAATTTTATATTCTACTTTTAATTAGTATTTTAAAGGTATTCTTAGTTTAGTAGATGTCTGATTATACTTGTTTAGGGGTGATCCTTTTGTGAGTTCATAGTAAGTCCGGTTAATTTCAATTATTAACAAATCAAATCATCATGCTCCCTCTTCTTTCTTATCTATTTTTCCTCTAAAAACTCAAGGTTTTCAACTTTAAAAATCTATTTCCATGTGGACTCGACTCAATCTCACAACTTGCTATTTTTCAAATAATTATATGTGGAAATTGGAATTTTAAGATTGATGTTCGAATATATTTAACGACACATAATTTCGAACGATCAGTAGGCAGTGATCATAAAAAGGATTTTCATATTTGATCTTGGAAAAATTTTATAGTATGTGGACTAGCAAGTGGGTCCGAAAGTCATAGAACTTTAGCTTGTTGTAAACGTTAAAAATTAAGCTTGTAGTTGGCAATAATGTAATTATCTTATGTTATGTTTTTGACATGATTATGTATGAAAAATTTGTGGATGGTTAGCCTAAGTATTTTGCAAAAATTACCTCAAATCATGGAAATGAATAATAATGTTCTGGAAGGGAGTGAAACACATAAAAAGTGTAAACACAATTATTAAAATTTATAATATAAAATGCAATCTTTATAGGTGGCTTAGATTACATTTTCTAACATTTGGACTGCGTGATTAGATAATTGAAGAGGGGCATTATAGGTTAAATGGTAGAACATAGATTAGAGATATATGTGCTATTATTTTAAGCATGTGGTGCACGTGTCAGCAAGAGGATACCTATGTATCTATAATATCATCATTTCTAAAAAATTATCCTTATATCATTAAATTAAGACACCTATGTATATATATGTGGCTTCACCTAGTAAGTTTAACCTTAATATAAATATATTCATACTTTCTTCACATTTAAGGAATCTGAGAATTATCTCCCAAGCAAATATGGGGAAAGGAAGCACGAGCCAACAAAGGACCTCATAGGATTGAGGCAAGTGTTGGCATGAGGTGCTAAGAGTGGTAAGTGTTAATAAGAAGTGGCATGGCAATGATAGCACGAGGTGACAACAATGGATCCATACTTATCAAGAAATGATATGTGACAACATATAGACTCGTGGTAATTCAAAAGTGTTACGTAACAATATATAGATTCATGTATATCGTAAAAGTGAGAAGTGACGACTATCTAACTATCATAGATTCCAAATTTGACATCAGAAGTCATAGGTAAAAGTGCTTAAATTAATTAAATAATAAATTATTGTTATTTAAGTTCCTCACAAATCAAAATATTTGGTCATCTTCTACAACCGTTTTACACGGTGAAAGAAGACAGATAGATAGATAGATATATAGGGGGGTGGGGGAGAAGAAAGTGAGTAATGGCCTAGTTGGCACATCTTCCATTTGGAAGTGCTTTTGTACTTTTATTTAATTATTTTTTGTGGAAGCTATTGGATTTTGGAAATTATTTATGTAATATTTTACTTGTATTTTGGCTTCCAACTAAAAACTATAAGGTAGAGTTTATAAGATTGGAGAAAAAATGAGGTTGTTATGAAAGAGTTGACTTTTATAATAAACCAAAATTAGTTATAACCTCTCTCCCTGCTCATTTTATGTGAGAAGTGGAAGTCAAAAATGGTTTTAAATAGAAGTTCTACCAAGCATCCCCTAAGAGAAGAGAGCTGCTGTTAAGAATATTATGAGAGAAGAATTGCAGGAGGTTGCTGCTGGTACTTTTATTTGTTCAAAGAGTGATCGAAGCTGAAAGAAGAGGTCAAAAGTTTAAGACTTAAGAACTTGAAAAGGTTTTGTCATATAAAGGGTAGACATATAGTTATTTTAAACATAAATTAATTTGTAATCTACAAATTGTATTTGATTTAAGATTCTTCAAAACTAATTTGATTCATTGGAAACTAAAATTCTATCGAGACAATTCTTAGTTTTAGAATCCCTATCGAGACCATTCTTAGTTTAACCCTTACGAATATCAGATTTCATGTTAGCTTTTGATTTGAATTCCTTACTAATATTTGATTTTCGATCAGATTTTAGTTTTGGAGACCCTTATGGATGACAAATTTCTATCATTTGCCTTTGATCCGCCTTCATAAACATATTTTAACCTTCATAATAAAAAAACATTATGATGCGGACTTGCGATAATCTTTTTGTCATATTGTTCTAAGTTGGTCCTTAAGATACCGTTCACACACAGTTACAAAATAAGTGGCATAGATGAAATATTTGTACATATCAAGATTTTTTTTTTTTGGGTCGAAATACATATAAAGAAATACTATACTGGAACGTGCATAGGATAAAATTTGAAACAAAGCATGATTTATTTGAAATTAACACTTTTGTTACCATATTTAATGGACAGGCAGCGTTAACTTAAAGTTCTGACCGCCTTAAACGCCACCTCCTCTTCCTCCCCTTTCCGCGTTTTTGGCTTCTGGCCTTTCTTCCCCGCTTCTTCCTCTCCCTCTTCTCGCCTCCAGCCAACCGTCTCTGCTCACTCTCGACACAGAGCGCTGCTGCTGCTGCAGGCGCCTCCAGGTCCCATCGGATAGCTCGCGAGGTCGCAGAGGCGGCAGGAGATTTCTGTCCATGGTCCGTTGTTTGCCGGCTCTTTCTGTTCTTGTTGCTTGTTTGTTATCTTCTTCTTCTTCTTCGTGGTTTTCGCGCCTGATTTGGTGCTCCCCGGATATTTCTGTCCTTGGTTGTTCTCTTCTTCCTTTTCCTGGTTTTGGCGTTTGATTTGGTGCGGGTCTAGGTATCTTCTGTGAGGGGTAGGCCAGCCGGCATGCTCTTCGCAAATGCAAGTGCCGAGGAGGCTTGTTTTGGATTGTCAGAACTGTTGGTCCTTCTGAAGGATGGTTTCCTTAGCTGCTCCACTATGTTGGAACAGTTTTTTGGTGTGCGGTCCTCTGGCAAGGTATTGTTGGTTCCTGGAGGTTTCAGGGTTTTATCCCTTCTTGGAAGAAAAACCCTCGTCAGGAAAGGAAGACGGATCTGTCCGATAAGCACACAGCCACAATTGTCGACAACAGCGACTACGACGTGCTGAAATGGAGGCGGTTTGCACGGGTTGGTTGGATGATGTCTCTTGTTGTCTGCGACATAGTGGTAGTTCACCATCCGGTCAGAAGGCAAGTGGCACAAGCTTAACTTCTGATAGTCAGATCATTGGATGCTTGTTTTAGTCATTCATTTCGGTGATGTTGTGGGCATTGTGGTGTGGCGAGCTTCCCATTATTTAGTGAAGTTCTCCTTTTCTTTATGGTGGAGATAAAGGGGGGGGGGGGGAGGGGGTTGTCATGGGCCTCTAATGTTGTGCATTTCAGGTTCTTGGTGACTATGCGCTCTTTGTTGTTGTTTCTTGAAATTAGGGAAAACTTGATGATTCCTTGAATCTTGGGGATCGTTTTCGTAGTGAATAGTTGTAAGTTGGGTAGGAGGAGAAGGCTATCCATAGGAAAGGATGACCCACAAGTGAAACAGTGTGAAGCCACCTCGGTGTGGAGCCATCATGGTACGAAGCTACCATGAGTATGTGGGTTGGGGCGGAAATGAATCGGATTAGTCTAGTATCGAAAAATGGAAAAAAAAAATACTGGGTTATATATGAAGGGGCTGTATCCATACGTTGTGAGGCCTCTTTTGGAAATAAAACCATACGGGCTGGGCTTAAAGCAAACAATATCTTATAAGAGTCGGATCAAGTCTTTATAGGATACTATTAAAGCGAGACTTGTGCAATACGATATAGACGTAGTTCATAGACAAACTATGTCAAAGTTGGTGGGCCTATAGTTATCTAGTCACGAGCTGGGTAGGAGGGGAGGACTACTCATAGGAAAAAGGCTAGCTATAAGAAAGGGCTACTCATTCGTGAAGTGGTGTGAAATCACCACGGAGGGTTGGGGCGAGAATGAATCAGATTACTCTAATATTAGGAAATGGGAAAATGTTATATATGAAGGGGTTGTATCTATAACTTGTGAGACACTTTTTGAGGATAAAATCATGCGGGCTGGGCCCAAAGTAGAGAATACCTTACAAGGGTTGGATTGGGTCGTTACAGTTTTGGGGGGCCTAGTAAATGATAAATTGGTCGCCAACATTTTTTAGTTAGAATCATTACGTCGAAATTTGGCGGCATGATTCGCTGAATTGTAATTGTATGAGAAATGTGGATCTTAGGGTAGTTAAGTTCCACATCTAATTTCATAACTTCGTGTCTGCGAGGTGTTAAACTGTTGTATATGATCTGTAAATGCGTTTTAATGCCCACTCAAATATATAAGCATTTTAAGTTTGATCTAAAAGCTTTCAATTGTTATCGTCTGAGCTTCTGATTACTTGCGCACAGTAAATTATTCTTGTTATATTCATTCAGGAGACCCTGTTTTCCCTGTTTGTCATAATCTTTGGAGAATAGCAAGTTCTAAGGTCTTGTCGTGGATTTGTTTAGACTGATACCGTTGGATAAATGTCTATGGAGCCAAGTCACTTATTACCTTTCAAGGTTGGACAGCGAGCAGAGTCAAAGTCTTTTCTGAAAGGATATCGTGGTGCATGGTTCCGCTGCAAGGTATATTTGAAGGTTATCTGCATGCAAATAGTTATTATAGCTTATCTTAGGGTAGCTTTTGTGCATTTTTTTGATGCAAGCGGTTTATACTGTGTCTATTTAGGCTGTCATTGGCTGAAGCCTTTTTGTTAGGGATTTCTCAGGGAGTGCCATTGTTGAAAGGAAAGAATAAGAATTGCAACTTCAATTTTCACTAGTATCATAATTGAATGCATTCATCGCATATTTTGCCAAATCAATTTGACTAGTGGCTTATTGCATTTGATATGCACGACAAACAATGCCTCATGTTATTAAGAAAATGTATCTTCATAACAGCTTATGTTCATTATGGATAATCCTTCATGTTATCTGATGAATAGGATGTGCACACTGTCTGAGTTGTGTCAAATACTGCTTTTGTCTGTAGCTCCTGTAACTTCTGCTTTGCTAATAAATTCCCATTTGTTTGCACCAGATAAACAAACTCAGCAAGAATAAGGACTCGGTTAAAGCTTTCTTGGAGTACTATGATTATCCTGGTGAAAGTAAGTGTCTTGGACATATTCGGGTGTATGTTCCTGCAATTTTTTTTTTTTTTTTTGGGGGGGGGGGGTGTTACTTTATACACAATGACTTCATGGAAGTTAATGGTTTCCAGCAATTATGCATATGCAGTTCTCACATTGTAAGACCATGTAATGCAAAATGTTTGCATTGCTTTTTTCCCCATCCCTCAAAATGAAAATGACGTTTATCGTATGCATGATTTTGGGGATACACCTGGCTACACAAAACAGATTTACGAACTTATCATGCATACAAATACATGTTACATGCATAGGACACATGGACGTCACATTTAAGTTTCAGGCTGGAACTTTTGGTTCTTCATGAACTCTTTGTTTTAGTACCCAAGCTTATCATTTTAGTTATTATCTTCATTTTGTCATTTTAAGTTTGAAGCAAGTGAATTCCTTTATTTTTGTATGTTTATATACTTTCATATATATGGGTAGATGTTACTTGTACATGTGTCTGGTTTCATCTGAATGTATAGATGTGGCACATCCCCCTTCTGCTGATTGACAATCGGCATCCATGAATCCATCATAGCCATGCGATAGATTTTATCATCCTAGGTTTATTGTTGTCCAGCTTTCTGCTCAAGATTATTCTGTGTTCATTAATCTCTACATATGCTACACTTTATGTTTAATGTCATGCAACTAAATAAGCATCCATGGGCAGTGGAATAAGTGGGCCATAAAGAGGGTTATTTGGATCCAAGAGATCAAATGTTATGCTTGGAAATGGGCATTCCGATGGATAGCTATTCTGTCAACGAACTGAACAAATCAGAGCTATATGTCTTAGGATCTCCATTGGACAGCAAAGCAAAGAGGAGATTCCATTTGAAGGCCAGGATCCTTCATCAAATTATTTTTATCGGGTCTCCAGCAAGTTTGATATGAAAGGGTGAGACAGATAAACAAGCCAGATAGCTTAGGACCCTTTTCACTATGGACATATAGTATAGGAAACACTAATTGTCCGTTATACGTTATCAAAATGTGAGCAGAGGAAATGCCCATTCAGAGCCCAGGCTTCTTCATCAATTTAGTCAGTTGCTGAACAAAATTTGATGTGAATGGGGTGGAAAAGGCTTATGGTCAGATATCTTTGGCAATCCTTGGTAATATCGGCTTGTGAGGTCCTTGATGTAAGGAACCTCTCCTTACTTACTTGGTTGTAATATCTTTGTTTTTTTATATTAAAATTGGTGCTGCAACTCACAGTTCTTTCAACAGAAAAAAGCCAATCTCAGGCAACCTTTGTCCTGTTGTCAACTTTGGATACAGAATATATTGGATGTTGGTGGAAGTTGTGGTCAACTTGATTCTCTATAGCAATGTGCAGTCCTCCCCCCCCCTTTCCTCAAAAGGTGGTTTGTAGCACCAACTTTATTCATACAAATAGAAGACATACAACCGGATGATGATAATTTCCTCTTAGTCACTCACAGTGTAAAAACACATTCTCAGACTCGTAACAAATTCTCAAAATAACTGAACTCTTGCTGCAAAGTCAAACACAGTTCTCAAAACACTTAGAGAGTAAAGGAAATGCTCACACCTTGAACCCCCAAAAAGAATACTCGCAAAAGAATTCACACCTCAAACCCCTTACAAAAGAAAAAAAGAGAGCCCATAAAATAGTACCCTTGACTAAAAGCATTCTTCTACAAGGAAAAGATCTACTGATGAGAGGGCGTCCAAACACGGCAAAATATCTACCAGGTATAGGGAGAGTTGGATCAAGGAGGGGGATAGGAATTCTTTTTCTAGAATATGGATGGTACTACATAGCATACTAATGTGGAAAAAAGAGAGGTATGTACAAGAGAAATGAAAAAAAACCCTTATATATTCCCTCTATACGTCAAGCACCAAAGTGGTGCGCCACTCAATTCTTCTCCAAAAGAACAAAAAAGGAGGAACTATAAACATCCATATGACATAAAGCTTTACCCACTCACTCACTCTATGGCAGACAAATAAGGCAGTTGTCTCAAGAATCAAATCTTCATTTGTTAAAATTCTCATGTTCCTTTCTCCCCAGATAGCCATAGGGTAGTTTGACGAATCAACCACCACATCTCACTGTCCTCCTTGGGTGTGTTATGCCTAGCCCACTTGTGAAGAAGACGATCGATAATGACTGCTAAACCTCCCATATGCTGGAGCTTGACAAAAAGGGGCTGCCACACCTCTTGAGCAAAAGTGCAAGACAAGAACAGATGCTCAAGTAAATACTACATAGACAGCAAACAGTGGGCAAGCAAACAACAAATCAGGCCAACCTATCACATGCAGGTAATCTGCCAAGAGATATCCTAGAGCTCAGTTTGACAACTTCATATTGGCCATGATATGATTTGGCTATATTCAAGGGAGTGCTGATGATTCTTTGTCCACAGAGTGGAAGGGTTGGCAGGTTGTGATTCTTTTGGTGCATGCAGATGATATGGTTATCATTGGACGTAGTGAAGGGGAGATTCAACTACCGGAGGACAATTTAGGTAGCACCTTGAGATAAAGGATCAGATGATATGGTTATCATTGGTCATGGTGCAGGGGAGATTCAACTAACGAAGGACAATTTAGGTAGCAATTTGAGATAAAGGATCCTGGGTGTCTTAAGCATTTCCTCAGTAAAAAGGTGGCTCATCTCGAGATGGCATACACATTTGTTAGCTCAAGTATACCGTAGACTTGATACAGGGACTATGAAGTGATGTACCGTGGATAGTCTAGCTTCTATACATGATGCTCACTGGGTCAACTATCACTTATGCAGTCAACGTATTTAGACAGTCTGGATGCACCAATGGCACTGCACTGGGGAGCTGTGAATTGAGTATTGAGATACATCAAAGTATCTCAAATCGTGTGCAGGAAAGGGTTTCTTTTACATCAAATGGTATCCAGGAAAAAAATGTTTCAAGGGCTGATCACTTGAGGTTTGAAGAGTACGATGATGCAGACTGGGCCAGTTCCCATAATGACAGGCAGTTAACTATGGGTTGTTGTGCCTTCGTCGGTGGGAATTTGGTAACTTGGAGGAGTTAAAAAAATAGGCAGTGTGTGCATGCTCAATTGCTGATGCTGAATATGGGGCCTTGGCCCATTTTGTGGATGAAAATTCTCTGTTGGATATTGGATGTTGGTAGAGCTTCTCGTCAGGTTGTATTGTGATGGCAAAGCTGCAGTTTACACTGAGTAGTCCTGTTCGTATCATGGCCACATTGAAACTGGTTGGAACGTCAGTTAAGACTGAGAGAGACTGGATACATGAGAATGTTGTACCGTATGTTTGTTTTGGGTGATGTGGCAGACATTTTCACTGATGAGGTGTTAAGAGACCAATTTACTTCAGCTTTCTATGCTCAGTTTGAAGGAGAGGATAGAAAATAGTTGTTTCTATTAGGGATTTATTAGTCTCTACTTATTTTTTATTGGTCTCTATTTTTTTTTTCTGTTTTCTACTTATTTTTTGGGTCATCTGGTCAGCCTCAATAAGTATGACATGTCGTTTGTAATTCTTTCAACAAAAACTAGTATAGAAAGAGTATGGAGGGCCAGCAGCTGTAGTTAACGCTGCCAGTGGCACCACAGCTTCTCTCCTTATGTTTCTCATCTCTTCTTTCTTCTCTCTCTCCCTATTGATTTCTTCAGTTGCTTGCATAACTCTGTCTTTGCTTTTCCTCAATTTGTCCTTTGGTTTCTATTCACGATTCCATTCTTCTGTTTACTTTTTGGCATCATCTTAAGTTCCATGCCTGATATTGTGGTTTGGAAAATTGTACAGTAACAAGTTTCCTAACACCACTTTTTGACACGTGTAGGTGGCAATCAGCCAATCACACATTGGAAGGTAGGGCTGTCAAAGGTGTCGGGTGATAATACTCCCCTCGAATGTGTGATTGCCACCTAAGCGTGTCAAAAAGTGGTGTTAGGAAATGGTGTTACTGTACCATTTCCCTTGTGGTTATGGAGGTCTCAGTTATTTCATAATCATTTAATGATGGCATGTTTTCTGAATGCCCCTTTATATGTTGTGCACATTTAAGTTTTATTCTCCACTCGTGACAAAGGTTTCTATCACATTAATTCTTTTGCCTGACTTTTTATGCTGTGTTATACATAATTCTAATATCTGTACTTTTTTTGATGTCCACTACTCACTACTCAGAGCATTGAACCAAACCTTGAACTTGCCCAACAAGTGGCCAAATCACCTTATCTGTTGAGTTTCTCTTGGAATTGCAGAGAAGCATTGGACACAACTGTATCAGAAACCCTTAAGGAATTCTATTAGATCGACGGACGAAAGGAGAGTGGAGCTGATTTTACGCCCTTGCTTTCCACCATTTTACCGTGAAAATCAAATGCCTGACCTTACTACAATATCTGATTTAATTGTGATCGTTGATGATGTGTGGAAGGTGGGAGATTTGGTTGATTGGTGGTCTGATGGTTGTTACTGGTCAGGAAGGGTAACTCATCTGCTTGGGAAGGATAAAGTGCAGGTATTGTTGTGGCAAGTGATACTGTTACATACCTAATAGTTTTATTCTTAATAAATCTTGTTGTTTAAGTTCATGCCTAATCCAATTACCTTTTTCATTTCTAGTTCTGTTAGTGAACAACCTTATGACATTAATTCTAGGAAAAAATAATCGGTTCTGTTAGTGAACAACCTTATGACATTAATTCTAGGAAAATTATGTTAAAACATTCAAGACCGATCTTTGCTTAATTGATGATAGTGTCCATCTTCACATCATGACGAACGAAGGCGTAGATTTCCTATGATGCATGCATTTTTTTCTGAGAAGTGGATGGTACCACAATTTTATTAATAATCCAAAAGGGGATATACAAGTACGAGAGCAATCCACCTACAAAAGCCTCCTGTACAAAAGACACCAAGAAGTTGTACCATACCCAGACATCACTCACCACCCAACAAAGCAAAAATGAGGGAGTCATTTGACAACCCTTTACAAAAAGCCGAGGCCCATTCCCTCATCCTATCTCAAACGAAGTTCGCCACCCTCTTTGCCACTAAAGCTTCCTTCTCTAAGATTCTTCAGTTTCTTTCACCCCATAGGGTCCATATGGTAGCAGGAAGAACTAACCACCAATTCTATGGTACATGTCATTTGAACTCCTAGAAGCATCAAAGTTAAAAGCTGAGGACTTACCTTATACTGGTAGATTCTGGCGTGTGTGTTTATTGAAGTATCAGTTTCTAACTTTTAGGAACTTCCGTTTAGATTCTCTCCATCTGTGGGAAAAACTAGAAGTCTGTTCACTTATGCACACTCCCTATCATTTTGTTGAGAAGGTTCCTCATTGAACATGGTAGCTTCTTCTTTAAGTATGATGTTGGAAAGTGCCTTCATTTTGCCGACTTTCCTCATTGGCTTTGTTATGCACACTCTCAAGTCAGTTTATTTATCGTGTTTGGTATCAGTGCTTATGATCCTATCTTTACATCGTTATTTCTATTTAACGGTTTGCATGTGTCCTCATTTAAATCATTCCACACTCAAAGGGTAATATTGAGGGTTGCTTTCTAGGGTTGCCTGTGTTTGATTGAATCACTGGTTAGGCTTTCTTAGTTACCAACCATGGTTTGCAGGATATATTGGTCTACATCGGAACCCAGGCGGAGAGGGATCTCATCCCTCAAAAATTGATCCTGCTATTTTAGTTAAGGGAAAAAAAGAAAAAAAGGTTAGGCTGGTCTAAAAAGAGCTTGGGATGGATCCAAAAAGACAAAAGGGCTGCATCAGCCTCTTACGTCATTTAGGGTTTGTACAGGCTGGTACCAACCTCAAAAGGAGGAGTTTTAAAACCCCATTGCAGTATGGGCTCCTGCACCCCCAAAACCTTCTGTCCGTTGTCAAGCATGGCTAATGACAGTTACCTTACCTATTTATGTCTCTTGCACGCTGTGTGTTTTGGATACAGTGAGGGCAATAAATCTGTATTGAACCTAGTTAATACCCTGTTTATTTTCTTGTATGTCTCTTATATGTTCATGTGTAAGCTAAGTGTAATAATTTCTTTGACCCCATTATATTGGCTTTTGTCAGAAGAAACTTTAAATCTTGAAAATGCTGTTTCTCTCATTTACTAAACTGTTTCTTGAATTAAGTATGGCTTCACATAAATTGATAGAAGGCAAAATTGTTGGAGAGTTATTTGAGATGGATTAGACATATGTAGACACCTTTTAGAGCCTTTTCAAGGATGGTTTCGGCATAAGATTCTGAAAGTTGAAAAGGCGTGAATAGCATGCCAAGCAGTCAAAAACATAGATGACATTAAAGAGAAGTTTGCAGAAGTTCTATTCTTGGATATTAACATAGAATACACTGAGTAAAAATCAAAATCATTAACTAATGGTTTCAAAGAAATATAATCATTCTATTTTTTAATGTTCTTGATGTTCAATGTTTAGTCATTGTTTCTCCTATATTTTCTTCACCTGGCTTTTTAGGCCATCCACATAATTCCCTAGCAACGAGCGTATGAGTTCCGATGTTTAGTCCCCGGCCAAAATTTAATCAATGATTCCTGCCTACCATATGCAGCCCATTCTTTTGCAACCACTGTACGCAGCCGAGTATGAAACTTGCATAAATTATATTGTGCATCATGCATGAGCAACCCTGTGATAAACTTTATGGTTTATGCTTGTAGGTAGTGTTGCCATATCCCCCAATTGGTGAAGGGAAATCTTATGAAGCATTCTGCAACAATTTACGCCCGTCCTTGGATTGGTCCCTGGAGCATGGCTGGACTGTGCCAGTACGTAGGATGACTTTCTTAGTTCTTTCTTTTGATCTTGATCCCTTAATGATAACGTCTGATGCTAGTAATAAAAATAGTAGATTGTCAAATAACCTAATTTACTTTATCATGTCAATTGATGGCTTAGTTTATTAGAAACCACCCAGCTTATTGGACGAGATATTGATTTAGTGATGGCAACATGCTGCACGTGCCACAACAAATTTGGGAACAAGACTTTCAGTTTGCATTCTTTGTTATCTCAAAAATCTTCTATATTTACATGTTCCTTGTGCTATTCCATTTTCTATTCTTCATTTACCTTAAATTGTCGGGCTCAGTTGTGGAAAATTGATATTCATCTTTTCATGCTTCAAAATTTTGGAGTTGGAGTCGGCAATTATGTCTCTAACTAATTACACAATGTGTCATGCATTTGGGGCCTGGTCACTGGGAAAGTGGTTGTTGGAATGCAATTAGATACATTAGATGTAAAGGGCTGGGTCATGGATGAACTGGCTCGATGGCAGGGGCAAAAGTGACGCTTCAGACATGAAAGGAGTGCCTGATAGGAAGCTGTTGAAATCTGAAACTTTATACAAGAAGAATTCATGTGATGTGTATTGTGGAAATTCCATGGTCCTCGGACATTTTTAAGGCAAAAGGAAAATTACAGGCTTTGTGGTGGCGCACTGTATTGAAGGTGGGAAAGATTTCCTAGTGAACCGGTAACAGAGTCGTTGGGGGACAATGAATAAAGAAATAGTACAAATCCTGATTGGCAGATAGGGTGTTGTCAAACAAGGATTTGTGGATCAGATAGGATCGACCAAGATTGACCATTTCAATCAGATTTTGGTCAGCAGTGGAAACGCTGCATGCGGTGGAGGTTGGGAGTTGGGTTTTGGGGGATTAGTCCTATATCAGCAGACTTCAAAAGCTAGCTACCAGAAAATTCTTTAAAAGCAGCACCCTTTGCTGGCTTGCACTGCTATCTGCTATGTGCGTACAACTGGGCACAAGCAAGTCCAAGCACTCATGGGCCAAGTGGGTTCACTGGGCTCCTAATTTTAAAATTTAAACATTTACACTTTTAGGCCACATTTAGTTCGTTTTCTGGGTGAATGGGCTCGAGCGAACTGGGCTCGTGAGCTCAGCTTGAGCTCATCGAGTATCTAAACGAGCTAAGTTTGAACAATGTGTTTAGAAGCTCGGTCGAGTTTGAGCCGACTTCAAGCTGTGTGGGAAATGATCGAGCCGACTTTGAGCAGGGTGAAACTCGGCTCGACTCGTTTGCACCCTTAGGCATTTTATGCTTATGTTAATTTTGGGCCTTTCCACTCACTAACTTGTGTTGGGTCATTAATTTAGTTTAGTAACATGGAATCAAAGCCAGTTTGCTACTTGGATGTCTCCTATTTGGCCTCATAGTTTTGGAGTGCCACTTTCTGGTTGCTGCACAACTTGGATTTGTTGTAAGGGGGTGTTGGTGACAGCTGTTTAATCCCATACAAATGTTCACGAGGCACTCTTAGAAAGTTATGGGTTATTCAAGCAGAGAAAGGGAAGACAAAATAACCTTAAAAGAAGTAAATCATGAGACCAGAGAGAACAGAGTTTGCTGAAAGCCCAGAGATAGCTGGGAGCAGTGACAGTGCTGATTAACTTGGAATATTAGGGGTCTGAATATCCCGGGAAGCAGAGGCAGTTGGCAATTTGATAAGAAGATGCAGAGGGGACATATTTTGGCTTCAGGTGCTAAAATGGGTTAAATTATTAATAGGAGGGATTCTGGTAGCTTGTAACAAGGAGAGAATCGAGAGATGGAGGGGGCAATTCTTAGAGGTGGTAGCTTTTCTTTTACAAAAAAATTCACTTGCAACAGCTGTGGAATGTCCTGGATTTATTGGGTGACTATGCACCCAACAATAACAAGAGAAAAATATAATTGTGGTCAGTATTAAGTGACTGCTGGATGAAAGTACAGCTTATTTTAATGTCTCTTAGGAGATCCATTCAAAAGGAGTCACGGCAAGAAAGTCAAGGCTAGCATGAGAAATTTAAACATTTGTTTAGAAGAATGTAGTTTGTTTGAGCTACAACTTGCAAATAAAAAATTCCCTTAATGGAACTCCATGAATTCTCCGTTTTTCTCCTTGATTGACAGAATTTTGTAGATGATCAACGGCAGTCCATGTATCCTCTAGCAAAGGTCACTACTCAGACAAGAATGGCCTCCCATGATAGAGTCTTTCTTAATGGTGTGATGTACAGAGAACCACTTGGTCAAGAAGCCATTCATATCGGAGAAAATATGGTAAGGGTATGAGGGTTTCAGTTATCTATTGCAGGACATGTGGAAGAATTTTGCCGCACGAATAGAAAGTAGATGGTGCCCCTCTTGGCATGATTCAGAGGCTGTCAAGTTGGAATTAACTGAGACTTCAACAAACCTTCAGGGCCTCATTATAACCCATTTAGGGCACTGTTTGGCAGCCCATTAAGGCTATCTTGGGCCTGTTTGTGGGTTCATTTGTGGCCCGTTATTGGTAATGTGTCTGGCTGAGTATGACCCTGGTCATTGGGAAATTTTATTTAATCCCTGAAGTTTATAACAATTATTTCATATCCTTATATTTTGGAAATCTGAAAAATACTTTTCTCTTGTATTTACAAGTAGGTCCTTACACTTCATTATAGACCCCAAGGAGAAAGGTACTTTAGATGATCAGGGATCTCATCCAGGGACCATGGATGGGCTGTGGGGTTGTTTGATCTTGGGGCTACAAGTGTTTGCTTTCTCGCGATAATGATGGGGTTTATTCTGGCTGATTTGGTCTATTCCAAATGGGTTTTGCTAACTTTTGTGGGTTAATCTCGAGTGGCATTCTGTTGAACCCGAAAATTTTTCATGCAAATAACGCCGTTTGAGTATGCATATGCACATGGCATATACTCACATTAATGTGAGCTCACTATAGGAAAATATATATATATGCGTAACAACATGTTCACATAGGACTATGTTATGCAAAACAAAAATATATGCCTATGATATGAGGGTTAATAGCAAATAAAGACCCTCTCATGTATATGGAAAAACATGAAACCATGGGCTCATATTATAAGGGTAATGGAATAGGAGGCATACCTAGGCCAAAAAGGCATTGATCAGGATTTTTACGGAGGCCTAAAACAGCCCCAAGTCACCCTTGTATGCTTCCGAAATCAACTCCTAAGCCTCCTTGATAACCCTTGATGGTGAGGCCCAAAGGAGGACCCTAAAATGCAGCAACAAGGAGGAGCCAAATGCTGCGAAATGAAGGCCTGAATCAGTCCCGGAATAGGCCAAAATCAGTCCTGGAATGAGGCTAAAATGGCCTCCAAACCTGCCCAAAATGGCCTCAAACGAAGGCCCAATGGCAAGGGAGATAGGCCCAATAAGTGGCCCAATAGGTGGCCCAGTAAGGAGCTCAAATGGGCCAAAAATCAGTCCTCAAGGGGCACCAAATCTGCAGGTCAGAGAAAGGGGAAATCTGAAAAAATCCAAGAGAAAAATTTCCTAAAGGGGAAAGTGGACCCCTCTCTCCCATCCCCTTTATTTAAATAGGCCAAGAGGGGGGAGGAGAGAGAGGGGGAACCGGTGGGGGGACCCCCCACCGGTTGGGAACCCCCCACCGGTTCCAAGAAGGAAACTGGTGGGGGGGGGAGGAGGATTCCCCTCCCTCATTTCTCTTTTGAAATTCAAAATGGGGGAGGGGGAGATTAATTAAAGAGGGGGAATTAATGGGTTTCTTAACCACATTCACACTTGGCTAAGAGTCCCATACAAAGACCCTCATTTAAACCTCCATCTTAACCCCATTCACACTAAGAAATCCAAGAAAAAAGTGGGGCAATTAATGGGTTAAGACCCATTAAAATAATACAAAAAGAAGAGAGAAAGGGAGGAGGACCCCCACTGGTTGGCTCTCCAAACCGGCGGGCCCCCCCCCCACCGGTTCCAAACCGGTGGGGGGTCCAAACCGGTGGCACCCCCCCACCGGTTGGAACCGGTGGGGGTGTCCACCGGGTCCCCCCCCCACTCTCTCATTCTCTCCCTTCTCACCCCCCTATCCAATAAAAAAAATAAATAAAAAGAGAAGGAAAGAGGGTGTGAACGGTGGCACCCCCTACCGTGGCCCATCCGGTGGCACCCCCCTGTTTGCGCGAAGATTTTTCTAACCTTCGGTCGGGACCTGACCTAGACACATCTCTCCTATGTCGGATTATTCGGAAATCCATTTTTCTTGTTTATCTAGAGGATTTATAGGTCGGTTTTATATTTTATCGGACTATGAGAGCTTGGGATTAGCCCTCAGTGAATCCGGGACTTCGAATCAAGCGAAGATTCGAGTATATGACCTCTCTCCACTGACCTCGGTCAGTGTTAATTACGCTGAGCAACTGCTCGGCAACCCTTGATTAACCGTCCGTATGATGCCCTTATAACATGCAACACTACTACTACAAGCAGCATATGCATATGAAGATATATTTTAGGTTAAACTCTTGGCCTCACCCAAGTTTAGGATGGGTTTATATGATTTTGGATTGATTCCAAGCTATCTGGATTAATTCCAAGTATATTGGATTGACTCCAAGTATTCTAGATTGATTCCAAGTATTTTAGACCCATAAGGGTATTTTTGTAATTATGCCAAGTTGGAGGGTATAGGGAGATTATGGTCATTTAAGTGTATGAAATGAGTTTTAATGATTTAGGAAGGTTTCAAAACCTTAGGAGGTATTTTAGAGTTATTTCAAGTGTGTTTGGATTGTAAGGGTATTTTGGTAATTTTGCCAAAATTGGATTTTTAGACTTAAAGTCTATTTTTATATTTTTCTGAGATTTTTTATTTATTTTTATCATATTGAGGGTATTTTGGTAATTTTACCCATCTTATTAAGGTTTGGAGGGTATTTTGGACATATGAGAGATTTTGATATTTTTAAGAATTTTCTGTGATTTTTACATATTTTTAACATGTATGAGGGTATTTTTGTAATTTGTATTAAGCTCTAGGGGCATTTTAGTCATTTCAGAATTTTATATATTTTCAGATTTGGTTCTCTGTTTTTTACTGGTTTTTACTGAATTTTACTGATTTTTTTAATAATTTTACTGATTTTTATTAATTAATTAGGTATATGAAGGATATTTAAGTTATATTTTGGATTTATGTAATTTCCAGATTTTGTTTTCTGATTTTTACTGTGTATTACTGATTTTTACAGAATTTTTATGATTTTTATATTTATTTTATTAATTTTAGATAATTTTCGCAGATTTTATTGATTAATTAAGCATGGAGGTATTTAAGTCATTTTTAACTTAAGTATATTATTTTATGTCTCAATGTTTCATTTATTAAGTTTTAATTATGAGTCTAAGATTAGTTATGTATGGAATGAGGCCAATAATATTTTAGAATATTTAATTATATGTTTTATGTATTTTAATTAGTTATAAAACTAATTATTTTATATATGAAAATATAGTAACATAGTGTTACTTAAATAGTAGATCCATGAACACACATGCACACACATATGCTCAAAGAACAACATGGGCATTTCATTCATTATTTCGGCATAATCCCGTCTTATAGGACGGTGATTTTACAACATAAATTTGGCAGAGCTTTCCCTTAGGAATAAACTTTAGGAAGAGAGCCCTCCAAGAAAATATCTCCTCCAAATCGCAGCAAACTCGAGCAGGAGCACCGGATTTGGTCTTCAAACTGGCAGAGTTTCCCCTAGGAAATTTTGGGCCAAATGGGCATGAGGCTTCTTCTTACCCCTTGGGGGGTATTTATAGGCTTCAAAGCCTTAACCGGTGGGGGTACCCACCGGGATGCTTGAGCTGGGGGGTACTCACCGGTTCCATCATCTCTCCTCCCCTCTTCTTTTTTTTTATATATTTTTTGGCCAATGGGTGGAAAGAGAGATGAGAGGGAGAGCATGCAAAGGAGAGAAAGGGGGGGGGGGGTTCGGTGGGCACCCCCACCGGCTCCAACCGGTGGAGGGGGTGCCACCGGATGGACCCCCCACCGGTTGGGAACCGGTGGGGGGTCTCCCCCACCGGTTTTGAGAAACCGGTGGGGGGGTTCCCCTCCCCTTTCTTCCTTCCTTTTCCCCTTTTTTAGGCTCATTAATGAGCTTGGGTGGCAGATTTGGGGGATGGGCCAATGTGAAAAGGGTTTAAACCCCTTAAATCCAGATTTGGCTCCATGTGAAAGGGGGTTTTAGGATGAGTATTAAATGGGGTTCACATGGGATTCTCAACCCATGTGTGAATGGGGTTAAGATTCCCATTAACTCCCCTTCATCCTAATTAATCCCCCCCCTTTTCCTTGAATTTAAAAATGGGAGAGAAGGGAGGGTTCCTCCTCCCCCCCACCGGTTTCCCCCTTGGAACCGGTGGGGGGTCTCCAACCGGTGGGGGGGGGGCCTTTTCCCCCTCCCTTTTGCTTGCTTTCTTCTTTTTTTTTTTGAAAAAAATGGTTTCAACACCCCCCCACCGGGCCCGAATTGGGGCCTATAAATAGGGCCCCTTGGCTCCCAAATCCAACACATACACATAACCATACTACATATATACACCCACATACAAGGAGTGTAGAGTTTGGAGAAGAGGTCTTGCTGCATTCAAGACCAAATTCGGGTTTCTTAACCCGGGTTTGCTGCGCTTTTTGGAGATTTTTTCTATTTCGGGGAGTCTTTCTTTCTAAGGTTCAATCCTAAGGAGAAGTTCTGCTGAATAATTCTTGTAAAATGCCTTCTTAAGGCGAACCCCTGTCGAAATAAAGGCCGATATTTTCATGTCTGAAATGTGTGTTTGTATGTCATTAAAATAATTAAATAATATCATGTTTTCATACTTTTTATATATATGTATACTTAGTTTCATAAACTCAAAAAAATTTGTGTACACTCTTAACTTAACCTTGACCTCACCCCATGAATAAATAAAATATAAGGCCAGAAATCTTAATAAAATCATATTTAAGTAAAAAATGACCTATAATTAATTAATTAATAAAAATTCATAAAATTATATAAAAATTTGAAAAAATCAGGAAATATCTGCAAAAATCAGTAAAAAATCAGAAATACAATTTAAAAATCATATTGAACCAAATAACCCAAATACCCCTCACATATTTAATTAATTAATTAATTAATCATAAAAATCAGTAAAATTAATAAAAAAAATCATTAAAAATCATTAAAAATCAGAGAACCAAATCTGAAAGAATATAAAATTCCCGAAATAATTAGAATACACATAGAACTTAATAAAATTACTAAAATACCCTCACTCATAATAAAAATCTGTAAAAATCAGATAAAATACTTAAAAAATATCAGAACCTAGTTTATGACCAAAATACCCTCCATACAATAAAAATCTCATAAGAAAATAGACTCCAAATTTAATAAACCCGGTTTAGGGTAAAATTACCAAAATACCCTTATACACTTAAAAAATAATTTCACAAACCTCATAAGGTTTTAAAACCATTAAAACTTGCTCTCGTATGCTAATAAACCATAATACCTCCGTAATTCCTAAAACTGTATAATTGTAAAAATACCCCTATGGGTTTAAAATATTTGAAATTAATCCAGATAACTTGGAATCAATCCAAACACTGGAAATAATCCAAAACCATATAAAACCTATTTCAAACCAGGGTGAGGCCAAGGGCTTAACCTAAAATACATCTTCATATTCATATGCATGCGTTGCCTGTAGTAGTAGTGTTGCATGTTATAAGGGTATCATATGGACGGTTAATCAAGGGTTGTCGAGCGGTTGCTTGACGTAATTAACACTGACCGAGGTCAGTGGAGAGAGGTCATATACTCGAATCTTTGCCTGATTCGAAATCCCGGATTCCCTGAAGGTTGATCCCAAGCTCTCATAGTCCGATAAAATATAAAACCGACCTATGTTTCTCTAGATAAACAAAAAAACAAAAAAAATGGATTTCCAAATAATCTGATAGGAGAGACGTCTAGGTCAGGTCCCGACGAAGGTTAGAAATAATCTTCCAAACACATTCTTAGGGGGTTTAATCTCGAGTGGCATTCTTAGGGTCAGTACTTGAGTTTAAGTTTTTTTCTTGGAAGGTCTATTTGATGTGTAGAGGTGGGAATTGTACGGTTTTGAATTTTTTAAGAATTGTGGTACCATCGATAAAGGAAGCTTGCAGAAATTGGTATGTGAATTCAGGAGAGCTCTTCTAGGGAAAAAGATGGAGGACAGATGGCTCGAGAAAATTGAAGGCCTATGCATTCTGGAAGAGATTGGCAGCATCTCGGATGAAGGCAAGGTCAGACATTAAAGACTCAGGTCAGAATATGAGGACATCCTTCTCAAGGAAGATATTCATTGGCAGAAGATATCGAGAGATAGAGACTTGGAGAGCACTAAAACATGACATATCTTCACAGGGTACCTTTTGGTCATATAAGGAGAAACATCATCAGAAGCTTGAGAAATGGAGACACTCTTTTCACCAGGGTGGAAGAGATTAAAAGCCACATGATGGATTTCTACTCTTATCTTTACTCTGGGGATTTAGTGTGACTGGTGATTGAGCAGGATGCACTTCTTCACATTTCTTCAGCCAAGGCACATTTTCTGAGCCCTTTTATAATGGATGGAGGCTTTTTTTTTTGGGGGGGGGGGTTAACTTAGGGACAATTCATCTGGTCTGTGTGGTCTCTCTATTTTGCTATTCTAGTAGATCTGGGAGGTCATGAAAGAAGGCTTGTTTGCTGTTATCTAGGAATTTCAAGAGGGGGAAGCATACCTTGACTCTCTTGGTTCTCATACAAGGGAGCAAAGTGCATGGTTTGTAGAATCAGTCAAATCCTAATCCAAATAAGTTAATCTGCATTGATTTTACTGGGAGAAATCTGATTAAATTAGGAAAAAAGGAAGAGGAAAAATGTTTGTCTTGGATTGACTGGAATTTGTCTAAGGTTGGTTGAGTTCAAGTCAATTTTGAGCCATTCTAAATCCTGATCTAGATTACCTTGGGTCTTGTCGATCCCAGGACTTGATCTGTTTATGTACCTTGGCAGGATTTCAGATGTTTAACTCTTTTGAATGTGACTTACAAAGTCCTAACCAAACTTCTTGCTAGACTGATGATGATCTGGGATAATCTGGTTAGTTGGAATCAGTGCTTTTTATTAGAAGTAAATGAATTCAGGAGTTTTTTTTTTTCCATTCTTGACTTTGAAAAAGTTCATGATAGTTGCCTTGTCCATGTTTTCACTTTGATGGGTTTTTGCTAGTAGATGGGTAGAGTGTATTGGAGGATGTATCATCACTGCTAAATTTGCAGTGTTGGTCAATGGCGAGCCTACATGCTTCTTTCATAGTGAGAGGGCATAGACAGGCGGATTCCATTCCTCCCTACTTTTGGTTTTGGTTGTCCAGGTGACAGGTAGGATGTGGGACAGAGCAGAGAGAGAGTGAGGCCTACTAAAGTAAGGTCTTTGCCAGACATTTTTAGTATGCTGATGGTACCATTCTCTTTTTATTAGAAGAGGTAGAATAACTTCATATGGTCTCAAACTTCTGTCCTTTCCGGAGGAAGTCATTGGTTTGATGGTGAATTTGACAAGAGTTTGATGATAGGGGTGATCAATGATCATCCCAAGGTGATTCATGCTACAAGAATCTTCAGGTGTATGGTGGGAGTCTTTCCTGACGTGTGTCTGGGACTTCGACCAAAATAGGGCAATAGTTCTAGAAATTGGGGAGGACTTATTCAGAAGATGGTAAGTATGTTGGCCATTTGAATGCGAGATTGTTTGCGTATAGTGGTTGGTTTGGTTCTTTGTAATGCTGTGCTGTCTAATTTATCTATCTTCTTCCTACCTCTCTTTTGCCTTACAAAGGTAGTGGCTAAGAACATGGACTCTTTCCTATGTAGGTTTTGTTGCATAGGAGCAACAATGGATTCCAACGTTGGCATGCTATTAATTAAGGCAGATCTGCCAAAGTAAGGACAAGGGTGGATTTGGAATTAAAAGCCTTCATGACTTCAACCTTGCTTTTATTGCATAACTGAGTATAGAAACTAGGGAAAAAGGAAGGAAGGATCGGGGATTGGGCTCGATAGGTCCGACTCTGGCTGGTTGGATTGGTCAAACAGATCCTATCTGACCCGGACTGATCCAAACCTGATTCCCTCTACCTCCCTTTAACTTTTGTGGTCCATAGAAGAATTCAAACAAAAAGCGTAGACTTACATTAAGTCTGGGACTTGTAAATTACATTTCAAATAATGATCAGTTTTTTTTTTTCTCTATCCAAACTTTTGTAGGGCCCGACTAAGGATAAATGTGGAAGTGTGACAAAAGAATATGAAAAAGTACATGCCCAATACACAAAGTAACGAACTATTTGTACCCACAGCAGTTGTCACTGGACAAAAATAGTTTGTTGGTTTTATATGCTGGGTATGTCTTAAATATTCTTTTGTCAGTTCCGTACTTAGTCACGCCCCCAAGGGTTTGGACAGTGGTAAATATCATGTCATATAGAAAAACATCAAGCAAGCTACGTGCCACAAAGGGAAAAAGTAAGAAAATAACAAGCTACATGACCATGGTACATAGATTAGAAGACTACAAGCAAGTAGTCTCGACTCTAGATTGAGGATGTCATGATGCTTCACTATGGCACAATGCCATGATGATGTTTTCTTACAACAAGCCAGTAGTCATTATAGGTCCTTGGCGAAGATATATCCCCATGCCTATTCAGCATTGGTGATCATGCTTGAGGCAGTCTTCATAGAGGATTTTGACCGTGTGGCTTGGGGGGCGTGGCCTTCCACAGTTAGAAGAAAGCTTTGGGATGAAGAAATAGAGTAGCTTAATGTTCTCTTGATTTTAGTTTGAGACCGCACTCTGCAACACAATGTGGCAGATAGATGGACAAGGATGTGGGATAGAGATGAGTAGAGTATGCCTACAGAATGATTGCAGATGGAGGCTTTAGATTGTCCTCTTCTCACATGATTAAGCTTGTACTTCTTTGAATTTTAAGTTCTTGATGTGGGGAATGGAGAGTAGCCCATGTTTTGCTTCTTCTTACGGCAGAGTGGCCCTTCCTTAGAAGGGTGAGGAACACTAATTATTTATGTGAGGTTGATGATGAATGCCTTATTTGTTTTCTGGTATAACACTTCTATACTTGCAGTCAGTGTGGAATTCACTTCTCCAGGTTTGAGGCTTGTGTACACCCCCTCCTAAAGTGAGGGATTTAATGCTTTGGTTGCAACAGATCATGGTCTCTGAGGACGGATAAGAAACTTTGGTGGGTGTTGCATGCCACAATCTGGGCTTTGTGGGGTGAGAAACTTTAGTATCTTTCACAACAGGAGCAGAAGATGAGATCATTTTGTATCTTTTATCTGTGGCTGGGTTGAGGACTGGGGCCACCGGGCAGTCAGTTTGGCGGGAGTGACTTATACTCACTCCTATATTTTTCTGGGTCTTCTTTTTCTTTAACCAGGTCATACCAGCTTGGTGAGGCCTTTTCTTCCTTTTGTGAAGTGACTTTTGTACATTAAGTTCTTTTTTTGGGGAAGCCTTTCATAGTTGGTGCCCATGGATGGCAGTACCGGTACCGGTGCCGGCCGGTACGGGCTTAAAGGGGCCCAAAAAAATCAGAAAAAAAGAAAAAAAATCAGAAAAAATGTAAACAATTAATTAGCTATGTGTTGGGTGTGATAAAAGTGGGTTAAGACAAAGAAGTACACATAACACATACAAAATGATTATTTTCATATAGATTAAACATGAAAAATATTATGTTAATGTACTAAATATTTACAATAATGCAAAATGTTAACGAAATCAAACGATCCTTACCTATGAAAAACATAAGTGAGTATACTAATATGGATAATAATCCGTAGATCCTTCTGATTCATCATCTGGTTGCTATTGCTGGTATGCATAATAAGGTTGCATATGTTCCCTATATTCACCATAACTAAACAATGATGCAGCCAAGTCGTGCATCCCTCTTTGAATCCCTCTTGGAGTATATGCTTGTTGACTTGATGAAATTCAAGAATCATGATGCAAAGAAGTAGCATGAGGATAAGAAGAAGATCCTGACCCATAACTGCTACTGGGTGGAATCGGTGGATGGAATTGAAAGCCTTCATACTCTACTCGATCTCCTCAGCTATACATGCCTGCTTCTTGTTGGCCACCTCCATAACCTGACTGCTGTCCATACTGACTTTGTGAATCATAATCTCCTTGACTTTCATGTTGTCCTCTTCCTGTGTCAATATGTAAGGAGAAAGAAGGTGCATACACTCCGCCCCCGGTAGTAGCACCTGCAGCTGCACCAGCATCATCACTAGGAGACTCTGTCCCATCATCATCATCATCATCATCATCATCTTGATCATAATCAACAATTAACTTTCTTTTGACATTACTTGATTTTTTCTTTTGTGATGCCTGTTTTTGATGGCTTTCTTTTCTTTCTAGATCCTTTTGCAAGTTCAATTGATTCAATAATCCTTTTCTTCGTGGTGTATGCCTCACATAAATTTGCTTCATCTCATTAATGGCAAGATCGTCTCTGGCAGCCAGATTAGTCCTCTCCAATGTAGATGTACTCCTTTTCAAGAATGATGGTGGCCCAACCATTCTAGGAGTGACTGGCCTACTATCTGATTCTGAGTGTCTAGCAGGCTCAAGCTCAGTATCAGGTGCAAATAAAGGCACATGCTCAGTCTGACTCTGATGCTCATGTGAAGGAGGAGGTGAATTTTCTTTTTGCCTTTTCGAGGTTCTTAGTTCTGGATCTCTAGCAACAACTCCATCTAGTATGCCTTCTGCCCATTCTGTATCATCAGGATAAAAAACTGGCTCATCGATAGTTGCTCGTGTCTCAACCCAAGTATGCAAGAGATTATCATCATCAAATAACTCTTCTACATCAATTTGGCCAACAACATCTTCTGCGTGCCCTGCAACTCGTTTCTCCCTCAATTGTTGTCTCAACCGGATGTTTTTGATCCTCAATCTCATATTGTAATGGTTATACACCAATTTGTCCAATCGTTCAGTCTTTAACCGGTTACGAATTTTTGAGTGTATAAGGCTGAACGTGCTCTAGTTTCTTTCACATTAGCTTGCCGACGTCGTCTGACTCAAAACCCTCACTGCAACGGAAGCCAATGGATTATAACACATATCTCTGTTGTACACCATTATCCACCACTCAGCTGTGCTATCATTAAAAGAAACCAAAAAATTAATCAATGTATGTTCTCGTTTCTTATGCACATATGATAACAATGCAATGACTAAGTATACTTGAGCTCACTTTCTCTAAGGCAATTTGCACAAAGTCTTCATTATATGTCTCCAGCCTTAGCCTATAAGCCTCCATCTACAAAGATGGAATTAACAATTAAAAGAATTCATAGGCTCTTCAAATTACAAGTAATTGGATAAATATTAAAATCAGATCTTCACTAAGTATACCTGTCTCTTTGCCTCAATTCTATCTTTTACTGTCCTCGACAAACGTGCAATCACATTTAGTGTGCCTTGGATCACCTCTCCATCAATGTGCACTTGTTGACTGTACATTACTCGAGGATTTAAAAAATAACCTTCATTTAGGTGGATAATTAGTAATGTCAATTTAATAAATAATGTCCCATATAACAACAGTATAAGACTGCACTTACCAGCTGCATGCAAGTCGTGGTGTAATGTGCTTTCCCATCTGACATTAATAAGGTCCCACCACTTCATATAAGTATTGGGAAATGCGTTCTTGATGTGCACCTTAGCAATGTCAATTGCCTCGTACAAATATCCCATGTAATTCTTATCATCCCCATCCACCAATTTTAACACCTGTACGAGAGGTTCCACCAACTTCAGATAAGTCTCCATATTACTCCAAAATTTTTTATTCTCTATGATTTTTCTCACTTCCAAATGTTCATATTTAGATTCATTAGAGGTGGTCCGTATATACTCCAAGAACTCCTTATTAAACATAAAACCCTTGATCTTATTGTTGAATTTGTGCAAAGATTCTAAAGAAATAAAATTAGATGCAAATCGTGTAGGCCCCGCACGGATGAGATATCGACTTCCAGATGCTTTTTCTCTGAACATATTCAAGATCCTGGGATGACCATAAATAAATTGGGTAATTCTTTGGGTTCTCTTTACTGTCTTGCTGATAGTCGGATTCTTACCAATGTCTTCAAGCATCAAGTCCAGACTATGCGCTGCACATGGGACCCAATAAAGGTGTTTGCGCTTGTCCATTAACTTCTTCCCTGCAGCTTTATAACTTGGTTCATTATCGGTGACCACCTGGACAACATTTTCCTCTCCAATTTCCTGCACCATCTGATCCATCAAACCAAATAAATATTTTGCATTCTTTGAATAGTTTGATGCATCAACAAATTTCATAAAAACTGTCCCTTCTGTGCAATAAACAAGAAAATTAATCATGGACTTCTTCGTGGTACCAGTCCAGCCATCACACATAATTGTGCATCCTCTCTCCTTCCATACTGTCTTAAAACTTTCAACCCACTGTTGAAGTTCCTCGTATTCTCCATCAAGCCCCCGTCTATATATGTCTCGACGTGTGGGGGCTTTGAACCCACGACCATAATCTGCTATCGCATCAATCATAGGCTGAAAATAAGGAGACTGAGCAGCATGTGAGGGAACACCTGCATGCAAAAACCATTTGCAGATGCTTTTAAAAGTATGTCCTGCCGCTTCATTGTTTGCTTGATTTTTGGCTGAGTAGAACTCTGTCTTCTAAAAAGATAACTGTCCATAGGACCCACTTGACCTGTAGGTTGACTTGTGCCTCTTGTTGATAGTCCATCACCTCTCCTTCGGGCTTCGTCTTCTTGTTGATGCCACAAACTCTTTCTTCTAGCTGCAGCCATCTCAGGATTATCATCATCATCACTAGAATCTACAATTTGTTCAGCCCTTTGCCTCTCACGTATAGAAATGCCACTGGCCGCAGTATACATTCCTTTGCCTTTTGTATTATGTCTACCTGAAATTTCGCCTTGGAGTTCAACCTCATCTTCATTCTTTTGTTCTTTTTGTGCTTTCCGGCCATGCAACAATTCACACATCTCGTTGGCAACTTGTCGGGGACAGACAGTACACCTTGTCACATGTTCTGTCTTTCCTGTTAAATGTTCTTTCCATCGAGTGATTCCACCACCCATCTCTTTGCCACAATATTTGCATTTCACTCACCTCTTTGCAGTATTAACTAAGGTGATATGGGCCCACCTTGGATCTTGTTCTTGCTGTTCAGCCATATTCCTACAACACATAAAAAAAAAGTAGAAACAAATATAAGAACATTTGGCATTATGCTCCTAGTTTAAAACATGCAATGAAGCTTAATTAGGCTTCAATTTATGTTTAATTTAAGTAATTAAACAAAAGTCCTAATTTTTAACCGCTAATTAGGGCCAAAATTGGGGATTTCCCTTAATTAACCGTCGATCAACGCAATTGACAGCACACTCCTAGTTTAAAACATGCAATGAAGCTTAATTAAGCTCCAATTGATGTTTAATTTAAGTAATTAGACAAAAGTCCCAATTTTTAACCGCTAATTAGGGCCAAAATTGGGGATTTCTCTTAATTAACCGTCGATCAACGTAATTGACAGCACACTCCTAGTTTAAAACATGCAATGAAGTTTAATTAGGCTCCAATTGATGTTTAATTCAAGTAATTAGACAAAAGCTCCAATTTTTAACCGCTAATTAGGGCTAAAATCGGGGGTTGTCTATTTTATCAAGAAAATGAACGTAAATAATCTAAGAAATATGTAACAAACTAAAAAATAATCACTACATTAAAATATAAATCATACCTTCTTTTTTTCTTCCACCCAAAATGGTGAAAACGTCTCTGAAAAAAAGTGAAAACGTCTCCGGCGGCTGTGGCGGGCGGCGGCGGCTGTTCTTTCCCCTCCTTTCCTTCCCCTCCCACTGCAAAAAACCAGAATCCCCTCTCACAGATCTGTTTCTGTGAGAGGGGACAGTGTGTTTCACGGGCGTACCGGCCCGGTACCAGCCCGGTACAGTCTTTTTTTTTTTTTTTACGGTACCGGCCTGTTGAACCCAAAAAAAAAAATCTCATATACAGATATGCAGATTTGCATTATAGGAGTATGCATATATGACGCATGTTCGCGTCGATGCGAAATTCCCATGGGAGAATACACATGCGTGAGCATGACAATATGTTCATGAAGGACCATGTCATGTAAAATAAAATGCACGCCTATGATATAGGTGAATACCAGAAATCCATAAGGAACCACGGGCTCGCATTACGAGGGCAGCGGGGCAAAAGACATACCTAGGCCACGAAGGCCTTAATCAGATTTCTTTTTAGGAGCCTGAGGCAGCCCCAAGTTGCTTGCTTCGGCTCCCGAAATCAGCTCCCGAACCGCCCTCGCAATGCTCGATATTGGGACCCGATGGGAGACCCCAAATGCAGCGATAAATGGGACCCCGAACGCTGCAAAACAAGGGTCAAAATCAGTCCCAAAATGGACTAAAATCTGTCCCGAAATGGGGCAAAAATCAGTCCTAGAACTCCCCCAAAGTGGCCCCGAAATGGAGGCCCAATAGTGGGAGAGATAGGCCCAATAAGCAGCCCTATGGGTGGGGTCAAGATGAGGCCCAATAAGCCCCCAAATGGGCCCAAGTTCAGTCCCAAAAGTGGGCTGAAATCTGTCCCGGAATAAGGAAAAAAAAAAAAAATCAGTTTCGGAACTTACCTAAATCAGTCCCGGAACGGAGGCCCAATGTCGGGAAAGTTAGGCCCAATAAATGGCCCAAGGGAAAGGCCCAAAAAGAGGCCCAAAAGGCACCCCTAGCAGGCCAAAATCTGTCCCGGAATAGGCCCGAACCAGTCCCGGAATGGGTCCAAGACAGCCCCCAAGCTTGTCCAAAATGACCTCAAGTGATGGCCCAATAACAAGGGAGTTTGGCCCAATGGATAGCCCAATAAGAAGGCCCAAATAGGGAGCTCAAATGGGCCCAAAACCAATCCACAAGAGGGCCTAAATCTGCCACAAAGGGAAAGAAATCCCCAGAATTCCCAAAATGGCAAAAGAGGAGGAAGTGGACCCCTCTCTCCCATCCCCTTTATTTAAATAGGCCAAGAAGGGGGAGGAGAGAGAGGGGGAACCGGTGGGGGGGAGCCCCCACCGGTTGGGAACCCCCCCACCGGTTCCAAGAGGGAAACCGGTGGGGGGGGAGAGGGGTTCCCTCCCTCTCTTTCTCCTTTAAAAATTCAAAAAATGGGGGGAGGGGGTGTGTTTAATGGGGGGGGGGGGGGTTTAAATGAGGGATCTTAACCCCATTCACATGGGTTAAGAATCCCATGTGGAAACCCCATTTAAACTCCATCTTAAACCCCCTTTCACACCTAGCCCAAGCATGAATTTAATGGGGTTAAACCCCTTTCACATTGGCCTAAACCCAAACCCCCAAAATCTGAAAAAGAATACCCCATTTAATGGGTCCCAAAAAAGCAACAAAGAGAAGGAAGTGGGGAGGGGAACACCCCCCCACCGGTTGTGGGAAACCGGTGGGGAGATCCCCCCACCGGTTCCGGTGGGGGGGGAAGGGGGCCATGGCCGGTGGCCCCCCCCCCCCATCGGCTGGAACCGGTGGGGGTGCCCACCTTTCCCCTTCTCCCTCTTTTGCTTACTCTCTCTCTCACCCTCTCTTGCCATCTATTGGCCAAGGGGGAATAAAAAAATGAAAATGGGGAGGAAAGAGGCTCCAACCGGTGGCTCCCCCCCACCTTGCTCCATCCGGTGGCTCCCCCCACCGGGCCTATAAATAGGACCCCAAGGGTCCCCCCTAAAAGGACACAAGGCACACCACAAGTGCACCCTATAAGGACACAAGCTGCCCACATATAGGGAGATTGTGGTGAAATTGGGAGGGAGAGTGCTGCCAATTGAAGACCAAATTCGGGTTTCTTAACCCGGATTTGCTGCGAATTTGGGGAGTTCTTTCTCGTCTCGGAGAGCTCTCTCCTAAGGTTCTATCCTAAGGGGAAGCTCTGCCGAATTTTATTTGTAAAACGGTCTTATTATAAGGCGAAATGCTGCTGAATTAATATCAGAAATTCTGTGCCCATGTGTGTACCATTTAAATTTTATAATTATCACATTTTTTAATATGCATGTATATAGTTTTCTAAAGCTAAAAATTTGAGTGCACCTTCAACCTAACTCTTAGCCTCACCCCTTAAACAAATAAAATATGAATTCAGAAAACTGCAACTAAAACCAAAAGGTAATTTATAATTAATAATTTATAATTGATTAATTGATAAAAAATTCGGGAAAATCAATTAAAAAATCAGGAAAAACCAGTAAAAATCAGGAAAACCCATAAGAAAACAGTAAAAATCTGTAAAAAAATTATAATAAATCCAGATAACCCCATATGAACAATTAATTAATTAATTAATTAAATTAATTAAATAAATTAATTAAATAAATCATAAAAATGAATAAAAATCAGTAAAAACAGTAAGAAATCAGAAAGTAAAAATCTGAAAGAACATAAACCGTTCATAAGGAACGCAATACACAAATATAAAATTACCAAAATACCCCTATGTGTAATATTTACATATATAACCCCGAAAGTCCTAAAAATCAGATTATGAGTGAAATCTCTCATCAATATCCTCAATATCAAACCTTAAAACTTGATAACCCCGTTTAAGGGAAAATTACAAAAAACCCCTCATGCCTTTAAAATTGATTTCATAACCCCCATAGAGTGTGGAACCTTTTAAAATCCACCCTACATATACTTACAAATCGTCATGCTCTCGCAGGGCGCCCATAATTACATAAAAGCCCCTCGAGGTGTAAAATTACAAAAAAGTCCCTGCAAGGCTAAAAAAATCAGGAATCAATCCGCACAACTTGGAATTAATCCGCCGAACTTAGAACCAATCTTAAGAACCGGGAGTCAATCCCAAATCATATAAAAATTGCCTCCGAACCAGGGTGAGGTTAAGGATTCAACTTAAAATATACTTTCATCTGCATATGCATGCGCTTTCTATAGTAGTAGCTTTGCATGATTAAGGGCATCATACGGACGGTTAATCAAGGGTTGCCGAGCAGTCGCTCAGCGTAATTAACACTGACCGAGGTCAGTGAAGAGAGGTCATATACTCGAATCTTCGTTTGATTCGAAGTCCCGGATTCCCTGAGGGCTAATCCCAAGCTCTCATAATCCGATAAAAAATATAAAGCCGACCCTAATTCCTCTAGATAAACAAAAAAATGGATTTCCGAATAATCCGACATAGGAGGAGAGATATGTCTAGGTCAGGTCGCGACCGAGGGTTAGATAGAAATAATCTTCGCGCAAACAGAGATGGCACGCCCGGTGGGACCTCTCTTCCCCTTCATCTCTCCGTCCGGTGATGCCCTCACCATAACTATGCTACTAACTTTGCCATATCTTATGCAGGTTGTCTCTGTTTGCGCGAATTATTTCTATCTAACCCTCGGTCGCGACCTGACCTAGACATATCTCTCCTCCTATGTCGGATTATTCGGAAATCCATTTTTTTGTTTATCTAGAGGAATTAGGGTCGGCTTTATATTTTTTATCGGATTATGAGAGCTTGGGATTAACCCTCAGAGAATCCGGGACTTCGAATCAAGGTTCAAAAACTCGGCTCGGATCGGCACGGATCGGCCGAGTCGGACAGGTTTTTGGCCGACCGTGCCGATCCCGAGTTTCCTGGCCGAGTCCTGGACTCGGATCGGCCGGTCCGAGCCGGATCGGGCGATCCTGGACCGGATCGGCCGGTCCGAGCCGGATCGGGCGATCCTGGACCGGATCGGGCCGGGTCGGCTCGGATCGGCCCGACCCGGCCCCCAACGGCTAGTTTGACTAGCCGTTGGGGGTCAAACTAGCCGTTGCTGGCCGTTCCCAAACGGCCAGCAACGGCTAGTTTGGGCCTTGGGGGTCTATTTAAACCCCCCCAAGGCCCTCCTAAGGCTCCACAAATGCCCTTTGAGCCTCCTAACATTCTTGCTCTCTCTCCCTCATAGAATTCTCTCTCCATCTCTCCCACGAGGTCACTTCTAGTCTACTACAAGCTCCGCGATCTCTCATCTTCTTGTGCTGTGAAGGAATGGCATCTCAAGGTGCTGCTGAGCGGTCATCTGGGAATCCTCCTAGTTTTGATCCTGCTTGGGGTCATTGCACGCCGGTGGACATGGGCCAAAGAAAGGTACAATGCAAATATTGCAACCGGGTTGTCTCTGGCGGGGTCTACCGATTCAAACAACATCTTGCTGGAATAAAAGGTGAAGTTGCAGCATGTGCTCGAGTTCCTTCAGAGGTTAGGATCCAATTTCGAACTTACATGAAGGAGAAGGAATCAAGCAAAGCAAGTACTGCCAGAAGAAGATAGGAAATTCGAGAGGAATTGACTGAACCAGCGCGAAGGTCTGATGCTGGAGTCCGGCTTGGTGGAAGTAATCAACCTATAAATGTTGATGATTGGGATACAAGTAAGTTTCTTATTTAACTTATTTTTATGTTCTTCACTTAACGTTTTCAGACAAATAGTTATAGTAGATTAATTTTTTTTCTTTTACATTTAAAGCTGAATTGCGACGTGCAATGGAAGCAAGCCGGCGGTCCTTTGCAGATGAGGACTTATTTCGGCACACTGGAAGATACGGAGGACAAGGAAGTGGCTCCACACCTTCTGCACAAGGGAGCACTAGCGCCGGCATGAGCACTAATGTATGCGAGGAGCTGCCTCAGGAGTTCACTAGAGCTGCAGATCCTAGAGTAGGTCCAATAGATCCCTTGCTCACCAAGAAGAGGGATAAACAACCTTCTATTAGTGCTGCATTCAAGAACTTAAAACTTTGTAAGGAGAAGATAGGGAGAGCTACATCTAGGTGGTTTTTCTATAACAGTATCCCTGCTAATGCGGCCAAGGGGCCATATTATGAGTCCATGATCGAGACCATACAAGAAGTTGGCAAAGGGGTTGAAGGACCTTCTCCATATGAGATATACAACAAGTACTTGGATATGGAAGTTGATGACATCCGAACATACATTAAATCATTTGAAAGGATCTGGGATGAGTATGGATGCACTTTTGGTAATTTTATATTTGTGTATTGCGTTCCTTATGAACGGTTTATGTTCTTTCAGATTTTTACTTTCTGATTTCTTACTGTTTTTACTGATTTTTATTCATTTTTATGATTTATTTAATTAATTTAATTAATTAATTAATTAATTGTTCATATGGGGTTATCTGGATTTATTATAATTTTTTTACAGATTTTTACTGTTTTCTTATGGGTTTTCCTGATTTTTACTGGTTTTTCCTGATTTTTTAATTGATTTTCCCGAATTTTTTATCAATTAATCAATTATAAATTATTAATTATAAATTACCTTTTGGTTTTAGTTGCAGTTTTCTGAATTCATATTTTATTTGTTTAAGGGGTGAGGCTAAGAGTTAGGTTGAAGGTGCACTCAAATTTTTAGCTTTAGAAAACTATATACATGCATATTAAAAAATGTGATAATTATAAAATTTAAATGGTACACACATGGGCACAGAATTTTTGATATTAATTCAGCAGCATTTCGCCTTATAATAAGACCGTTTTACAAATAAAATTCGGCAGAGCTTCCCCTTAGGATAGAACCTTAGGAGAGAGCTCTCCGAGACGAGAAAGAACTCCCCAAATTCGCAGCAAATCCGGGTTAAGAAACCCGAATTTGGTCTTCAATTGGCAGCACTCTCCCTCCCAATTTCACCACAATCTCCCTATATGTGGGCAGCTTGTGTCCTTATAGGGTGCACTTGTGGTGTGCCTTGTGTCCTTTTAGGGGGGACCCTTGGGGTCCTATTTATAGGCCCGGTGGGGGGAGCCACCGGATGGAGCAAGGTGGGGGGGAGCCACCGGTTGGAGCCTCTTTCCTCCCCATTTTCATTTTTTTATTCCCCCTTGGCCAATAGATGGCAAGAGAGGGTGAGAGAGAGAGTAAGCAAAAGAGGGAGAAGGGGAAAGGTGGGCACCCCCACCGGTTCCAGCCGATGGGGGGGGGGGGTGGTGGCCACCGGCCATGGCCCCCTTCCCCCCCCACCGGTTGGGAACCGGTGGGGGGATCTCCCCACCGGTTTCCCACAACCGGTGGGGGGGTGTTCCCCTCCCCACTTCCTTCTCTTTGTTGCTTTTTTGGGGCCCATTAAATGGGGTATTCTTTTTCAGATTTTGGGGGTTTGGGTTTAGGCCAATGTGAAAGGGGTTTAACCCCATTAAATTCATGCTTGGGCTAGGTGTGAAAGGGGGTTTAAGATGGAGTTTAAATGGGGTTTCCACATGGGATTCTTAACCCATGTGAATGGGGTTAAGATCCCTCATTTAAACCCCCCCCCCCCCATTAAACACACCCCCTCCCCCCATTTTTTGAATTTTTAAAGGAGAAAGAGAGGGAGGGAACCCCTCTCCCCCCCCCACCGGTTTCCCTCTTGGAACCGGTGGGGGGGTTCCCAACCGGTGGGGGCTCCCCCCCACCGGTTCCCCCTCCCTCTCCTCCCCCTTCTTGGCCTATTTAAATAAAGGGGATGGGAGAGAGGGGTCCACTTCCTCCTCTTTTGCCATTTTGGGAATTCTGGGGATTTCTTTCCCTTTGTGGCAGATTTAGGCCCTCTTGTGGATTGGTTTTGGGCCCATTTGAGCTCCCTATTTGGGCCTTCTTATTGGGCTATCCATTGGGCCAAACTCCCTTGTTATTGGGCCATCACTTGAGGTCATTTTGGACAAGCTTGGGGGCTGTCTTGGACCCATTCCGGGACTGGTTCGGGCCTATTCCGGGACAGATTTTGGCCTGCTAGGGGTGCCTTTTGGGCCTCTTTTTGGGCCTTTCCCTTGGGCCATTTATTGGGCCTAACTTTCCCGACATTGGGCCTCCGTTCCGGGACTGATTTAGGTAAGTTCCGAAACTGATTTTTTTTTTTTTTCCTTATTCCGGGACAGATTTCAGCCCACTTTTGGGACTGAACTTGGGCCCATTTGGGGGCTTATTGGGCCTCATCTTGACCCCACCCATAGGGCTGCTTATTGGGCCTATCTCTCCCACTATTGGGCCTCCATTTCGGGGCCACTTTGGGGGAGTTCTAGGACTGATTTTTGCCCCATTTCGGGACAGATTTTAGTCCATTTTGGGACTGATTTTGACCCTTGTTTTGCAGCGTTCGGGGTCCCATTTATCGCTGCATTTGGGGTCTTCCATCGGGTCCCAATATCGAGCATTGCGAGGGCGGTTCGGGAGCTGATTTCGGGAGCCGAAGCAAGCAACTTGGGGCTGCCTCAGGCTCCTAAAAAGAAATCTGATTAAGGCCTTCGTGGCCTAGGTATGTCTTTTGCCCCGCTGCCCTCGTAATGCGAGCCCGTGGTTCCTTATGGATTTCTGGTATTCACCTATATCATAGGCGTGCATTTTATTTTACATGACATGGTCCTTCATGAACATATTGTCATGCTCACGCATGTGTATTCTCCCATGGGAATTTCGCATCGACGCGAACATGCGTCATATATGCATACTCCTATAATGCAAATCTGCATATCTGTATATGAGATTTTTTTTTTTGGGTTCAACAAATGCCCCCCACGGGATGCTCGCCGAAGACGCAGTCGGAGGCGGGTGTCCCGTGCATTTTTCGTGTGCATATCTATTCATGGCCACGGGCATATATGAACCTATGTATATACATATATATTTTGTTTGTATATGTCCCGAGGGATTCTTTTCATGTCATGTCTTGACGATATTTTGCTAATTCTCCCTATCTTGCTCACCATGGTTTTGAACATATGCAGAATTTCTAGGAAAAATAGCCATGTTGTCCCTATGTATTTTGGTACTCAAATAGCCCAACGTCACTCCGGGAGTCTTGCCTTTATGACTTCGCGGTTTTCTGGGGGCGTTTTTGGAGCTATAAAATTTCCTTTATATTCGGATCCTCTTTGCCTTTGTGACTTGGAGGGTCCTTATAAGACTGACATTATCGGATTGTTCGACACGTTGCTCGCTCCCGAATATCTCTTGGCCTTTGTGACTTGGAGATCGGTTGGGAACATGGAGCGGGTCACTCGATCCTGATAATGTCATCCCTATTCAAAGGATATTAGTACCTTATTTTGGCATTCCCAGGAGTCTTATGCAAGACATTCCGGATTGGCCAAGTATCCGCCATTAAGGGACGTATATGAGGGCATGATACGGATGTCGTGCCAACATTAGCACTTCGTCTTTTTCATTGTTTTGGCATTTCCAGGAGCTCCACATGAGACATTCCGGATTAGCCGCGTTTTCGCCATTTGTTGGGAATATATAAGCTTTGCTGTCTTATCCTGACTTCCTGTCGGGATTTAGTCGTATCATCTGCTTCACGCATTATTTTAATGTGTATGTCTTTGTCGTTTCACAGGTTGCTATTCCTGCCTCATTATCATGGCCGCGCTCGGCGATTTCTCCCACGAGGGTCCTCAGGAGGAGGAAATTGCTTATCCAGATGCGGGGTTCCGCTGGGTGGCTCAGCCACACTTGCGGATCACTATTGAAGATGCCGTCCCTATTCTCCGTGAAAACATATATAGAGACGGGGAATTCTTCTATTTTTTGCGGGGCGAGACTGCCCGGCATCTTCCCTCAGATTTTTCCATTTACGAGCTGCTCCGATCATTCATCTATGTTGAAGACGGGGTCGAGAGACCGCTTTCTCCTGCGGAGCGCCGCGACTTGGAGTGTGCCGTTTTATTGGACCGGGACAATATGGAGGGGTTGCTCCCCTTTTCATTCCCAGCCTTTCCTCTTGCCGTTGACCGATTGTGGGAGTTTCCTACTCCCGAACAGATGGGGCCCATACGGGCTATTCTTCGGGTCCACGACATCAGCCGGACCTATTCACCAGCTATGTGGACGAGAGCAGGAAGTCGTCCTCTTGAGGTCGCCCGACATCCTCAGGGGGTGTTTCTGACCGAGGCGGAGGAAGGTTCCATGCATGACCCGTCCGATTTCAGCATACTATTATCGGACATTTGTCGGGGTGTTCGCCCCGCATGGGACGCCCGTCTTCAGATCAGGAGTTCCCACGTCTTCCGCCTGGGGGCTACAGAGTGGGTCCTACATATATTGAAGCATCACCGGCCAATCCTTGACAGAGCCGGTATATATGAGGCTGTTTCAGCGGCTCAGTATGATTATCCCTGCCATTACGGCTTTATTCAGGCGATTGCCGAACGGTACATTCGCGACACTAATACCATCGCGACCGCTGAAGGCGAGACTGCTATCGACCTCTGGGCTTTGCACCGGATTTCGGCTTTGCCTATCGTGGGGGAGCCTTATGAAGAGGGAGTGTTAGATGAGTTCCATCGCAGCACTACTGACGGTGCGGGGAGCTATGTTACTCCCTATTGCTACAGGTATTTGCTGAAGGTATGGCGGGACTTATCCAAAGCCAAGCGCGCCGCATCGTCCTCCACTGGGGGGAGTTCTTCAGGCCCAGGGAAGGTATCACCAGCTGCCTGGGTCAGATTCTTCTTTGGAGGGCCATTCCGCTATCATCGAGGCTTTGCTAGCATTTTCGATGAACGGGTCCCTTCCATCTTGTCACATAGGGACATACCTCGGAGAGGCATTATCATTGCGCCGGAGCATCAGTCCGAGAACCCCTGGGGCCTGGATGATATCACTTATGTGGCGGCTTATCTAGCATACTGGCTAGTTACTTTTGCTGTCCCATACGGGGACGAGGGGGCTTTGCGGCCCGAGGTTTTACTAGCGGCTTCCCGACTTGCAACGGGGACTCGCCTTGCTATTGCGCCGGCGGCACTTGCTAGCGTATATCATTCGTTCGGGGCCCTTTGCAGCTCGGCTACCCCGAATTCGTGTTCAGTGGTGATGGCCACTCACTATGTCAGTGCCTGGGCGGGATTCCTGCTTCCAGGTTATTCTCCCCTTGGCCGGGAGATGGACTCCTCACTGCCCACTGTGTTTCGACTGGCCAGCCAGCCTGCCAGCCAGGGGACGGGTCAGCTTTCTTACGCTCGCGCGGCCTTGAGTTTTATACCTTTCGGCTCTCCCCGGAAGCTGGATTTTGACCATTCCTCGCGGAACTTCCGGCCATATCTCGATAGAGGAGGAGCCGCCGACCGAGCTTGGTTTAACCTATGGACGGGTCGTATGGGCCATAACAGCGCTGCATTAGACGGGTGGACTCTAAGTACTCGCCCGTCCTTGCTTATATTGAAGAAGGGGCGAGACGTCATCCTGGAACCTTATTATCCGAACCGCTTTGCGCGGAATTTCGGCTATGATCAGATGATTCCTCCCAATCTTGCCTTTGCCGAGATACCCCGGGTATATCAGAAGCGAAAGAGCCATCTTGTCGCCCGGCTATGGTGGAGTTATTTCCAGCACCAAAATTCATTTGGCCCAGTGGCAGTGCCTCCTCCCACTCATGAAGGGGGTATGACTGTTCCCTTTGTTGCTTGGTGACATAAGAACCAAGGGGAGTTGCGGCTCAGGCCCGATCCAGAGCAGACGAGGAGTTCCTCTCAGGCTAAGTCTACTAAAGGACTTGGCCGGCATACATATAAGGGCCGAGTTGGCCCATCGGCGCCGAAGACAAAGAAGAAGAAGGGCGGCGAGGATGATGGTTTCTATGAGCTTGCCGCTCCAGGGTATATATGGACTCATCAGTTCCTGGCGGACTGCAAAATCCCCAGGAGATTTGAGCACAATACCCAGCTGCCTGTAGGCAGTTTCAATGGGGATCCTGCCAGAGATTGGCTGCATTATCTCAGCTATATGCTCACCTGCTTCGGCCCTCGCCGCGAGGCATTCCTGATATTGCGGGCCGAGACCGTCGGCGATGTATGGCGGGTAATGGGACAGGCGGCAACCCAGCTGGGGATGCCTTTTGATACCCTCATACCCGAGCCACCGAGGTCTTTCGCCGCGGCAGGTATTCCCATTTATATATTTTTTTTTTATTATTTCTCCTTATTGTGGATATGCATCGCATTTACCTTACTCTCCTTATCTTATAGGAGATGTGGTCTCTCCTTTGCCCGCGGCTCCTGGAGGATCTCCCGCGCATCAGGCGCCTGAGGGAGGACCTCAAATCCCTGCTGAGGAGGTGGCTGCACCGTCTGCCAGCATCGGGCCCACATCGGAGATGCAACTCCTAGTGGCCGCTGCGAAACAGGCAGCTCGGAGGAAGCGAGCGGCCGAAGGTGAGACGGAGGGTCGATCGGTTCGGCCCCGACTGTCTCCTACCCTTCCGCCGGCTCCGGCGCCTATTGAAAGGCCGCCTTCGCCTATCGGTAAGAAACTTGCTGGTTTCTTTTGCCTTGAGGATTAATTCCCCTTTTGAATATGACTTCTTATGCTGTACATATTTTCCCCTTTATATCAGAGGAAGGCGAATTTATCGGTGGGAAAGAGTCCCAGGCGGCTATGGAGCCTGACGCTGGCGGAGTCCCACTCACAATAGGTGAGGCTGACCGGCCACTTTATCTTTGCACGCTTGTATTTCCATTCTTGCCGTATTCAGAAGGTTCTCACCTTCCATTATTTCCATTTCTCAGGGGCCTATGTTCCCGAGCCTCCTGGTCAAGACTCCGTTCGGATAGCTTCGCCGGTCGTTGCAGAGGTGTGCGGATATATGCATATACATTTTGGCAAGTCGGCATTCATCCCTTGCTGGATGTGACTGCGGCTCTAATCATTCTCCCTTTTTGCTTTCTGCAGGAGAACGTGGCCATAGCTGCGAATGTCGCTTTGGGCAACGATGAGGAGCTGGGGGATCTCAATTGGGCAGACTATGAGCCCTATAGGTCCGATGTCCCTCTGGTCGACCAACTATATCATGAACTTTTGGACGACCAAGGCCGTTTCGGTAATATACAGCTTTTTGCCGACATATCGCAGCCCCTATGGCTTTTTGCCTTGCACAGGGTCTGATTTTTTTGATCTTTTTCCTATGCAGATTTTACTTTTGAGGAGCTGATGCGCTCCGCCTCTAGTCATTCAGGCTCCTCCTTTATGAAGGGCCTGGTAGGGGACTCGACCGCTCTCCCCGCAGTGGATAGTCCTCTACTCGAGGGTAAGTTATATTTGCTCTGATCCTCATGGCATTTTCAACCACCTTGTTCTTTTCTGGTAGCCAACACCAAATTTTGTGTTACAGAAGTTGTCGAAACTATGCCAACCGCGGCTGCCTCTCCTTCTGTGGCTCCTCCTTCGGAGGACAATTCGGCTGCCCCTCTTGCGTCTTCCTCGGCAGAAAGGGAGCCTGTCGCGATTGAGGCCATCCAGGAAAGGCCCGCGGCTACATCACCAGGTAGCTCTATTTTCTTTGCCTGGTGCTTAGAGCTGCACATATTATGTCTTCAAATATATATTTTTCTTGATCGTGCCTTCCTTGCCTGTTTTCTTTTCTTGGCATAGGCACCCTCTTCGTGTCCACCCAAAGGTGGGAACGCCGAGAGGGGGTTAGATCAGCCCCTGAGCTTCTTTTGGGGAGCACTGGGGGGCTAGCAGCATCGGCAGTACGCGTCAGAGCTAGGTCCCTTCCTATTTGCTTCAGCCGAGTCCCAGCCGTCGGGGGCATTGATGCCTTGGCAGGTATGAGGCCTCTTATCCCTTGTTATGTCTGCATTGAACATTACTGGATATTGACTCCATCCTTATTATGCAGCTTGGAGGGCTTCGCTGCCCGATTCTCCGGCTCGTTCCGGGGAGACCGCCCCCCTTTCCTGCTCAGAGGGAACTCCCTGGACTCCTCGGGCTGAAGAACCGGCTTGTACTCCGACCGAGCTACTTGATTATTCTGGGGATGAGGGCGAGCCTGAGGTCGCTTATCCGATCGCCTTTGATCGTAGGGTGAGTTCGCCGACATGGAGCGGCTCCACCGCCAAGTTGCCACCTTCGTGTCACTCAGGGGACACCGAATCTCTTTTTTCCTCACCCCAAAAGGATGAGAAAGCAGGTGTTCCCGACCCCGAGGAGATTGCGGAGACAGGTAACATCCTTTTTCTTTCATTTTATTGCCAGCCTCATTTGTCGACATTATCATCTCGGCTTTGGTTTTATGATACCCCCTTTCTCTTTTCTTTTATCAGGCGGGGAAGGCCAGGATGACTCTGCTGCGCGAGCTGCCCAACGAGCTCAACTGCGGGCTGAGTTGGAGTCGGCTCTCAAGGATGTTGCCGCTCGTACTACCGAAGTTTCTGAACTCCGCGCTGACAAAGAGGCATTGGATTCCAGCATTGCTGAAGCGAGGTCCCAAGTCTCCGCCCTCCGTCTTCAGCTAGAAGAATTGGAGAGGGGCTTGGAAGAGGGCGTCGAGCAAGTGGCGACTCTCGACCGTCGTCTGGACGAGCTTACCCGAGAGCGAGACGTGTCGGTGGATAGAGTTGAGGCTCTCCGTCTCTTGTTGGACGCCTCGCAGGCTTTGGTGGTGCGGGAGCCGACTCCGACTCGGGACTAGCTGTCGGGACTCCCTCCCCCTCTTTTTGACCTTGGCATTGTTTCATTTTGAAACGCATGTTTGAGTTACCCCGAGGGCTTGTCTCGGGCTTCCATCTCGCGGTCATTTTTATGAAGAGTTTTTTGATTAGAAATGATATTCGTCTCTCTCTTTTTTCTTTTTTTTTTTTTTTTTTTTTTTTTTTTTTTTTTTTTAATATAAACCAACGCCAGCGCCCTTTCGGGTTTTCACCGACATTAGCCCCCTCTTATTTTTGCCTGCACGCCCTCGCGGGTTTTCATGCAGCGGGGTTACCCGATTTTGCCTAAGGCGTCTTTTCGGGTTTTCACCTTAGCTGGGTATAAGACCTTTTTGCCCTTAACCGATCCCAATGCGGATGAGATCGGTTAAGTCCGTCGGGGCACCTCGCTTTTTAAGCCCCTGCCTTTCTTTCTTTCTTTCTTTTTTTTTCTTTTTTTCTCTTTTTTTTTTTGCACATGAATTCTAACTACTATTAAATATAAGGCTATTATAAATATATACCATAACTGAATCAACAGTCATTAGGGGAATATTCAATATGGGAACTTGATACGACATGGGTATACGAGAAGGGTTGTCTAAGGTTTAACACTCCTCGTGGGTGAAGCATGAATTTTAGGGTTCAATACTTCCCGCAGGCGAACATGGGTTCTGGGATATAAAGCCTCATGTAAGCGAATATGAATTTCCAGGATATAAAGCCTCCTGTAGGCGGATATGAATTTCCAGGATATAAAGCCTCCCGTAGGCAAATATGAATTTCCAGGATATAAAGCCTCCTGTAGGCGAATATGAATTTCCAGGATATAAAGCCTCCTGTAGGCGGATATGAATTTCCAGGATATAAAGCCTCCTGTAGGCGGATATGAATTTCCAGGATATAAAGCCTCCCGTAGGCAAATATGAATTTCCAGGATATAAAGCCTCCTGTAGGCGAATATGAATTTCCAGGATATAAAGCCTCCTGTAGGCGGATATGAATTTCCAGGATATAAAGCCTCCCGTAGGCAAATATGAATTTCCAGGATATAAAGCCTCCCGTGGGCGAATATGAATTTCCAGGATATAAAGCCTCCCGTGGGCGAATATGAATTTCCAGGATATAAAGCCTCCTGTAGGCGAATATGAATTATGAATTTCCAGGATATAAAGCCTCCTGTAGGCGAATATGAATTTCCAGGATATAAAGCCTCCTGTGGGCGAATATGAATTTCCAGGATATAAAGCCTCCTGTAGGCGAATATGAATTATGAATTTCCAGGATATAAAGCCTCCTGTAGGCGAATATGAATTTCCAGGATATAAAGCCTCCCGTGGGCGAATGTGAATTTCTAGGATATAAAGCCTCCCGTAGGCGAATATGAATTTACAGGATATAAAGCCTCCCGTAGGCGAATATGAATTTACAGGACATAAAGCCTCCCGTAGGCGAATATGAAATATGAATTTCCAGGATATAAAGCCTCCTGTGGGCGAATATGGAATATGAATTTCCAGGCCATAGAGGCACACCGGTGGGACTGGCATGTATCAGGGTCGATTTCAGGGTATAACGCTCCTTTAGGGTGAATTCGACCGTTTACGGCACACCGATGGGACTGTATCGTATGGGACCATAGTATATGGGTATGCCGATGGGACCATGACATGCAGGGGAATTTTGGGGTATACCGTTCCCAGGGAGGCGAATGAAAATTTCGTATTGCTTCCCAAGGGCGAACGAAAAAAATCTTTACCCTTCGTGACATGCCAATGAGACCAAAGTATGTGAAGGGAAAGATTCAGGATATAATGCCTCCTCGGGGCGGTAGTAAGAAATTTCAGGCTACCACGCCTCCTTGGGGCCAAGGAATTTCCTAAAACCCCTCCATGGTACGTCGGTGGGACTAGTTTATGCCAAGGGGGAATTCAGGATATATTGCCTCCTTGGGGCAGCAGGGGAATTCTCGACCCTTCGATGGTATGCCAGTGGGTCTGGCATATGCCCAGGGGGAACTTGGAACATAATGCCTCCCCGGGGCAAAATTCTGGGGTTTAATGCCTTTTGTCGGCGAAGTATGAATTTTGGGATTTAATGCCTCCCGTAGGCAAATTCCGGAGTTTAACGCCTTCCGCGGGCGAACATATGAATATAAAGTTTTAAAACCTGTAGTAGGCGGATATAAATTTTGGGATATATCTGCCTCCCAGGTGGACAAAATTCCGGAGTTTAACGCCTTCCGCGGGCGAATATATAAACATCAGGATTTAAAGCCTCCTGTAGGCAAAATATGAATTCCGGGATTTAATGCCTCCCGTAGGCGATTACCGGAGTTTAACGCCTTCCGTAGGCGAACATGAACTTTCGGGATTTAATGCCTCCCGTAAGCAAATATGAAAATCTTCATCGCGTAGTGCTATCGGCAGGAAAATATTTTCTTATCGCAATTATGTAACATCTTTCGAGAATATGTCTATGTATTTACATTTGGTACAACAAGAACGGGGATTATTCTCTCAGGTTGCATCGAGCAGAAGAGTAAGTTTTCCCACTTCCTTACCGAGTCGGGAGGTTATCGTCATCGTCGCCTCGGTCGTAGCCCTTGATGGGACGTTATTGTACCACCAGTGTGGTACCAAGGGTTTATTCGTCATTGGCGACTCTGATATCCTCCATGGGTAAGGATGTGGGAAAACTCAATCTCTGCCCTTAGCAGGCCGAGAGAGTTCTCCCCCCGCCGGGGAACAAGTATGCGGCTTTATGGGCCTATGTGCTCGCGCACGAGCATTATTGGCTTTCCTTGGCGCAGATGGCTTTTGCGCGGTATTCCCCGACGAGTTGCCGGATTATTTTGTCTTTCAAGACACATATTGGGCTTCACGGCACCGGTTTATGTTGCTGCTGTCGCTCAAGTTGATCATGTACCGGAGCGTAGTACAACTTCATATGTCGGCCGTTCAATGGTGGGAAGGCCAGATTCCCTTTTTCATCCACCAGCCTATAAGCACCGCCTTCGTAGACTCTGCTCACTATGAAGGGTCCAACCCAGTTAGGTTTGAACTTATTTTTGGGCCGAGAGGCCATAACATCTTTATGCTTGACCATTACAAGGTCTCCCTTTTTGAAAGCTCTTTCTTTCACCAATTTATCGAATGCGCGAGACACTCGGGCCTGATATATTTGCATGCGCTGATATGCTTGCAGTCTTTCGCCTTCGAGGTCCGATAGTTCCTCATAGCGTCTTTGAGTTTCGCTCATGTCGCCTTCCTGTACCCCATAGTGCAGGGCGACCCTATAAGATGCGAGCTCTACCTCTATCGGGATCATGGCTTCTGCTCCATAGACCAAAGAGTATGGGGAGCACCCCGTTGGGGTTTTGTAGACGGTGCGGTAGGCCCATAATGCTTCATGCATCTTCTCGTCCCAATCCCGCTTTCGTCCCCCACTGATCTTCACCAGAAGTTTGCAGAGGGTTTTATTGAAGGCTTCTGCCATCCCATTGGCTTGAGGATAGTATACTGAAGACGCATTCCAGTCTATATGAAATTTGGCCGCCATCTTATATATTGTTTGATTTTTGAATGGCGTGCCATTATCTGATGTGATCCGGCTGGGAGTTCCGAACCGGTATATGATATTATGTCTGACGAAGCGCGATACCGTTTCGCCGGTCACTTCCTTCAGAGGAATGGCTTCTGCCCAACGAGTAAAATATTCCGTTGCAGCAAGAATGTATTTACACCTCCGGGATGACGGTGTCATTGGACCCACAACATCCATTCCCCAATGGGCGAAAGGCCATGTCGGGGTTGTCGGGTGCAAGTAATTGGGAGGTCGCCTAGGGATAGGACCGTAGGCTTGACATTGGGGGCAGCTTCTCGCCATTTTCTCGCAATCCGCGAACATAGTTGGCCAATAGAAGCCTTTATTTTTGATGTTGATCTTCATTTTTGCGCCTGACTGATGAGCTCCGCACATTCCGGCGTGAATTTCCTTCATTATTTTACGGGACTCCCTTGGGGAAAGGCACCGGAGTAGAACCACATTTTTGTCCTGAGGGACAAGGCGATATAGCACGCCATCTATCAGCCGATATGAAGTTGCTCTTCGAAGCAGTTGGATTCTTTCGGCTTTGCTGTCAGGGAGCCAGCCATTCTTTATTTTGATGATAGGGGCGCGCCAATCATCTTCCTCTTGGGTATTATGGTCCTCCAGTATATTGATCTCAAGTACTGTCAGACCATCTTTTTCATTCAATGAGGTAGGGAAGAGTCTCCTGTCTCTCACCACTATTTCGGCTTCACCTTCAGGAGGTAATTTCAGCGCTGCAGCCAATTTAGCTAACGCATCGGCCTGGGCATTCTTGCCCCTTCTGATATGTTCTATGGCGAAGGTATAGAATCTTTCGCTCAGCCGGACGGCCGCCGCGTGGTAGGCTATTAATTCGGTCTTCCTGACCTCGAACATGCCGAGAATTTGTCGGATGACCAACAGGGAGTCCCCGTATACTTGGATACACCTGACACCTATCTCTAAGGCGATTTCCAGCCCTACAATTAGAGCTTCATATTCTGCCTCATTATTGGTCAGGGATTCCATTAGGGTACACGAATGATGCAGTATCCCCCCTTCTGGGGTGACCAGAACCAAGCCAGCTCCCGCCTTTGTGGTGGATGTGCCATCCGGCTTTATGATGGTTCTCGAGGCCCCATCGAAGTATAGCTGCCATGACTTTACTTCTGCTTGCTGTACATCCAGTATTTTCTGTGCAGGCAAGACTTCTTCGTCCGGCAATTCATTATTCAGAGGGGAAGTTTCAGGAATTGGATGCGCCGCCAAGAATTCGGCCATACCCTGCCCTTTTATTGCCCTCTGGGGAACAAAGGTAATATCAAACTCCATGAGGAGTAAGGCCCATTTCCCTAACCTCCCAGACAACACAGGCTGGCGAAGCAGGAATTTTAGCGGATCAAACCGCGATATAAGTTTGACTTCATGTGTCAACAAATAATGCCTCAGCTTCTTTGTAGCAAATATAAGTGCCAAGCACATTTTTTCTGTTGGGGTATATCGGTGTTCAGGACCCACCAACATCCTGCTGAGGTAATAGAGCGGCTGCTCTTTTCCATCCTCATTTTCTTGCGCCAGTAAAGCTCCCAAAGAAGCATCTAAGGCTGCGATATAGAGTATGAGTGGTTTACCCTTTATGGGTGCCCCTAGCACTGGCGGCTTGAGGAGATATTCCTTTATATCATCAAGTGCTTTCTGGCATTCTTTGTCCCAAATAAATGGGGCTCCTTTCTTCGTCAATCTTGAGAAGGGCCTGTACCTTCCGGATAGGTTGGAGATAAACCTCCTGATATAGGCCAACCTGCCTTGCAAGGATCTAAGCTTGGTTAGAGTCATGGGAGGGGGCAGTTCCCTGATTGCCTTGATCTTATCGGGGTCGATCTCGATTCCCCTATATCGGACTATGAAGCCCAAAAACTTCCCGCTAGAGACGCCGAAGGCGCACTTCATGGGATTCATCTTAAGTTGATATTGGCGAAGCCTTTCGAAGACCTTTCTTAAGTCCCCGAGATGGTCGCCTTTCTTTGCAGACTTAACGACGAGGTCATCAACATAGCATTCGACCAAATTATGCAGCATCTCATCAAATATTTTGGTCATGGCCCTCTGGTATGTAGCACCGGCATTTTTCAGACCGAAGGGCATCCTTTTGTAATTGAATATTCCCTTCGGGGTACGAAAGGCTGTATGATTTTTATCCTTGAAGGCCATTCTAATCTGATTATAGCCCGATGACCCGTCCATAAAGGACAAGGCTTCATATCCTATGGTGACATCCACCATGGTTTCGGTTATTGGCAATGGGAAGTCATCCTTCAGACATGTCTTATTTAAGTCACGAAAGTCAATGCAGACTCGGACTTGGCCATTCTTCTTCTTCACCGGCACAATATTTGCCAGCCATATTGGGTACATGCATTCTTCGATGAAGTCGACTTCTCGCATCTTGTCCACTTCGGCATTCACCATAATTTCTAATTCAGGGCGCATTCGCCTCTGGGCTTGCTTTATCGGCTTGACTTCAGGGAGAATTGATAATTCGTGCTCCGCCACTGAAGGGTCAAGACCAGGCATTTCTTTATAATTCCAGGCGAAACAATCTCTGAATTCTATCAAGAGTTCGGTGTATGCCTGTCTTTCTCCCTCGCTCAGGAGGGCGCTGAGGAAAATCGGCCGAGGGTCTTCTGGCTTGCCGAGATTGATCTCTACCAGTTCGTCAACCGTGGCTTGTCCTCCGTCCTCTATCTCTCGAGGCGCTGGCTGGAGATCGATGAAGTCCTCCTCTTCATCCATATCGATCGAATAGGCTTCATGCCATTTGTCTGTATTTTTATGCGGGCCTTCGGAAATCGCACCGGCGGCTTCCGAAGATCCTTTCTGCCTTTCCATATTGGTATCATGGCCTTTATTGGTGTGTTGGGAAGGCTCGGCCGGGCATTGCTCCCCTTCACAAACGGCATTTATTCCGGCTGAGACTGTTTCGACAGATAGGGGGATTTCTCCATTTCTATCTCCCGAACTGTCAAACCCAATATGGCCGGTTGGTTCCTCTACTCCCGATAGTAGGTTCACCATATGGATTGTATATGGGGCAGAAGACCCCTGGCGTGGCCTATATCCAAGGCCTCTTCTATCTTGATTGGATGATTGCCCCCTGACTTGTGCAGGATGCCATAATTCTCGAAAGAATTTGTTCCTGGCTGCACTTTGTCTTTCTGGGATACTTTGGCGTTTGCACATTTGTTTTATATATTGGGGCATATCGTCCATTTCTTGGACCACCTCTTCAGCTTCCAGCCGGACATTTCCATGTCCAAAACCGTCTTCGGGAGGACTCTCTGGCACGAGATCCCCCTTATAGAATATGATACGCCGCCTATCTTTATGACGAACTGCGAAGGTTTTCAACTCTTCCACAATGTGGACTTCTCTAGGGAATATGGGCTTTGTAAGGCCGGAAGGTATGCGTATGCTGGCCTCTATTTCTTTGCTAATGGCATTAGCTTATAAATTGATGGCTGGCCTGCCAAATTTTGCCGATTTTCGATGAGACTTACTAGGTTTCATTCCTTGCCGGAATCTAGCAGCTTTGTCTTCGTTGATTGTAATTCCGTCTTCCTCATCGGAAGACTTATCGGCTATCTTTTTTCCCTTACGCCGGCTTTCGCCGGTTGTTGGGTCCGAGGCCTTATCAAAGTATAATTGTGCATCCGCCAGATGACAGTCATAAGCCTTGAACGGCTCCAAATCAGCAAATATCCGGTGTTGTTCACCATCTTTTGTATATTTGAGGCGTTGGTGGAGAGTTGAGGGCACCACCCAATTCCTATGTAACCAAGGCCTACCAAGTAGTGCCTTGAAGGAGGTATTGGAGTCGACTATGAGAAAGGACACTTGGGTTACCCAGTCATCCAAGCATAATTCCACATCAACTCGGCCAAGGGCCTCTTCCGCCTCTTGATTGAATCCCGATATCGTTATGCCTTGCACCTTTTTCATATATGGAGTGAGGTATAACGCTTGGAATGTTTTGAGGGGTAATATGTTTACGGCAGAGCCTGAGTCTACCAATATTCTATCGACCTCCCGGCCATTGATTTTACCCCGCATGTATAGCGGTCTATTGTGGCATGGCGATGACAACAGCATATCATCATCGGTAAAAGCTACCGTAGCCTCATATGTTTCATATGCCTGAGCCCTTATTTCGGCCATATGGACTTCATATGTTTCAGGATTTTGCAAGGCAGTAATCAACGCCTCTCTTAATTCTTTGCTCAAGGCTATTGCCTCCCATATGCTAAGGGATGCTGGCATTCTCTTCATATTCTGCAACACCTTACGATCCGCCCTGGCTCGGGCTTGTTCGATAGGAGGCATTATTTCCGCCATACTGTGAAGGGTCTCCTTCAAGGCTTTTGACTGCTCCTCAGCAGTCGGGTATTCTTCTATCTGTATTGCCCCTTTTGCAGGATCAATTTGTGTTTCTTCGGCGAATAATTCCGCCAAGGTCTCGACTCCCTCTGCGGGATTTGGCTGGACCGAGGGGTTTATCTCTCCAGGTTCCTTGATGGATTGAGCATTTTCTGCTTGCAGAGAGCATTCTTCTTCATCAGAAGAAAGGCAGAAGCGAACATTACCCCGGACTTCTGGCCTTGGGATTGGCCCTGGGGCTTCTCCCCTGAAATAGATGATCTTGTCTTGGTTGGGTTGATTTTCATCCCGACCGTTATCGCGATCTCGGCCTCGGCCTCGGCCTTTATTTTGATTTCTCCGGTTCCCCTTCCTTTGGTAGGTAGCCAACGGGGTCCCGGTTTCCGGCGGAGCGTGGCTCGCTTCGCCGCTGGGGATATCTTGCAGTTGAGCCGACACTACATGACAAGCTCGATATTGTTGTTCTATCTTTTCTATTGTTAACCCCTCATCCCAGAATAAACTGACATCGTCCGGGATGGAGAGTTCGTCCTCACTGGCCTTTCGCATGCGGCCCTGGAGGTCCAACAGCCATGCTCTAAAGCGAGCTCGTCGGTCGAACTCTTCCCATGGAATATATTGGTTCAGAGGGACATCGTCTGTGGGCCGATTTGGCTGATATTCTTCTAGTTCATCTATGATTTTCTGCAATCTTCGAAGTGGTGAGTCTTTGTCCTCAGACATATTTATGGCATTAGCAAGCATTTCCTGCTTCTTTAGCCTCCTCTTCTCACTTCTTTTTCTATTCTTTTCCTGTTTCTTTCTCCTTGCAGCTTCTTGAATGAAGCTGGGTTGGACCGGCATTCCTGGAAATGGGTCGAAATGAACCACAGCTTTCCCTTTTGCCGCATATGTTTGCAGGGATTTAGCCATTTTAGGCTTCTTTTTCTTCTTTGCCTTAGTCCACGGACTTCCTGGCTGATCGTGGTCAAGAGTAACTTTGACAGCTTGCTCGACCATCGAATCTGGCAACATTTGATATTCGTCAAATATTTCCTTTATGGACTTTTTGGAGGGACCTACCCCCAAGTTTTCTTGTTGACATTTTATATCCAACATTCGCATTCTCGTGGCTATGGCTGCCACGGTGTCAATGGCGTGACAGGTGGAAGGCCTATCAAGTGCCATTTCCTTATGTGTACTATCTGTGATGTCCTTCACATTGGAGGAGAACTTATGGATCATATTCACAGAGTAATTAGTCACATGGGGTTGTGGGGGATCAACCAGATACTTCCCCATATTTATTTGTCCTTCTTGGATTAATTTTTCTATCTCATCCTTGAGGACGAAGCAATGCTCCGTTCGGTGCCCAAGGGCACGGTGGTATTGACAGAAATTAGGATCATCTGTCATATGCATCTCTTCCTCCCTTCTTGGCTTTGGAAGAGTGATGACTTTCTTTTTCATACAAAGTCGGAAAAGTTCACGAACTTTGTCTTTGGGGAATGAGTAGGGCTTTGCGCGCCTTTCCCTTAGAGTTAGTGAATTTCTGAAGCGTATTCCAGCCTCTTTATCGGCCATCCGCCTGGCTTGCTGCCCTCTTTCGGCTATTCTCACGCTTTCATGGTTTCTTCTATAAGAGGTGGTTTCTTCTTGGCGGTATATTTCCGAGTCCTCTCTAGGAAACATAGCATGTTTGCCTCTTTTCCTCGAAGGACGATCGGGGTCCGATTCCAGCCCCTCAGAAGAGAAGAATCTGTCAACCTTGTTGAATGACAGAGTTTCTGAAAATTGCCTGGAGAGCCCCTCCATCATCTGGGTAAGATCTTCTTGTTGACATGAGAGTCTTGTCAGGCTGGTCTGGATTCCTTCCAATGCCATCATGACCGAGTTCCCTGGGGGAGGAGTGGCTGGAGTATATATCGGTGTTGCCTCGCGCTCTGGAGAAGGCCTCACTGCTTCTTCTTCGGGATGGTACCCAGATGAGCTCTCACTCATATAGATGACATTAACAGCAAATGCCTGCTTATTTCTTTGGTGAGGCTGGGGAGGGCTTACCAAATGTTTACCCATCTCCACTGCGCCTTCACGGATAAGTTTTTCTATTTCGTCTTTGCAGACATAACAGTCTTCTATGATATGCCCCAACATTCGATGATATGGGCAATAATTTGGCTCATTAACCCTGCCTGCCTCAGCTGGCTTTTTGGGCTCAGGGAGCGATAGAAGCTTTGCCCGCATACATGTTTCGAACAATTTTCTTGTATGCTCGCGGATAAAAGAGTATGGCTTTTTCATTCTTTCGGCAAGGGAAGAAACTGGCGCCTTCCCTTCCCCCTTTTTATTGGCTGCTGGGACACTGGGACCTCCCCTAGCCTCGCTCCTTTCTGGAGCTGGAGAAAAGTCGACTGTATTTACTTCTTTGGCCGGAGCGCCTCGCTCCCTAGGTGCTTTCCCCTTATTTGGAAGTATAGTGGGGTAATCGGCGAAGAACATTTCGATCTCCGTCACGATATTATTGAGCTGATCGAAGTTTCTAACATTGGCTCCGATCAATTTCTCATTTATCTCGGGCTTCAAACCCCTCTTGCACAATCTCACTGCGTCTTCATGGACGGGTGGATTGTTGCACCTCATGCTGAGGTTCCGCCATTTCTTGATATAATCCACGGCGGATTCATTCTTCCCTTGTTTAAGTGTCATCAATTCAGTGATAGTGACCTTCCGCTCCGACACTTTGAAGCGATCAAGGAATTTTTTCTGCATTTCTTCCCAGCTGCTTATAGAGTTGGGCTTCAATTTGGCATACCACTGGAATGCCGTGCCGGTGAGAGAAGTCGAGAAGAACCTTAAAAGGTATGCCTCCTCAGTTGCCAACTCTCCCAGATCACTCATATAGTGGGCTATATGCTCTTGAGCTGAGCCCTCCCCGTCATATCTTGTTACTTTGGGGCGTTTACTGTGATCTGCTGGAAGCTTTTTGAACATATGACGAACCGGGAATGGCACCTTATATAAGTCAAATGTGCTTATTCCTTCGTCTTGTTCGGCCATCTTGGCCTCAACAATCTGCTCAATCAGGTGCTTCTGCGACGCTGTCGCATCTTCTGCTGACGTACGTGATTGATAAGCATTATAGTTGGGCTCTTCAGCCCTATCTTCCTGAATCTCCTCAGGACTGAAGTTGACCTCAACAACCGGGGGTCCTGCAGGTGCAGGAATGGCCCTAGGTGGAGGTAGATTTATTGGAGGGGCCGGGGCAGCCCTTTGCTGCTCCTCCATCTTCTGTATCAGGCCATACAACAAGGCCTTTAACCGCTGATTTTCCTGCCTAATTTCCTCAAGAGTTTGAGGTTGGGGCTGTTCTTGCGGCAGTTGCGCGACTTCTGGCTCCAGGGCGTTGGCCGCACCTTCATTGGCTCGAGATGGCTCTGCCCCCTGACCCACTTGGCCTAGCAGGCGCATGGCTTGCTCCATCTGGCGGGTAACCGGCCCACCCCTTTGCATTATCCCAGCGGCATTACTCGGCTCCTCCGAAGGCTGCCGGTTTGTGCTGGAAGTATAACAGGTGTATATCCGGATGCCATCATCCGTCATTCGGGCGGTCCTTCTTTTCCTCTGTGCCGGTCGTACCAGAGCACCTAGTCTTTCAAAGACCGAAGCCCGCTTTTGGGCAGGTTGCTGCGCCTCGTAGGTATTTTTCTTTCCCCGACTCCGCTTATGTTGAAGTCGAGTCGATGGATGATTTATTTTCCTGACCGGGTCTACAGGCCTGGGAGGTTGCTGCTCCGCCAGGATAACCCTAGCCTCGCGGATTTCGCGGACTTCCTTTTTGGTCACCCACATTTTCTTTAGGCGGGACACATGCCCCTCATGATGTTTGCCCCCATTTTGGGGAATGGGATCATTCTGCGCTCGGGGTATAGTGTTGCCCCCTGAGCGTCGGGATGTATCATACGCAGGCCGATGAACCACGGCTTTTTGCGTCTTCTTCTTCTTTTTGAAGGTTGCCGCCTCCTGGCAAACCTTTGGCAGAACCCCAAAACGGTTGTGAACCGGGACCGTTGGGACATGCCGAGTTTTTGGAATGATCGGTTCCCCGCCATCTAAACGAATACGTAGGTCCCCGACCAATATTATTTTCCCGGTCCGGGAGGGACTCGGGGAAGTGTTCTTCTTCTTTTGCCTCCTGTTGGATGAGGAAGCATGGAATGTGGTAATAGTATTGGCGGTGTAGACGATCGGTCGCTTCCCGCCTTTGTTGGCCTCCTTGGTGCGGGAGGCGTGCTTCTTTGGTTCTGCCGGAACCGACTCCGGCGCTGGGACTACTCCCAGGAAGTACGGGGATCCCACGACCGCGGGGAAGTTGCCGAAGATGGTCGGCACGGTAAGATACCCACACTGGACGTGGGCTGCCACGGCAAGGGGGCCATAAGTGACCCTTGCTGCCATTATCGCTCCGACAAGTGAACGACTTAACACGGCCCTAAATGGGGGTACCGGTACCGGTCCAAGCCGGTACCGGTACGTACCGGCCGAAACTGCCATCCATGTTGGTGTCTGATTATGTGGGGCCTCGTGGGTGTGCTTTATGTTCGCACTTATGTGGTACCATCCACTTTCCAAAAAAGTCAAAGGTTTTGGTGTGCCAAAGTCTGAAACATTTTCAAATTCTGTTTTATTTATTTATTTATATATATATATTTGAGCAAAAAGTTAAAAAGGTTAAAACTGATCACCCAATAAAATCAAAATGTAACTCCATTAGGAGCATACTGTCATTTAAATACATTGGTCAATGATAAGATTATAAGCTTTTAGGCATGAGTGTAAGCCAGAGGATTATGCACAGCAACAATGGATGTTAAAATGAAAGCATTTTGTTCTATATACAGCACATTGAGATAGTTGAATGAATGACAGTTCAGCAACTTGTGAGTTGTTTACTTGAGCCATGAGCAAAATATTTTGTACGTGACCAGCTGAGGATTTTTTTCTGGTTCTTCCTTGTGTCTATAGGAGAGCGGAACTTCTCGCTGTTGTGCTCGATTGGTTCGGCCACAGAGTACAGGTATTGTATAGCAGCGTTTTAACTCATTGTCGGAGTCGATATCTTTCTACTTGGGCATTAGTTTATATATTGGAAAAGTCTTTGTTCATTGGATAATTTTATTGTTTCGATCTAGTAGAAAATTTGTTTTTGATTCTTCTCTCGGCGAGAATTTGTAGTTTTATTTTAGAACATAGTGTTGTAGTAGGACATACACCAGTCCACTGTGGATAGTAACCTGTGGGTCCTTTTCTTGTGCAAGATGAACCTCTTCTCAAGCATGCCTTATTATATTGTTCATGTTTATTTTTTACTCTTAAAATTGGTGGTTGTTGACCCGAAAATTTTTCATGCAAAATAATATTATTTGAGCATGCATATGCACATGATTGTGTAAAAAAAAAAAACTACTACATGGCATATGCTCACATTAATGTGAACTTATGATATGGAAAATATGCATAGCACATGTTCATATTCGTATGAGACTATGTTATGCAAAACAAAAATAAATAAATATATACCTATGATATGAGGGTTAATGTTAGATGAAGACCCTCTTATATGCATGGGAAAACATAGGACTATATGCACATATTAGGAGGGTAATGGGGCAAGAAGCATACCTAGGCCAAGAAGCCTTAATCGAGGCTCTTGCAAAGGCCTAAAACAACCCCGAATTGCCCCTATATGCTGTCCAAGATCAGCTCCTAAACCTCCTTGATGAGCCTTGATGGTGAGGCCCAAAGAAGGGCCCTAAAACGCAGCAATAAAAATGCTCCAAATGCTGCGAAATAGGAGCCCAAAACAGTCCCGAAATGGGCCTAAATCAGTTCCGGAATGGGCCCAAAACAGTCTCAAAACTTGTCCAAAATGGCCCCAAATGGAGGCCCAATAGCAAGGGAGATAGGCCCAATAAGTGACCCAATAAAGGGACCCAATATGAGGCCCTATAAGGAGACCAAATGGGTCCCAAAACCAGTCCCCAGGGCACCAAAACCTGCAGCCCAAGAAGGGAAAATCTGCAAACTCCCAAAGTAGAAAAAATTGCCCAAAATGGAAAGTGGACCCCCTCTCTCACTTCCCCTTTTATTTAAATAGGCAAGGAGGAGGGAGGAGAGAGAGGAGAAACCGGTGGGGGGACCCCCCACCGGTTGGGAACTCCCCACCGGTTCCAAGAGAGAAACCGGTGGGGGGGGGAGGAGGATTTCCCTCCCTTTTCTCTTTTTTGAAATTCAAAATGGGGGGGGGATTAATTAAAAGGAGGGGGGAGTTAATGGGTTCCTTAACCCTATTCACACTTGGTTAAGAATCCCATACAAGACCCTCATTTAAACCCTCATCTTAACCCCATTCACACTAAGAAAACTAAAAAGTGGGGCAATTAATGGGTTAAGACCCATTAAAATAACACAAAAGAAGAGGGAAAAGGAGGAGGACCCCCACCGGTTGGCTCTCCAAACCAGTGGGGGGGACCCCCCACTGGTTGATCCCACCCCTCCTCTCAAGTCTCTCTCTCACTCCCTTCTCTCACCCCTATTGAATAAAAAAATAAAAAGAGAAGGAGAGAGGGAGTAAACGGTGGCATCCCCACCGTGGGCTTATCCGGTGGCACCCCCCACCGGGACCAATTTGGAGCCTATAAATAGGACCCCATGGTCCCCAATTAAACACACAACAACACATACACAAGGGCATATCCACTCCATATACTTAAAGAGTGGAAAATTTCCAAGGAAGAGGATCTGCTGCGTTCAAGACCAAACTCGGTGTTTTTCACCCGAGTTTGCTGCGTTTTGGAGGATCTTTTTGTCCCGGAGAGCTCTCTTCCTAAGGTTCATTCCTAAGGGGAAGCTCTGCCGAATAATCTCTTGTAAACGCCTTCTTCGTAAGGCGAAGCTCTGCTGAAATAAAATTGATTATTTTTCATGTCAAAATGTGTGCCTGTGTGTCATCAAATTAAACAATAAATACCATGTTTTAATACTTTTATATATATATATATATAATTTTATAAATTACTCTAAAAAAATGAATTAAAAATCTGTGTATACTCTTAACCCAATCTTGGCCTCACCCCATACATAAATAAGCATGGATTCAAAAATAATAATAAAAATAACATACTTAAATTAAAAATGACTTAAATACCCCTCATAATTAATTAATTAATAAAACCTATAAAAATTATCTAAAATTGGTAAAATAAACATAAATATCAGAAAATACCTGCAAAAATCAGTAAAAATCAGAAACATAAATCTGAAAATCATATAAAACCAAATATAACTTAGATACCCTTCATATATTTAATTAATTGATAAAAATCAGTGAAATTAATAAAGAAATCAATAAAAATCCGTAAAAATTATTTAAAAACAGAGAACCAAATCTGAAAACATATAAAATTTCCGAAATAATTAAAATGCCCCTAGAACTTAATAAAATTACAAAAATACCCTCACCCATAATAAAAATCTGTAAAAATCACAGAAAATCCTTAAAAAATATCAAAATCCCTTTTATGCCCAAAATACCCTCAATATGATAAAAATAAATAAAAAATCTAAAAAAAAATATAAATAGACTCTAAGTCTAATAAACCCGATTTAAGGTAAAATTACCAAAATACCCTTACACACTTAAAATAACTCTAAAAAATCTTATAAGGTTTTGAAACCTTCCTAAATCATTAAAACTCATTTCATACACTAAAATAACCATAATACCCCTATACCTTCTAACTTGTATAATTACAAAAATACCCTAGTGGGTCTAAAATATTTGGAATCAATCCAGATAACTTGGAATCAATCCAGATACCTTGGAATCAATCGAAAACCATATAAACCTATCTTAAACTTGGGTGAGGCCAAGAGCTTAACCTAAAATATATCTTCACATGCATGTGCTGTCTGTAGTAGTAGTGTTGCATGTTATAAGAGCATCATACGGACGGTTAATCAAGGGTTGTCGAGTAGTTGCTCGACGTAATTAACACTGACCGAGGTCAGTGGAGAGAGGTCATATACTCGGATCTTCGCCTGATTCGAAGTCCCGGACTCCCTGAGGGCTAATCCCAAACTCTCATAGTCCAATAAATAAAATACATAAAACCGACCTATATTTCTCCAGATAAAAAACAAAAATGATATGGATTTTTTTCAAATAATCCGATAGGAGGAGACATCTAGGTTAGGTCCCAAACAAACAGTGGTACAATCTGTATTCTCATTAAAAAAAGGAAAGATGCCTGAGGGTTCTTAACTGAGAAATGTGAATCAACTTGATGACGAAACAAGTGTTTAATTTTGCATAAAACTATGTCTTGATGACATAATTGTAGGTGTCAAATGTCGGCACAGTCACACATGTTCAACAAAGATTTACAACTAAGACATGAGAATAGGAGATGCATAAATGTATGTGTAAATCATATACACCCATGTATGAGTACGCTCAGGACCATATTTAATTATTCTTTGCAAACTTTGTTCATTCCACCTATATAAACATATTAAGTGAGTCCAGCTATACATGGCAATTGTTACTGATATACAACTTGTACATTCATCATCATCATCATCATCATCATCATCATCATCATCAGTGAATTCCAGAGCATGTCTTTCATCTGAAGACGTGCCCAGTCCATCTCCACATTATTTTTTATTTGATATCATCCTCTAACGATAGCTTGTTGGTCAAGTTAAGCTTGTTCCCCACTCGACCAGATGATCACTTGCTCCTAATTCTACTTCATCCTTGTCACCCATATGGAGAAACATTTCCAAAATGGCTGAAATCATTAGCCCGGCAGTTGGATTTGTTGTGGGAAATGGTAATTGGATCAGATTTTGGGAAGTTGTTCAGAACTGCCTTTTGAGCATCAATTTCAAGAACTGTATCAAATTGCAGAGTGTAAGGATAAATGCATTGCTCAATTTTTTTTTCAGAAGAAACTTCTTCTTGGACTTCACCTCTGAGAAGAAATCCAACTGATTTGGAGTCTGAACAGCTGATGGCAGTCTTTGGAAGCATCAATGGTATTCATCTCAATCCAGGAAATGTTGATAAAAAGCTCTGGGTATGGAGTAACAAAGAAGTGTTCTCTGTTAGAGTCCTTTCAAAAATCATTATTGATGGTGGGGTAAGAGTTAGGTGGGATCATATAGTAGTCCAAGCTCTTGCCTACTAAGATCAAAATCTTCTTATGGAAGCTATTATTTGGCAGACTTCCTAGCATGGACAGACTAAACAGCATTATTAAGAACCAGAAGGCCTCATGTATATTCTGTGAATTGTTCGTGGAAACTTCTGCTCATTTGTTCTGCCACTGTGGTATTATTAATGTCTTATGGAGGTCCATCTGCAGCATTTTTCATATTCCTTGGAAAGAACCATGTAATGAACTAGATATGATGGAATGGTGGGAATCTCTGTCCAAGTAATTCTGAAAAGCACCTGTAGTCTTTGCTATTACCAGCTATACTTTAGGGTGTGTGGATTGAAAGGAATTCCAGAAAGTTCTCTATGCACCATAATGTGCCTTTTGACATTATCAGCAAAGCTTTCAAGGGAGTGATGGATTGGGGGAAAGCAGTGGGGATTCTCTTACATGGAAAAGACTCGTTTTTATTTTCCAAGACTCAAGAATGGAACAGACTGATTCTTTGATCATAGGTGTTCAGGGTTATCTTGTGTTATCTTATTTTATCTAAGAAGGGTTTCTTTGTTTCCTCTTTTCGCATGTGGCCGGACTTGCTTTGGCTTCCTGCCTTTATCTATTTTTATGTTCTTTGTAATGATGTAAGTTTTTATCCTACTAATGAATTGTGACCTCTTTTGGGTCACTTTCCAAAAAAAAAAAAGGGGTTAAGCTTGTTCCCTACTTGCTGAGTTCCAGGTTTGGAATTTTCTCGTTCTCTGATGTTTGCCAATAAATGCTTGATATACTATCTGAAGAGGCTTGGGAAATATAGGACTATGTTGTTTGTGGGACCAGTGCAGACAGTGGATGGTAAAGGTGTCATCAAAGGCTTCTGGCTTGTTCATCTTCTCTTCAATTCACATGGGTGATGAGATGGATCACTAATGTTGTGGTTCATAAGATAGTTTTTGTAATTCTTTTCAGTTTTGTGTCCATCTTGGGCACTGTTTGCGTGTCAGCATCTCAGGGGAGTTCAGGATACCCACCAGAAGGCACAGCATTTGTGAGTGTGAGGGAAGAACAAAATATGGAAATTGCTATCAAGCAAGGTAGGAAGAATCGGGGATCGGGCACGGATCGGTTGATTGGATCCGATCCTAGGCCGACCCGAACCGGTCTTCCATTTATTTTTTAAATTATTTTAAAAAATGGGTCAATCCAATCCGATTCTAGATTGCTCCTGAGCGATCCCGTCTGATCCCAACCCAGACCAGTGAATCGGGGGACGGGATCAGATCGGTTCAGGTCAAAACCGATCTGATAGTCGATCCGTGCCGATCCTGCCTGCCTTGATTTCAAGTAAAATTTTTCTTTCTGCAATTTCTTTTGGTCAGTTTCTGCTCTATGTTGTGTGGATCACACGATATGGTGTCTTGTCTTTGTATCCATCGTGATGGAAAGGCATTCTTTGAGCTGCGGACGTCATCAAGGTTGGTTCTCTTCCCTCTGATGGGGATGGCCATAGGATATGGTTTTGGGAGGATATATGGTGCTTTCCCAGACCATTAGCTGATCTTTTCTCTTGCCTCTTTAGCCTTTTTGTGCAGCCTGGTATCACCCTTGTTTCTGTGTGTTTCCCTCTAAGCAACAGAACAGTGTGATCCCTTGTTTTCAGGAGGAATCTTACAGATGATAAAATATTCTGATATTAGACCTTCTGTCCTTGATCAACGATCACTCTCTGAAGCTGGAGATTTGTGATTCTTGGTGATGTAGATGATCCAGCGATGGTTCTTTGCTTTCTCAGTTAGGTCTGCCTGTGTTTTTATTGCTTTTGGGGGTATCAAGGAACCTCTCTGCCAGCATATTTGGATGCCGAGGTCCCCACTCAAGGTTAAGTTCCTTATGTGGGGATGATGCATGGGAGGCTGCCTACCTGTGATCTTTTGATCCCTTTCATACCGAACGCCAGTCTATTATGCTACTTTTGTAGCTCCCTTCTGGATTCCCTGGATCACTTCCTGCTTAGCTGCCCTTTGTCAAACTCTGTTTGGACTTATCTGCTCGCTTTGGGTGTGCAATGGCACCCTGCTTGTGGGGGTGAGAGAGCTGTTTCACCAGGGCAAGTTTGGTCTGGTGGATGATTCTTCATGCCACTCTGTGGCCACTTTGGTGCGATTCTTCCAGAACCTTTCCCATGACAGAACCAGCTCATCGCTTGTATTTTGTGCAAGGTTAGAGAGTTGGCCCGAGTTCTTGATATTCGCCCCTCTTTGTTTTTTTCCCTCTTGGGTCTGCTCGACCCACTGCAGCCCGACTGTTTGGGCCTTTTGTCTACTTTTTCGGGTTTGGGATATACTTTCGTTATCTTTCATCAAGTGTACAGCTTTTGTGGGGCCTTTTATTTTTTGGCCCCTATATCTTTTACTTTTCTCCTTCTCCCCTCCCCCCCTGCCACCCACCCAACACACACAGAAGGTTTTGAAAAGTTAAGAGGCTAGGATATTTCCTTATTCAGCTATTTAGGAAAGGAGAAGTTGGTTGCTTCCAACTTGTCTCCCATGTAAAAAAATGAAGGTTTTAAAAGTTAGAGACTAGGATATTTCCTTATTCAGCTATTAAGAATGGAGAAGTCAGTTGGTCCCAACTTGTCTCCCATGTACCCGTTATGTGAAAGTGACGGAAATAGTGCAAGATTCCTGGATCCAGTTGTTATTGCTGTGCTTCAGATGTGAAACTTAAAGGTTATGTTTTCATTGATTTTTGTGTCGGATAAGTTGTTTACATTAAATTCAGCATCATTGATGCATTTAATGTAGGAAAAGGATTTTCCTTCATCTGGGAAGTATTTCTTTTCTTTGATACATCTTAAGATGGGGGCACAATGGGTTTGTCAGGTTTATACATGAATTGAAGGCAGGTAATTCTACACAGTGAACTGATATATTTTATATTTCTGGCATTGTGAATGGGGTAATGGGCATATCATGAAGGGAAACTTGCTCGAACGTCTATGGATTTGCTTTTATCCTAAAACTGATCATCATGATGGAATAGGGCTCGACCATGGAAAGTGGACACAGTTGAGTTATTCTATTGTTTTTTAATTTTGTCATTTTCCTGTTATATTTATTGTTGTTTTTATTCATGCATCGGTGCATGCCATTTTACAAATCAATCATTTGGATAATCCCATGGTAATCTGAAATAAGTTAATGAGCTTCCTTTACAATGTATTCTTTGCCACCTGCTCCTTGTTATGTTGTTTTGTATCTGTCCTTGGGTATCTAAGAGTATCACTTATTTATGTCATGTTTCATTTTTCTCCATGATTTGCAGTTCCAGGAGACGAAAATTGTTCACTGGTGAGCAATACAAGAGATTCTGCATCCTGCAAAACCCACAGTTCTGTTTCTTCAGCTAGATTGGCTGCTTCTTTACTGCCACCGAGAGGTGCTTGTCTCACCTATTTAGCTAATTCTACATTTCAAATGTCAAGAAAATGAAGTCTTCCATTCATTGATTCATTCATCATTAGAGCCTTATCCCATTGTTTGGAGTTGGCTACATGAATCCCGTCCTGCCATTTTAATCTTTCGAATGCCATAGTTGTGGTTAAACCTAGCAAAGACAAGTCTTTTCTTATTATGTTTGACCACCTAGTTTTAGGCCTTACCTCGAGTTCTCTTAACCCCCTTCTTCTGGATTTGATGAATGATCACACTGTCAAACTGGCACTGAACTTGGCCTCTGGGGCACATGACTGAACTATCTAAGCCTATTTTCCCTATGCTTAGTGTCAATAGGTGCTACACTTGGTATCCACATCTATGTTCATTCTGAATTAGTCTCCCGTATATGTTCATTCTGAATCTTATCTTTTCTAGTCTTACCACACATCCATCTCAACATCCTCATTTCCATTACACAGTTTTTATACTCTCCTCACAGTCCAACACTCGGTTCCATACAACAAAGCAGGTCTCGGAGCAGTTGTACATGTTCTTTACATTCATTGATGTCTTACTATAATTTCGCTTTGGGTCATCTGACAGTTATCCTGCGGGTCATGTACCTCAGATAATGAACAGGAGAATTACGAACGGATGGGATATGGAGTCTGTGCATCATGTGACACAGGAACTTCGATATCTTCGAGCACACTTGTGAACTCATTGCTCTCTCCCACTGGAAGCATAGACCCTCATCTAAATGAGACTCCAAGACCTTGTTCTTCAATGGAAGATAATGAAAAAGAGCTGGAGGTTGAGTCTGCCAAGATGAGCTTTGATTTAGTTGACAGTACAAAAGAGATTGCCGGTGGATTGGACAAGGCATCAAGCACACTTGCTACCTTGTCATTGCCTTTGCAAGTAAGTGAAATGTCTAGGCCAGATTCTGGGAGGGAAGAAATTGAACGGGAAATAGTCCAGTTTGCACCCGCAAATTTGGATTCAGATGATTGTGGAAGAGGAACAACCAGCGGCTTTGAAGCTTCTAGGCAAAGAGCTGAGAAGGAAGAAAGTGAGAAGAACACAGAGGCTCGGTCTACTGATATTAACTTGGACTCAGATGCTGATAGAAGTGGAATGATCAGGAGTTTTAACAAGGCTTCGGCCTCGTCTTGTGGCCCATTTTTGTCTCCGGTTGGACGTTTAAGCCCTCGAATGAAGGAAGTGCTTACAGAGAGTTCTGGGATGGAAGTAACTGAACAGAGTGCAGAGATTCAGCGTACCATCATGAACTTGGATTCAGATACTGCTGGAAAAGAAACAACCTGCAGATTTGATAAGCCATCTTCTACCACTAGTGCAGTGTTTCTTCCCAGTGCATGCAACAGTCCTGAAACAAATGATACATCCATACGGAATCTGATGACGGAGAAAACTGAAATGGAGGTTCAATCCGTGAACATGATCTTGGATTCAGAAGATGGGAAACAACAAATATCCAATTTTTTGGACGAGGCATCAGGGTCGCATGAAGTCACAAATCCTTCAGATGTGGGAAAGGTCTCACATGGGAAAGATCAGAACAATTTTAGGCAGTTTCCAAAGAGATTGAGAATCAATGAGAATCATCACCCAATTTCCGCGGCAGAAGTAAATGGAATAGAGTCATCTGTCTTGGAATTAGAAGAACTTGCAAACAAGATCAAATGGCTTAAAGGGCTGATAATTTTTGGGCTTCGGTGGTCTAATGCAATGAAACCATCTTGGAAGTTTTCAGAAACCTGACAATATGGAGATCAACTGTTGGAAAGGTAAACATTCTTTTCTCATGTTATTGTTGGGGTTTAAGATAATTGGTCCTCTCTTGCATGGTTGAGAAACTATCTGTTAGGTTGCAAGGAATTTCTTTGCTTGCTTTTATAGTGCAAAATGCAAACAACATCAATGGGTTTTGTTTGTTTGAAGACATTACTTCATGGAGTTCCCCATTTCATGGTCTTGTAGAAGGTACTCGTTGGTTGACATCCACACTTCCAGAAGTTAACCTAATGCCTTGACTATCCAGCTTGTCTTTATTTTACCACATGTAAGCAAGGTTCTTTGTGGATGACGTAAAGCGCTGCTTATTACAAACTATGGTGAGAGCACCAAGCCATGTTCTTGTTTCGTTTGCCTTTCTGTACATTCTATTTCAAAATGACACGGTTTGTCATTTTATGAGATTAATTTGCATTCAACCTCTGCAGATATTTGAACAGATGCCCCCATGTTTTGCAGGCAACGTCAGAGGATTGGATGTTGTGCATATATTGCTGGATCCAGCGAACTGTTGTATGCCATACGTGCCATGGTGTAGTTAGTCACTACATCGAGCCTTTTCTTCGTCCAGATTTCTGATCCAGCGCCAACGGGAATTAATAGAAGTGCGGATTTCATTGTGAGCGGGGTGGGGTGTAGTGATGGTTGCAGAGATAACCTGTGCGTCGGAAATTTGACAACTGTTGTACAAGAGAGCTGCTGTTTGGGTGAGCATTCTAGAGGCTCCTGACATTAAGGTTGGACTTTCCAGGCATGGCTGTGCCAAATAGGTCTAGCAATTGTGAAAATGTATCACTAATGTTGAATTAGTCAAAATTATTGTCTATAATGTACATTGTTTTGCTCTCCCTGTGATCTTACTTGAAATGGTTGCACAAGATTATCAGCTGTTCCTATTTGGATAGGCTTTACTTTTTATGACCATACGTCAGTCTAGATGATAAGTTGATGCTGTGGCGCAAATGAGCTTATGACAATTAAATTTTCATTCACTCTAGCTTTGTCCACAAAGATAGCTGTCTTATATAAAAATAGTTGACTTTTGAGCCAGCATCTATACGAATACAATTTTTTTTAGGTATCTCATATTTCTATCTTAAAAAAATAAATAAAAATTATCAAAAAAAGTTAAAACATTCAAGTACCACCATTTATGTTGGTTTTGACATCTTGAGATTTAATTTTTATTGTTGCATCAAAAAATTTAAGCATTGTCGTCTAATTAAATGCGTCGTTATTTAGGGATCAAAAGTAAAATTTCAAAGGATGGTATCAACCATATGTTTTAATCTGATATTTTTTTATTATTTTTAGATGTTGATTTTTTATATTTATTTTGATTGGATGACTAGAATTGATGTTTAAGATCGGATAGTGAAAATTAAAGTCCTGGAGATGGAGAACAATCTTAAGAGTTCTATTTGAATATTTAAAAAGTATTAATGAATTTTATTATTTTTTTAAACATGAAAAGAAGAAGACTTCAAGGGGGACATTTGACTATGGTGCGTTCGCTACAGTATTGTAGTTAAATTGCACACTGTCTTGACCCATTCCTCATGTTAAAAATAAATAAAAATATGATAAAATTTTAAATATTTAACTCTCATTCCAAAATTAATTTTATCTCTTTTGGTTTAAATTTTATCGTCAGATTGTGAGGCTTGCAATTTAAACCGTTCAATTTTACATTTGGAAACTAATGATGAATACTAAAATCTAAAGAGATGAAAATAATTCTAAGAGTTAATATGATGAATTTTTTATTTATTTTTTATAAAATTTTAAAAATCAAAATTTATATGTATGCGATAGACGGTTAAGATCGAGTTTCAAGATCGAATCACAATTGGACAGTCAAAATAAAGTCTCAAGAAATAGAAATAATTTTAAGAGAGATTATTGAATATTTAAAAATTTATAATTTTTATATTTTTTAAAATATAAAAATAAACTTCAAAACAGTACACGGGCACTGTAACTAATCGCCGGTGTGCAGACAGTGAGAAATGCTTGTTAAAGGAATAGATGGGTTTCTTCCGTTACGAAGGTAAACGTTTCAGGTCGTGAATTCAGGGTCGGCTTGTTCATCGTCATCAGTAAGTCTTATTCCATTTGGTCCGTTTGTCCCAACAATAAGAAGTATTTTCGCGCATTATTTACTTATTTGGGAATAAAAACTTAGTTATTTATGTAATACGAAAATCAGAAATTGGAACCTTCTAAATTGATGGAAAAATTTAAAAAATATTATGGAAGGTTTAACGGGTATAACTACTAAATATCATCCCACTCAATAATTTTTACCTTGCGGTAGAAGGAAAAGTAACATTAATTAAAAAAGGTTTTTATTAAACACTCGTAGTCCTTAATCTGGCTGAGAACTTCTAGCACAGTCCCAAATTGATTGGGTCTTCCGTAGGCTGATCCAGATTAGTTGCACCCATTTTGTGGATGCCACAGCAACAGCTGAAGGGAAGATTGACCATTAGAAACTGGCATAGAGAACGTAATATTATAGGGAAAGGTTAACGACTGGAAGCATCAAGGTGGCAGAGAAAGTCAAGAATAGTACAGGTAATTGTAGACCCATAATCAAAATGATTACATCCAGTCTTCAATCAGACTCAGTATATTTGATGGATAAATGGGTAAACGGATCAGATTTTAAGTTCAATTCTTATTCCTTTGATATTAACATATAAAGCGAGTTTAATATAAAACTTATTCATGTTAAACTGTGATATATTTGATAAATAAGTTTCATTTCAGGTCTAAATTCTTAGAAATCTGATCACAAACTTATACAATATTATGACGAGTAATACTCTCTGCACGCATTCCTGTTGCAGCAAACTATAACACGCATGTGACAGCATCTTATCGCATGTGTAATTATTACATTGAGTTGGAGTGGTCTTCCAACTTGATATTTACAGATGATCTAGGGTAAAGCTTGATAAATCTTCTAGAGTTGGAGATAATTTTAAATGGATCGATAATTTTGCTCCAATTAAGAATAAAATTTGAGACCTCCCGATTAAGAGGCAAGAAGTGAACCCATTGCCCTAGGCTGCTGGTTCACGCCAGTGGATGTTGCAGCAAGTGTTAATAATATCATCTTTACTGGGTAAAAAGATATACCCAGACCTGGAGTCAATGGATCTAAAGGGGTCTATTAACAGGTGTGGACCAGTTTTGAAAATGAGAGTCCTAATTCCAGAACTCCATATATTATGGGACGCCAATTGACGGCACTTTGGCTTCGAACCATTTCTCCAAGATGTTGCCCCGGTGATAATTCACTCACTCTTTCTGATTGAAGATCAACATCATCGACGTTACTGTTGTGTTTGGCACAACTTTTATTTGAAAGTATTCTTTTAATTTTATTTAATTATTTTTTTGTGCAAATATTTGGATCTTAGAAATCAATTATGTAGTATTTCACTTGTGTTTTGATTTTCAATCAAAAATTACAAAGTGAAACTTTCAAGATTGAAAACAAGGTAAAGTTGTTATAAAAGAACCAACTTTTGTAATAAAATAAAATTACTTTTAATCCCTTTCCCTCAAGTCATTCTATGTGAGAATTGAAAGTCAAAAGTGACTCTTAAACAAAAATTTTATCAAACACGTCCTACATGATTTGTGGCATTATGTTTATGACTTCTTGACAACAACCATTAACTGATGGTCAGGCGGGATTGAACTTGACCAAATTCAGGTTGGTGCGTAAGTTGGAGTTGAGATTTTGTAATCTGGCCCTCGGTTGGATTGAGGGGTAGGGCCTGTAGGGCAACTTTACCCACCTCGAGCCAACATACTTTCACAACCATGGTCTGTTTAACGGGTATATGTGCAAAGTCTTTAGATGTAGTTTAACGACAGACGGAGGAGTATAATCACAATATTTCTTAGATTTCAAGAGTATTAATGAGAATATGTGTGAGAGTTAAGGATATAAATACAAATACGATATTTTTTAAAAATACATATGCAAAAACCCCTCAGAAAAGTTACTCGTGTCGACACTGAAACTATGCCTGTCTTCATCTTAACAGAAATCGGGATCTGAAGGTCAACAGAAGAAACCTCAAGGTCATGTCCTTGTGGGCAAAGCAGTGTGAAAAGATTTGACAAAAGATTGAATTCAATCACCATTGCTACAACTATCCAAAACCAAGATATAGGGATTAGGAGTGTCAATGAGTCGGGGTCGGGTCGAGCTTAGCAAAGTCCAAGCTCAAGCCTATTATGAAAACTCAAGCTCAAACGTGGCCTAAGCCCAATTTTGCATGTCAAGGCCCAAGCCTAATCCAAGCTTAAAATAGATCGGGTTTCAGGTTCTAACTTCGGGCATAAAGATAAAGAATATTGCTTCTCATGTTTAAAATATAACTTGTCAACCTAATATGATAAATATGCACTTACTCATCTTTCTCACAAACTAATTGAACGTAATTGTATATCTATTGAAGCACCTGTAGTTTAGGGTAAAAAAAAGGGTACAAGAAACAATTGCAATTTCAATTGGCAAAGTTAACATAAACACTATACTTTCATAACTAATCAAGACATAACAGACACAAATAATTTTAATGTAAAAATAATAATAAAAAAAGATCCAAAAGACATGAGTAACTAATAAATAAGACACTATTATAACGGAGCGGGCTAACCAGGCTGGGCCGGACTCTTGGGTTTTGGGGGCCCATTGACGGCTCTAATAGGGACCGGAAGAAGAAGTATCAAATAGGTATGAAACGTATAGACGGCTTTTGAAAAAACAGTCCCACACAAACAAGGAAGTTGTTCTAGAGTTGAAGGCATCTGATCCCAATATAACTTCACGCTCAAGGTACTTCAGGAGTAAGAGTATGAAACGCAAAGATAAAAGATTTATAGAAGCAAGATTCAAAAAGCAAAAATAAGATTTTTGTTTAAGGTACTATAGTCAGAATTAAAAGAATGTAAGAGAAAAAGCATGATGAAAGAGAGTCAATCTCATGGATCAGGTCAATGCTAAATTTCAGCCGTAGAGAAAGAGATCCGGAGAGGAGAGAAAAGCTTGGTTTTCTTCCCAAAATAGGTTTTTCTCAAGTCTAAAATTTTTTCTTTCCCTAAATCTCCAACATTGAAAAATAAATTTCATAAAGTAGATTTTTTTTTGCATCTTATTTTTCAAAATCTCTAGTCCAACTATGGTCTTTTAATAACCAAGAGTACTGTAACATTTTCATAGATTCTAGGATATCAGAGACAATATAGTATTTATAGACAATAGCGAAATACTTAAGAAAGGTATTAGATGCATGAACACAAAAATCTGTAATTTTTTTCTATGTCTAGACAAGAGGGACAGCCCTGTAATTTTGTCCATAATCAAGGGATTAAGAAATTAAGAACCCTCAACCGATCGAATTCGGTGCAGATCCAAGATATACATTATCAATTTAAAAAGTTCATTCGTTAACTGATTTATAAATTAATAATTAGTTAGAAAGTCTAATTGTCATTATATTAAAGCATTCTGACAAAAGAAAAACTTGTGTCCATTACCTTAGCTGTTAGGCATAGGATTTATAAAATTAATTGAATTATAAATGAATAATTGGTGGAGTATTTAAATTATCAGTTACCACTTTCATGATGGAGATCGGTATCAGGCGTATAAGTCCGGTACCGGCCCATTTCGATCAAATATTGACTGGTATATATATATATATATATATATTTTACACTTAAATGACCTATACTATTACGACATTGCCGAGCATGTAACGTGTCGCAGGTGCGCGGGGACTTACGCCAGCGCTGACATCAAACGCCCACACAGCTGCGCTATTTAAGATGGTGCGGGCAGGGGGTGGCGTTGCTGTGTAGGTGTTCTTGGGGAGCATCAGAGAAGGCTCAAAAAGAACCTTTTTTGTTCTTCTTTCTTCTTTGTTTCCTGGTTCCTTGATCGTTCACAGGGCGCGCGCTATGGCGGAAGAAGGCGCGGTGGTGAGCTGCCACACGGTGGAGCACTGGAGCGAGCAGCTCCAGCAGGCCAACGCCTCCAAGAAGCTGGTCCGTCCCTTTCTCCCCTTTCTTTGGTCCTTGTTGTTTTTGGCCCTTGTTGTTGTTGTTGCTGCTTCTGCTGCTCCTTTTTTGATAACATAATATCTGTTTCCTCGTTTGGGTCCTAAACCTGTTAATGCCTTTATTAGGATCTGTGATGGGTTTTGTATTCCCTGTCTTTTTCTCTCTTTCTCTCTCTTTTTTTTGGAGCGATGAATGCCGGGTGTCATGTGTTCTTTTCCGGATTGTATGGGGTTAGGGGTGCCTATTCTTCGGTCTCACAAAGGCATCCGGCCACCTAGCATTCGCAGCCTCTACTCTCTCTTTTTCTGTTGTCATAATCCTAGCCAACAATGATCAAGAAAAAAAGTTGAATGAGTCTGCTGCCCGCCGACGGTTCTTGATTCTGATCATGTTTCTTCTTGATTTTTTTTTTTCAGTCCTATTGAGTATATGCCATTCTACATGCTTTTATGGAGAGAGAGTGTGATTGAATGATGAAACAAACTGATTAGATAAAACGTTTGAGGAAAAGATCCGTTGAGGCAGCCAACCTATCTGAGGTGCTCAGTGGTAACTGGTAGGGCAGTAAACGGGTCGGAGATGGGTGTTTCTGCTTCCATTTCTGATATGGAATATCGGTAATGGAAATGAATCGCATCCATTTCTAATTTGGTAGTGGAAACGAAAAAGAAAATGAAAGTATCCATTTCTCTCTCCCCTTCTGACCCGCATCGACACTTGGAAGTCACATATACTACATTTTTTTTTGAAACGTAAAAGCCGCCTTTCATTTAAAGAGGAAAAGGTACAGATGCTGACAACACATAGGGATACACGGCATGGTGCACACATATAAGAAAGGACAATACACCTCGTAACAAGGATGGCAGTACCGTTATCGGATGGTACCAATAGCGATACGTATCGGTATCGGTATTGGCTGTATTGGCTAGTATCGGCCGGTACTGGGTCCATTTTGGCCCAGTACTAGGCCAGTATCTAGTATTGGTCCACTTAGTGTGGTATCGGTATCCCCCGATACTGATACGTATCTATGCCGATACGTATCGGCCGATATTGTCAACCATGCCTTGTGAAGAGGCAAAAGGTACAAGTCAGAACAAGAAAACATAAAGACTAGTGCGTAAAGACCTCCTCGTCGTGCGTAAGAACTGTCGGCGGAGCAGACCAACGAGTTGAAGCTTCCGATGCCCATCACTGAAGAAGCCATACCACCAGGCAAATTGCAGTGAAGAACACAAAGGAAATTCCATTCTACGGAGCCGACCAAGGTGGAGCATCCTAGAGCACCGAGACTCTGAATTGGCATGTGAGGAGAAAAGGCCTCCTCAGAAGCACCGGCAGCCACCGGAAAGGCTATAAAAGACCTACGTAGTTGAACAACGAGGATGCTTGGGGTCGTATGTCGTCGATGGCGTATAGATTCTGCTTGGCTACACGAGCTCTACGAATAGCTTCCAGGTAACCGGGGGGATATCCCCAGGGCCAACTCGATCACAACAATGCTTAGTGGATGTTCGTGGGCCGGGAAGAACATGGATCCGGCACAGGAAAAAGGGGAAGAAACAGAACACATAACAAAGAAGGGGCAGCAACAAAAACACACCTAAAGCCAAGACGGCGAAGCCCGAAGGACTGGGGACCCGACAAAGTGAGGAAACAAAATTGTAAGCTAGCTTACAACAAAAGAAGGGGGAAGGGCGTCAGAAACGGAGAGGGAGGCGAGTAGGAAGAAAGAAAATGGCAGAGAAAGGTAGGAGGATGGGCTGACAAACAATGGAGGAGGGGAGGATTTACATGGTGAAACAAAATGTGAGGGTGCGGTGGAGGAGCAAGCAAAGCTCAAGGATGGGAGGCGGGGGCGGGGAAGGAGTGGGCAGAGGCGACATAGTAGAGAAAGAAGGACAGGAAAAAGGGAAAGAGGAAGAGCAAAACATACCGGGGGGGGGGGGGGTTGAGCTTCTAGGGGAGAGCTCCCCCTCCCAGAGGTGTCCGCCGCCGAAAGTGGCGATCGATGCGCTAGAGACCCGGTGTTATTTCTGCTGACAGGGTTGGCGAAGGGTCCGCCGAAAGCGGCGATCGATCCACTGGAGACCTGGCATTGTTTCTGCTGACAGGGTCGGCGAAGGGTCTGCTCTCTTGGCGAAGGGTCCCCAAAGAATATTAGTGAACCTGTCACATATAATGCATGTTGCTGTCCATCATGCATAGTGTAATGCGTGTAATGCAATGTTTATTATGTTGATGCATCGACAAACACATCAGGTTGGGGTAGTGTCTCTTTTGTTTAATATTACAAAAAAGAAAAAAAAAGAGGAAAGTCCTTAGTCCCCTTTATAAAAGTATAGTTCCTTTCCAAACTGAGACATTGGTGGCTAAGGCACCTAGTTTGAAGCTAAGGGTCCAAGTTTTTGGCTTTACTATTTGGCACCCATAAAGGGGAAAATAATATAATTACTATTTATTATATAAATATTATAATAATATGTTATCAGGATATGTCGAACAGCAAATGCAGAAACGAGTGTCTCCACGTCGACATCAAATTTTTTTATCGGAAGGTTCAGACTCATAGACACCTACATATCGCAAAGAGAAAATTATTCGTCTGCACTTTTGTATTCATTTGGAAACATTGAAAGCAGATTGGAAATCAAAACATTAGAGTACCATTTACATCTCTACTTAGTGGGCTAGCTCATTAAAAAAAAAAGAAAACAAAAAAAACGACTGGCTAGCTCATTCAATATCTATTTTGATTAGCTTGTGTCTCAATCAATTTGAGATCAATTATTATCTATATCTTACGTTCCAGAAGCCTTTTTTCTCTTTTCCTTTGAGCTGAATATTCAAATTTTATGTGGTTTTACATTCCAGTTATATCTTGGTTGGAGTGCCAACAATGATCACTTTATTTTGCGTTTCTCATATGCGACCAACTAACTTTTGGTTGGTTGGGGAAACAAATATTGCTAAGGTTAGGAAGACGTGTGTGTTGAACTTTTGATTTAAAATCAGTTGGTTTTTGTCAACGTATTCGGCTGGAGTTAGTGTTCATGCTTTGCAATTCTTATCTTTTGCTAAAGTGCCTATGTAGTATTCTTACCTTGTGATGTTTATTTTGTGCTAAAATCTCTATTACATTTCACAGAGGCACTGTCAAGTGGCTGGCTGTTTCTGGGTCATTATTATCTATGCTGGCATGTTTACATTTTATTTATGTTTTGTCCCTTTGAAAACTTATCTTACTGTTGAATGTTAAGAGTCTTGATCATCACAGATTCCTCCAGCTTTAGCTTTGAAACCAATCTATGTCATAGGTTAGCTTTGAAACCAACCTAGTCTTGATCATCACAGATTCCTCCAGCTTTAGCTTTGAAACCAACCTGTGTAGTATTCTTACCTTGCGATGTTTATTTTGTGCTAAAATCTCTATTACATTTCACAGAGGCACTGTCAAGTGGCTGGCTGTTTCTGGGTCATTATTATCTATGCTGGCATGTTTACGTTTTATTTATGTTTTATGTCCCTTTGAAAACTTATCTTACTGTTAAATGTTAAGAGTCTTGATCATCACAGATTCCTCCAGCTTTAGCTTTGAAACCAATCTATGTCATAGGTTAGCGAATGTTGTTTTTCTGCTGCATACATCCACTTTTTATTTGCACGTCTTTTTCATGATGTCTCCCAACTTTTACCGTTACTGCTTTAGTTGTGTTGTTTTTTATTTTCTGTTATCAAATTGATATATTGTTTCTACTTCAACATCAATGAGCAACGGTGAACATTCTCTGAAGGGGTATGCTGCTACTCTTCATTTAGAAGTAAACTATGTCACTAATGGTGCTATAGTTGCTGGCATAATTTGAGATCAGTTTTGGCTTTAGGGAGGGAGTTATTCTTTTTCAGCAATTTTCTTCCATTTAATTTCATCCTGTCATGACTTTTCTTGTGTGCTCTGATTGCGTAAGTTGACTCTGGTACATGGAATTTCGGCACTGACTGGGAGGCCGGATCGGAAATCACCGATTCCGATCGAAATCGGGATCAGATCGGCTATAATCGGTTGAAATTGGCCAGAATTAACCAGGATCGGCCGATTCCGGCCGGACCGGGACCTGCCGATCCCAATCCGATCCGGATCGGGATCGGCCGATTCTGCATTCCATGTTCTGGTATCAACGAAAAACTTATTCTTTTGTGTCTAAGTACCTTAGATAGTGGCACTTGACTAAGAACTGTGAACTTCTGATGATATTTCTACATAGTGCATATCAGGTGAATTTTGATAGCATTAAAGAATTCACATTTTCTCTCTTTCTTGTGACCGAAGGTGGTCATTGACTTTACTGCGTCATGGTGCGGACCTTGCCGCTTCATTACGCCAGTCCTTGTGGAGCTGGCTAAGAAGTTACCCCAAGTCATATTTCTCAAGGTCGATGTTGATGAATTAAAGGTGAGCCACCCCTTCTAGCTGACATATGTGTGAATATATCTTATGATTCTATGAACTACGCTACTTTTTTTGGCTGATGAATATTATATACATCTCAGTCAGTAGCTCAGGAGTGGGCCATTGAGGCTATGCCGACATTCATTTTCCTGAAGGAGGGGACAGTAGTGGATAAGGTGGTTGGTGCCAGCAAAGACGAACTGCAGCAGAAGATTTCATTGCATATGTCCTAGATATGAGTGTCTTCGTTCTAGTAACTAAGTTTATGCATCCTATTTGTCTGCTGAGCCACATATTTACCAAAAAGCTCACAGTTTGTGAATCTATCGTGTGGCATTGACTTAAAAGTTTGTCGTTGATTCTTGAAGTTGATGTATGATGGTATACAAATTTGCTTGTGATTTGTTGCTCTTCATGTCTTTGTTCTGTGCTGCTGCTTCCCTGGTTGGAGTCGTTGGGCTTCCATGGGATTAGAATCCCTGATATGAGAATAATTATATAGGTGCGAATGCATCCAGGTTTGAGGCAATATCTATGAAGATAAATACATTGAGGCTTTTATTGCATTGTTACGGAGGTGGACTACTCTTACGAGGCATCTGGTGCCCTGTTTGATAGGAATATTAATTCTGGTGCAGTATTAATTTGGTTGCGATTTGTTGTGTTCTATAGTATTGATTTTGAAACTGGTATTGGAGAAATGCCGGATGTGGCCAAAAGAGAGAGAGAGAGAGTTAGGATCTGTTTATACTTGGAACATATTCAGATGGAAAAGATTTTCTAAGGAAACATATGTATAAGAAAAATGAAAACAAAATTCATCCTTTGTACGTACAAAAATATTTTCAGCTGTTTTTAAAAATGGCATTTGGTCGTTATCCCATAGATGCAAAATCTGGAAAGGGGGAAGTCAACGAATCAAGTTTTTCATTGTCTAGAATTTAAGGATTATCAAATAAGTGATTGTAATATACTTTAGAGAAAAAGGTTTTCATGTGGCCTGTTATACATGCAAACAAATGCTTAGTGGTGGGAAAGGAAAAGTAGAGGGACAAGCACACCTCCCTGCCATAGGGAAGAACGTGTATTCAAAGAAGTTTAATATATGGGTCTATCGTGTAATAATAATAATAATAAAATCTATCCTTGTAGGAATTATGTTTTACATAGTCATTGGATCGTTGAATTGTTTAATTATATGGATAATAAAGATTAACATAGTTATTTTTAGAAGAAACACATGTTTATATATATTTCTCTTCATTTATATAAGAGAAAGACTTGCTGCACTGGTTTTACACTCATTGTTTTTAATTTAAAAAAAAACGAAAATTGTTAGGTGGGACCCTAACACACCCTGCACGTCTGTTTGGATGACTCAAAAAAGCTGAAAAATCATTTGGGGTGGGCCGATTCTTGATTTTTCAGACTTTTTGAGTCGTCCGATCGGAGATCGGATTATACATACATGTAGGTTGGCTTAGGATCTACCTAAAAAGATCAAAAAATATTTTTTAAATTAAAAACACTTTAGGGTCATTAGATTAGAGATCAGATTTTATGATCATGTAGAGTATAATGAAGCTCTTTAAAAAAAATAATTATTTTTTATTTTAAAAATATTGACAACCGATGTAACTAGAGCTGCAAATGAATCAATATGCACGATGAATGGCTAGTAAGATTACTCGAGAAGAGCTCGACTCGTTAAGCTAAAATAAGTTTGAACAAAATTTTGAATTCGATTAATTAAACGAGCCAAATTTGAACACATGCGAACTCAACTTGATTCTGCTCGTGAATAAGCTCGTTTAAGTATTCGTTAAGAGCTCGTTTTATACTCGTTAAGAGCTCGTTTTAATACTCATTAGGAGTTTGTTTAAGTACTTATTGAGATTATTTTTAAATACTCATTTAATTATTATCATGAATAATATTAATTAATAAGATATTCTAATATCTTGTAGAGTTTTTCATCAAATAACTAAGGTCGCAAACAACTTGCTACTTAGCCATAGTTTAGCTTGAGCTTATATATTTAAAATAAAAAAATAAATTAAATGTATTATAGATTCGTTAAGCTTGTGAGCGATCGATACTTGACTCGAGCTCGTTTAATAATTAGAGTTTTTGCAAATAACCCCCTAAAAGATGTCATATTTGTAGATAGCCTCCTGTATGATTCATATTTGCATATAATCTCCTTACTTTGATGGTATTTGTGTATAACCCCTATACCTATGTGATTTGTTTTGAACTTTACTTGAGTTCTATTTTTACTCCACATAAAAATCAAAAATAAATTTTTTGATGATAAATATATACAACAAACTTATGAGTAGATATTTATGTGATTTTTCTTATGAAATGTATGTGTTCTAATCGAACACATTAATAATATTTTCATTTAATAATTTTAACATATTTTATGTAAAGTAACAATATTTTAATTTAAGTAAATTCAAAGTAAAACTACATAGTTAAGGGAGATATATGCAAATAACATCCTAGTTTAAGAGGTTAGATGCAAATACAAATCATATATGAGGTTATCTACAAATACAGTATTATTAGGAGGTTATTTGCAAAAACTCCTTAATAATTAAATGAGCCAAAAATGAACAACTATTGTAAAAATTTGGGTCGAACTCAAACTCGATTAAAATTAATCGAACCAAATTTGAACAGAGTAAAACTCGACTCATCTGTAGCCCTAAGTGTAATCACTAGTTGCCGGTGCAACAAATCTTTCTCTTTATATAAATAGCAAACTACAACCTACCAATTTGTCATTAGAAGAAATAATTTTTGCACACACACTCTCCTCTCACCACATAAACAATAAATTAAATAAGTTTTATTATTTATTTCACGAAATTTACTTTTAATTAAGATGTCTGCATAAGCATGGATGTTTCTATTTTCCCGGAGTTTATTTAATTCATATTTGCACTTTCGGTCTTTACATTCTTCACCAGGTTCAGATAATTTAAGCATTTAACGTGCATACTAGAAATTTCCTCGTCCAACCGTTTTATTTATTAATATATTGTTAAGAAAACGCTGAAGCATGTTTCATTAGCCAGTTCTCTTATATAGTAATGGTCTCACTAGCGCGATCTAGCCTTATATAGGAGTAATACTTGCTGCAATGCCATGCATTGCAATGCATGGCACAGCAGCCGTCCGATCTGGTGCGATCGGACGGCTGCTGTTCAGCTCGTCTACTTTAAGGGGAGCAGGAGAGCAGGTTGGGAGGGCAATTTTCAATTTTTTTAATTTATTTTTGGATTTTTTTAATTTTTTGGAGCGTCCGATTAAAAATCCGAGAGTACATCCGGATTGTTCGGGTTGGTCCCGACTCGATTGTATATTTTATTTTAAAAAAGAAACATGTTGCACATAAATCGATATTTGTGTCTTTTTTTTTTTTAAAAAAATACAGTCGGATCGGGGCCGACCCGAACAACCCAGATGTACTTTCAGATTTTTGATCGGACGCTCCATAAAAATTAAAAAAATCCGACAAAAAAATAAAAAAAATTGAAAAACACCCCAACCGACTCCCCTTAAATTAGACGGCTGCACAGCAACCGTCCGATCGGACCAGATCGGACGGCTGCTGTGCCATGCATTGCAATCCACGTTGGAGTGCAATGCATGGCATTGCAGCAAGTATTACTAATATTCCTGTCTTCAAAGGCCAAGCACGCCAACCCCGAGTTAAACTTGAAAACAACAGCATCATAATCATGTGTTGCTTAAGTTTCTCTATGTACTCTCCTAGGATAGTTTGAGTTTGTACGTGTTGGAAAGAGGACCATTAATGGATGCACAGAAGATGGAACATCAATGGAAATATCCGACATTCAAGTTGGAGCATAACTCAAAAATTAAGAGCTTAATTTTGGAAGAACACAGAAGATAATTTAAAGGCCTGCTATGTTTGTCATAATCTCCTAAATATTGGCCTGTAAAATTCATTTGCTAAGAAAGCATAAGGTTTATTACAACCTTCAGTTTTAGTAAGCAAGGATACACTAATGACACCAAGCGTGGTACCCCATATTCTAAAACCACATAACGCAATACCAAGTTTTATATGCACACGCTTAAATCTTCTATGATACGAATAATCTATGTATCCAAAGTTATGTAGTTATGACACTAAATTCATAGGCATTAGATTTAAACAACGTGAACCGTTTAGATAGTGCATGTATTGTAATTTCGAACGCATGAAATGTATGATAACCCGAGCAATTCGTCTTAAAGGTTATTTAATTACCAACTCACAACATTTACCAGCCCCGAGTAATTAGGTGCACATAACTATGACATAGGCCTTTACCAATAGATATGCTTAAAGGGTGAAAATGCTCAATACCACATGTAAACACGATAATAGAGCCAAAGGATACAAATGTTAAGAGTACCTTTTGTCCAGTTGTGTTTTTGGTAACTGCGATACATGTTTGTTACATTCAGATACACAGATCAATCTAGAGCGTCATGTGCTCTTATCTTTGAAACCTTCCTTGCCACCTTAATTGTAAGATTGAACGTGTGGTGGAAAGAGGTAAAGAAACTTCCATGGTGATGGCGGATTAGCTTCATTGCAAGTGTCTGACATCCAGTGTAAGCCAGACGAGCTACCCCTGTATAAACAATCAAATATGCTTTCTTTGTGAAGCTGGACCATTGACGCCCAGAATACCTCCAATTCTAGCCACATGAATTTACAATCCAAAACTGCTGAAGCATGGGTACCAGTATGATCTCCACCGTGTTAGCTGCAAATTCACGCTCGTCATATTTGATCGGCTGCACCACTTGCAGGTTGGCATTTCCTTAGGGCTGACCTGATCTCATTTAGCATCTCCTTGATGCCAATATGTTTCCTACCAATTAGAATAGAGACCATTCAGTCAATGGAGAATAAATAAAAAAGTAATACACCATCTGAAATTTGAGCACTTCATTTTATTTAATCACCAATCATCTCACGGAGAGCATCCAATATAGTTATAGAAGACCCTAGGTATGAACAAAAGTGTAGGCTGACTTCTTTTCATGGGAAAGATTTAACACCGCAGCTTGTTAAAAACATTAAGAGAAAAATATCAAAGCATGTGTCAAAATGAACAAAAGTGCCAACTGTACACCCAAAGATGCCAGCACAAAGTTGGTCAAACTTGATAGCTTCTTTCATCATTCCATCCTGGGCACGACTGTAGAGTTTGTCCATTTAGACGTATAATCTTTACCCAACTTTTGACATCATCTTTGTAATAGTAAGCTCAAGCTTAATGTTGTGAGCCTGGGACATGAAAAATATTCAAGGGCATGGTAGTGATATCCTGACATTAGGCTCGGTAGAAATAAAGGGGACTAAAAATGACTCAGCCCAAATAGGCGTCAGTAAGATTTGATAAGCAGGATATCAAGAGGACTGCCCCCACTGAGATTAATGATGTCATAAAGGAATCTAGTTGATGGACTCTCTGCTCCAAGGTTGCTCTTTGGACACCATGTCTCTGAGAACATTCTGAAATTTGCCTAATATTTTAGTACTCTACCTCACTTTTGTCAAATAGTACAAATAATGATGGGGCAGGAGTCCAACATTTTTTGTGTGTGTGGAAGGGGATGGTACCACATTTTATAAAAGGAAAAACAGCAATTACACTCTGTAAGGAACCCACACCGACTCACGCAAAGAAACCCTGTACCTCTCACAATCCCAAGACCACCTCACACCAACTCAACAGAACATACCAAACTTACTCCCCATAAAAACACAGACCTTCGCAAACCCAGAAACACATGCCCGCTAGAAAAGAAAGAGGCACGCCAAAAGAACACCCCCAAGAGAAACCCTCACCCCTTACCACACACAGCCCTTGAACCCACAAAAACCTCAAAAGAGGAGGGCTACAAGACCTTGACCAATCTACCCCTCAACCCTCCAATGCATCCTTCTTGGGTCTGCAACTAGCTTGATCGGCCACCCTCTGGAGACATGCGTTCGATGGGCTGTAAAAAGAGATCCCAACTGCCGTCGCCAAGGAACGCACCTCCGTCACAGAAAACTCCTTTACAGGCACTTCAGGAGCCAACGACCGAGCTGACTTCCTACCCCTCCTCATCTGCCCGATCGTCATGCAGAGATCATCTCCATACTCCAGAGCTGATGCAACTTCACCACCCTCCTCCAAAGAAGCGTCTTGCAAAGGATCACCAAACAAAGCACCCAGCTAGGCCGCCCATTCGCCTTCCCCCTCCCCATCCTAAGCAGAGGGCAGAGAAAAGGACACACCTGGGGTACTGTCTTCCTGCTGCCGCTCTTCCATCTGCGCTGGAGATGACATCTCTCCTGCGGGAAGACCCACTGGCCGCTGCGCATCGCCTCCATCATGGGCAAGCAGGGGGGAAGCCCTAGCAGCTCTTGAGGTTTTCTTTCCTTTTTTTTTTGGGGGGGGGGACCCTTTCCTTAAAAGGGACCCCAATCAGGTCGGGCGGGTCCAACCTGACAGCCACCACATTTTCTGAAACCGGCCCGCCGAAAAAGCCCACCAGATCCACCATAACCGGGTCGGAATCTGACTCTGCAATTGCCCGAACCAGTGAACCGTCACCCGACCGGTCCAACACAGCTGAAGAAAACAGTGTCTCCCGACTGGGAATAGGAGCCTCTCCCTCCATCTTCCTCCTTAACCCGCACCTCAAACTCATAACCCCAGGGGCAGGTGTCCAACATTAAAGATGGACCAGAGCATTCTTGGATCTGTATGGTAGAAACTGCTTTAGCATAGGTCTTGAGTGCTTTGGTTATTTGAATATTGGCTCCTTTAGGCATGCAATTGCAAAGATCAACACAGATGGGACTCTACTCATTGAAGAGCTCAACATCAACACCAGAATCCCTCTTCTTTCCATGATCCCGTCATGTAATCCACTTTTTTTACCATCACCTTCCTCTGTGCAAAGGACGTGTCCTGAACCCTAATCAACATTGTTTCACGATGGAAAAAGAATAAAATAAAAGAAAATAAAGAGACTGATGCAGGACGGCTAAAAACTAACGGATTCACTAAGGGAGGTAGAGATCAACATCAAGTAATATAATAACAAGTAGATGCAACTTAATTGCACAATTATAGAGTTGGATAAGTACACAAAATAATAGAAACTAACTGAGTAATCGTCTTTCTCGCGAAGAGGAAACGTGAGACAATTGGTAGTTGAAGAACTACTACAAGTCTAGGGAATTAGAACCACCCCAAAGTCCCGTTAGAACTCGGGATAGGTATAATGCACTCTCAAGCTAGCAGTGATGATATATCACGGGCTAAGTATCCTACCTCACAAGTCGACGTCAAATGAAATCAAATACTAGAAAAGCAAAGTTGTAACGGAAGGGATTATCATGTACCTCTATGCTGGTGCGTAGGAGAAGACCACCCGGTGCGCGTGTACCACCCTCAAAGCACAATAAAAATAAGATCCACTTCCTGTAGGGAGGTAACATGCCACAAATAACTTAATATATGAAACTCGGAGTGGTAATTACGGTAGTTGATGGGCCACCGGTGATGCACACGTTGCTGTAATGCTACCTTGGGATGCGTGCCACGAAATCAAAGGTGACCGGATGCTGGCACGTAAATTTGAGGCGACTGACGCAATTCACGAGATACACGAACGAGGGACCTCGATATACGTACAAAGATGGCACACAAAACGAGGTGCAATCTGTACAACATCACACTGGATCTGGGTCAGCCTCGTCGAGACGAAACCAACGGCGCAGACGGTGAGCTAATTAGAGCACGAACGAACTCGGAATGAGAGCGGTGCACTAACAGTCTTTGTTGCATAGCATGCCGCACCGCAATGGACCAGATTTGGGCTTGGCTTGGACCTAGGCTGAATCAGGTGTTCAAAGTGGTTCGAACCCATTGAATTAACTTGGCTCGAACCAGGTTCAAATTGAGCTGTAATAAGGTTTGAATCGGATGGGACTCGGGCTCGGGTCAAGATCTGGACCCAACCAGGTCAAACTTGGTTGACCAAGTTAAACTAAAGGGGCGTGCCCCTTCTTCTTTCCCCTCCTCTAACCATAGTAGAAAGGAAGAACGAGAGGGAGAGGAAGGCGCGGCGGCAGTTGTAGGGGGGCCGAAGGCAGCTGGGACCCTGGCGGGGTCCAATGATGGCGGCGACGGCGCTAGAGGCCGCGGGCTGTCGGCTCTTCTCCAATATCCTCTTCCTCCTCTCTTTTTCTTTTCTCTGTTCTTCTTTTTCTTTTTTTTCTACTGCATTTCAAACTGAAGGAGAGAGAGAGAGAGAGAGGGAAAGAGAAGGAGAGAGAGAGAGAGTGGGATTAAAGGAAGGGAAAGGATCAGAGAGGGGGAAGAGCTCACCAACGTTGCACTAGCGGGGGAAGGACTCCGAAGTCACACAGGAAAGGCAGGGCTGGCATCACACCAGCAGGTTTCCTCTGTCGAGAGGCAAGCACGCACAAGAACTCATGTATTTTCTAAACTTTATCATCTATTATTTTCTGAATAAAGAGTACAATGATGTATATAGACTCTCTCCTTAGAATCCTACTCAAACACCTAAAGGTGTAATCCGACTCTATCCACTATCCTTAATAATTCGTGAAAAAATTGCACCTAAAAATTCTGAAAAAATATAAAATCACCTAATAGGTCATAAATGGGTCAAATAAAAAAAAATCAAATAAAATGTCTCTGAGCATTAAATAGGCTCCAAATCGTCTTCAAGCCAAAGCGAAGTCGGAGCGGCTCTCTGATGGCGGTAGATATAATCCGAGTGAAACCGGACGGTGGCTTTGGTGTCCTCACCAATCCTCCCTTACTGAGAGGAGCTCGACTCCGTCGAGTAAGGGTCGCTGCTACTGTGATAGCGCTCTAGGAGGTCAGGGTCGATCCTCTACAACTTGGCTCGAATAATCTATGTGTCATATGAAGGCAGCCGTCCCCTCCAACGAACTAGGTATCGGTGGTGTGCTCCCTCCCGAGATGTAACAACCTGTTCGTCCAGTATATGCTCAATTTGCATATATGCTCAATCTGCTTACACCGAATAGGTATAGGGGCTGTAAGTGGACGCTCATGTATGGGGTCGCTCAAAATGAGAGAAGGCTCAAACGGATCACTAAGTATCATTGCTGTGTCTCGATATGGTATCAAATCAGAAATATTGAATGTTAAGCTAATACCATAATCTGACGGTAAATCAACAACATACACATTGAGTCTAATCTAATTTAGGATTTTGAAAAGATTGGCTCATCGAGCTTGCAACTTCTTGACGGTTCCATATGAAAATCGCTCGAGCCTGACCCTGATTATGACGTAGTGATCCTCTTGAAACTCCTGTGGACGTTGGTGTGCATCTGCCAATTTCTTATAATGCTCGTTATTGATCTCAATATGACGATGGATGATATCATATAAACTCCTAATATGTTTAGCTAAAGACTAAACAGACTCTGACATACGAGATGAACGAACAAAGGAACTAGATCCACGGGTCTTCTAAGTCTATGGTCAGTGACGATCTTAAAGGGACTTATACCTCTAGACCTATTGACTGAATCATTATATGCAGATTCAACATGAGATAAGATCAGATCCCTATTACGACATGTTCTCCCACTAAACAACACAACAGATCCTCCTGACTCCTATTGACTACCTCAGTCTGTCCATCAGTCTGAGAATGATAAACTGTAGAGAACTTGAGCTTCGTGTCCATCAGATGCCACAAGGTCTTCTAAAAATAGCTTGTAACTCTAGCATCCCTATCAGAGACTATGGTCTTTGGCAGCTCATGCAAACAGACTACCCGACCTAGAAACAAAGGGACTTCTCTAGACGCATCGAAAGTCTTAGAACATGAGATAAAATGAGCTATCTTAGAAAAGTTGTCGATAACCACAATGATGGAATCGTACTTACGGACTGTTCGTGGCAGGCCTAAAACAAAGTCCATGCTAATATCCTGTCACGAACTATTCGGCACCGAAAGAAGAGTGTACAAATTGGTATTCTATTTCCTATGCTTAGCCGTAGCGTAGGTGGGGTTGAGTCACGATGTGTGCCACATCCCACTTCAAGTTAGGCCAGTAGAACCGCTACTCCACTAACTCAATGGTCTTATTGTGGTCACGCTAAGAAGTCACGAACTGTGTCCGTAGGATGTACAACCTATTTCTACGAAAAAGATGACCCCCTTGAAGAATATACTAACTAATTCTCTAGAGGGTCCAGATTGAAGTGTAGTGTGAAGTAGACCAAAGTCAAGATAAACAGAATACTCCTCACGAAGTCTCTCGAATCTAGTGACCTCTGCGCTGACAGTAGAAAAAAGATAAGCTCGACGACTCAACATGTCAGCCACACGGTTCTCCACACCCGCTCGATGTTTAAGAACAAAAGTGTATACCTGGAGAAACTCTACCCAACGATTGTGCCTATGGTTATGCTTATTCTAAACATGGACAAACCTGAGGACCTCGTGATCAAAATAGAGAACAAACTCTTTGGGCAAGAGATAGAGCCTCTAATAATGCAAAGCCTAGACTACTGTATAAAACTTCTTGTTATAGGTAGAATACCTCAACTTAACATCATTCAATTTCTAATTGAAGTATGCAATAGGGTGGCTCTCCTGACTTAATACTCTACCTATGCCAACACTAGAAGCGTCATGAAACCTCAAACACCTTAGAGAAACTAGGTAATAGAAGAACAAGTGTCTAAGTCATCTGCTTTTTGATGTCATGAAAAGCTGATGCGGCAACCTTGGTCCAAACAAAGGCTCTCTTGATGTAATATGTGATCAGAGCTGTAATTGTGCTGAACCCATGTATGAATCGACAGTAGAATATAGCCAAGCTATAGAAACTACAGATATCGTGGACATTCTGAGACTCAGGCCACTCTACTATCGCTCTAACTTTCTCAGGTTCAACAGATATTTCTCACTAGATATAATGAACCCTAAGAAAACTATCCTGCCAACTATGAATGCACACTTTTTGAGGATGCCATACAACTGCTCCTTTTAAAGGACGGTGTAAACTTGGCGCAAACGATCCTCTCCCTAGTCTGACTGTAAATGAGTATGTCATCAAAATATATAACAACAAATGTCCCAATGAAGGGTCGTAGAACCTAGGTCATTAGCCGCATAAAGGTACTAGGGGCGTTGGATAGTCCGAAAGGCATCGCCAACCACTCATAAAGACCGTCCTTCGTCTTGAAGGCCGTCTTCCACTCATCATCCGGATGGATTCTGACCTAGTGATAGTTACTTTTAAGATCAACTTTAGAGAATATCGTGGGTCTCGCCATCATATCTAACATGTCATTTAAGCGGGAGACGGGAAAACAATATTTGACAGTGATCCGATTTATGACGTGACTATCTACACACATCCTCCAAGTACCATTCTGCTTTAGAGCTAACAGTGCGGGAACTGTGTAAAGACTTATGCTATCCTTAATAGAATCTCTCTTAAGGAGCTCCTCAGTGATGCGGGACAGCAAGGGGGGAAGCCGAAGAAGGAAGAAGAGAGGGGGTTGGGGAAGAAGAAGGCTAGGGCACAGGTTCCCGTCCCATCTCGGGAGAAAACACAGCGGCTGCTCTCATTCAAAATTCTTCTTCAATCCCTTCCCACGAGGGGATACAGGACAATTTATAGACTCCTCAAAAGAAATCTTAATACTAAAGGACCAAAATGACCCTTATTTAAAGTAAAAAGACTCGAACAGAATTAAAACAAGAAAATACACTAATTGGGCCTCTAATGGGCCAAATAAGATACAAAATAAACCTTGGGCTCTGTTCTCTACTTCTTGGATTCCCATCACTCAGCCTGCCTCTGCAACTTTACATGTTCAGTGTGGTTGAGCCATTAATGTGATAAGTTGGACAAAGTAGACTCCGGAACGAGATCAATAGCAAGCTAGATGTCACACATCGGTGATAAACTATATGGTAAATCCTTTGGAAACACATCCCAACTGATCCTCTCCGGAGAATTAGACAGTCTTCCCTAGCAGGCCTTGGAACTCCTGAAGGATAGTAGTAACCTCTGGTAAGTGCTCACTTAGAATCTCCTTCCCTACAGTCTCCCTAACGGCTAGGGCATAGATCATATCACTCTTACACACTCGCGCTCAAAACTCCCTCGCGTTGATCAACTGTAGGGTGGTAGATGGAGGCTCTCCAAGGATAGAAACTCTTTGCGTGGGAGTGCAGTGCTACTCGATAGAGTCGAGTAGGGGGTAGCAGAAGTACTCGACTGGACTGTACTAGTTGTAGCTGAGGTGCTAGATGAAATTCTAGAAGTAGCAGAGGCATTAAGAAGAGAAGTGTTAGACTGAGTGGACTCCTGCTGAGCAGATGCTTGTAGCCGGGAGGGATACAAAGTGATGCGCCAAGTGCCAAACTGAAATACACAGGTATTGGACCGGCCATAAAGAACTGCGTCTACCTCATAAATCTATGGCATGTCAAGGATAATGTTCCCAACCTCCATAGGCAAAATATCACACCAGATGAAGTCCTCATAAAGAGGAAAATGTATTGGGACCAAACTTCTTGTCCGAATCGGAATGGACGTCGAGTCCACCCAGGACACACGATAGGGACTCAGATGATCTACAGAAAAGACATGCAACTGTATTTGTAGAGATTGCATTGATGCAACTTCCGCTATCAATGATCACCTTACATACCTTGCCATCATACTTAAAGTAGGTGTAAAAGATCGCGATCCTACGCCAATCATCACTCACTTTGGGTTGGGTCAAAATGCAACAGACCATGCCTAACCTCCTCCCTCTGAAAGGTCCTTGATTTTCGTCTACTCGGTAATACTCTCTTTGGATACAACCAACCAAATCAACATTTGTTTGAAACTTATTGGTTATATCCCCACCTGCCTCATACTGAACCTCCTTAGTGACTGGTGGGGCTCCTCAATCTTTGTGCCATCTAGGGTCAATGCCCGAGTAGGACAACAAGACGTGTAATGGCCATACCCATTGCACCGAAAGCACCATTGCATCGGAAGCATTGTGTATGTGGACTAGTAGTGGAGGGCTCATCCGTCATGGGAGCCTTTCCCTTATCCTCCTGTCGGATTGATGAGTTGTTGCCTGGGGGCGAGTGGGAGGGCAGGAAGTGGTAACGGCTGCTCCCGGACAGGAAAACGGGGTTTGGGAATAGAAACTTCCTGATGGGCTGGCTCCAGGAGTCTAGCCATAGGTCCTCTCTGTGGGTAGGCAAGTGCACCTCAAGGGTCAAAAGGACGCTGAAAAGAAGGTCTCGGATGCTGGAAGGACTCACTCAATCTCAAACTGCTCAGCTTCTAGCGCCACCTGATAAGCATACTTTAACGTAACACATCCCTCCTGAACAACTCACGCTAGTAAACTAGATGTAAAGTCTTCCGAAAGCGTGAAAGGGTCATCACACTCTCCTTATGGACACCACATCTCAAAAGAGAAGTATCAAACTCAGAGATGTATTCAGCCACAGTACGGTTCCCGTGGGTGGGTTCTACTATTTATCAATAAGACGATGACGGTATGTGGCAGGAAGGTACTTCTTGCGAAGTTTTACCTTCATCTCATCCCATGTCTCTCTGTAGGCTCCTGATATCACTTCCTAAAGAGGGTTTCCACATTAGACCATAAGGTCTTAGCTTGGCCTAGTAGCTTCATCTTGGCAAATCGGACCTTTTGACCATCAGACATCTCGTACCAATCAAAGTAATGGTCTATACCAACCAAGGTTCAAAAACTCGGCTCGGATCGGCCGAGTCGGACAGGTTTTTGGCCGACCGTGTCGATCCCGGGTTTCCTGGCCGAGTCCAGGACTCGGATCGGGCGATCCTGGACCGGATCGGGCCGGGTCGGCTCGGATCGGCCCGACCCGGCCCCCAACGGCTAGTTTGACTAGCCGTTGGGGGTCAAACTAGCCGTTGCTGGCCGTTCCCAAACGGCCAGCAACGGCTAGTTTGGGCCTTGGGGGTCTATTTAAACCCCCCCAAGGCCCTCCTAAGGCTCCACAAATGCCCTTTGAGCCTCCTAACATTCTTGCTCTCTCTCCCTCATAGAATTCTCTCTCCATCTCTCCCACGAGGTCACTTCTAGTCTACTACAAGCTCCGCGATCTCTCATCTTCTTGTGCTGTGAAGGAATGGCATCTCAAGGTGCTGCTGAGCGGTCATCTGGGAATCCTCCTAGTGCTGATCCTGCTTGGGGTCATTGCACGCCGGTGGACATGGGCCAAAGAAAGGTACAATGCAAATATTGCAACCGGGTTGTCTCTGGCGGGGTCTACCGATTCAAACAACATCTTGCTGGAATAAAAGGTGAAGTTGCAGCATGTGCTCGAGTTCCTTCAGAGGTTAGGATCCAATTTCGAACTTACATGAAGGAGAAGGAATCAAGTAAAGCAAGTACTGCCAGAAGAAGACAGGAAATTCGAGAGGAATTGACTGAACCAGCGCGAAGGTCTGATGCTGGAGTCCGGCTTGGTGGAAGTAATCAACCTATAAATGTTGATGATTGGGATACAAGTAAGTTTCTTATTTAACTTATTTTCATGTTCTTCACTTAACGTTTTCAGACAAATAGTTATAGTAGATTAATTTTTTTTCTTTTACATTTAAAGCTGAATTGCGACGTGCAATGGAAGCAAGCCGGCGGTCCTTTGCAGATGAGGACTTATTTCGGCACACTAGAAGATACGGAGGACAAGGAAGTGGCTCCACACCTTCTGCACAAGGGAGCACTAGTGCCGGCATGAGCACTAATGTATGCGAGGAGCTGCCTCAGGAGTTCACTAGAGCTGCAGATCCTAGAGTAGGTCCAATAGATCCCTTGCTCACCAAGAAGAGGGATAAACAACCTTCTATTAGTGCTGCATTCAAGAACTTAAAACTTTGTAAGGAGAAGATAGGGAGAGCTACATCTAGGTGGTTTTTCTATAACAGTATCCCTGCTAATGCGGCCAAGGGGCCATATTATGAGTCCATGATCGAGACCATACAAGAAGTTGGCAAAGGGGTTGAAGGACCTTCTCCATATAAGATATACAACAAGTACTTGGATATGGAAGTTGATGACATCCGAACATACATTAAATCATTTGAAAGGATCTGGGATGAGTATGGATGCACTTTAATGTGCGATGGATGGACAGGTACATAAATCTTATATTCAGTTTCTTATCTTATCTTCATTTTTTCTTAATCAAAATAGGTCTCTTTCTGATTTCTTATCACGTTTGGAATTTTACAGGGATAACAAGAAGAAGTATGATCAACTTCTTAATTTACTGTAAAGCTGGAACCGTATTTTGGAAGTCCATTGATGCATCTGGAAAGATAAAGAATGCCCAGTACCTGTGTGAATTAATGGATCAAATGGTGGAAGAAGTGGGCGAAAAAAGGATTGTCCAAGTAGTTACGGACAATGCAGCGGCGTTCAAGTTAGCTGGACAAATGTTGATGCAGAAGAGAGAACATTTATACTGAGTTCCTTATTCTGCTCATTGTATTGACTTGATGTTGGAAGACATTTGCTCTGATCCGATGGTAGATGGAGTGGTCAAGAGTGGTCGATTTATCACCACATTCATCTACAACCACAACAACATTCTGGATATCATGCGCACACATACTCATGGAAGAGAGTTGCTTCGTCCGGGAGCCACCAGGTTTGCATCTCAATATATCTCTCTAGATAGTTTAAGTCAACAAAAGAACAACTTGATTAGGATGGTGGCATCGGAAGATTGGGAGAATCACATATTGCGGCATGTACCAACTAAGGTCAGAGAGAAAGGTAAGAAAGTGGCTGATCTAATTCAGTCTAGACCCTTCTGGAGGGGGGTGCAAGCGGTGTTAAATGTTGTAGAACCGCTTGTCCGTGTCTTGCGATCTTGTGATGGAGAAAGAAGATCGGATATGGGTTTTTTATATGAAGCTATGGACAGAGCTAAGGAGCTCATTCAACTGAACAACCCAACAACCTTTGTGAAGTGGTGGGACATAATAGACAGACGTTGGGAATACACTTTACATCACGATCTTCATGCAGCTGGTAAGCTACTAACTTTCTATATGTATTATTTGTATACACATTTCTCTTAAGTAATAACTAACTTCGACTTATTTATTTAGGTTATTTTTTCAACCCTCAGTACATGTTCAGAACTGATGGGAAGAAGGATAGCTATGATAGTTGTTCGGAAGTGTTGATGGGGGCTAAGTCTGTTATTAAGCGTATGCTTGTAGATGAGGACAGAGCAATATTGGCATGCAAGCAAATGCATGATTACAGAATGATGTTATACCACTTTGGGACAAGTACTGCTCAAAGAGCTGCCAAAATTTTGAGTCCAGGTTTGAAAATTATTAACTAGATGTTCTACTTAAATTTTAATTATAACTTGCACATTGTTGACATGGCCAATTTTCTATTTACAGCTGGCTGGTGGCTAGATCATGGAAAAACATATGGGTATGAAGATCTAGCCTATGTTGCAATTCGGGTCTTAAGTCAAACAACCTCTTCATCAGGCTGTGAGAGAAACTGGAGCACCTTTGGCTTGATTCACACCAAGCAAAGGAATAGATTGAAGTCGAGCCGTCTAGAGAAGCTCGTATTCTGTCATTATAACATGAGGTTGAAGCTAAAGAATCTGGAGCTCATAAGGAACCTTCAAAGGCAGGAGAAAGAGAGAATTTCCGGACAAGCTACAGAGACGACACATGCAGAAGAACCCATAGACTTGGATGAGCTGTTCGAGGAGCAACATCCACTAAATGCATGGGTTGATTCAAGCACCTCAAATGAGCCTGAATTCAACCCAAATGATCGGGAATGGGCGGAAGGTGAGTTAGATAATGTTCCATTACTTACTGATTTTCAACCTCCTTCTCCAAAACGTCAGAAGAAGAGGAAAAAACAAGTACCAAGCAGAAGGAAGAGTGGTCATGGAATTCAAATTGCTGATCTGGAGACTATCGAGGAAGATGATGAAACGCCAGAACCAAGTGATGAGGTCCAATATCAAACCTCAAATGACTCGACATCAAAGACGAGCTCCGACAGTTCTGAGGATGGCGGAGATGCTACCAGTGCCCCAGCTCCAGCTCCACCAATTCAATTCACTGGAGAAGAAGAATTCACACATGCTACCCAAGATGAACATCATGGTAGCAGAGGAGGACGTGAAGAATCTTCCATTCAAACATTCAGCAGATCAAGGAGGAAGGACAAAGGTAAAGCTCCTCAGGAATATCAGGAGCAACTATCAGATGCATCCTCATATAGTCAGCCTACTAGATATGTAGTTTACCCTCCTCAACATTCTGATACATCCGACTATTCAGGGGGTTGTCTAGAATATCCACAATTTTCAGTCATTTATACTAATACGGATGACTATAGCCGGTATGTGATGCAGTATGAACAATACTACCAGAGCTATATGTCATGGGCTGAGTATGTTAGCCATATGTTCATTCAGTATAATGTACGTTTGGAATAAATGTAAGTTCATAATCATATATGTAAGTTTATTCAAGGTTTTTTTGTCCAACAACATCTTATGTACTTCAAATCAATGTATTTCAACACAATTATGCATTAGACTTGTGTTTTATATTTTTTCCACATTTTTTCATATTTTTTTCTATTTTTTTCTGCTATCCGAACCAGCCGAGCCTGACTCAGCCAGGATCGGCCGGGATCGGACTGACTCGGATCGGAATCGGCCGATCCGATCGGTTTGGGACCGGCCGATCCGAGCCCCGATCCCGGGTTTCTTAACCTTGATACCAACCTCTCGATCCAAATAGATCTGAGGATCCATGAATCCGTCAAAGGTAGGTGCATCTACCTTCACATTTTTGATGGCATGACAATCTAGATCCTCATGATCATGATAAGGACCTCGTACTCATAGTCTCGGGCATGCCTATAATCAAGGCGAGGACCTCTTTGTGCAGGTGGAACCCTTCGAGATCCATCATCATCCGCCTCGTCCTTGTAATCAGGTTGGCGACCCCTCCTATCATCATATCAGGCGGCACAAACGGCTGAGAGAGGTGGGAGTGGTTGATGCTCAAAAACTCTCATGGGATCTAGATTTTGGGCTCTCACAGGCTCTGGATCTTAGGCTCTCATAGGCTATGGAGGACCCGAAGGGGTTCTCTCTAAGGCAGTGACTTAGTCAGCTACACTTTGGACAGAACGACTAGTTTAGGTCATCCTATCTTGAATAGTCAACAAACCCTCAACTGATGAAAGAGCTGGTTCATTTGATCTACCTTATTCAAGAGCTCACATATTACGTCGAACAAATCAAGACTTGCCTGGACTCCTAGACCAATATGAGAACCTGTGGAGAAATCTACAGGGGAACCTGACATGGCTACATATGGGTGGTAATCAGTACCACTACATGTAGGCATGCAAACAACTAGACTCCAAGTAAGACTTAAATAGACATCCTAGACAAGCAAACCTGTAACTCTGATATAAGAAAAGATGATGCAGAGCGGCTAACAAAACTAACAGACTCACTAACAGACATAAAGATCAACAACAAGTAATATAATAATAAGTAGACGCAACTTAATCGCACAATTGTAGAGTTGGATAACCACGTCAAATAACAGAAGCAAGCTGAATAATTTTCCCTTTTGTGAAGAGGAAACATACGACTGTTGGTAGTTGAGGAACTACCGTAAGTCTAGGGAATTAGAATCACTCCAAAGTCCTGATGGAGCTTGGGATATGTATAATGCGTTCTCAAGCCAGCAGTGATGATGTATCATGGGCTAGGTATCCTACCTCACAAGTCGGCGACATATGAAAACAAATACTAGAAAAGCAAAATTGTAGTGAAAGGGATTAGCATACGGTGCACATATACCACCCTCAAAGGTACAATAAAAATAAGACCCACTCTTCGCAGGGAGGTAACATGCTACAAATAACTTAACAAATGAAACTAGGGGTGGTAATCACGACAATTGACGTGCCACCGATGATGTGTACGTCACTGTGATGTTACCTTGGGATGCGTGCCACGAAATCAAAGGCGACCAAATGTTGGCACGTAAATTGTGGTGGTTGATGCGGTCCATGAGATACGCGAATGGGGAATCTCAATATGCGTGCAAAGATGGCACGTGAAACGAGGTGCAATATGGGTAGCACCACACTGGATCTAGGTCGGCCTCGTCGAGACGAAACCAACGATGCAGACGGTGCGCGAATCAAAGCACGGACGGAGTCAGCACGAAGGTGGTAACGACCCTTATTGCATTGCCTGCCGCACCACAATGGACTAGGTCTGGGCTTGACTCGGGCTTGGGCTGAATCAGGGGTTCAACGTGGCTTGAACCCACTTGAATTAACTTGGCACGAACTAGGTTCAAATTGGGCTGTAATAGGGTTTGAACCGGACCGGACTTGGGCTCAGATCATGACATAGACCCAACCAGGTCAAACCTGGTTGACCAGGTTAAACTAAAGAGGTGTGCCCCTTCTTCTCCCCCCTCCTCTAACCCTAGCAGAAAGGAAGACCAGGAGGGAGAGGAAGGCGCGGCGGCAACAACCAGGGGGGGTGTTGGGCGGGCGGGTGGGGGGCAAAGGCGGCGGGGTCCATGGTGGGGTCCAGTGATGGCAGCGCCAGTGACGGAGGCTGCGGGCCGTTGGCTCTTATGTGATGTCTTCCTCTCTTCCTCTTCCTCTCTCTCTTTTTTTTTGTATGTTCGTCTATTTCTTTTTTTTTTATGCTGCGTTTCAAACTGAAGGAGAGAGAGGGAAAGAGAAGGAGAGAGAGAGAAAGTGGGATTAGAGGAAGGGGAAGGATCGGAGAGGGGGAAGAGCCCACCAACATTGCACCAGCGGGGAAGGACTCAACGGGGTCACACCGGAGAGGCGAGGCTGGCGTCGCACCAGTAACACCTAAAGGTGTAGTCTGACTCTATCTTCTAACTAGGAAAATCTGACTCTATCCACTATCCCTAATAATTAGTGTGAAACTTGCACCTAAAAATCCTGAAAAAAAATATAAACCACCTAATGGGCCAAATAAAAAATCAAATAAAATGTCTCCAAGCATCAAATAGGCTCCAAATCATCTCCGAGCCGAAGCAAAGTCGAAGGGGCTCTTTGACGACGGTAGACATAATCCGGGTGAAACCGGATGGTGGCTCTGGTGTCCTCACCAGAGAGGTTGAGTAATCGAGGACTGCAACGTCTAGACCAGCCACCAGCTACTTTTCTTGTGGCCAGAGCTTGGACATTGCTGGCTTGCTGAGTGGGCACCTTGTAGCACGCTGCCCTCGATCTCCATCATTCAGCCCCACCTTTCAGAAAGGGGAGAACCTGAAACCTAGCTGCGGGCCTTTGCCTCTTCCATACAGTACCCTGTTTCAGATTAGTAAGGAATGAAAGCAAGAGCTACAATCCAATACTCTGGTTGGCACCTTTTTCCTCTTCTTTAACCAAGTGAACTAGAAACATTTTGTTTCACATCTCCATTAGTTGAATTTTGAGACGATCAAAGCAAGACATAGCAAGCAGTGCTAGCCCATCCAAGCCTAATAATCTATTGTCACAGCCTACTTATTGATCTTTTGTTGGTCTCGACCCAAGCTTGCATCCCATTAGTTGTCAAGACCATTTTTTGTCCTATATCAAATTGGCATCACAGCTTATGGAATTGGCTTGTTCTTACAAGTTGAGATCCCAAATATTTTTGGATATCATGGTTTTTTTGGCATCAAAGCTTATGGACTGGCTCGCTCTTACAAGTTGAGATCACGAGTATGCTTGGATGTCATGGCTTCTTTGATACTCCAAATGAGGATCCATCTACCAAATGAGAAGGCTGCAATGTCGATATTTACGAGCTCCATTGTGATCACTATATTCCCAAGGTTGTCATTAATTCAATCTCCAGAACATGTGAGGTTGTTACAGAGTGTAGTTGTGCCTTGGTAGAGTTCCATAGAAGTTCAAGACAACTATGTACTTCAGTATATGGGCTTGCATATATCCTTCAGAAGAGCTCTGCACCACTATTGGCCAAGACCAGTGAAAGAAACTACATACTACGATGGTTGTAAAAATAAATTTACTTAGTTCAACCTTCTCATTTAAAGGGCAGACTTCTTTTCCCAGATTCATTTTCCATTCGAGGCAAGAAGGCACATGAGCAAGCAAATAACTTCAATAGACAATTAAATGGCCAAGCCAAGAAAACATATTGCCAACTTTTAAGATCCCATCTAATCAGGATGTAGCGTTAGAGCATTTTCATCAATGGGATCATGGTCTTTCCCTTGATTCAACCTTGGTCCACATATACAAGTGATTGTTTGTGACACATTCATAGTTTGTGCTTGCTTGTGATAGTTTAGATGCATGGGCCCAGACATACGTCATCAATGCAAGATCTTGGTTCATTTTGAGAAGCCCATTCTTCATTATTCTATGGGCACACTGGTCGAGGCGGAGCATGGTGATGTGATTTTAGCTACTGGAGGTTGTTTTTTATGTCAGTTTGACAGATTGCATCGTTTTATACACAGAGCCATCCATCTTACATTTTCAGAATATTGGTGCTATTGTAATGCTATTATTGATTCTTTATTTCTTTATCGCATGCGGCCAAGTTTCTTAAAACCTGGGCAATTCAGGAGAGAGCAATACCAACCATACAAGATGGAAAATAAAAGGTCCTTAACATTCATTCAACTTTATCTTGTATATGCAAGAAAAAAAAAGCATGGATTGAAAAAGAGAATTAGAAGCATAGCTCTTTAACTTACAGAAGACTAGCACCAACAACAGCAAGAGGTCGTGGATAATCTTCGATTTGTTTTTCCTTCTTCTCCTCATAAGTAGAATCCAAAGAAAATGATTGAGCACGTTCAATATCAAGAGGAAGAGTTTGTAATATTTCCCCAGTTTTATGCCGAGGATCAGCAGATACACCATCGCTCCCAATTGCCAATATCTCTTGAGCTAATGATGGCCACTTATGAGCCTGTAGTGAAAGTTAAAAAACATTAAAATTAAAAATAAAGCACTATGTAACAGTGCACGAGGTTTAAAGCCAACATATTTAAAGTTAGAAAGCTGGGGGAAGGACAAAGTTGGCTTCATTTACATATGTACAAATAATGGGTTCATTTTGACTTTGACAGATGTACCTTTCTTTTGTCTAAATTATGCGAGCATTGTTGAAAAAATCAGGGGGACATGTAAAAAGGCCAAGAGAATACAAGCATGTAGAGCAGTGAACAAATAAAGCTGAAAAGGCTCTAGGAGAATGCCACTCTCATCCATTGAATTTAGAGAAACGAGTGTATGGCACACCTGTGGGAGATCGATCTTGTTCAACACTACCACGTATGGCCGTTCAAGGTAACTAGGATTGTACATTCGTAACTCCTGAAAATATTTAACTAATAATTAGAAGTTCATCTTCATTTTTGTTGACAGAAGCAATCACACAATTTTGGATGGGCAAAAATACAATAAATTATAAAATATTTGTTTAAATGCATCAGATGGTGTGAGTGAAGACAGAATATGAGATTCTATAACCACCATGTAATCAAGAAATACAAGAATGAGTCCATGCAAGGCAGTAATCTATTGTTTTCCCAGTTGGTTGGATTCCACTCCTTTGGACTTGCTTCCCATGCATCATGGATTAGACACCACAGGAATCTGACCATTAGATGTCTTATAACAGGACAATTAGAATGTGCTGCTTTCCAGTGCAGCATTAATTTTTAAAGCAAACTCTGTTCAGAATTATATGATATGGGGTTTGGCTTTCTGTTTTAATCGATTCAGGATTATAAATTATGGGATAAGGGCGCTGGCTTTCTAGAATATGCTACCCAGGATTACACTGAAACAAAACAAAGTTGAAAAACTTCATAACAAGCCTTTCCAACTTTGAAAAGCCAGGGACGATTAAACACTCAAGCCATTAGATGACCATAAAACCAGAATTCATCAAATGAGCTGAGAGAGAACATGAACCAGTTGACTCCATACTTCTTTAGCCAAAACTCATAGGAGAGCGTCTGTTTATTACTTAAATGCTAATTGGAAAACAAGGAGATATCCCACTTTACCTGCAAGGTGTACAAAGACATTTATAAAACAATTAAAAATAAGCACAGAGAATGTTCGAAGAATCAGGAAAATTACTTCTATTCCCTGAAATCTGTTTAAATAATTCTATACCCAACTGTTAAGTGTTAAGGTAACTATCATCATACACATAAACTCTTCAAATCCATACTTCCATTCCCATACCATTGACTGCCATCTCTTTAACTCAATCACCCATTGGTTGAATCAGAACTAGTTAAAAATAACCAAACATTTTCAAAAAAGGGAAGGGGATCCCCAATCCCCCCCTCCGCAAACTAAGCCAGGCTGGCAGCAACAACCAAGGTTAAGAAACCCGGGATCGGGGCTCGGATCGGCCGGTCCAAAACCGATCGGATCGGCCGATTCCGATCCGAGTCAGTCCGATCCCGGCCGATCCTGGCTGAGTCAGGCTCGGCTGGTTCGGATAGCAGAAAAAAATAGAAAAAAATATGAAAAAATGTGAAAAAAATATAAAACACAAGTCTAATGCATAATTGTGTTGAAATATATTGATTTGAAGTACATAAGATGTTGTTGGACAAAAAAACCTTGAATAAACTTACATATATGATTATGAACTTACATTTATTCCAAACGTACATTATACTGAATGAACATATGGCTAACATACTCAGCCCATGACATATAGCTCTGGTAGTATTGTTCATACTGCATCACATACCGGCTATAGTCATCCGTATTAGTATAAATGACTGAAAATTGTGGATATTCTAGACAACCCCCTGAATAGTCGGATGTATCAGAATGTTGAGGAGGGTAAACTACATATCCAGTAGGCTGACTATATGAGGATGCATCTGATAGTTGCTCCTGATATTCCTGAGGAGCTTTACCTTTGTCCTTCCTCCTTGATCTGCTGAATGTTTGAATGGAAGATTCTTCACGTCCTCCTCTGCTACCATGATGTTCATCTTGGGTAGCATGTGTGAATTCTTCTTCTCCAGTGAATTGAATTGGTGGAGCTGGAGCTGGAGCTGGGGCACTGGTAGCATCTCCGCCATCCTCAGAACTGTCGGAGCTCGTCTTTGATGTCGAGTCATTTGAGGTTTGATATTGGACCTCATCACTTGGTTCTAGCGTTTCATCATCTTCCTCGATAGTCTCCAGATCAGCAATTTGAATTCCATGACCACTCTTCCTTCTGCTTGGTACTTGTTTTTTCCTCTTCTTCTGACGTTTTGGAGAAGGAGGTTGAAAATCAGTAAGTAATGGAACATTATCTAACTCACCTTCCGCCCATTCCCGATCATTTGGGTTGAATTCAGGCTCATTTGAGGTGCTTGAATCAACCCATGCATTTAGTGGATGTTGCTCCTCGAACAGCTCATCCAAGTCTATGGGTTCTTCTGCATGTGTCGTCTCTGTAGCTTGTCCGGAAATTCTCTCTTTCTCCTGCCTTTGAAGGTTCCTTATGAGCTCCAGATTCTTTAGCTTCAACCTCATGTTATAATGACAGAATACGAGCTTCTCTAGACGGCTCGACTTCAATTTATTCCTTTGCTTGGTGTGAATCAAGCCAAAGGTGCTCCAGTTTCTCTCACAGCCTGATGAAGAGGTTGTTTGACTTAAGACCCGAATTGCAACATAGGCTAGATCTTCATACCCATATGTTTTTCCATGATCTAGCCACCAGCCAGCTGTAAATAGAAAATTGGCCATGTCAACAATGTGCAAGTTATAATTAAAATTTAAGTAGAACATCTAGTTAATAATTTTCAAACCTGGACTCAAAATTTTGGCAGCTCTTTGAGCAGTACTTGTCCCAAAGTGGTATAACATCATTCTGTAATCATGCATTTGCTTGCATGCCAATATTGCTCTGTCCTCATCTGCAAGCATACGCTTAATAACAGACTTAGCCCCCATCAACACTTTCGAACAACTATCATAGCTATCCTTCTTCCCATCAGTTCTGAACATGTACTGAGGGTTGAAAAAATAACCTAAATAAATAAGTCGAAGTTAGTTATTACTTAAGAGAAATGTGTATACAAATAATACATATAGAAAGTTAGTAGCTTACCAGCTGCATGAAGATCGTGATGTAAAGTGTGTTCCCAACGTCTGTCTATTATGTCCCACCACTTCACAAAGGTTGTTGGGTTGTTCAGTTGAATGAGCTCCTTAGCTCTGTCCATAGCTTCATATAAAAAACCCATATCCGATCTTCTTTCTCCATCACAAGATCGCAAGACACGGACAAGCGGTTCTACAACATTTAACACCGCTTGCACCCCCCTCCAGAAGGGTCTAGACTGAATTAGATCAGCCACTTTCTTACCTTTCTCTCTGACCTTAGTTGGTACATGCCGCAATATGTGATTCTCCCAATCTTCCGATGCCACCATCCTAATCAAGTTGTTCTTTTGTTGACTTAAACTATCTAGAGAGATATATTGAGATGCAAACCTGGTGGCTCCCGGACGAAGCAACTCTCTTCCATGAGTATGTGTGCGCATGATATCCAGAATGTTGTTGTGGTTGTAGATGAATGTGGTGATAAATCGACCACTCTTGACCACTCCATCTACCATCGGATCAGAGCAAATGTCTTCCAACATCAAGTCAATACAATGAGCAGAATAAGGAACTCAGTATAAATGTTCTCTCTTCTGCATCAACATTTGTCCAGCTAACTTGAACGCCGCTGCATTGTCCGTAACTACTTGGACAATCCTTTTTTCGCCCACTTCTTCCACCATTTGATCCATTAATTCACACAGGTACTGGGCATTCTTTATCTTTCCAGATGCATCAATGGACTTCCAAAATACGGTTCCAGCTTTACAGTAAATTAAGAAGTTGATCATACTTCTTCTTGTTATCCCTGTAAAATTCCAAACGTGATAAGAAATCAGAAAGAGACCTATTTTGATTAAGAAAAAATGAAGATAAGATAAGAAACTGAATATAAGATTTATGTACCTGTCCATCCATCGCACATTAAAGTGCATCCATACTCATCCCAGATCCTTTCAAATGATTTAATGTATGTTCGGATGTCATCAACTTCCATATCCAAGTACTTGTTGTATATCTTATATGGAGAAGGTCCTTCAACCCCTTTGCCAACTTCTTGTATGGTCTCGATCATGGACTCATAATATGGCCCCTTGGCCGCATTAGCAGGGATACTGTTATAGAAAAACCACCTAGATGTAGCTCTCCCTATCTTCTCCTTACAAAGTTTTAAGTTCTTGAATGCAGCACTAATAGAAGGTTGTTTATCCCTCTTCTTGGTGAGCAAGGGATCTATTGGACCTACTCTAGGATCTGCAGCTCTAGTGAACTCCTGAGGCAGCTCCTCGCATACATTAGTGCTCATGCCGGCACTAGTGCTCCCTTGTGCAGAAGGTGTGAAGCCACTTCCTTGTCCTCCGTATCTTCTAGTGTGCCGAAACAAGTCCTTATCTGCAAAGGACCGCCGGCTTGCTTCCATTGCACGTCGCAATTCAGCTTTAAATGTAAAAGAAAAAAAATTAATCTACTATAACTATTTGTCTGAAAACGTTAAGTGAAGAACATGAAAATAAGTTAAATAAGAAACTTACTTGTATCCCAATCATCAACATTTATACGTTGATTACTTCCACCAAGCCGGACTCCAGCATCAGACCTTCGCGCTGGTTCAGTCAATTCCTCTCGAATTTCCTGTCTTCTTCTGGCAGTACTTGCTTTGTTTGATTCCTTCTCCTTCATGTAAGTTCGAAATTGGATCCTAACCTCTGAAGGAACTCGAGCACATGCTGCAACTTCACCTTTTATTCCAGCAAGATGTTGTTTGAATCGGTAGACCCCGCCAGAGACAACCCGGTTGCAATATTTGCATTGTACCTTTCTTTGACCCATGTCCACCGGCGTGCAATGACCCCAAGCAGGATCAGCACTAGGAGGATTCCCAGATGACCGCTCAGCAGCACCTTGAGATGCCATTCCTTCACAGCACAAGAAGATGAGAGATCGCGGAGCTTGTAGTAGACTAGAAGTGACCTCGTGGGAGAGATGGAGAGAGAATTCTATGAGGGAGAGAGAGCAAGAATGTTAGGAGGCTCAAAGGGCATTTGTGGAGCCTTAGGAGGGCCTTGGGGGGGTTTAAATAGACCCCCAAGGCCTAAACTAGCCGTTGCTGGCCGTTTGGGAACGGCCAGCAACGGCTAGTTTGACCCCCAACGGCTAGTCAAACTAGCCGTTGGGGGCCGGGTCGGGCCGATCCGAGCCGACCCGGCCCGATCCGGTCCAGGATCGCCCGATCCGGCTCGGACCGGCCGATCCGAGTCCTGGACTCGGCCAGGAAACCCGGGATCGGCACGATCGGCCAAAAACCTGTCCGACTCGGCCGATCCGTGCCGATCCGAGCCGAGTTTTTGAACCTTGGCAACAACTACTGCTCCTGCTGGGATTACCAGGAAGGGATCACCAGCAGCCCAGCCCCTTCAATTTTACTTTCCTCTCTTTCCCACCAATAGCTCCTGCAGTGAGTGCGAACCTTGCAGCTGCTATGATGGAGAGACATACAAACATGGAGACATAAGGTATGAAGGTAGGCTGCCGAGCAGAGTGCTTGACGCACTACTTTGAGGAGAGATTTAAAGAAACTAGTGTTGATTAAAAGCCCAAGATCCAAGGATCTCCCAGAACTTGTTCTTAGTGATGGAATGTGATCTAAGAGACTGTATTGCATGAAGAACACAACCATGCTCTCCATGACCAGTTCCCTGTTCGTTATTGTCCATTGCTTGTTGTGTATATGATCACTCCAGATCTATAGAATCTTGTCTCTCCAACTTTCCATGAATAAACCTATAGCTACAATATTTTATATCTCCTATCTTGATTCATGAAGAGTGTCATTTACCTATACTCATCAACAATTAAGTTTTATATTGCATTATCAATGGGTCAACATATTAAGGGATAAGTTAATATCCAACTTTCCATGAATAAACCTATAGCTATAACATTTTATATCTCCTATCTTGATTCATGAAGAGTGTCATTTACCTATACTCATCAACAATTAAGCTTTATATTGCATTATCAATGGGTCAACATATTAAGGGATAAGTTAATATCCACTGAACATTCTTCAATGTTTTCTCTTCTCAAACCCTGGTGCATTTATTGCGTGCATGGCATGTAAAATTTTCAGATTGGACAACTTTGTTTCAATCAACCACTTTGGACCATTGTAGGTTAAGACTGACATAACTTTGAAAAATCATCAGCTAAATAAGAAAAACAAAGATTGGCCAAACTGGCTCAAACTAAGGCAAGTTGGCAGTGGATAAGCTGATCCAACCTACACGGGCCATTTTGACCTAGATCAGCCAATATGCAAGGTTTTGGACTGGCCTGACACCATTGAGATTTGGGAGTTGATGCATACAAGATTTCTCAAGAAATGAGGGTACAGGCTAAGCCCATCATCATTCAACCAACATCCAGCTGCCAGGAACTGTACCCAACAGCTGAAAGTCACCAGTAGCAAGAAAGGAGGAGGTAAATGAGAAGAATGAAGACAAGGAGGATTAGAGGAAGAAATGGAGAAAGAAGTCAGAAAAAGAAGCTAAAATGTGAAAGTAACAGCTATTAGGAAAAGGTTGCCATTAGCCAATCTAAATAAATCAAAGATGTGTAGGCAAAGAAGTCTATAGTGAAACAGGTTTGGCATCAGATCCTAAGGTTCCCAGAGACTGATCAGCCATACGTGAGAGAGATGCACAAGTGTCCAGACATTGATTCCATCATCACAGGCGCAGCGACCAACACACTGCAGGCATCACGTCTCAACAGAATGCATCAGGGAAGCAAAGAATCTTAGAAGCAGGATTCACTCATTTTGTCATCCTTCCCGCTCCCTACTACTTTTCCAGCTACTCAAAGAAAATTTGAATAGTAAACCAGAAAGTCCCTCGCTCCTATCTTATGCCCATCACCACTTCCATGCCTGCTCCGTGCTTCAAAGCAAAGGATAAAATGAGGATTTAATCTTGAGTGGAAGGTGGCTGTCCTATCATGGAGGGAAAATATTATTATTTATTATACATCTTGAGATCTTATATGTTTGACGCCATTACTTCAAATAATACTTGCTATTATTCCTCCGGGATGTACCATATGTTTGCCTTTATGCCTCCATGTTTAAACAAAAAAAAATGGCAGAGCAAACGAAGAAAGGCATACCCATGTAAATGGTATCACATCCGTCTAAAAGCCCTAGAGGATGGAGTGGTGGTTCCTAGCCTTTTCCATGAACCCTGCACACAAAAAACAGAGACGAAAACACTACCCAGCGCTTTCTTCTTTGCTGAGGGGACTCAGGGGAGAGGTATGAAAAAAAGAGTCCAGAAGATGAAGGAAAGCAAAAAAAGGAGGAGAGAAGGAAAGAGAGAGTCCACCAGGATTCTTTCCTTGTAAGTATGTGTGTGTGTGTGTGTGTGTGTGTGAGAGAGAGAGAGAGAGAGAGAGAGAGAGAGAGAGAGAGAGAGAGAGAGACGAATGCTACAATGTGACGGGGGTAGTGCAACCCGATCGCGCAGAAATATAGAAACGTTGGATCGCAATCTAAGGGTTAAAAGAAGAAGCCCATGATTATGAGGAAACCTTGCGCGGGACTCTTCCATGCCATCCGAACATTGAATCGGCATAGTGATGGTTAATTTTTTTGTTTTAATTTCTCAGCATCAGATTAAGATCTAAGGTTAACGGTTCAATATTTGGATGCGACCGAGCCACACCAACTGCTTATCCAAAGGTATCTGTGAAACCTGCTATTCCAGCAATAATTTTCCAAACTTGTTTACTATACTCGCACTGAATAAACAATGACCCACTGTCTCTTCACATTGGCCACAGAATGAGCACTGACCACCTCTGTTTGAATGAGCACTGACCTTCTCTGTTTGGTTTCCACTTCCTCCTGTAAACCGTGGTGATAATTTAGGTGATTGAACTTTCCACACCTCCTTCAAATGAGTATAACCTGGAATCTCACCCTGAATCATGGAATAAAGAGATTTAACAGCAAACTGTCCATTATTCTTACCCCATATGAAAGCGTCCTGCTGATGCTCATTGAGCAAGACCTGTGAAAGCAATGCCAACAAAGTGTAATATTCTTCAAGTTCCTTATCTTTGAGACCTCTTCTAAGTATAATGTTCCACTGTAAGACTTCCCCTTCCTTAAAGCAAACTTCTTTAACAGTAGCATGCTTTTGCACTGCCAACATAAACAGTGACTGGAATCTGTTTTTAAGCAATTCCTTCCCTAGCCACTTGTCATACCAAAAAGGAGTATCCTGACCATTCCCAACTTTGATCCTTATGACCCAATCAGCAGATATCAGAATCCCTTTCCATATGGGAGACATCATTGTCTGGTTTCCACATTGCAAATAAAATTTCCCAAATTTTTCAAACAATCAAAGCCAACCTAAGGCACCTTAAAACACTTCAAACCCTCGGCGTTCATCTTAGACCATGGTAAAGCTTTTGAGGTCAACCAAAATTGTATTTTCGATGATCGACTTGCATAACTTTGTGGTTGGTTTTATTCATGGCATTACCATTAACAGTTAATCAAGGGTTTTCATTCATCAGAGCAATGCAATTAACAGCAGCTGAGGTTGGTGGCGATGGTCCAAATTTTTGAACCTTGGATGCCAATTCCATTGTGTAAAAGCTGAATCAAGTACCCAAAAGCAATCCACAAAAGCTTTTCAAAAAAACAAACAAACTACTTTCATAATTAAAATTTTCAAAACTTTCGAACACCCTATCACCACCACATATGAAATGATACTTACGCACCTCAAAAGTAATGACATTTTTATTTTCTTTAAAGAAGGGCATAAAAGTGAAATTCAAATCTTTAACAGAACTTAACAATGGTGTGTCACTACTCTTTAAAACTAACAATTATTAAACCAGAAGGTATGATAGATTTCAGAAGCACAAGGCAAATATGAAACTTCGGGTTAAAATGCCATGTAAGAAAGAGTGCGGTGAATATAATAAAACAAAAGTCCAAAAGATTTGGTCAGTTAACCACAGCAGTATTGACCCTAACAGGAGATTCTGCAATGATATCAAACCAAATTTGGAAGTGTTCACATGGACCTTGACACTGCTCATCCATGGCCAGTTAATCTTCATGCAAAAAACTAATAGTTGGGAATCAATGATCCTAAACGAACTCAGGAACTAGGATGCCCTACCCTGCTAAGATAGATTATCACACATTATAATCTATGCACATTCATATAGTAGTCACATAATGGAAAACACATCACCCAGACCTATTATCTAGTCTAACTTAGCTTCTCAGTAGCTCTGTTAATACAATATGCGTAAGTCCTCATGTTACCCGTCACTGAATGTTGTTTGATGGCCTTGCATAAAACAGAAATGCATCTGAAAGAACAATATACTACAGTTCACAGTAGTAAAATTTGACATGCTTAAGAAATTGAAATGGTTACCTCCTTTACTGTTCTGTAATCATTCAAAGGATTGTCGACAGCTGCATCAACAACATGAACCAATAGTCGAGTTCTTCTCAAATGTCTCAAGAAATTTCGACCAAGACCCTAAAATACAGGACAAACCAACTTGACCAGAAGAAAATTAAACAAGGCATGTATGTAGATTGTATAAGGACATCTCATCACTACCTTGCCCAGATGAGCACCTTCAATGAGGCCAGGCAGATCAGCTAATGTTGCTTCAGATGAATACTTCAATGCCCCTAAATTAGGGTCGCCATCAAGGCGCCCAAGATTTGGCATTAAGGTTGTGAAAGGATAGTCAGCAATATCAGGTTGTGCATGCGTAACGGCAGCCAGAAGGGTAGATTTTCCAGCATTCGGCAGCCCCTACATAAACACAGAACAAATATGATTTATAGACAACATTAGCTCTCAGAGAATTCATATGTCACTTGAACTCCAAAAGGAACTTCAACACTCCACTCCTTCCTTTTCTCTTTTCTCCTTGAGAATATAAGATTTCAGTAATTTCAAAGTGCCGGCGTTAAAGGGGCGGGCTTTCATTAAAAAGAGAAAATTTTCACATTTTCTTGATATTTTTGAGTAATAAATGAGTCCAAATTATCTTGGATTAGCTTTATAGGGTGTTTGGGAGCACTTTCCCGAAATTATTTCACTCTAAAAAATTATCATATCTATTTTTTTATTCTAAATTTTAAAAACACCATATTTCAGCTGTTAATGTGTTTGGCTATCTGCAATTATTTTCAAAAGTTTCACTTGTTTGGAGCATGGTTGGCAGTATCGGACGGGACTAGTACCACCTCCTGAATCGGCTGATACTGGTCTCTGTAGTTAAAAAAATAATAAAATATTTTTATTGGCCGGTACCGGCCGATACCGATACTGATATGTATCGGTATCGGTACCCACCGGTACCAGTACCAGTACCGATACCGAGATTGCCATCCTTGGTTTGGAGTGCATGGTCTCTAATAGTTATACTTACATTCCAAGAGGAAGAGAAGGCAGTGGTGGCAGCCAATGTGGAAGCCACGAGTCTTTTTGGAGCAACACAAATAGAAAGAGGTGAGGGAAAGCGAAGGAGGGGGCAGCTATTATGGCAGAAGCCTTTTTTTTTTCTGAATGGATCCAGGGGGAAGATGAGAAGGGCCTCATATGTGAGGGATTGGGTATGGCGCTGCTGCCATCTTCGAACTGCTCAGGAATGGGGAAAGGAAAAGGATGGGGAGAGAACTTATCTCCTAAAAGCTGGGGGGCATCTCCAGGAAGCCGATGCCATCCCTATGATGAAGCCAACGCAGGGAATGGTGGGAATGACAAGGTCAGGGAAGAGATGGGGGCGGTGGCGGCAATGGTAGTGGTGAGGGGGGGAGGATGTCGAGGAGGAAGGCATGGTAGTGACCGGGAAGAGAGGATGTCAGGGAGGGAGTGTCGACAGCATTGGCTCTGTTGATGCAGTGGTGAAGGCAGTGGCAGCAGCTATGCTCACCGCTGTTGAAGTAGTCGGTGACAAGGCCAGCGGTGCAACTAGTGTGAGCATGCTGATTTCCAGGAGATGTGCTGCTGCTTCACCGGGGATGGACACCGATGGATAATGCACGATGCCTCTCTCTCTCTCTCTATAAAAAAAAACCACACACACATACATGCACACAAGGCAGATGTTTTTTTTTTCCTCTTGCGGAAGTCTTACAAACAGTTACGCTGCTCCCTAAAAAATTGGGGAGGTGATATCAAACAAGACCTAATCACAGTTCTTTCCTCAAAATAAAATTTAAGATAGAAAACACTCAAAAAAGGGTGACCAAATACCTTGTTATACTCTAAGTTTCATCATTCTTGTCAGTGTAAAATCACATTCGAAAGTATATATGAGTCCCTTGTCTGAGTTGTCCCCAAGCTCTTAGCCATCACCTTCACCTTACCCACTCCTAGAGAAAGACATAAACTTGCTCCCATCTAATTCTATAGCTAGACATCAAATGTTTCTCATCAGAAACTGTTGCATATATGCCAATATGTACACAGAAAATATTAATCATTCTACTATGTCCATTTCTTATTTATATCAACACAGTTGGCTGTGAGAAGATTCCACGAATCAGAGAATCACTAATAAGAAGAAGAGATCTTTCTCAATCAATCCCTTTGTCCCTCATTCTTCGAGAATAAGAAAGATCCTTTTCGAGTTTGAATTTGTTCATTTGGAATATGTGAAAGTATACTTGCTATCCAAGATGAAAACTTTGAGATGCAGGAACACCCACAAAGTGGAATAAAAGAGGATAAATGCTTCAAAAAGCATCCCTGTGAGAAATAGGCAGGCAAACAAATTCATGTGGAAGGCAAGAGGATGAAATAATCATTGATTATTGGTGCTTCTGGAACCTTTTTTTCCTTAAAAAATGATGTGGATTATGCCACCAATTATATTACAATATATACAGGTGGTACAATCAATGGCTTGGACAGATTCCTTGCCGACAACAGAAAAACTACCCTTGAAAACACCTCATGAAAAAAAAAAAACTACCGACAACATTGCTACAGAAACAAACAATAGAAGTACTCTTCACTATTGACACTACCAAATACAGCATGACCACTTAGCTTATGAAAATTCTGAGCGACTATTTCTCCTCAAGTTTTTTTTGAAAGCGGATGGTACCACTGTATATTATAAGTAAAAACAAGAGCTACAATGTGTACAAAAAGAAGATCACTCCAACCTCACTCTACAAGCACCAAGATGGTGACTCAAGTATACTCCCCCACAGGAACAAAAGGGGGTGAGTTAACAGTGTGGTCTCTACAAAATACCCTCATCCATTCCCTAACCCTACAAAAAATAAAGTACAAAAGTCTCTCTTGACTACATGCTTCCCTTCTAAAAATCCGTATGTTCCTTTCATTCCAAGTCGCCCATAAGGTAGCATGCAGCCACCACAGCAGCCTATCGCCCTTCTGGAGCAATGAGCATGGCCAAAAACGACTATTTATCCTCAAGTTAGTTTCTCCGTGCTTTGAAGCCGTCTTGGCTCAATTACTGGACATGAATTGAGACCCTAATCATAGACATTGACATGATCGACTGACGTCGATTGTCTAAAGTGGTCCTCCATAATTTCCGAAACTGACCTTGCTTGTTGTGAATCTGAATGCCAAATGCATAAGCTTTAGCAAGGAGCTCTTTGTCACTCCAAGAATCAAGGAAATTATCTTGCACCATGTTCCCTTTTGCAGTACTCTGAAGACTGGATCCCAAGAGAATTTCTTTGCAGAACATCCGTGGCTAAACCTTCCTTATCATGCAACATTGAAGGCGGATCCTTATCATGAAATGTTGATGATGGATGGATGCCCCCATCAATGGGATCTTCTATATCATGGGGCATCCTTTCTTGCAACAACAGACTCCACAAAAGAAGTGCCAGCTGTCCCTTGCCCCTCTTGTTTACTCATAATGAGCCTTTTTAGACTCATAAGCCCAGCAATGATCTGAGATGCCAGCTGCGAAATGGCATCTTTCCAAGCATCATCCACAGCTTGACAGAAATGCTCCCTACTAACTTTATCCTTCACCAACTGAGAGAGTGTAAAATCTCTTGTTTGCAGGCTACCTAGAACCACAGGTTGCCGCCCTCTGACTGTCTGACGCTGTCACTTTGTGATGAAAAAAGACTAGCACTATATTTTTTAGCAGCTTTTTGTTCAGTCACAGGGGTTTTCTTTTGTTCCCCTGTGGATTGTATTCTCTAATATTAAAGTTAATCAGATAGGCACAACCCAGTGTCTTTCTCTCAAAAAAAGAAAAACGGAGAAGAAGAAAAGGAAAACATAAACTATCTCCTCACACTACATGTCTAGCATAACTATCCATTGGCGGTGGCAGACTTTTTTCTTTTTCTTTTTTTTGGGGACGGTGGGGGGTTATGGAATCTCTCTCTCTCTCTCTCTCTCTATATATATATATATATATATATATATATACAATATACACCAAAATGTATATACCACTAATTTATATCTTGAATCCTTTCAATGTGTCCCCACAAGAAAAAAATTTATTTCTCCGCATTGTCCATTCAAAGCATTTAGAAGACAGGATGGGCGCACCATGGAGTGAGAACTTGGAGTCTGCTTATGTTCTCATGGAGGTGGACTGCTGTACAATGAGACATTCCAGAAGTATCGAAACTCAGGATAAGGTCCAGGTATTTCTATGCTAGTCTCGTAGAAGATGAAAAAGCCAAAGAGGGTAATGAGATCAACTGGACTTGGAGTGAAGTGGTCGCTGCATACAAAAGTTTTTAAATTTAAGAGAGAATCAGGAAATAGATCTGACATCTGTCTGTTTTTCTTTTATTTGTACTTTATTTTCAAATACACCACCTGTTCTAGACAATTTAGCAACTGTTGGATGTTGCAGTTAAAATAACATGAAACACAACCAGTTTTAGCTTCACATACGCCAAATTGAATTAGATATTAATGCCATCGTACATACCACAAGACCAACATCAGCAACTACTCTAAGGATCAACTCCAAGCTAACTTCATCTCCAGGCTGACCAAGAACTAAAACCTGTACAAAATTGTGAAGAAATTGTAACTGGCAATAAAATAAACAAAACAAAGATTATCAAGGAAGTATATACAAATACAAGAGTGAAAAAGGACCCTATCAAAAATTGGGGTCCAAGAAAAAAAAAAAACACATCGGCTCCAAAAAGAAGATAGATCAAGAAGAAAAGATTCTAAAATACCAAGAAAAAAAATTACAATCTGACATTAACAGACAAAGTTAGTCCATTGGCTGATAGTCTGAACAGTAAATGGTTCCCTTAGATTTCCCAGATTAGCAGACTGACTCCAGTTGTTCAACCAATATTCAATTCTTCTGATACATTTGATTCCTTGAAAGTCCTCCTATTGCACTCCCACTAAATTGACCAGCAAGTGGCCCCAAAGACGATTATCCACCAGTCAGCTTGAGAGTCCAACCCTTCAGAGAATCAAGAAAATCTGCATGAGGATTCCAGTAACTTGATACTGTTTTCTGAGTGTTGGTAACGGGGATATTTCATCAGATAGTTAATATCTGTATTTTATGGCCACTTGTCAATGATAGCATTAATAAAATGAGTGTCCACAAGTGCGCACCACTCCTTTCTTAATCTGTTCACCACATTGCTGAATTTGATGAGGATGCAGAACAAGGTAAAGGAAAGTTATCCATAGCAAGAGAACAAAAGGCTTTTGATGTTTCTTCTATATCATGTACATAATCACCAAAACACATTTTGAAAGTATAAGGATAAAACACACTACACTATAGTTGTTACGAAAGAGAGGCAAATGTTGAGAAGCACCCTACTAGGACATGAGCCCAGTATGTATACAAGTGATTAGGGTGTTCCCAAGGAACAAGGGGAATATGTAAATATAAACATCCCCAAAGAATGTAACAATCCTAAAAGGTAGAAATACAACCTCTCTCTAACAACCCCCCTCAAACTCACAGGGAAATATGAACATGGAACTTGAGACTTAGTAAAGAGATCAGCAAAACCTACTCAATGGAAGAGATACGAAGAAGAATAAGGATCCCAAAGAGATAATGCTCAAGCGTGAAGTGGCAGTCAATGTCAATGTGTTTTGTCCATTCATGAAAGACTAGATTGCCAGCAATCTGCAAAACACTCTTTAACTGTCAGGGTACAAAGAAGTGAAGAGATACCAAGACTTAGGAAAAGATGTTAGAACTAGAAAAATCTCATCATATGCACCAGCCATAGCATGATATGTTAGGATTGGAGCAAGAGAGCATGGCTTGCTTCTTACTACGTAAGAAGATGCAGAAACACGTGTAAAATGGGAAGTGGTCATCATCCTAGTCAGCATCATGAAGGCACACCACCTCAGAGGTGATGTGTTAGACATGAGAATGGAATGATGAACAATGCCATGAAGGTAGTGTGGAATCCAAAACAGAGCACCATAGTGGACAGAAGTAGAAGTGTTAACAAACTCAACATGAGCTTCATAGGCAATGTCAAGCAAGAGATAGTCAAATAAATCAATCCCCATCAAGCTGAGAATAGTGAGTTGGATACACCAGAGGCTCCCCAGTTTGAAGGGTGAAGCTTCAAGTAAAGCTCCATAGGCATGTCAAGTATGTGAGAATCGGAAATAGCAGCATGCTAGGCAGCTAGAGAATGACACAAGTATATTTCTGCTGAGAAAGAGTCGCCATCAGAACAGCAAGCAACCTCCAAACCTAGAAAATAACAAAGAGGGTTGAGATCCCTCATCTCAGACTGACAATGAAGATGTTTCTTCAGGAAGGCAATTGCAGCCTCATTATCATGAATGATAACCATGTCATCTACATAGATAAGAAGGATGGGCTAAACATGCAGATCAGTACAAACAAGGGGAGTATAGTCATGAGGACTCTCTATGAAGCCAGTATTGAGAAGAGCACATCAAAAGTAGGGCTGCAACTTTGGGTAAATCAACCCGAACCTGAGCAGGTCAACCCAATGGTTGGGCTGAGTTGAACCTGACCAAGTTAGGGTTGGGTTGGGTTACGGTTGGGGTTTCTTTCAACCCAACGTTAGATGGGTTGGGTTGGGTTGACGATCGACCAACCCGAGCTAACCCAAACCCGAAATTAATATATGTAAATGATTACTTGTTGAAACATCTTTTGGAATAAAAGAAGAAAAAAGGATAGAGGAGAAAGAAAGAAAAAAAAAAAAAGGGAGGAGGAGCCACACCGGTGGACACCCCCCCCCCCCCCCCGGTGGGAGGTGCCACCGGTGGGCACCTCCACCAGTGGGGGGGTGCCACCGCACTCCCTCCTCTCTCTTTTTCTCACCCCCCTCTCTCTCTTTTCACTCTATAAATACCCCCTAGGGGGTGGCTGCTGCAGGGGGCTGAAGGTGAAGATTTTAGGGAGACTCTGGAGGATTTTTAAGAGCCTTTTTCCTGAAGAAAATAAGGAGAAAACACTCAAGCTCTGCCCGTGGACAGATTCAAAGCTCCGACACCGTGCGTGGAAGATTAACACACATACTTTGTTTAAAAAAAAAAGGATAAATGATGGTCCGTTCTTATTGTTAGAATGACCCTGAGTTTAATAAGATGGTGGTTCATTCCTATTGGTGGAATGGCCATTAAGTTTATGGTTCACTCTAATTGGTAGAATGACCAATAATCATTTTTAGTGGTTCATTCCTATTAGTGGAATGGCCATTAAATTTGTGGTTCACTCTTATTGGTAGAGTGGCCAAAGTCCTTTTCTTGGTTTATTCCAATTGGTGGAATGGCCATTAAATTTATGGTTCACTTTTATTGATAGAGTGACCAAAAATCATCTTACGGGTTCGTTCCTATTGATGAAATGACCAGAGTTTATGTGGTTAACTCTTAATTAGTAGAATGACCAAATTTTTTATGATTCATTCGTGTTGGCGGAATGGTCAAAATTGATGTAACTTGATGTATACACAAAGTGGACTTAAATGAATTTTGCGCGTGGTTGATGCATGTCTAATTTCATTTGTTTAATGTATGTCCAATTTCATTTATTTGATATATGTTCAATTTCATTTATCTAAATGGTGGATGTGTTGACCAAGTTGGATGTGTTTAGCTTTAAAAATCAAAATAAGTAGGTTTCGTTCATTCATATTGGTTGAATGGCCGATAAAGTCACTGGTTCTTTCATATTGGTTAGATGACCATTAAGTTTTAAGAGGATATTCTTAGTTATGTGGTGGTTATTATACCCCATTAGCTAAGTCTTTTCCTTGTAAATTCCTAAGAAAGAGCAAAAGGAAAGAGGAGATGCTACTCAAATCCATCTAATCTTAATGATTTCTTTAATGGTTTCTCAAGGATTTTTAAAAGGACACCTGAAGGACACTGTCAAATTCTTTAATGTTCTCTAAGGGTTTTAATGAGGATTTTGCTTAAAAGTATATTATCTTAACACCTTTTAAAGTTCATGGGCTCCGCTCACATGCCTTCATGCGAGTCTAAAGTCCTCTAAGTATCTTTTAGAGTATCCTTCAACATTTCTAAAGGGATTCCAAAAAATAGGCACCGAGCTCATAAATTCCATGCAACTGTCTAAAGTAAAACTTGTTCCCTTTATTGTGTGTGATGCAATATCTAGTTTTCTTGTTGTGCATTTCTATTTCAAGGGCATCAACGAACAGTTAATCAAGGGTTGCAAATTGCTGATTCATAATTAACATTGATCGAGGTCAATAGGGAGAAGTCAAATTCACAGATCTACTTGTCTGATCCAAAATCCTAGACTCCTTGAGGGCTAATCCTAAGTTCTCAAAGTCTACACTTAAAACAAAACAAAAAAGATTCTTTTGAAAACCAAGATCTTTTAAGTTCTTTGCAAGAGAAAAGATTGATTTCAAAAAATCAAGTCTCACATTACTTAAATTATTAGAATGTGTTTTTTTACTTTATCTCTTTGAACAAAAAAGATAGAGTATAACATGAGCAAAGATGTTATTAAGCAGTAGCCATGTAATTATACATGTACCTTCTTTTTTTAGTTACTTTGTTAGGGTAGATAGATAAATTCATTCATCTTATTGTACATGAAATTTTGGTAATAAGAAAGAAAAGTTTAAAATATTGACTATTAAGGATATAACTTGACCCAACCCGGGGAAGGTTGGGTTACATGGGTTGGGTTGGGACGGGACATTGTTAGATGGGTTGGGTTGATGCTTGGGTTGGTTTGGGGTTAGGGGTGAGGGGTTCTTCATATGGGTGGGGTTAGGGTTGACCCCAATCCGACCAAGCCCGGCCCGAGTTGCAGCCCTAATCAAAAGCGCTCAAACCAAGCATGAGGCCCCTGTTTGAGCCTATATATTGCTCAGCGATCTGATACGGGACTAAAAGGACAGGAGGAGGAAAATAAAGTCTATGTACATTGCAAAAATACCCTATAAGAAGTTGATACATGGTTCCAGCACAATGTTTAGAGACATTGTTTAGTAGTGGCTAGCTGCTAGATTCTAGCAATGATCACCTTAGGAGAAGAATTTCTACATGGACTCCAAATACTTAAGCTAAGGTGAATTATATGGACTCCAAATCTACATCTAGAAATAAGGCATGCACTGATAAATAGATAGAGAACAGTGATGAACACAGACTGGAAATAATAAAGCTGGGAAGCTAAAAAGACAAAATGGACCTTCTAAAAGAGAATGTGGCATAATATGCTTCAATTTAAACATATCAGATATAGCACAAGTTCCTATATAAGCAATAGGCTACCTTGTCACCGTCATCTCTCATCAAATTATTGGTCACATTCATTACACTTTTCCGCCTCTGTGCAGGCATCTCTAGTAAGCTGATCTGCAACCATCCAAGGAAAGGGTTAACAAATGTCAGTAGATTAGAAATCAACCCAAACAAAACAGACAAGTTACCATAAGATGCGAAATATTGGAGGTGTATAACCCATAAAATACTGGTAAATTGTGTTTGTCACGTGCATGATACAAACATGGATGAACCAAAAATCGTTTACAATATAAGCCAACTATGATAAAAGTTGTAGAGTGCATAAAAAGGTTCATAAACCAAAGGAAAGAAAATTCAAATGATCAAATTGAGACTAGCTTCATGAGCTTAAGTTCTTCAAGGCCCTTTGGGGTTCCAAGCTCTTCATTAGAGGTGCAAATGAATTGGTACACAACAAGTAGCTCAAACTTGGCTCGAATGACAGTCGATCTTAACTCATTTAAGTTAAATGAGCCAGGTCCAAAAGACTTTCAAGCTTGGCTTATAAACAAGTCAAGTTTGATTTCGAGCATAGGTCTACTCGACTCATTTAAGCTCCTGAACAAGCTTGCATTTAAAATTACAAATATAATTTTTAGTATTTTTTTCAAAAGATTTAAACCCTTATTTCATATCTTTAACTCCTAATAGAGACCAATGCTAGCACAGGCCTATGTGCTTCCCATTTAGTCCCACATTGGTGGCATTGTTTTTAAAACTTCTCTCTCTTATCATCTTACCTGTTGAGGGTTACCCTTTGTAGGCTCTGGGAATGATAAATGTACAAATATAAAAGAATTTATATTTTTTAACATAAATATTCCGTTTGAATCGCAGAATGTAAAAATATAAAAGAGTTTATATTTTTTTAACATAAATATTCTGTTTGATTCACAACTCATGAACGATGAGTTAGGTGTTGAATCAAGTGTGTGGATTTGTATTTGGATCCCTCTCCATCAACCTAAGTCGATGTTAATTACACCAGTGAAGTCATTGGACACCTTTGATTAACTCCTTATACGTGATACTGGAATTAGTTATACAATAAATAAAGTTCGTGCAAAATTGAAAAATGACATAATACACAGATAATGGAAATAATGAGAGAAATGAACTGAACTTTCATTAATTTGGAATGTTACAGATTACAAAGATGTCCAAATGATAAGGCATTACACTATGACAAAACTCCGATTATAATGATCGGATTATTACATCATTTTTACATATGTAATTGCTGCAACCAATGTGACAGATTTGTGTTCACGATCACATATGCCATATTCGGATCATCGATCATGCAAGCATAGTCTAGAACTACGTAATCAAACCATAAAACTTGTATCTAAAGTCCCGATCAGTGTGATTAGATCATCATATTTGTATTAACGGTTATGTCAATGCAATCAGACCTCAAAATTTGAGTGCTTGGTTGAGATCACTGAGATCAGACATTAGATTTGAGTCCACAATTGAGATCTCTAAGATCAAACCATTAGATTTGAGCTTCTGGTCGGGATCGCTAAGATCAGACTATTGGATTTGAATCCATAGCTAAGATCACTGAGATCGGACCATTGAATTTGAGTCCATGATGGCGATCACTGAGATCAGACCATTGGATATAAGTGTACGGTTGAGATAAAAAAGATCGGACCGTTAGATTTGGGTTTACGGTTGAGATTAAAAAAATTAGACTGCTAGATTTACGTTTACGGTTAAGATAACAAAGATCAGACCATTAGATTTGGGTTTACGATTGGGATAAAAAAGATCAGACCGTTAGATTTGGGTGCACAATTGAGATCAAAAAGATCAGACCGTCAGATTTCAGATCCGATCAATATCGTGAAGATCCAACCATTACACTTGAGATTTGATCGATATCATGAAGATTCGACCGCTGCATCTGATAGCCGGTCATTATCACGAAGATCCGACCAATGGATTTGTGTCAACGATCAACATCATTAAAATCCAACTGTCGAATTTGAGATTCGGTCGGTATCACAAAGATCAGACCAATGGATTTGGATAACATGCCTGATTGGGCATAATCGGACTGTTGGATTTTGGTAACGGTCATGATTAGACACAACATGACCGTTGGATGTTGAGAATGGTCTTAATAGATACAATCGGACTGTTGGATTTTGATAATGGATACGATCGCACATGATCGGACAGTTGGATTTTAATAATGGAGATACGATCGAACCGTTGAATTTTGATAATGATCTTGGTCAAACACGATCTGACCGTTGGATTTTGATAATCGTCTTGGTCAAACACGATCTGATTGTTGGATTTGGATAATGAGCCTGATCGGGCACGATCAGACTGTTGAATTTTGAGAATGGTCCTGATAGATACAATTGGACCGTTGGATTTTGATAACAGTCTTGATCAGACACAATCTAACCGTTGGATTTGGATAACAAGCCTAATCGAGCATGATCGGACCGTTGGATTTTGGTAACGGTCATTATCAAACCAGATCTGACGTTGGATTTTGAAAACAACCCTGCTTGACACGATCGGACTGTTGGATTTTTGTAACGGACCTGATCGAACATGATGGGACCATTGAATTTTTATAACGATCTTAATCAGACACGATCTAACCGTTGGATTTTGATAATGGCCTTGATCAGACACGATCTGCCCGTTGGATTTGGATAATAAGCCTGATCAGGCACGATCGGACCGTTGGATTCTAGTAACGGTCATGATCAGATAAGATCCAACCGTTGGATTTTAAAAAAGGTCCTACTTGACACGAATGGATCGTTGAATTTTGGTGACAGACCTAATCGGACACAATCGGACCGTTGAATTTTTTATAACGATCTTGATCGGACATGATCTGACCGTTGAATTTTGATAACGGGCCTGATCGGACATGACCAGACTGTTGAATTTTGGTAACAGTCATGATCAGATAGGATCCGACCATTGGATTTTGATAACGGTCCTGACGGGCACAATCGGACCATTGGATTAATATGGATGGGCTTGACTAAGATAACAGACCATCAGTTGACGTTAATGTACTTGATTGATTAATCAGGCCATTAGGTTGACATTGTCGTTCAGTGGAATCAGTGCCCCACATATATAATAATGTATGAGGATATTAATAATTTGAATAATAAATTAGAACAATGGAGGTCTGCTTTGGAATCCAAAGGTTGTAGGATTAGTCGAGTTAAGACAGAATACATAAAATATAATTTCAGTAATAGAAATTTTGATCAAATAGATTTAGTCACTATCGAAGGTCAAGTTATTTCTAAAAGTAGCAACTTTCGATATTTATCATCTATTATTCAAGATAATGGAGAGATCTAAGAAGATGTCACTCATAGAGTAAAGGCAGGTTAGTTGAAGTGGAGAAGTATATCTAGAGTCTTTTGTGATTGGCGAGTCCCCTTAAAACTCAAAGATAAGTTTTATAGGACAACTGTGAGACTTGCTATGTTATGTGGTTCCAAGTGTTGGGCTGCGAGAAATGATTATGTGCAAAAGTTATGTGTTGATGAGATGAGGATATAAAGGTGGATGTGTGGTAAAAGTAGAAAAGATAAAATTATGAATGAATATATACGTAAGGATTTATGTGTAGCTCCTATTGACGTTAAGCTTAGGGAGAATAGGTTACGGTGGTTTGGTCATGTACATCGTCGTCCAAGTTTAGTACCAGTTAAGAGGTGTAATAGAATTAGAGTGGAGGAGGGTAGAAAAAATCGATGAAGACCTAAGATGAGATGGTTAGATGTTGTTAAAAAGGACATGACATTACTATGTGTTACCTCAAGTTTGGCATTTGATAGATTAAGATGACGGGATATGATTCATTTAGCGGATCCCAAATAGATGGGATAAGGCTTTGATGATGATGATGATGATGATTATCCCTAGCCAGTGGTTTATGTATGATACATTATCATATCACAATATTATTGTATCATATAGACAAATTTGATTTTCATCTCATGCTATAACGACATGTTATAATGTTATAACCAATGTAAGGTTGAGACAAAACTTAAGTCCCAAGACCTAATAATATATTATAATATCACATTAAAATGTCATGATATTATGCCAATTATGTAGGGTTAAGACAAAGCTTAAAACCCACAAAAGAAAAAGATGGGGCCGAAGCCTACCACTCTCGAAACAAAGAGTCCTTATCCAAGGAGACTCTCACCTTGCCCTGTGTCTCGATGTCCTAAATGAGACACCCCAGGAAGGTATTTATAGCCTCCCGTAGGAGGCGGTTCGGAGGCCAGAGGCCCACCCTCATCGGGTGGAAGTTACGCTTGCTCTCCGAGTAAGAAATTTAAAGGCCCTACCCTCATTGGACTGCGGTTATAAGTATTCTCGCGTAAGAAAATTTTCAAGGAAAGTATTAATCCCCCTTTTCCTTCTTTCTTTCTTTTAATCCACTGTCTTTTGGATAGTTATAAGATAGAGAGAAGGGCGCTCTGCCCTCCACCATCCTCACCAGGTGGCCCAGGAGATAGAGGGGACCCGATGAGGGTGCTCCCTTCTTTTTCTTTTTTTTGTTGTTGTTGTAACTGTCCATGGACAGTTGGAGGGGGGGAGGCACATGCCCCTCCCACCCTCACCAGGTGGGCCTGATATATATATATATATATATATATATATATATATATAGGGGGCAGATAAAACGAGCTGGGGGGCGCATCTACCCCTCGAAAATCCACCCTCCCTATTGTCCAAAAAAATAAAAAATTTCATATTTTTTTAAATATTAAAATAGGCCCCTTAGGGTTAATCCTATCCCTAGGGCCGTAATTTTCACCGTTCGATCTTGATGATCAATCGGAGTCATCTGATCGGGGATGTATCAAAAATCAACATCTAAAAATGCTGGAAAAATAGTTAAAAAATATATATAAAAAATGTCATATTAGCACTTAGGGTTGATCCCATCCCTAGGGTTTTAGTTTTGATCTCCAAACAACGATGGATTTGATTAGACGGCTACGATTAAGTTTTTTTAATCCAACGGTGAAAATTAGATCCAAAGAGGTGGAAAACCACCTAGATGGGGTATTCAAATATTTAAATTTTTTGGTGATTTTTTTTTTTTTTTGAATCGGGAGGGTAGGTTTTCAGGTGGGACGCATATAAGTTAGATGCAAGGTTCAAAAATTCGGCATGGATCGACCGACTCGGACCGGTTTTGGGCTGGCCATGCCGATCCCGTGCAACCTGGCCGAGTCTAGGACTCGGATCGGCCGATCCAAGTCTGGATCGGGCCGATCCATACCCCAACGGGTAATTTGACTAGCCGTTAGGATTCAAACTAGCAACGGCTAGTTTGGGCCTTGGGGGTCTATTTAACCCCCCCCCCCCCCCCCCAAGGCCCTCCTAAGCCTCCACAAGTGCCCTTTAAGCCTCCTAACACTCTTGCTCTCTCTCACACTCTCTCGATCATAAAATTCTCTCTCGATCTCTTACACAAGGTCATGACTACAAACTCCACGATCTCTCCTCTCTTTTAAATTCATTTACTTTTGTTTGTCAATTTTTTTCTTTCTATACTATTGTTCTCAGCATCTCTATTTGCCCTTTGGCAGTCGACGTGCTGTGAACTGTAAATTGCTCAACTGCGTAAGGAATGGCATCTCAAGGTGTTGCTGAGCGGTCCTCTGGGAATCCTCCTAGCGCTGATCCTGCTTGGGCTCCTTGCACGCCGGTGAACATGGGCCAGAGAAAGGTACAATGCAAATATTGCAACCGGATCGTCTCTGGCGGGGTCTATCGATTCAAAGAACATCTTGCTGGAATAAAAGGTTAAGTCACAGCATGTACTCGAGTTCCTTCAGAGATTCGGATCCAATTTCAAACTTATGTGAAGGAGAAGGAAGCAAGCAAAGCAGGTACTGCCAGAAGAAGACAAGAAAATCCAGAGGAGTTGTCTGAACCAGCGCGAAGGTCTGATGCTGGAGTTCGGCTTGGTGGAAGTACTCAACCTATAAATGTAGATGATTGGGATACAAGTAAGTTTCTTATTTAACTTATTTTCATGTTCTTCATTTAATGTTTTCAGACAAAAAGTTACAGTAGATTAAATTTTTTCTTTTACATTTAAAGTTGAATTGCGATGTGTAATGGAAGCAAGCCGACGGTCCTTTGCAGATGAAGACTTATTTTGACACACTGGAAGATATGCAGGACAAGGAAGTGGTTCTGCACCTTCTGGACAAGGGAGCACTAGCGTCGACATGAGCATTAATGTATGCGAGGAACTGCCTCAAGAGTTCACCAGAGATGGAGATCCTAGAGTAGGTCCAATAGATCCCTTCCTTACCAAGAAGCATGGATTGCGGAATCGGCCGATTCGAATCGGAATCGGCGGGTCCCGAGCCGATTTGGGGGGGAATTTACTGTTCCCCCACCGATTTAATAATAATAAATAATAATATAAAAAAAAACGGCAGAAATCGGCCCGAACCGGACCAAATCGGGGTCGGATCGGCCAGATCGGCCGGTCCGGACCCGATCTGGTCCGGTTCGGGCCGGTCCCGATCTCCCCCTTAAGGGGGGATCGGGAACCAAGCGCCAGCAGCAGAAACGCTGCTGGCGCCCCCCTTCCCCAGCCCTTCCCCACTCTCCAGCCCCTCCCCGGCTCGCCGCCGGCCCCCCCGCCGCCGCCGGCCCTCTCTCTCTCTCTCTTTCTCTCTCTTTTCTATTTTTATTTTGAGATATCGAGCAAAAGGAAGGGATTTTCATCCCGTCATCGTCAGCCGGCGGTCTGGGAGCCGCCGCCGCCGCTGTGGTCGCCGTCACCGCCGCCCTCGACGTCGGATTTTTTGTTCGCATTCCGATCCGAGTTTAAGTATATTTCGAATTAATTTTTTAAAATTCTAAAAAAATTAGAAATGATGTATGATTGTGTATATTGTGTAGATCTCTTAATATTTAGGTTGAAAAAAAAATTAGCATGTTGATTAGACAAAATTCTAAAAATTAGCCCTAATTAGGGGTTAAAAATTGGGGCTTTTGTATGATTAGTGTAATTAAGGTTCAATTGAGTGTGCCAACCACTCAATTGAACTTGTTAGGACATAAATGTGCATTTTTTTGCATTAATTGCATGTTATTAGCATTAATTAGTTAAAATTAGCCCTAATTAGGAGTTAAAAATTAGGACTTTTGTATGATTAGTGTAATTAAGGTTCAATTGAGTGTGCCAACCACTCAATTGAACTTGTTAGGACATAAATGTGCATTTTTTACATTAATTGCTTGTTATTAGCGTTAATTAGTTAAAATTAACCCTAATTAGGAGTTAAAAATTGGGGTTTTTATATGATTAGCGTGATTAAGGTTCAATTGAGTGTGCCAACCACTCAATTGAACTTGTTAGGACATAAATGTGCATTTTTTTGCATTAATTGTCTGTTATTAGCGTTAATTAGTTAAAATTAACCCTAATTAAGTGTTAAAAATTGGGGCTTTTGTATGATTAGCGTAATTAAGGTTCTTATTGTACATCAATTGAATAATATGTATGTAATTTTTTCTGATTTTTTTTAATTTTTTCTGATTTTTTTTTAAAAAAAAATCCGGCCGAGTCGGACCGGCCGGACTGAGTCTGGATCGGCCGACTCGGCCGATCCAGATCGGATCGGGTCGAGATCGCCGGGTCCCGATTGCCGGTCCCGACTCAACCCGGAATTCCTTGCCAAGAAGAGGGATAAACAACCTTTCATTACTGCTGCGTTCAAGAACTTAAAGCTTTGTAAGGAGAAGATATGGAGAGCTATATCTAGGTGGTTTTTCTATAACAGTAGCCCTGCTAATGCTGCCAACGGGCTATATTATAATTCAATGATCAAAACTATATAAGAAGTTGGCAAAGGGGTTGAGGGGCCTACCCCATATAAGATATACAACAAGTGCTTGGACTTAGAAGTTGACGACATCCGGATATATATTACATCCTTTAAAAAGATATAGGATGAGTATGGATGCACTTTAATGTGCGATAGATGGACATATACGTAAGCCTTATCTTCATTTTTTTCTTTCTTAAATACGAATGGATCTCTTTCTGGTTTCTTATCACCTATGGAACTTTACATGGATAATAAGAAGAAGTATGATCAATTTCTTAATTTACTGCAAAGTCGGAACCGTATTTTGGAAGCCTATTGATGCATCTGGAAAGGTAAAGAATGCCCAGTACCTATATGAATTAATGGATCAAATGATGGAAGAGGTGGGGGGAAAAAGGATTGTCCAAGTGGTTAAGACAATGAATCTAGCCTATGTAGCAATTCGGGTCCTAAGTCAAACAACCTCTTCATCAGGTTGTGAAGAAACTGGAGCACATTTGACTTGATTCACATCAAGCAAAGGAATAGATTGAAGTCGACCCGTCTAGAAAAGCTAGTACTTTGTCATTATAACATGAGGTTGATACGGAACCTTCAGAGGCAGGAGGAGAGAATTTCCGGACAAGGCACGGAGACGACAAATGCAGAAGAACCCATAGACTTGGATGAACTGTTCGAGGAGCAACATCCACTAAATGCACGGGTTGATGCAAGCACTTCAAATGATCCTGAATTCGACAGAAATGATCTGGAATGGGCAGAAGGTGAGTTAGATGGTGTTCTACTACTTATTGATTTCCAACCTCCTCCTTCAAAACATAAGAAGAAGAGTAAAAAAATAAGGACCAAACAAAAAGAAGAGTGCTACTGGAATTGACATTGCTGATCTGGAGACTACTGAGGAGGATGATGAAACGTCAGAACCAAGTGGTAAGGTACAATATCAAACCTCAAATGACTCGACATCAAAGACGAGCACTGACAATTCTGACCATGGAGATGCGACTAATGCCCCACCTGCACCAATTCAATTAACTAGAGAACAAGATTACACACATGCTACTCAATATGAACATCATGGTAGCAGAGCAGGACGGGAAGAATCTTCTATTCAAACATTCAGCAGATCAAGGAAGGACAAAGGAAAAGCTCCTCAGTGTGCAGAAGCCAAATAACTCAGGAGGGAGAGAGAATATTAGGAGCAACTATCAGATGCATCATCGTATTCTCTATACGAAGAGTATAGTCATCCTACTGGATATGTAATTTACCATCTTCAACATTCTGATACATTCGACTATTCAGGAGGTTATCTAGAATATCCACAAATTTCAGTCATCTATACCAATACAGATGACTATAGCCGGTGTGTGATGCAATATGAACAATACTACCATAGCTATATGCAAGGTCTGAGTATATAAGCTATATGTTTATTCAATATAATGTACGTTTGGAATAAATATAGTTCATGATCATATATATATATAAGTTTATTCAAGTTTTTTTGTCCAACATCATCTTATATACTTCAAATCAATGTATTTCAACACAATTATGTATTGGACTTGTGTTTTATATTTTTTTCACATTTTTTTTTATTTTTTTAAATTTTTTTCTGCTATTCGATCCAGCCAACCCTGACTCAGGATCAGACAGGACAGGGCTGGATCGCAATCGGCCGATCCGATCAGTTTTGGGCCGACCGATCCGGGACCCGATCCCGGGGTTCTTAACCTTGGTTAGATGTGCCCCGGGGCTCTCTCTCTCTCTCTCTCGTCTCCTTGGACAGTTGAGTGAAGGGGGTGCAGGCCTCCCACCCTCACCAAGTGGGAAGTCCACCAGCATCACTGGATGTGGGAAGAGTTCCCACCCTCATCAGGTGGGCTTTAGTCCACCAGAGGGTGGACTCCCCCCTCGCCCCCCCCCCCCCCCCATCCTCATCTTCTTCTCTCTCTCTTTTTATCCGCTGCATGTTGTCCCTGCTTCTACTGCTGCCAGAAGCCCTCAGAGGGGCATCTGCTGCTGCCGCCAGCCCTATGGGGGTCTCTGCTGCTGCCCTTTGCTTCTGCTGCTTCTGCCACCTGCCTCTGCAGGTGCATCTGCTGCTGCCGCTCTCTTTTTTTTTCTGTTTCAACACAGGCTTGAGCCGGTGTGACTGGTGGCTTGAATCTTTGGGAATGAGCCATATCACCATGGTTTGGCCTGAGTTTATAAAATTAAAGATTAAATTTTTTTGGACTGAGTCTAGCATGGGCTTGCTGGGGTGGTGGCCTGCTTGAGGTCACTCAAGCTCATTGAGTACCCAAATGAGATGGACTTGAACAGTCATTATAGTCTTATAGATACTCTCGAGCTCGAGCTCCATTAAAATCAGTGGAGCTGAGTCTAAGTACTAGGGTCAAGTTGACTCGGCTCATTTGCACCCCTACCCCCCAGTGGCCTGCTCCATTGTAATTCAGAAAAATTAATAAATTCTACAAATTTTCTTTTCATCCTATGATCGTTGTTCATTCTTGTGCTCCTATGTTTGTCGATCCTTAACAAGTCCTTATATGGTCCGCCCAGACTCATTAGGATCAAGGGGCCATTAGTGGGTCATGGGAGGGTCCCATCTAAGCTAGCTAAAGGATATCACCTAACTTATCCATAATGGACCCTCTTGGGTCCATGATCCTTTTATCCTTAACCATTATCCATCCGGCTAGTACCCTTTCATAGACGGTCAAATCTTTCTAAGCCCAAGATGTATGTGATGCTTAACTTGAGACAGTTTAAATTTTAAGTCCAAAAGTTAAACCATGGTCCATATCCAACCTATTCATGTCCGTCCCAATTCCTAAACAGCCCCTAAGCTTTCCCTTTAATCCAATTCATTCCAAGCCTAATGACTTAACCTAAGATCTATGAGCTAGTAAGTCAACTAAATACCTAATGTACACAAGCGTCAAGTTAATTATAGCCCTGACATCCCTGTGTTAAATCTAACGATTAAAACTCCAAACAAAACTAAGGACCTAAGTACCCCTTACAAACCCTAAAAGGATCCAAATGCTTTCAAGCTTCAACTTTAAACCACAAATGAGCCTTGAATGTCATATTGTCATCTAACTTCCAGAACCTAATCCAGTCAATAGGATCCCTTATAAAATCTTAAAGCTCATTCCAAAATCTCAAATTCCCTTGAAATTTTAATTTCACCAAAATCACCAAGACGTTCCTGAGACACTAAAATGTTTGTAAAACCTGTTCTAGGGTTTCAAAACTTCCGCCATTCAAACACCACTCAAATGCTAAAGAGATCATACCGTTGACTCCTAATCCACACAACTGCCAAAATGCCCTTGCAATCTAAAATTCAAGCCATCGAATGACAGTCTAAAACACTTCACAAGTTCTTAAAGCTTTGCATGGATTATGCAAGAGCTTTTAGGCTCATCCAAATTGTGCCTTTACATTAAATTTGTGCATCTATGTAGTTTGTTTCATCCAGGGCATCACTACAGGCAGCTAATCAAGGGTTTTCGTCTGTCAAGGGGATATTATTAACACCAGCCAAGGTCACTGGGGATAGTCCAATCTCAAAATTCTAATTGCAAATCTATTGGACAAAACTCTAAAAAGTCAATTTTCAAATTAAGAGCTCTTGTTCTTTTAAGACCTAAAAGAAAGTATCCAACAGTAACCTAAAATAGCTCTAAGCACAGGATAAAATCTGCAAAATGAGGATACCCATGGTAGCATTAAAGGAAGAGAATAACTAGCTGCACCGGCAGCCGGTGTTTTTAAATTTTAAAAAAAAAATTGAATTTTTTTTGGTCGGCCCCAACCGACCCCCCCCCCCTACGGCCATGTAGGGCACCATGGGGCTGACCAAAAAAAGTTCAAAAAAAAAGTTTTTTTTTTTTTAATTAAAAACACCAGCAGCCGGCGTAATCCGGTGGAGCAAGTTGTTCTCTTTAAGGAAATAAGAGAATGCATCAAAACATTTCTACCAAACAAACAACAGAAACGGACTCCCAAAGAGTAAGTCTAATATCTCCAATAGGAGATGATGTCCGGATGGAAGGGGAAGTGGTAGTGACATGGAAAGAGGATGCGTAAAGATGATATAGCCTCTGGTGCTGAAGAGCATGGTGGTGGAGATGATGGTGCAGGAGAGGGAAGTTTTAGGGGTGATAGATCAAGAAAGGTGACACATCCAACTTTGAAGGGACTGACCTAGAATTACAATTTTGTCCCTCTCAAGGGCTTCCTCCATCAAGCTCAGAAGACAGAAGTAAATGTGGAATTATACTTGGGTCAACCAGGAGGACTGCTGAGACACAGAATGTGGATGGATGTGACGATGACCCAGATAGGAAAGTTTCTGGAACGTTCTTGGCTGGCCAATCTAAGGCCAATGTCGATCATAAATCTTTGTGTCTGGCAAGATTTAAGGGACATTACTTTTTGAACTATACAAAGACAATGAGAGTACTAGGTATCATATTGGCATCACTTTCCCTGTTCCCAGACTAAGTAGGTGTTATAGTTAATTACCTGAACATATGATCTTTGACCTAGTACCTGAGATATAGAGCCCATTCGTCAAACAAACAAGCAAAAAGAATTGTTTAACTGCCACAGAATGGACAATACTCAAGCACTTCAAAGGAAAAACAAAAGTATTCCTTGGTCTCTTTAAATATAAAATTTAGGCAATGTGCGGTGACACTTTTAAATTGGTAGTAGGCAAAAACTGAATTCATCTTTAGTTTTGAACTTGTGTTGTCCATAGTCAGAAAGCAATGAGGTGCTGTTCTTCATATGTGTTTCCTATGAAAAGTTACTAAGAGTTAATTTGACCGGTTTTCAGAAGGTGGGGAGCGCACAGCAGTGATGGAAAACACATAGCAGTTCATCAAAACAGAATCAGGACAGAAGGCACTGTGGGTAAACTTTAATGATGGTTCTATATGTTTCAATAAAATCCTCCCATCATTTTACATTCTCATATGTCACATCTATCTATTTGCTATTTATAGTTGTTTACATTCTCATCTGTCACATTTTTGTATTTGTAATTTTTTTCCAGCATGATTTCCCTCCTTCACTTCTATTCCCTACCACCATTCCCACGCAAGAATTGGCAGTCCCCGATCTGATCTGGATTGGGATCGGAACGGCCAGATCGGCCAATCCAGCGTTATTTTGATTGGAGGATTTCTTATTCTGGTATAAACAATTCCGGATTGCTTATACCCGAATAAGGTTCAGTTTGCTTTGGTAAACTGCTTATTCCCTCTACCCTGAATGAGCCATTCTAATTAGGTAAAATCAATAAGAAACTAAAATTTGACAAAGGAGGTGTCATTATCAAGCTGGCGCCAAACGAAAAAGGCCGATCATTGGATTTGCTTGAATTTTATTTTTTTTAAAAAAAGAAAAAGAAAAATGGCAATAAATCAGAAAAATCAAGAAAAGAATAAAAAAAGAATACCATACAGTAACAATCAAATTCAATGGAATGACATTGAGTTAAAAACCCAAGCTCACAGGCCACATTGGCCTAGATCAGGCTCACATAGGCCACATTGGCCTGGATCGGCCTGGATAGGCCCCGATCCAGGCTGATACGACCGATTTTATGCTGATTATTCTTAGCCGAATTAGTTTTGTTTACCTTTTTATTTATTTTCTGCACTTCTCATCAGGGGATTGGGTTTCCCATCAGATCGCTAGGTGTCGATTCCGATCTGATTCGGCGAGCCACATGGAAAATGGCTTCCTTATACAAGAACATTATCTTGATATGGACTGTTCACATGACACAGTATTGTAGGCTTAGGCTATTAGGATACCTAACATCTGCCCTCCACAATCCACATCCCATTCTAAAAGAAAAGGAGAAAGAAACTTAAATGCCTAAAGAGAGGAAAAAATGAAGGCATTAATGAACCACATCCCACCCTAAAACGAAAGGAAAAAAATTTAAAAGACCAAAGGACAGGAAAGATGTAAAGACCTAAAGAAGGCTGCACTGATAAGTCTGCTTCAACATTAGTTAACATTATCATTCTTCAATGTAGTACAGTAATTGAGCTTTTAACAAGATAGAAAGGAACAGTAAATAAAGGATTGCTTATCCATTTCTAAACTTACAGTTGGCCACAGTCAAAAGAGTAGCAGGCAATCTTTGCCCTTGATATCAAATAAATAACTTTACGTTAAGAACATTCATGTCTCAAACCGCAAAAGAGAAAGTATACATTAAAATAAACAGAAAGCATACCCCTCCTTGTCCACCTCTAGCAACCAAAATTTCATCACCTGGACGTGCAAGATCTGCAAGAAATTTTCCCTTCTTGCGTTTCACAACTGTTCCTGTCAGAGTTTCAGATAATTAGAGAAACATGACTCTCATATCATCTCTACATAATTTTAATGATTCTGAAGTAAATTCATCCCGTTTATATGGTTTGGTGAGACAGATTAGCCACTTCAAGCATAAACCACAAACACGGTGCAATACTGGTTTATATACTTTTTGAAGGCTCATATGTACTTGAACTATAAATTTCGATAAGCTAGGTTTCCTGCCAGGTAAGTTGTCTCCAGAATTCTTGCCCAATTTCCTAATTCAGCAAAAGGATGGTTAAAGCATGTGGAAGCCTCACTAATACCTGGGAATAGCATATCATGAAATCCAGAAGGAAAAAAAATCAAAGATTTTCAATTCATTTTGTAATGGCATATGGATGCTTAAACAAACCATAGTTTTATGAATTCCATTGGCCTTAGTAATAACAAAGAGATATCTTTATAACAGATAGCATTCAATATTGATAAAAATGCAAAAAGGCAGGAATAATGAAGTATAGAAGTATCCTATGCTCAGAAATAGGGCTGTAAATGGTAATCCGACTTTCCGATTTCCGATCCGTTTCCGACAGTTCAGAAATTGATGTGGAAACACAAAAAAAAGATGCCTTCACTTTCCGATTACAAAGTGCTTCCGAATTCGAATTTTCCGATCAGTAAATGGATGCGGAAGCGGAAATACTCGTTTCTGCATCCGCCTTCCGATATTTATTCCGATAGTGTATTATTAGTTATATGTTTCTCCCGTCACAAAAGCTAACTAGTACCATCAAGGATTTGAACTTTAGTTTCAAGCTAGGTAGATGTACTATTAATGCTTTACTTTGATAAATGATGGTACTTTCAAAAGGAGGATAAGGTCTTCACTCATATTCTTGTCTAATATGATATTAAACAACATAGATACTATCTTAACCTAATACAATAGACATCACATTACACATACATTACAAGATACTAGATGATGAGTAACATATATTACATGTGACTTATAAGAAGTATCACATCGCATGTGTCTTATAGGAAATGGATACTTTCATTTCCGTTTCCGCTTTCATATACGAAATGGAAGCGGAAATGGAAACATGCATTTCTGTTTCCAATATCCATATAGGAAACAGAAGCGGAAACACCCATTTCCATTTCTGTCTCTGACCCGTTTATAGCCATATCAGAAATGCGTCAAAACACTGTTGTTCAAAGCTACAATGAAAAGCAAAATCAATATTCCTCATGTGTAACAAAACCGGCACCTCATTGAGCATTTATAGGCTGAAGGAGGATCTATCTGCAATATAGAAAACCCATCTGAACAATGTCCTATCCTGCATATGGAAGAACTACATATACAACCATGCTCACAAGACAAACAATGTTCCATTTTTTCAAAACTCAGAAACTCCATTAAAATGCTCGTAGTGAAGCCACCTAAAAAGTACACATTATGGAATAGCTAGAGCAACTAACATTGTCAAAAAAAAAATAAAAAAAATCTGACCAACATGATGCAGATGAAGCATGAATGATGTCAAGCTTTTAAGGAGAGCTGTTAGGGTTCTTATGGTAAAAATTAGAATAGATGCATGCTTTCACCACAACAGAGTTAAGCTCACAACATGCATAAGAAATTAGCCGGAAGTATAGTTATCAGATACGTGCCATTGTTTTCTTGTACAATTTCCAAAGGATAATGAAACAATTGCATGTAGCAACTTACAGACCTACGGGCACTGGTATACGTAATGTTGGTGCGGCAAACCCATCATGCAGTTGAGAAGTCAGAACACCCATAGCATCAACGTTGCCTCCACGTTTTGCATGGTACCGACTCTTTCTATGAAATTCCAGAAGAAAATCTTTACTCTCATCTGCAAAGAGAACTACATCTCCTCCATGTCCACCCATAGGTAGGATGAGTGACCCATCAAAATCCCTCTTATATGAACTCTTTTTCCTTGACTTAACATTGTCATTATTCCTTTCTGATTTCGAAGGACTTTTCTGCTTAGGCATAGGACTTTTCTGCTTAGGCATAGTAAGAACTGCACCATGACCTCCATCACCAGAACGAACTGTTATGACAACCTGATCAAAATACTTGTGTGGTTCTCTTATCACTGTGGCGGCATTGGTAAAAGTTGCATCTTTGACTGTTGCAACTTTGCACCTGATGACATGATACTGAATGCTTTTGCACCTCCTCCTGAACTGATTGTCCCTGAAGCTAAGATCATTACATAGAAAGTTACAACTCAGGAAACACCCAAATTCAGAAGACAGTCAATAAGTTATGAGGATCAGAAAAGAAAAGACATCATGAACAGATGAGAAAAACATGCAATCAAACCTTTGGAGAAGACACAGCGAACTGCATGCTCATCGAGAACAATAGAATAAGAAAATTCTAAGTGTGTGGGAAATAACTTGTGAGATTGTATAGAGAAAAGATAGAGCGGACCCTTAATTGTCATGGACATGAGGACAGAAAAGCTGGAAGAGACAGAGGTTATTTTTCTTTAGTTAACGAGACTCCCTGGGGCATGGCAGTTCTAGGTCTTAGTTTCCAGCAGCCTATTCATATTCATAGTTGCAGCCTATTGTGATTGTTGCCATTCATACCTAACTGCACACGAGATTATTAAATATGATAAACAAGGCGCATGACATCAATTTTTTGAACTGGAACACTCTACCAAGGCTTTAGACAGCCCAATTGCTGGTTACTCTGTGGTGGCTATCATCTCTACCTATAGATATACTATTGTCCGATATTAGCTGCTGAAAAGCCTTCAAAAATCTACTCAAATATAGACATGTCAGAATTTCAATTTGTTCACAAAATCTTGCTAATTAACAGATCTAACCATATTTATACATTCATCCCATCTGACAGCTGCATACAATTTATAATCACTGCCACACAATACACTCACAAATTAAAAAATCACACTTACAACTTTTCCCCCTCGAGAACAAAGGTGGGTTTACGCCCAAAAGAAATATAAAGATAAATCAAGGACAGAAATGATACACCTCCAGTAAAAAGAGATGCAAATAAATGAAGACTCGTGGAAGTCAGCTTCCACAAGATACTTCCCGCTTCCCAGGAATGTGTAAAAGGAATGTTTACACTATTGCAGGACCTGTCGACAATGAAGAAAATTGGGCGGAGCCATGGGAATGATGGACTCTGCACCTAATGCTTAATCATAAAACTTTCTTTTATTTATTCGTAAACTATTTAGACACAAACCTCTCTCTCTCTCTCTCTCTTTTATTTATATATCTATTTATGCCAATGACAGACTTAAAATACAATTATACAATTATTGTCATTCCCTAAAATTATCTTCACAAAATTTCATATTAATTATTAGTAGTAGTATTTTTCAAATTATTATTATTCGTCAAATTATTCTTATTATTATTTTGCAAAACTAAAAATCACAAGAAATATTTATTATTGTCTTTCTATTTAACCAATATTCACAATAACTAAATTTCACAATAATTTTTATAGGAAATAAAACTTAAAATTAAAAGAGATATTCAGTAAGGAGTATCACCCTACCTCTTACCACGAAGGCTGCTGTCGAGCCGCCTCCCCTTCTCCTCCTCCTTCCTTCTTCCTTCTCCCTCCCTCTCTCTCTCTCTCTCTCTCTCTCTCTCTCTCTCTCTCTCTCTCTCTCCCTGCTGCTGCCCCCATTGCACCCCCCTCCCGCCTATTTATAGAGGGGGAAGGGCGGTGGAGGGGTGCCCCCCTTAATGGGGGTGGTGGCCCCTAATGGGTCACAACCGGCACATTAAATCAGGCCCAATGGGCCCTGTTAACAGGCCCCCTTGTTGGGCTTTTATTTCGGCCTATCTAGGTCCCTTAAATATGGCCCATTAAGGCCTATAATTAGGGTTCATTAAACCCTTTAATTTAGGGTCCATTAGGCCCATTAAATAGGGTCCATCAATCACCCAAAAAGTCACTAGGTTGAGGCCCAATAACTTATTAAATTTTTTATAAATAATTTTTACATTTAAGCCCCTTGTCTTTTATTAATTGTACATGTGTCCTTATTTCTTTAATAAGTAATCGACGATGGATCCTTTTCAACTTTTTAAAGATACTTTTGGAACTTTATATAATTTCTTTTAAGACCTATAAAAGTAATCTATGACATTTTAAACCTTAAACTTTTGCTAATTGTATTTATACTTTTTAAGAATTTACAGATATACCCTTGAATTTTTGTGGGGTCTTACAGGCGACCTCAACAGGGTGCTCGCTTAGGGTCTCATCATCAACCTCTCTCACCGCCAGAACAAAAATAGGCTCACTCTCGTCAAGATCATACTCTAATTCCCTAGCGCTGATCAGCTGTAATGTCACAGTGGGAGGCGCACCAAGGATAGAAGCTCTGCAAGCGAGAGTGTTGCTCGACTGAGACGAGTTGGGAGCGAAAGGAGTGCCCAACAATGCCGTGCCAAGTGTGGCAGGCATGCTAAAAGGTGCTGCACTAGAAGAGGCGGGGGCACAAAAAGTGGCAAGACTAGAGGTGGCAGGAGAACTAGGCGGTGTGGTATCCTACTGGGAAGATGGCCTCAGTCGGGAGGGCTGCAAAGTGATGCGCAAGTCGCCGTAAGAGAAGACACAGGTGTTGGACCGGCCATAAAGGACTACATCCACATCATAAATCTACAGCCTGCCCAAAATAGTGCTCTCAATCTCCATCTGTAGAACATTGCACCAGATCTGATCCTTATACGGTGAGAAACATATAGGAACGAGACTATGTGTCCGAATAGGAATGGAAGTAGAGTCCACCCAGGACACACGATAAGGGCGAGGATGATCAACGGCAGTCAGCCTAAAGCGCGAAACGGCACGAATAGAGATGGCATTGATGCAACTTCCACTATCAATGATCACTCTACACACCTGACCGTCCACCCGATAGTATGTGTGAAAGATGAAAGTGTGGCGCCAATCATCGCACTCCTTCAGGTAGGTCAAGATGCAACGAATGACACCCAGCTGGCCCCCATCTGGTAGGTCCTCAAAATCCTCCACCCGAAAGTACTCGGTCTGAATACAACCGACCATATCACCCTCAGACTGAAACTCCTCGGCCATATCGGCTCCAGCGTCATAACTCACATCTCGTGCTATAGGTGGGGACTCCTCTGGATCAGTGCCCCCAATAGCGAGGATCCTTAAAGGGCACTGAGAAGCATAATGGCCAAGTTCCTGGCACCTAAAGCATCAGGTCACGAGATCCACCCCTCTAAGAAGAGTCTCCCACAGCCAGAGCCTTCCCTTTATCCTCTCGCCTAATAAGTGGTGCACCAACTGAAGGGCAGGCAGGAGATACAGGCAAGGTAGGTGTTGGGTCTCTCAGAGGTCATAATCGGGTTCTGGGAATGGGATCCTAACGAGTAGGCTCCGAAGGTTTGAACGCTAGACCCCTTTACTAAGCTCCTGGCACGGTACGCTGATTAATAGGGTGCTGGTAAGTCGGCCTAGTGCGTGGGGACGAATCCACATCCAACTCAAACTGCTCCATCTCGCGCACGACCTGATAGGCATGCTCGATGGTCGTCACATGCTGACAAAATAGCTCTTGCTGATAAACATGGTGGAGACCATTCCGAAATCGGGAAAGGGTCAATGCGCTAACCTCACGAACTCCACACCTCATCAGGTACTCATCGAACTCAGTAATATACTAAAAAATAGTACGAGTCCCCCGAGTGAGGTTCTGCCACCAGTCAATGAGGCGATGACGATAAGTCACACGAAGGTACTTCTCGCAAAGCTTCACCTTCATGTCTTCCCACAACTCAATGGACTCTTGACGCCGCTACTCCAGTAGGTCATCAACATTCGACCAATAGGTCTGAGCCTAACCTGTCAACTTCATCATGGCGAAGCGTGCTCCCCAGCATCGGACATACCCATCCAATCAAAGTAGCGGTCTATGCTGGCCTCCCAATCAAGATAGACTTTCGAGTCTAGGGACCCGTCAAAGGTAGGAGCCTTAATACGAGCAGCCCGTCGATTATCCTGATCCCCCGGGGAATGATAGAGCCTCCACTCAGGATCCATGTCATCCCAACCACCCCAATCTCCCAGGTGTCTATATCACCTCCGATCACCACCAAAACCAGCCTGATCAGCCCAATCTCTCTGAGGCTGGTATCCCCTCTGATCATGTCCTATACCATCCCGAAGATCTCGGTCTTGGCGATCAAATTGATCTTCTCGGTCAGGCCGATCAACTCACTCATCACACTCATAACGACCCCTCTGAAACCTATGACGCCTCTACTCAAAACCCCAATCGCGAGTGAACAGCCTCTCCTACTCCTTAAATCTACGTGCAACTGGCATGTATGTGCCACCCATCTCATCGAATGAATCATACCCACGTCGATCATCCTCATCTCGCCGATCAACTGCTTGATTGGCTCTAAGATGCGGGTTTACAAGGGGAGGTGGGTTAACAGGAGGAGGTGGGTTCACAGGTGCAAGATTCAGGGCTGGATGAATGGGGTCTTGCTCCTAAGGGGGTCTCCTCGGAACAGCCATATGGCCAGCCAATGCCTGGACCGTGCGATATGAATAAGTGACTTTATCATGCACACACCTAAGTGACTCCTCAAAATGCACAAGGCGCTCGTCAAGGCGACAGTCAGTCTGATCCATACGGCGCATGAGCTGGGTGAACAGCTCGGTCATATCAAGGACCGAAGGGGAACCAGTGTGGGATCTGACATCAGTGCAGAGATATGGAACTCAACACCGCTATGTGTGGGCATGTGAGAAGGAAGTGTAGTGAGGTGCAACCACTAACATGCAGCTAACCCTACATGAAATGACATTCCAAACAATAACTAGGAAATAATAAAACAAAACTAAGTGAATAAATGTGACAAATGAGCCCTAGACAACCTACCCTACAGCTCTGATGCCAAAGATGATGTAGAACGGCAACCGACTAAGGATCCGACCTACACTATGGACCCGAAATCAACAATGAACACTACAGTGGACATGAAATAAACATCGAACAGCCACGAGTTGAATGAAAGAGAGTACGTAAATAACAAGAATACAAGCTCACAAGCCGTCCCTCGCCATGCAGAAACGAATAGATCGACGATAGTAGGAACTACCCGCAGTCTAGGGCAGCTGTCTCACAGTCAACGGCCACTTATTGGACCCCTAGGACAAGTTCCTCTCAACTCACAGCAACAGTGACAATTAAATATAACAAGCTAGATGTCCTAATACTCACTCACGGAGGCGGATTAACTGTATACGAGGCAAGCAAGAATTGGGATGGGTCACCAACCACTAACATGCCCGCTGTAGGGCGGGGCGCATAACCCAAGGCTGCAGGAACATGCGTAGCAGAGCATGGGCTCCCAAGTGAGTCTTCAACGCGGCGAACATTTCGGTAATGGGCTTCGTCCACGGCGAAACAGCCCACTGTGCACGTGGGCCTAGCAAGAGTGGGTCGGCAGCCACGAGGGGTGCTGATGGTGATGGCAGCTGCAAGGATCGGTATGGACAACGATGCCTAGAAACGGGCAACTGCCACGCGAGTGTCGCATGGTGCCTCAATCATGCGTTGATCTGCGGTCGGGTGGGAAACGGCCATGAAGGGGCACAACCAACGATGCTCCCCCTTGCGAACTGGGCGAGCGTGAGACATGGGGGTACAGGCGGCGGCGGGCATTGACGCGCTAGGATGGGTGGGCGCAAACGAGGATGTCGAGTGGGTGAACTCGCCTGAGGCAACGCATGGTGGCGGCGAGGGCAGGCGCGCCCTGGCTCAATCGACGATGTGTGAGGGGAATGAAGTCCTCAGATCCGTCGCGTGGTTGCGGTGGCAAGGGCAGGCGCGCCCTGGCTCGATCGACGATGTACGAGGGGAATGAAGTCCTCAGATCCGTCACATGGCTACGGCGTTGGGCAGGGTAGGAAAGGCTCACACGGACAACGATGTCGGGGCGGACAAACCTGCTCGGCCCGCCACGTGTGCTGGAGATGGCGGCGGCAAGGCGGGCATCTACAGGGGGCTGATGCATGGTGGGGGAGCCGGCGACTGGTGGGCTCAAGTGATGATGCTCGGCCATCGCGAGCTCAGTTGAATTGCCGCGTAGCGGCAAGGCCCACCTAGGCATGGGCGGACGCCATCGATCTTCGCCGTCTCTCGGGGCGATGCAAGACGATAGGAACGGCGAAGGAGAGAGAGAGAGAGAGTGAGAGAAAAAAAAGGTGAGAGAGGAGGAGGGAGGGGATAGGTGGAGCGGCAGGGCTTCCCGCCCTCCTTTCACAAGATCTCCACGAAACACACAAGGACACTCATGGTGGCAGGCTCGATTTCTTCATTCAATATTCAACAATCTTCCCCACGTGGGGTACAGGAGTATATATAGAGCCAAGAGAAATCTTAACAACGCCCTAACCACTAATGACCAAAATAACCCTAAGACCAAAAAAATAACATAAAATCGTGCAGAAGATATAAGAAAAGGAGAAAACCGCTAGATGGGCCCCAAACGGGCCGTACACATGTACGAACAACTCCAAAAAAAGTACAATGTCCATCAGTAGTCACATGGGGTGTCTCCAAGCCAAAGTGACGCTTGCTCTACTGCTGAAGTCCTCCGATGGCGATAAACATGGGCCGGATAGTATCAGACGAGATCTCTCGTGTCCTCGCCACTTACTCTCCATTGCCGCTAACAAACATTGATCACTCCATCAGCTGGACGTCAATGACGCATTTCTACATGGTGATCTCCTTGACGAAGTCTATATGGAATAATGGAACTCCCACCTGGTCTTCGGGGGAAGACAAAAGTATGTTGCCTACACAAGTGGATTTATGGTCTCAAACAAGCCTCGCAGGCTTGGTTTCAAAAGTTCACCATGGCTCTTCTTCAAGCAGGTTTCACCCAATCCTGGGCGGATTATTCCCTCTTCACATATCATCATGGGCGTTGTATTACTGTTGTCCCTATCTATATTGACGACATCTCATCACTAGCGATGATGAGCTGATTATTGGCATTCTCAAACGTTATCTAGCTGCCCACTTTCATCTCAAGGACTTGGGATCTCCAAAATGCTTTCTTGGCATTGAGATAGCTTCTTCACCTGGTGGATTTTTTCTCAACCAACGAAAGTATGCTCTGGATATTCTTCAAGACACTAGGTGCTAAACCAGCCATCACTCCACTCGAAACCACTCACAAACTTCACGATGCATCTGGTATTCCACTTGCCGAACCATCTCCATATCACCATCTCATTGGCCGACTGCTGTATCTCACCATCACAAGGCCAGACCTCACTTATTCAGTTAATTTCCTAAGCCAATTCATGTCCCAGAAAGCAGATGCTCATTGGCGGAGCATCATTAAGAATTGTTCAATATGTTAAGAATGCACCAGATTCTATAATTTTCCTCAGCTCCTCTGGGCTTCTTGTTCCACGACCCGGCACTCCATTACTGGCTATGTTGCTTTCCTTGGCTCCAGCCCAATCTCTTTGTGAAGCAAAAAGCAACATACTGTCTCACGATCCTCTGCTAAGTCAGAGTATCATGCAATGGCATCAGCTGCTTGTGAAGTTCAGTGGCTACATCATCCTCTCCAGGAACTTGACATTGATCCCGGACCCACTGTCCTTTACTGTGACGATCAGGCAGCTCTCCGTATCGCTGCTAATCCAGTCTTCCACAAGCGCACCAAACATATAGAGGTAGATTGTCCCTTTGTTCGCAACCGGCTTCAGTCTGGACTGCTTCGCACAGAACACATTCCTTCGGATCAGCAGCTGGCCGACGTCTTCACCAAGCCCTTGGTCCTGCACAGCTTTCATCTCTAACTTCCAAGCTGGTTCGCTCTCTCCAGTCTCCAACTTGAGGGGGAGTATTACTTGTAACAAATTTTGTTGTAATTATTCTTCCAGATTCTTCCCAATTAACTTTGGAATGTTCTCTGGCCCAAATCCCAATATAATGATCGGGAGGCAGCAATCCGTATGTAACAGAATTGGTCTCTAAATATAGCAAGGATGTGACAATGCAGCACTCACGCAATTGCCATTTTTGCTCCACCACTGTCGTTTTCATGTCATAAAATGCAGTAAAACATCATAAAATGCCATAAACGGTGTTCTCCTTATGCACGGAGCACCGTAAATTGCTTTACAAAGTTTTTCTTATGCCTGGAGTAGGCGTTTCAAAATCGGTTACCCACGTGGCACTCTTTCTATCTAGCTCCAATTTTCATCCCAAACTTACCGAAACTTAAGTCGCAGGTTTTCTAAAACCGGTAATTTTAAAGACGGGGATTTCACTTTCGCCAATTTTAAAACCGGATATTCCAAAACCAATATTTCAAGGCATTTTACGTCAAACCGAACGATTCCTCAACGCTTACCGCAGCATCGTTGTCCCTTCGGACCTCCGCCTCCGTATCACAGAAAAACTAAAGATATTCATAAAAATCCATGAACCAGTACCAGTTCTTTCTTCGAGAAATTCCTCTCCTGATAGCTATCCAAACCCCACTCTTCTAGTTCATTCCAACAAGAATGATTTCGCCACGCCTGCTCTCCAAACAGGACGAAGCAAAGCTAGCACATCACTTCCCCGAAACAGTAAGACGGATTGCACAATAAAACCATCCAAACCTTGTTATCACGGAAGCGTAAGCGACAAAAGGTCAGAGAGAGAGAGAGAGAGAGGATGGATTCTGAGACATCTAACCTGTGGAAGTGTTGGAGGAAGCCTGGATGGTCGACCGAAGAAAGCGTCCGGAAGGGCTGCACCGCGCGAGGGCCCGTGCTCAACAGCGAGGACGGTTGGAATGCGGGCAGAGCAGGTGCTGCTGCAGCGGCCATGGCAGGAGCGAGAGAATTGGGGGTGGGGCGCAGGGTGCAGGAAGAGGGAAAAAGGGAGAAGGGAGCTCAAAGTTCGAACTGGTCCGGAATCCGGATAGGAGAGAGAGAGAGAGAGAGGAGGAAGAGGATATAATTTTTATTAAAACAATTACTCTTAAATAAAAAATGTCTTTAATGAAAAAATATTGTTTGTAGTCACCTTTTAGGTATACCTATATGAGGATTATTTTAATAAATAATTTTTTATTATATTTTATAAATAAACTTTTTTATTATCAAAATGATTTGTTGTTGAAAATAAAAAAAGCTTTTTCCTTTATATCTATTTTATATTAATATATTCTATTTTATTAAAATACTTCCTTTCTATAAATTTAAAAGTTACACTTTCCTCCATTTTTCTTAAGTAATTATATTTTGAAAACTACTTCGCTTTATATTAGATGTGTTTAAAGCTTAATTACAGATTAGGATATAAAATTCATATTTCTTTCCCAGAAACTATCAATTATTTTGCTTTTATTTTCTTTAGGTGCCACGCTTTTTCCAAGTTGGTGACATCCATTCCAACATTGGACAAATTCGGACTGTGAGAAAGTTAATGAGCAAGGACTTCTTTTCTGAAAAAATTAATTGTGAAAAAATATAAGTATTTGGGTGATCTTATATTAATTTTGTGCATTAATTCGTACTATAAGTATACCCTTATGAACGTTCTAAAGCGTGCATAGATTTATTTTGTTTCTCTATGCAAACAAGGAAATTTAACTAGAAAGACTATTTAAGGATCCCTATTTTAGTGCCTTTTTTCTGTTCTCCCCCTTCTTTCTATTTCCCTTCCCCGTCGCGCTCTTTCTCCCAGTTGGGCCCTTAGTATAGAATTTGGATTCACACCATAAGGATGTGCATTCAAAAAGGAAAATTCTCTGTTTTTTTATTTTATTTTGAGGGGGCATTAATCAATTTTTTTTCTTTTTACCGACAGTGTACTAAACGACTATAGGATCAATAAGTAGATTAGAGAAAGACTTGTTGCATTGGCTGTTGTCCAATCATTTGATCGGTGGGAGCACCCAAGCAGGGCCTCATATGCTCCTTTGGCACCAAAGCATGCATGGTGCCTATTGTTTTCATTTTTTTAAAATTCTTTCTTCTAGACCATCCGATCAACAATTAAATAATACAAACAGTAAGCTGGTTTTTTTTTTTTTTGAAAAAAAATATACGCACCCTCTAATTGACATTGGGTCAACATTAGATCAAATGCTAGCTGAGGGTGGTATTGCAAATCCACAATCCGCATAGATTTGCAATGTCCCTTTTGATACAATTAAGTCATTCTCTTTAGACCTGTAGCAAGCGTTTACACCAACATATTTTGATGTTACAATACCGGCACCTGACGACACAACGTTACACTAGATTGTCTAATAGCACAAAGTTGCACAAATAGCACCGCATTACTAGGATCGATACTTTAAACCCGACGTTATAACATTATAGTTACAATATGTTAAAGGGTTTATAAACGCAAAACTTCTAGTGTCTATCCTTCTTTTAAATTTTAAAGGAACCTAAAAAGAATATTAAAAGATCTATTACTCATAACTTAACACATTCGTTAATGCTGTATTTGGTTGGAGTATTATTTTTGCTATAACATGAAACTTGATACTTAATATTTTCAAAGTCCACATTCGTTAATGCTGTATTTGGTTGGAGTATTATTTTGGTATAACGTGAAATTTGATATTTAATATTTTTGAAGCTCAAAAATGCAGTTAAGTTTTCTTTCAGATGGCGTATAATACTTACTCATCTAACAAAATAGCTTAAGATAGTGCATAATTCTCCGACTAATAGCTTGCTCATTTATCTTTACGTCCCTTCCCGAACTTAGGCGTATGTCATGTAGTCAGTCGCATCCTATCTATTGCCGTCAAAATTCGCATGTTCAAGACCGCTTCGGTGGGCGGGAGGGTTTTTCGACGGGTTTGTAGTAGCAGTTTGAGCTATTGTCCAAAAAAAAAAGACAGCTTCCCAAAGTCCCAGGCCAGCATACAGTATGCAACAATATTCAGCATTATCAAACAGAACCTTGCAAATTCCATCTATTTCAGGATAAAAGTTGGAAAGAGAAACACTTGTTGCACCACAAGCGTCCCGCACCCTGCAGTACAGCAAGTATTAAAAAGAAAAATTGCCAAGCTTAGGAGACTCACAGCTCGGCATCCGTATTGCATGATCTCCATCAAATGGTTAAAAAAAGATTTAAAAAAAAAAAGATCGTGCACTCGTCCGATCCAAATGCGGGATCCGACACTGTACCAGCACGGTGCAGCAAGTATTTCTCAAGTAGGGATATAGAGTCGGCATGAAGTTAAGAGCACCTTCCTTAGAATGTATCAGTGATTAGCGGGGTCCCCTGATCCACGAAATACAACCTTGAGCCCATTGTGAGGCACACTACTTGCCTGGAAAATTAGTTTTCTTAAGAGTAGGAGTTTTGGGAAATAAATAGTTAGAGAAAACTTTTTATTTCTGGTTGGAAAAAGTGCCTCCGAAAGTTTTTCCACCTCTAGACCTTGGAGAACCTTTTTTTTTTCTTTTCAGGAAAACCATCCAAGTTTCTCTCCCACTCTCTATAGATCACTTTCTCCCTTTCCAAGGAAAGGTTGAGATTTAATATTAACCCACACGAGATTTGACTTTTTCTAATAACTCCTAACTAGAGAAAATTTAATTTTTCTCAAAATATTTTTTAAAGAAAAAAAGTTCATTTCCTAGAGAATCGAAAGTTAACCCATGACATGGGAGTCAGAGAGAGAAACTGGAGAAGGGATACATGAATTTGCCATTCATCTGGGAAGCATGTATCTTTATTTCAGATCCGATTGAGGCAGTTTACAATGAATTCAAAGTGGATGATGGTATTAGATGTTTTAGGGATGATGATACAAATGTAGCAAGAAGATGAATTGATTTCCAACTAGATATTTCTAGGAAGGAGGAGGATACTTTTTTTTGAACAAAGGAAGGCTGCCATTGCATTCAAGTAACTAAAGGAGCTAGTACAGCCGGGATACAACATAAAAGGGACAGGAGCAGTAGTCGGCACGCAACCGAGGAAGGAGGAGGATGCAAATGTAGCAAGAAGATGAATTTGATTTCCAACTAGATATTTCTAGGGAGGAGGATGATACAAATGTAGCAAGAAGATGACTTGATTGCCAACAATGATATGATAATCCATTTCCGCAATTTCTTTCTTCCGGCTGAATCCAAGTTATCCAACCAACAACAGCCTAACAAAGAAGCAAACATACATCCCATAGAAAGGCATTCTAATATCATGTTATCTATCCATCATCTCCACCAAACGGTTACTGTAACTCAGTCAAACCAACGAACATGAAGTTTACATAGACACAGGTGACTTACAAGGTAAAGCTGGCGTGTAATGTGAAATTTATGTCAGTGAACCATGGGTTCTGTGCTTGAAAATTGATTAATACCTATTTTTGAGGTTCTAACTAACTCTCACTTAAAAGGAGCGAAAAGGGAGAGATATGGGGTTGGGAGGGACCAAATGACGGTTGCATATAGCCATCATGACCCTCCTAGCCACCATTGCTACTCATTTTACAATGGTTAGCAATATCTAGAAGACCATCTTGAAGGGCAAGAAACTAGCCATTGCGGATGGAATCGGCCGATCTCGGCCAGTCAATGGCTTGTTTGGCCGATTGAGGCTGATCTGCTCAATTTGATTGAGTGTGGGAGTGGGATCTCGGTCCAAAGACCAATCAGATTGACTGATTTGGCCTGAACCAATTTGATCCTTGAAACTTTGCTTTTGGTACCATACCAATTTGTGTAGGGGGGGGGTGTAAAAGTAAGTGTCACATCAGTTTCAAACAGGAAAAAGGAAATGAACATGAAAACAATCTAGAACCTCAAATTGCAACTTCTTTGGTTGCTGGAAATGTATATGAAAAAGTTTACGTTTCTGGCTTTCCCAGAAGTGCCAGCCTTCACCCAGAAACCATTAAAAATTTAAAAGGTGTCTCCAAAACTTTTTGCCAATCTTAGTCCTCTCTGAAACAATCCCTAGATACAAAGCACTAATGGCTGCTTAGCACTAGCTTCTTATCATCATCATGGTCCCATTCTCTTGTTGTCTGACTGATTTAAGGTGATATCGGCCATAGTCACTATACAGTATATATATGCAACACCAATCGTCCATCCCTTCATTGCCTGCCTTGTTTGTAGCCCCTTCATTTCTCATCGCAGTCCATTATTGTGTCCACCTCCTTCAAGGTGGCACTGACATGGTGAGCATATCCACATCCCACGGTCCATCGCTTCTGTGCCTACCTGCCTAGTTGGAGGCCCCTCCGTTGCTTCTGTACCTTGAACACCACATTTCCCAGACTAAAACATCCTGGAACACCTTCTCAGCCAAGCATAATTTGCCAGCCCTACAAAAAAAAAAAAAAAAAAAAAAAGGAGCTCACAAACCACTTGTCATGCATCTTAGCGAATCATAACAGCTCACAGACCATTATGTACTGTGCATGCACCAATCACAAACTACATGATATATGTCAAACCCATGTGGATCTGCTTCCCTCCACATGAAAACACACACATAGACACATTATCCCAGAAGGTCAAACAGAGGTATTTCCATTGGTAGAAAACACATCCTTCGTATATTTATGACAATGTGATCTTTGCACTACATAGCAGTCTAATTGGACTGAAAAAAAGAGATTGAGTACAAACTAAGATTACTTTTAAAAGAAACTGTTCATGATATCCTCAGATGGACCTTAGCACCCTGCTGGGTGAAAAAAAAAAAGGTTTCACCAATCTCGCTTTCAGTATCTGGTTTACTTTCGCAAGGTTGCTACTGAGTGCTACTGAGCAAGCACTAATTGACAATGACAGATTCCCATAGGGACCAAGAATCAAGGAGCCTTTGTATGTGACAGAACCATTATGGAGAACAACCTCCCTAGATTTGGAGACGGTGAAGGAAATTGATGGATTAAGCTTGGGAAGCAATGTCATATTTGCACAATATAGAAAATGTGTATAGGTTGGATCAGACTTTCTTCAATAAGGTGCTTGGGAAATTTGGTTTCCGTCCTCTACTTTTATCCTTTGCCAATGACCTGCTCAGCAATTGTTGGTTCTCAGCCCTGATTACTGGAGGTGTGCAAAGATATTTTAGGTCTACCTGAGACCTTTGACAAGGAGACCCTGTTGCTCCTTCTCTTGTCATTTCAGCAGAAGTTTTGAGTAAGGGATTCCTTAAACTTAACCACCTCTTGATGGTGGTGTTACCAGATTCCTGGAGGTAGCAATCCTATACCACATCTGCATTTTTACGGATGGAACTGTCATCTTCACGAATGGATCAAGTAACTCCCTTAAGATGACTATGGAATTCTTGAGTAGATATGAAGCAGCTTCTGGTGGAAAAATAAAGGCGGCAAAAAGTGGTTTTACTGTTTTTCCAGGAAAATGAAGGCTTCAAGGTACACAATCATCTCTTCTCTGACAGGGTTCACTAGGAGGGAGCTCCCTATTCATTCTCTTGGTGCGTGCCACTTGAAAGGGCGAACCAAGGACGTACTCTTCCTGTCTCGTAGACAGTCGGGAAGAAAATTTCTAGCTGGAACTTTAAATATCTGTCTGAAGTAGGCTGAATTGTTCTTCTTCAACCAGAACCGTGCAGCATTCCCATTCACTCTGGCAGTTGTCACCCCTCCACAAGGCATTATCAAGTTCCTTGATGGCATGTTTTGTAATTTCTTATGCGGCATGCCATATTTTTGGGGACAATCAAGATCTTGGCAACCTTCACTACTTGTTAGGAATTGAAGTTGCTTCATCTGAGCATGGAAACATTTTGTCACAGCCGAAATACACCTTGTATTTACCTGATAGAGCTAGATTGTCCGATGATCAGACTACAGATGCCCCACCTGGGAACAGTGTTAAGCTCACTCTGCAGATGGTATCCCACTTGACAAGCCTACACAATATCAGGAGGTGGTTGGCTCTTTGGTATATCTGACAGCTATTCATCCTGACATTCAGTCTGCCAGTTAGGTGGTCCGTCAGTTCAATCCGCTCCACACTCAGTTCATCACAAGTTTGTGTATTCTTCATTATTTTTAAGGGACATGATCTCATGGTCTTCTATTTCCTTCTTCCCTTGCACTTAGTGCATTTTCATGGATACCAGGCTTGTCATATTACCAATAGCAAATTTATTAGAGAATGGTACATTTTTTTGGTGTTTTCTTGATTTCTTGGAAGAGTAAGAACTAAGAAACAATAACTTATTGCTAGACATAACACTGAAGCCAAGTATAGGGCGACAAATATCTGAGAAAATCTGGTTGCATTGATCAGTGACCTGGATGTTTCTCAGATGGCACCAATTCCCTTATTTTGTGATAATAAGAGTGCAATCCAGATTGCACACAATTCTGTTTTGACTAGCACACCAAAGAAAATGAGATTGATTGCACTTTGTTTGTCATTATTTTCAACAAGGCAATCTCACCTTTGCTTACAGTCAATCCTCCTTGCAGCTTGCTGATTTGTTATTAGGAAGCGCTATTGCTCAGTTTTAGTTCCTATTGAGCTACCTCTCAGTGTTTAGACAAACAGTTTGAGGGGGTGTTATTAGAGTGAGACTTGCTTTTTAATAAAGGGCATCATTTTCCTTGTTTTGCTTTTGTATTTGTCCGAACTGAAGGACATTTCTCTCTTTTTCTTTTGTTTGGCCATCCTCTTTCGGAGGGTGCTTGGACTCATCTTTTATAGATGTTTCTTCTATTGATAAGATAGAAGTTTGAACCCTAAAATTTACTGTTATTTGATTGAAGCAAAGACTAGGCACTCTCCCAAAAAGAAAAGGCAGACACTGATAAATGGGGGAAGAAATACCATCAGCTCTGACTACTTGAACTTTCTCCGAACAACCACAAAGATGTGAAGACACTGATTGCAGCTTATTCCGTTTCCACATCTTCCGAGATATCTGGCAGTTCCATATCAGTTAAACAACTGCAGAAACTCCATTTAGATATCATGAATGCATGCGCTCCTTCCTTGGGCATGATGCAAGTCAAATCATTCCATCTTGCAATATTTCATGATGTCAATGACCATTATAAGAACCTTAGTAATATAGGAACGACTTTACAATTAAATGCTGTAAAATGTACCCCCTTGTCTTTTAATCAATCTAGAAAAATTCAACTTGTTTGCACGGAGGTGGCAGGCCCTCCTTTAATAAGCTTCATTGGACAGGATCCAAAAATTCAAACAAAATTATATGAACAACTGTCAACCTTATGTATGCCTCTGCTAAGAAGTGCCAACCTTGGCCATTAAACATTTGACCATTGCAAGACTTTAAGGCCACTTGGGCAAAAGGAACTCATATTTCTGTTTTGGAAAGTTTACATGGACAGAAACTCTGCACATTGCTCCAATAGGGCAAAAACTCTGCACAGTGCTCCAATAGGGCAGATGTCCTCTCAAGGCACAATGAAATATGATTCATATTTTACCTAAGTAATAAATTTGTAAGAGAGGAACAATTAAGGTCAGCATCCTTGTGTTTTCTGCTTTTCCTCGTAAAATTGTCAAACACATTACAATGGCATCATAGACTGTCACTATGAATAAAGAGATTTGACTATAGAAAAATCAAGTAAATGAAAAAAATGAAAAGTGATCTGTATTAGACATGCAAAAATAAGATATTCCCAGATTGTGCATGTAAACATGAAAGGCACCTGAATACAATGATTCTTAAAACTAAAAGCAGAAATCTTCTTGCAACTGAATAATGAACAATATATACCAGTATGTTCCAGATCCTAATGCAATAATGCATGTACAATTCTTTGATAAGGAAAGAGAAGAAAAAAAACACTTGGGAATCTTGAAGATGTTGAGAAATTATATCGTAAATGACATTTACTTGTTGCATGCATGTTTCCTCGACTATCCTTGTTTAACAGAATTAAGTTTTCCTTCGCCAATCTTCTAGCTAGGCTGGGACCAGATCATCTCAAAACTCTTTAAAAGTGATTTTTTTTTTTTAATTCAATACATGGGATCATAACAATGATAAAGCAGGCAATACCTATTACAGTGATAGCAATAATAAGGTACATGGCCAAGAGGAAACTACAGCGACCAAAACAAATTCACCGAATCATTAATCTGACAATACACATAGAAGGGCAAATTAATTGATTGGAAAGAAAATAGCCTTGTCAATTAAATTACTACGGAAATATATCAGTTGAAACAAGTTAAAGAAAAAAAAGTATGCCTTTGTGTTTGAATGGCATATTTGCTTCAACTTTTTTTTTTTTTTGCATTGCATGGGAAACAATAGAGAGGGTGTGTTGGGCTCCTAAGAGGATATGTGCACGTCTACCTTTAGAACGACGGGATGGCTTATATAGCTAGTTGCTCTCTTTTTCTAGCCCCAACTCTTCGTAATTCTCGAAGATCACTAGCTATCTCTTGAATAAATTGTACTCCATCACTCCCATTTCTGAGTGCGTTAATAGAGTTCTTCAGAAAATTTCTATCAGCTTCAAGGGCCTGCAACCTCTCGCTCAGGTGCAAAACTTCATTCTCAATAACACTTAAATTTGAAGTTCTGCTTACCACATAGGATTCTTTACTTTTGTTATCAAAGGTAGGCAATGACACACTGCCATTATGACTTTCTTTAATAACAGATGCACCATTAAGATGTGAATTTTTCATAGCGAAGGGTGACTCATTTTTCTTTAAGGAAGCATCCTTTCCTGGTTGACAGTCTTCCTGGGCCACCTCATGGATATGACATTGCACATGAATGTTAGAATCAGCTACTTCTCTGGAAAAGGAACCATTTCCAGGTTTGTTATCAGAAAGAAGGGTGCTTCTCACATCAGGTCCTGAGATAACAACACCAACACCATTAGGGGAGAACATGCAAAGCTTCTTCTCCAACCTCTTCAAGCATTCTGAGATATAGAATTTTTCATCTTCAAAATCCAACAAAGAATCCTTCAACATAATTTCTTTACCATCTTGTGCATCCAAGAATGTTGTGCCTTTCCGCTCCAAAATCTTCTTGCCTTCACATCTTTGGACAAGTGGCGAATCAGCAAGAATATCTTCTCTTTCCTCTGAATCACCTTTCATTTTGGTGGGTGAGTCTTCCCCTAACCGTTTCTTGTAGCTTTCAATTTCTGCTTCAAGATCTTGTATCTCCTTCTCCTTTTCTGTGAGAAGATCATTTGTTTGTTGCAGAGCTTCTTGGTCATATTCAGCTTGCTCTTCCATCATCCGCTGGTATTGCAAGGCCTCCATTTGCATTGCAGCCTTCTCCTCTTGCAACCTTGTAATCATGGCCATTGCCTGATTTGCAGCAATTGCAGAGGCACTTCTTTCTTCTTCCAGTTCTTTAAACAAAAGGCTCATTGACTTCCTGTACAAATCAATCTGTTGTTTCAGATGATCAATTGAACTTTCACCTTCAATTTCACTGACGATGCTTCCATCTATGGACTCAAAGCCAGATTCATTTTTCTCAGAAAAGAATTTCTTGCCAAGGCTCTGTTGACCAACAATGCTAGAAGCATCAGACAACTTTGAATCATCAACTTGTCCTTGCACTCTTGGACTTGCAGTCACATCATTGTAAAGGAATTCTAGTCCTCGACCAGCAGATATCTGTCCAAGAAAATATCTCAAATCTTCATAAGATCTAGAGAATTCCCTAGGTGATGGCTGATAAATTTTATATCCAATAGCCAGCTTGTAGGCATCATTGGTGTCCATAGGATTAATCACTGATGAACCAAGCTTGTGTGTTGTCTCGATCTGCTTCAGTTCTGTTCTACTTGAAATCAAATCCTTTGGTGCTTCCACATATGTGGTGGAAGAAACAAATGCAGAATCATCAGTTCCCACTTCACCTGCTATAAAAGACAATTAAAAAGGCCAATGTTAATATACAGAAGCAAGCAAGAATTTTTGTCAAAATTCATAAAATACCATCAATAAGAATAATATCTAACATTTTGAATTTGAAACTTCCAAATTGTCTTTAGCTGGTGCAGGATGATTGTCATTTCCTTGTGCAGGGACATCACAATGTGAGGGAGCACTTATTTCTGCTTCATCTGCTGCAAAGGCCAAGTACAGAAATGTTAGAAAATGACAATGACATACCAAGTTAAATCCATAAGCTAATTACACTCACAAGTTTTTGCATTTTGAGATGTGAGATTCGATGGTGTAGAAGGATGGTCTTTCCTTCCGAATTCATTCCAGTTAAGATCCCCTAGATCGCGTGCAATGCTAACTTCAGGCATGGAAGAGTCATTAACATCATGATGTTCAGCTGCATGAAGTTGCTCCGGGGTGACCAAATGTGAAGGTTCAGGTAAAGCAGGAGTGGCATGGTCTGCATGGATATGTTTCTCTGGCATCATATTCTCTGAGAGAGTTTGCGGTAAGATAGTATGGTCACTCTTAACAGGTTCTGGTCTCAGACTTTGTGAAAAAAGACCTTCTTCGAGGTGATTGGTTCCAACTGGTGCATTTCCATCATCATCATCTGAAAATGGTACTTCAGACTCAGAGTCTGAGGTAATTTTCAGTTTTGTGTATCCAATGTGTGACAAGCGATCAAAACACCGGTTTCCAATTTGGGAAGCAGATGATGGCAGTACAGACTTTTTTGGTTTCTTATTCGATCTATCTTGATGATGGACACAACCCTGTCCAGCTCGACCCAGCAAAGCATCATCACATTCAATTGATTTGGTTTGGAGCAACCTTTGCACATCTGGTTTCCTATGGAATAGCTTGTTACAGCATGAACAGTATCTTGTCCCTGGAGAGTCAAGCGCACGATCTTTCTTGATTGAAGGTACATCAATCACATCTTCTCCCTGGAACTTGGCTGCTACCCCATCAGCAAAAGCTGCAGGCAGTGCCAGATGTACATTTCCTCCATTTATGAGGTTTTTCTCCAATTTCCCCACCAGGGACCTATATGTCTCAGAGTTGGATTTCTTCTCTGTAGCAAATGAAAGGAGGCAGTTCTCGCACATCTCACAAACATCAGCAAGCTTCTGATGAACATGACAATAAGCCAAGGAAGATATCTCCAATTTGTGATCACAACATAGTGAGTCCTTGTAAAATCCTTGCCCTTCACAGCCCAGTATATTATCTAACCTTGAGCACAACAGACATGGGATTTGTAACCTGCTGTAATGTGCAAATTTTGTAGCCAGGTACGAAAACAGCCCATAGAGGTAGATCAGAATTATCAGCAGCCATTCTGCAGCAGCGGCCGACAAAGCAGATGAGAATGTCTGGCTAGATTTCCTCTGCCCTTTGACATGGTCCCTCGAAGCCATGCGCAGACCAAATAGCTTCCAATTATTCATGCAGAAGGGCAATCATTGCAGGTACAAAATGGGCAGATGCCCTAAGAACAACGCAAATTCAGGTCGTCCTGAGAAGAAGAAGAAATCATTTATTCCAGCCTTAATTCAACCATGAGATCAACAACAACTGGAGAAGAAAAATTCAGAAAAAAGGTTTGTCTTCGCCAAAATTAACAGAGCAACGTCGATCTCATTGCCATATCTCCTCTTCGAATTGACGGATTCTAATGAAGTCTCTAAAAAAGGTGGAGAAAGCGATCGAAACAGAGGAAAATCACCCTTTATGGTGCACCTTCGCACAATGCTCGCTAGCCAAAAAACAAGGAGGAAAGAAAGAAACAAAGACAAACAGATCCGGCAGGCTTTCTGAAATTTGCAATCAAAGACCGAGTTTACGCACATTGGGGGGCTCCGCCCCCGGACTTGATCAAACTCTCATCTTTACCCCACCCATCTCCCAACAACATCCCCAAACAAGAAAATACATAGAAAAAGAAGAAATTAAGCATTCCCAAGAAAGACCATCCTCGACAAACTCTCATCTTTACCCCACCCATCTCCCAACAACATCTCCAAACAAATAAAAGACATAGAAAAAGAAGAAAGCATGCCCAAGAAAGACCCACATTGGCAAATCTACAACAGGAAACAAAATATGTCAAAAATTTGTTCTTTGCGCTCTACCTGCAAATTCCAGGCAGAATATGCGGACAAGACGAAAGCTGGCTGCCCAGAAACGACAACCAGCAACGGCACCAACCAGCCAAAACACGAAGCACCCCAAATCAGAGGAGACGCAGGCTAACCCGGGGACAACACCACCACCTCTTCGTCCTGTTGTATCGAGCAAGAAAAAAAATGCAACTTTTCTTTCGCAGTTGGGTGGAGGGTGAGGAGTGCCTCTCTGCCTTCCTCTCTTTCTCTCTCTCCAACGTGGTAATGCTGGAAAGAGGGAGGAGAGGGGGCACCCCACGACGGGTGGTGGCCAAGGTGGTGCCTTTGCGACTCAGAATTCAAAAGATCCAAAAGGGTCTCCTTTTGTGCTCCCTTTTCTGTTTATTTATTTTTGGGGAGGGGGTGGAGAGGAGGATGCGGGGAGGATGGAGGTGGCTCGTGCTTCGGACAAACATGCCGTCCTCTCAATCTGTCGCGTCCCTCCTGGAACTGCGTTGACCGTTGGAACGCCCAGCTAACCGGGGGGTTTGCTTGAAATGGCGACGAGGGACCTGTCGGGACATTCCCCGCAGGAGGCAGCGCGTGCGTTGGTGGGTCGCCACTAGCCAGACCTCGACCTTCCATGGAAGAAGGCCTTGTATCGTACGCTCTCCGGCACGAGGTTGCCATTTTCGTACGACATGAAAAATATGAAAATGACAAAGTTACCAAAAAATGTGAGACATATGAAGAGTGCTTCTCTCTAACGTAAAATGTCACAGGATGTTATACAATTATTTTATTTTATTTTTAAAATAAATATTTTATGTCAAACCGAATAACACTAAAAAATGATCTCGGGAGATATCAGATGAGATGTCTCTTTCCTTTCATTTGGGCAAAGTTGAGTGACAAGGTGGTGCATGGATGCACTCGCCTGTGCTTAGAAGCATCACGGTTACCAGTGTTAAAAGTAATTTTGAGTCAAAAAGTTTGATCATGTTCTAATTTTTGAGGTCAGATTTGGTGACGGAGATGGGCCATCCTACAAATTTTTTTCGCTTTGTTTTGGGCTTTTTATATATATACTCTTATAAACTATCATATTTATATATTTATTCTTAACTTCCACATTTTAGTATAAATATTCTTGAAATCTTCAAAGTTATTGCATTTATGTTTCTCTGTCAAAATGGCACAAAATTAAATTGGAAATTTTTACATGTATGTTGGGAGATTTTTTGTGATTTTAAGATTTGAATTTATTTGTTTACTTGATCTGACTTATTAAAATGATCGTGATTGTTCATTTGACTCTATCTCGCTATTCATAAATGCATAGCGTTAATTATATCTTTCGAAGAAGAAAATCCGAAGAAGAAAACTTTGATTAATCGTCGGAAGAATTCAGCATAACAACTTGTGAATGAAGATAAAATAATATGAAGCAGATTGTATCATGAGGTGATAAATTGGTTTGGCAAGAGTTGTAAATTTTAGCTTTGGTTTTGCAAATTTTTTGAAGAAATTCTCAAAAAGATATGTCAAACTTGTCTATTTTTTGTCTGCAGAATTGAGTCTGCACGTTACTATACATGCGCAGACTCAACTAGCAACTTATTTTATTCAGTTTTCTTTTCTTTGAAAATCAACATAGATAGGCTGGGATTTCTTCTGTTTCTTAAATACAAGTTTGAAAGCTTCAAAAATTTTAGAGGAATGATGGTTTGAACTCCATTTTTATTAAAATAAGTTAAATTAACCTTGTGAAACTTTAAAATGACTAATTGAAGTTTTGAAGGTTTTATGTTGACAAAAACTTGTGTAAAAAGTATTTCGCTTTTTTTTAAAAAAAATTTACGAGTTGGTTTAAGCAACAAAAATTCAAAGACTTCAATTTTTCATGACAAGATGAACATTTAATGGTTGAGTCTACGGCCTATTACAAAAGTGCAGACTCAAGTCAGTTGAAAGGTAAAGAATTGATTTTTTGTTTATTTCTTTCAAAACACTTATGCTAAACATACTTTGATTCATTTGGTTATGATTTTTAGGTATGAAGACGGAGCTACAACAGCTCAAAACCAGTGCTTGTTACTATAGGTGGGGTTGAGTCTACGACATGTTGAAGAAAAGAGTGCAAACTCAAACTGTTTAAGATGTTTAAGTGTCACATTGTATTTTTTTCAGAATGGGGCCCAATTAGGATTTAAAAAGATGTTTCAAATTTTATTGGATGAATAGGTGTCATTTTGAAGCAGTAGAAACTCAGATTTTTGAAAAATTGTAAGTTGAAGGGGCTGAGTCTGCGCTCTATTATACAGTCGCAGACTCAACTAGTTTTTTTAATCTTGTGATTGAAACAGTGGTTGGTTTGAGCCAAACCTTCCATGTATAATCAAACTTTACTACATATAATGACTTGTTTATGATGTCCTTCAGTATTTTTAATGAAGTGTTTTTGAAGAAGACATATTTTTTTCTCATTTTTTATATTAAAAAAAAAAAGTGCAGACCCAAATATATTTGTGAAAATAACCTTCAATTTTATTATCTTTTGTTATGCATGAGATTTAAACCTTTAAATGCTTTGCGAATTCTCACCTCAGAAAGGAAAGTTATGCCCTTAAGGCGTTTGTGCCTTTTAAATGTGAGTCTGTGGCAGGTAAAATTTGTTTTAGTTGGCTTGGTCCACATCCCCGAGTGATTGCCATGGATCCTGATTTAGTCCGAGAGATTTTGTGTCTAACAAGTTTGATCAATTTGAGAAGCTCAAAATAGATCCTCTTTTGGTTACTGGACTTAAATTATGATGGGGAGAAGTGGGCCAAGCAGAGAAGAGTTATCAATCCAGCTTTTCACATGGAGAAATTGAAGGTAAATCCCTTGCTGTATTTAACTTTTCTTACTTCTTATACTACACACAGATTATATCAAAGATCTAGTTTGCCCAATTGTCGAATCATTATTTTCCTATCTATCTTGCAGCGCATGTTCCCGGCATTTTCTGCTTGTTGTACTGATCTAATTACTACATGGGAGAATTTGGCTGGTCCAGATGGATCTTGTGAGTTGGATGTGTGGTCTGAGTTTCAAAATTTTACTGGAGATGTTATCTCTAGAGCTGCGTTTGGAAGCGGTTACAAGGAAGGGAGGCGCATTTCCAGCTTCAGGCCGAGCAAGTCGGACTTGTTGTTCAGAATTTTCAGAATGTAGTTATTCAGGTTACAAGTATTGCATTTCCCTTGCTGATGACCTACATTAATTCCCATTTGTGCTTCATAATATAGGGACAATGTGATTGATTCATTCCATCTTCATCAGGAACATGCATGCTAAAGGGCAGTGCTCCCTCCCTGAATCTTAATTCAGCAGATGATTAACAAAAGTACAGATGAAAGTTTTAGCTTTATTGTTAGTTCTTTAAGATGTTTTCATAATTCCTCTATATTTGTATGCTAGGAAACCGGTAATGTCTCGTTTCCATTTTCTGCTTGACGTTTTGTTGGTTTTTGTTTTTTTTTTTTCTTATTTTGGCTTTGAGGCAATATATTGTGAATCATCTTTTGTATTTCACCAAGATTATTTGTCATGACAGGTTTCTCCCCACAAAAAAGAACAGAAGAATGAAAGAAATTGCTAAAGAGGTGCGATAACTTCTTAGAAACATGATTATGAAAAGGGCAAAGACAATGATTTTGGGAACTAGAGTAATGATGACCTGCTAAGCTTGCTTCTCGAATCCAATCTAAAGTACTGTAAAGAAAATGGAAGTTATGAGAAATTTAGGGTTGAACATATAATTGATGATGTGATTGAGAAGTGCAAGCTGTTGCACACTGCTGGACAAAGAGACAACGCCTGTTTTGCTTACTTGGACAACGGTGGTGTTGAGTAGGGATGTAAATTGGGTGGGCTGGGCTCAATTATGTGATAATTTGGGTCTAACTTAAATTCAAAATAGTCTAACCTAATTTTAGCCCAGCCTAAGTTCAACCCAAATTTAACCTAAATTCAGTCCAAATTCAGCTCAATTCAATAGTGAGTGGGTTGGGTTGGATTGGGCCAACCCTGTTTATAAACGGTTTGTATGAATTATTATAAAAGTCAATAGTTTAAACTGGGCCAACCCGTTTCAATCTAACTTAGTTCAGATTTAATTAATGTCAACCCAAATTTAGCCCAACCCAATTTATATAATTTGGACCAACCTAATTTCCTTTAATTTGGGTTGAGTTGGGCTGGGCCATGGACTGGCCCGCCCCGATTGATACCCTAGTGTTGAATATGAATCCAGATTGGCAGGCCTGTGCAAGGGCAGAGGTTTTACAAGTGTTTGGTGAAAGTAAACCGGACTTTGATGGCTTAAGCCAGCTGAAAATTGTAAGTGCAGTTGGATGTCAATTCGAGCTTGACTGAGTCGGGCACAAAAGAGATGGGTTCAAACTTGTAGGAATTGAGTGATCAGTTGAAAGAGGATAGATCTAATTAACGAATCTTATGATGCAGATATGAAATGGGAATAAAACCTGAGCTTGGCTTGATTGCACGAATTGGCTCGGGTCATTTCAAGCTCATTCGAGGCACAACCCAAATGAGTCAGTTCAATCAAGTTCTATTGTCATTTCATAAGTGCGTTGTTAAGTATGGAAGTTCATTAGGTTCATCATCCTTCAAACTGATCACCACTTCATACATGAGATGAGATCCTTTGGACCTCATTCTCTGGACCCTGTGTGCCTCACTCACAAGGGCCAGGATCGAATCTGCCACTTAACCTGCTTTCTTTGAACAAATGATAGATTCATACATGCTTTTTGTGAGCGGAGACACACCAGAGTCCAGAGAACAAGGTTTAGATGATCTCATCTCGCATTACCAAGAGGAAAAGGTACACTAAAATCTTCTGATTGCATGCTGCAGGTGACCATGATTCTTTGCGAGGTTCTGAGGTTGTAGCCTCCTGCATTTTACCTTCTGAGGAGTACTTACAAGACAATAGAATTGGGTAGATTCATATATATTTCCACCTGAAGTGCATCTTGTGCTGCCTTTGTTGGCCATTCATCATGATCCGGCATTCTGGGGCGAAGATGCCAATGAGTTCAAGCCTGAGAGGTTTGCCAAAGGTGTTTCCAGGGCAACAAAACATCAAGCAGCTTTCTTTCCTTTCGGTGGAGGCCCTCGCATTTGCATTGGACAAAACTTCGCCATGATAGAGGCAAAGATGGGCTTGGCTAAAATTCTGCAACGCTTCTCCTTTGAGCTTTCACCTTCTTACACGCATGCTCCCCATGGAGTTGTAACTCTTCAGCCGCAGCATGGTGCCCAGCTTATCCTACACAAACTGTGATGTCATCAGTGCCAGCCTAACTGTGTAGTGGATACAGCATGTTGACTTAAATTTATGGTATGGCAAACCTATTAGTGGGAGCTAGTAGATGCCCAGATTAGGTAGGCCAGACAAACTCTATGCAGGTTTAAATGGATGTGACTTGGCCCTCCACCCCCCTTCTGTAAAGAAATTGTGGAAACAACATGGATCAACTCTAAAAAATTTATCAAAAGTTTCAAGAGCATGGAGGAAAGAACTGTGTTGCTGTTTATGGATGTACATTTGAAGATAGTGTTCTCGGATGCTGTTGATCAGAAATCTGAAGAAATAGGGAGAAGTCTCCTCAAGAAAAGAAAAAAAAACTTGACTAATTGGATGGTAATCTATCTAATAGCACTAACAGTAAAGAGAGACTAGGGAAGGTAAGTCTCTAAGAGAACCTGGTGTTTTCTTTTCTGTCCTTTTTCTGCTATTATTTTTTAACACTACAAAGAGGGAGGGGTGGTTCTCACTCATATGCTTGAAAAATAACTGCATGAGAGAATGAGAAAGCAATTATTAAGAATGTTTATTAATATTACCAAGCTTGCTTTGCAGAGATCCACAATTTCCACCTCTAGGGGAGTCTATTTCCAATCATTCCTTGTACGTTATGAGTCTCTCTCTAAAGATGACCCATTGATCTATCTCCCTCTCTCACTCTCTCCTCTAAACGCACGAGTCTAACCAGTTGGATTGGCAACTTGGGAGGTTTCTCGACCGTTGTTTGTGGGGCGGAATTGGTGGATCAGCATCCTTTTGTTCTTCTCTTGTTGTTCGTTAATTGTCGAAATTGCTATTTCACAAAGTATCTTGTAATATTCGGAAAGAAACAATTATCCGTAGGTTACTGCCTTGCTGGACAGTTAACAATCAAATTGAGGCTTGGTAAAACTTAACTTGAGATACAAATTAGGTGAGAAGTTTCGTTGATCAGAATCAAATTTGAACTTAAAAATATTCTTGAAGAGGGCAAAAATACAGTGAAATTTCGTATGAACGGATAACAAATATGGAATATAATAAGAATCCATCAAAATTATAATGAGGTAAACTAGACTTGTACTTAAGATTAAGTATTTGAGTCACTTCACTTCGTTGCCTTCCCTTTCTCTCTTTCCAATAGCTCAATCGATGGCACTTAGCATGCAAAGGTGTCACTTGATATCAGCCAGGTTTAGAATTCAAAGGCTGATATGAATTATACAGAAAGCTCCTAGTCCCCGTAATCTACTTCATTTTCGAAAACCTCCTTGTAATATCTATATTTAGTAAAAGCTTTGTATGATGTCGTGTTTATTGGAATATACTCTTTTCCAAAAAACTTCCAAAATATACATTATTTATTTCATTTAAGATTAGCCATACAAGAGTTTGTTATTGCATGGTTTGTGTACAGAATTTTTGTATATATACTACTGCAAGCCACCATATTTGTATAATACTCCTGTCTCTTGCATATTGTCATAAATACTTCCCACTAGACTCAGGTTACACGTCCTGTAGATAATCCCTTCAAAGAGTTGGATATCAACAAATCTCTAACATCTCTTCAACACCGGATGATACCAGAGAGAGAGATGAATGGTAGAATAAGATTTCCTCCGTTTTCCCCGTTTATGTTAGACACTATTTCTCCGCTTCCAGAAGCCAGACGATCACCAGAGACATCTGTAGGGTGTGAAAACTATCAATAAAATGTGTACTCTTAAGTGAAATCCCATGGCTTATTTGGAAAATTAGTGTCACGTGCCACAAAGAAGAAACAAACCTAAAAACAGATGATTTCGGCATTTTGCCATACTTGAAAAGGAAACATCAAATACAACCAAAGCAAAAAGCTTGCAATACTTTGTTTTCGAGTGAAAGAACACCTCCAGCCGGAGCTCACTCTCCCCCTCAACAGTATACCATTCCGCTTTATGCAAAAGTTACCCCTTCACCAATTATCACCTCACCAATGAGATGTGCTCCATTGCATCCATGAGCTTCTGAAAGTATCCTCGCAGATGCCTCACGGCTAACAATGAGAACCATTCCAATTCCCATATTGAAGGTTCTCCTCATCTCAGAATCCTCGATCCTTCCAGCCTATGAAACAAAGCAAGATTATCAATGCATGTAGGGGAAAATGGGAAAAAATCATTTCAATGGTTCATAAAATCAGTGCTCTTTTGTTTATAAATCTTGATGAAACCATTACACTCAAGCTTTTTTATTGTTCCTTGAACAGAAAGGAACACTTGTGGATATTAGGCGACCAAGGGTATGAATGGAAAACTAGTTCAAATATGTTTTTTTCTGAACTAATAACAGAAAAGACCCATTTACAATGGACCAATATCGATTGCAACCATATCCATCGTAAAAGTAACATAATTTTCTTAGTAATGAACCAAACACTACTACAAAACCATCAAAATGAGAATTTTAGAGCTAACAGTCATGTATATAAACTTGCCAGCCTCACATAGAAGTCAGAAAAATAAGAAACAGCCGATAGTTGTAAAGGATGGAAATGACACGAGGTACCAAGTGTTGCACTCCCCTCTGGCAACGCTCAGAATCTGGGTGCAACCAAGATAGCATTGTCTGGTCACCATCTGAATCCAGATCGAGCACTATCGTGAATAACAGGTCATCCGTTGCACAAGGGCCACAAACTGAGCATCTGTTTCTGATGTGACCATGCTAGGTACAGTCAGGAACATTGTTTATTCCAATATGGGGAAAATTTAAAATATGTTGTAGTGTCTCAGAGCTTCAGAGCTGGTTGAGTCTTGTCAACTTTTATAACCCTTGAGGATGTACATTACCTTTATTTCAAGCTTCCACGAATTCTTGGCAACTGTTGGTCTGGAAGGATTAACACGATGAAGATATTACACAAGAAAAAGTTGACGCATTGTCCCCAATATTCTAGGATCAACTGCTTTCATGAGAGGGTGTTCACACTTACGGATTCGGTGGTACACTTAAGCATCCCCAATATTCTTGATGTGGACATGGACGATGGAAGATCTATGCACACATGGTAGGTTGTTAGATGAGAGGACAGTTTGATCACAGGGCTGTTTATTGCATGGTTGGTGGCAACAGACCTGGCCTAGGGAACAGGGCAATCCTGTTCTTGTTCAAATCATGTTCGCTTGATCAGAATTCTACCTAACCCAGAAGCAGCAGATTCATAAGAAAGGCATGGGTGCAGTTTTGCCGAGCTGGTCTTTGCAGTTTCATGATTCTCCCCCTTGAGATGATTTGATTGAGTTGGCAGTATATTAATGATCAGCAATGATCCTTTTGATCCTTGGGGTGAGTTACCCAACTGGAACATTTGGTGGCGCGTCTAGCAAGGGAAGTCAAGGGGCCAGGTTGATGTGGAGTTATCAGTCTCCAGGAAGAAGGTGAGCCAAAGCTGGTATCCCCAATCAGGCTTGGTAAGACTAAGGCCAGCCAGGTTTCGCTGAGATTAATCCAAGAGTATTAACAGGATTCGTGCAAGAACATATGTCATGGCACAACAAACCATGATGCACATTGATAGAATCCTAGTTCATCATCATCATAAAAGCCTTATCCCATTTATTTGGGGTCAGCTACAAGAATCCTGTCATGCCATCTTAATCTATCAAATGACAAACTTGAGGTAACACGTAGCAAAGTCATGTCCTTTTTAACAACATCTAACCATCTCATCTTAGGTCTTTCTCGATATCTTTTACCCCCCTCCACTCTAATTCTATCACACCTCTTAACTGGTGCTAAACTTGGACGACGATGTACATGACCAAACTACCGCAACCTATTCTCCCTAAGCTTAACGTCAATGGGAGCTACACCTAAATCTTTATATATATATATATATATATATATATATATATATATATATATATATATATACAATTTTATCTTTTTTAGTTTTACCACACATCCACCTTAACATCTTCATCTCAGCAATACATAACTTTTGCACATGATCATTTTTCGCAGCCCAACACTCGTAACCATATAACATAGCAGGTCATACAGTTGTCCTATAAAACTTACCTTTTGAGTTTTAAGGAGATCCGCCGATCACAAAGGACTCCAGATGCACTTCTCCACTTCAGCCAACCTGCCTTGACTTATGAGTGACATCTTTTTGGATCTCTCCATTATCTTGAATAATATATCATAAATATCGAAAGTTACCACTTTTAGGAATAGCTTGACTTTCGATAGTGACTAAATCTATTTGATCAATATTTCTATACTGAAATTACATTTCATATATTCTATCTTAGCTCGACTAATCCTAATGATGCGGGACGACTACCGAAACGAGTCCGAACTAGTGTCACGATCCGAAATCAGCAAGTGTAGCGTATGTGAATGGCAAATGCTCACCGATTTTTCCATATTTCCATGAATGTAATTGCGCAACACAAGTCGCACAAACTCAAAAGAATCGCCCGCTCTCAGTGATAAAATAGACAGGATCGGCGGTAGTGAGAACCACCAACTACTAGGGCAACATCAACGCATTTAAAGTTCTCAAATAGTGAATTCGGGATGGATCTCATGCTCACAATCCAGCAATCATGATTAACAAATAGCTAGGAACCTATTCTCAAGCACGGGAGCACATTTAATCATATATTAAACAACAAATTTTAAAGGGAACGAGAGCACAATAGCACTAACCCACCCACTGTTGAGTGGGGTCACGATCTTAAATGCCGCGGATCTGCAAACCACCTCGTAACCATGCAAGCGCTCTGCGGTGTCGTACAAATAAGATAGTTGCCGCGCTGGTTCGCTGGGGAGTGAGACAAGTGCCCCGTCCGGAGCCTGTGGCGGCGTAAGCAGGGGAAAGTGAGCACGTGGGGAAGCCGTCGGGGCTGCGTGCCGCGGTAGGAGCTCGTGGGGAAAGACCCGTCCGGGGCCTGCGTACGGCGTGAACAGGGGGGAAGGGATGCTCGCGGGGTAGGTCCGTCCGAGCCTGCAAGCGACGGAAGGGTTCGGGGATTAACCGGAGCCCGCGTGCGGCGGAAGAGGGCCTCGCAGGAGGGCCTGTCCGGGGCCTGCGTACGGCGGGGAGATTCGCTGGGGCCGTGGTAGTGGCCCTCCGGAGCGCGTGGAGCGGAGGTGGTGGCGGGGAGGCCCGGCCAGGCCTGCGTCGCGGGCCGGAGGGTGGCTCGCAGGAAGGTCACTGGGACCGGCGTGGGGGCGGTGGGACTCGCGGGAGAAGCTGCTCGGAGCCTGCGTGCGACGGAACGAAGGGCTCGCAGGGAGGGTCCGTCCGGGGCTCGTGTACGGCGGGGAGGGCTCGCAGGGGCCGCGGGAGTGGCCGCCCGGTCCCTACGTGCGGCGAGAAGGGAGGCTTACGGGCAGGGACCGTCCGGAACCTGCTTCGCGCGAACAGGGGGGGAGGGGAAGAAAGGGCGATGCGCGGGAGGGCTTGCCGGGTTGGCGGGGAGCTCCGTCAGGGCCGCGGGGAGCGGAGTGGCGTGCAAGTCCCGGAACTCGCGTGGGGCGGTGGGGGGGGTGGGGTGGGGGGGGGGGGGGGGGGGGGGGGGGGGGGGGCTCGCCGGAGACCCGACCAGGCCGCGTGGAAAGGGCTCGTGGCTGGCGGTTCCTTGCTTGGGAGAAACGAACGCAGCGCAGAGAGAGAGAGAGGAGGAAGGCAGGGAAGGAAGGGAGAGAGAAAGAGATGACTGCTACGAGAGAGGATTCGGAGAAGAAGACAAAGAAGCACAGGGATCTTCACGCCCTAATTGCATGCATACGCAATTCTGGCGGCTACGAGATTTCTTCTTCTATTCAATCATCAATACCCTTCCAAGGGAGGCTACAGTACCTTAAATAGGAAAAAAGAAAACCCTAATAAACTCCTAATGAAACAAATGACGTAATTAACCCTAATTCTAGACAAACACAATGAAATTCGTGTAGAAAATACTAAAAAAATAGAAAAGTGATAACTGGGTCTCATAATGGGCCCTACATCAATCCCAACTGCTCCTCAATAAAATAAACACACATCAATACTCAGGGGAACCATCGTCGAGCCACAAAGATGCTGGGAACACTACAGTCGTCCTCCTCCGACGGTAAACGCGAGTCGGGTCGAACCGGGTTCGCGCGCGGGTGTCCTCACCACCTAAAGCCTTTGGATTCCAAAGCAGACCTCAATTGTTCTAATTTACCATTTAAATTCTTAATATCCTTATCAATCAGAATAATATCATCTGCAAATAACATACACCAAGGGATGTCATCATGTAAGTGTTTAGTAATTTCATCTATAACTAAAGTAAAGAGATAGCGCCACTTTGATTGGAGAATATGAGAAGAATAAGGCCTCTTATTCTTAGAATAAGGTTACTTCTAGTTTTATGGGCGGAATGGCTTATACCGCGTTAGAATTGCTTGTACTAGAATAAGGAGAATAAGCAATTTGACCCTAGACCCAAAAATTGCTTATCCTTCCTGATGTAGACTGGATCTATCACGACCGGATTCCGAAGCCGGAATCCGAAGAGAGGGATCCGGTGTTGGATCGGATCGGTGTTCGAGGGCCCGACGGGGATCCGGAAGACGGAGGACACAGAGGCGGCGGAGCCGAAGGTCCGGAGGCTGGCTCGCTCCGGGAGGTCGTGGCCGAAGCTCCTTCGGCGGACGAAGGGGCGGCGCGGATGGATCTCCTTCCGACTGATCTGTCAACAGGCGACGAAGCCGAAGCCGAAAGTCCGAGGCCGAAAGCGACTCGGAATGGGCTTGCTCTTGGATAGTGAGCCCAAAATCCCTTCGGCGGACGGAGGGGCAGCGCGAGACCGAGTCTCCTGTCTCGGGGCAGCCGGCGTACGGCGTCGAGATCAGGGAAAGGAGTCCGAGGTCGGCGGCCGAGACCGACTCGGGAAGGTCGGCGAAGATTCGAACCGAGCTCCTGCAGGAGGGAAAGAAGAAGAAAACCGGTCAGCAGGAGTCCCCGGGTTCGGCCCTGGAGAACCCCCTCCGACGGTCAAGTTAGCTCCTGAAGAAGATTCGATTCAGAAGGCTAAGGGAGTAGCTTTAATGCTTTTCAGACAGTAGTCCTTTAAGGGTCTCGGAGGCTTGAGGAAGCATCCTTGAGGATCCCTCTTCCCCCACTGGGCAATAAATAGCGGTGTATTTATAGCAAAGGATAGCGGACGGTTAACGGTGGCAGCCGATATAGGACTAAGTGAGGGCTTACCTGATAAACCGCCATAGTGCATGATCCCCACCGGAGTGGGCCGGATTCGGCTACCGGGCCGAAGGGGGTTGGGCCGCTGATGGGCCGAAGCCTGTTGGGCCTTGGGCTGCCGCGCTGTTCCCGGGCCATAGGCTGGTGGGCCGCTGACGGGCTGAAGCCTGTTGGGCCGGGAGCGACGGTGCCGCTCATGGGCCGGAGGCTCCCGGAGGGCCTGATACTGCTGCTGTTGGGCTGAACGGGGTTTGGGCTTGCTTAGACGGGCCGAATCGGATTCTGCCTCATCACATAGCCCCCCACTCTTATCTTCCTCAGTTCTGAGATGGCGAGAGTATAGCCCGAAGCTGTCAGAAGAATAACGTAACAGGTGTCTTACCCGAAGTTCTGTTCTTTTTTCACCAGGAAGAGGGTGCCCTCGGTCGGCCGAGGGCTACGCGGTTGCTTTGTCTTCGCTCGGAGTGGCGACGAAGGCTCAGAGCTCAGAAGCCGAAGGGCCGAACCCTCTGACTCGTGTCAGGCTTCATTAAATGGACGGGATGGGCGTCGCCTCGCGAGGAAGCACGGGACACGCGTTGCGCATCCTGCCGCTCCGTCAAAAACACAGAAAGATCCTGACCGCTCGCGGGTCGCGGATCGCCTCGGCTCTCTGCCCGAGGCTCCACTCGGTTTGCCGCCGCTCCCTTTGTTGGCACGCGGATCGGGACACGTGGCGGACATCCGGGTGATCAGCCGAAGGGTCAGAGCGCTTTCGGCCGTTGATCGCTCTGCTACAAGTCCCGGAGCCGGCCCGTCATCATTGCCGAAGGACGGTGCACGTGGCGGGCATCTGGGAGGAGCGAGGGGACGAGAGGGACGATCTCGGCCGTTGGCTTCGGCGGGATGGGGCTTATAAATACAAGCCCTCAGCAGAGCACTGTTCTTCTTCCTGCTGCTGTGCTTGCGTTTCCTCTGCGACCAACTGAGTTCTCCTTCCTTCTCCGGCGAAAGGCCAGCTTCCTGAAGGCTTCGTCCGAGTTCGCCGGCCACCGTGAGAGGATCTCCATTCCTCAGAGCGCATCGCTGGTGGAGCTGGGTGGCCTGAGAAGCTGTGCTCGGTTCAGGAGAGACTTCCTCCCCCTTCCTGCGAATAAGCTTTGGCCTTCCTCTTCCCCTTCGCGGCCTTATGGTCCGGAGTCCTTCCAGTGAGATTACTCCTTCGGACGAGGAGTATACTCCTTCCCACTCCCCAAAATCTTCTCTGTCAGATCCCCTTACCTCGGATTCCCTTGCTTCCGCAATGTCTGATGAGCCTGAGAACTCTGGGACTGAGGGATCCGAGACTTCCGGGGCCAAGGCTTCCGGGGCCGAGGCTACCGGGGCTGAGGCTACCCAGGAAGTCCGGGACCCAGGCCAGGCTTCTACCTCGGGACGCCGTCGTCCCGACATGGCTTCGGAAGCATCCTGCGCCCTTTCGGACGTAGAGGTGAGGAACCTAGTTTCTTACTTCCAGCTTCCTTCCTGGACGACCCCCCATCGGCCTGACTCCGCCGCCAGGGCCAACACTCTTCGCCCGGGCTCCTTCTCCATTTATGTTGATAGCTTCGAGGCGGGCTTCCGTCTTCCTCTTCCCACCTTTGTCATCAATCTTCTTTGCTTCTACGGGCTGGCCCCGTCTCAGTTTTTTCCCAATTCCTGGCGCACCGTATACGGTTTCTTGGCCGTTTTCGCTCGTGTACAGATCAACCCTTCTATCAATGTCTTCCGCTATCTCTTTAAGATCCAAAGGCAGGGGAAGTCCGAGTGGTACTGCTTCGTCCCTCGGGTCGGCCGAAGCATCTTCTCCGGGAAGCCCTCGTCCATCCACGGCTGGAAGAGGAAGTTCATCTTCATCTCTCTGCCGGAGAACGAGAAGGGCGTGTGGCCCTTTCCCACCGAATGGGCGTCGCTGGCCGCAGGCCTCTCGGACCCTCCTGCCCTGACCCCCGTGCAGAGCACTCTCGCAGGCCGTGTCCAGGTCATGGCCCCGTACGACGTCTTGGGGCTCCTCAGCGCGCCGGAGCGGCTGGTGAACGCTGGGGTGTGGCCGGATCCTCGGTCCGATCCGGTGCGGGCCTTCCCGTACCTTCCTCCCAGGGAGACTCCGCAGGGCCGCGGAGGAAGGGCTGCCGCTCCTCCGGCCGAAGCTCTTCCGGCTGGGATGCTGATGAAGTTTCGGCCGAGGGTAAGTCGGCTTTGATTTTGTACTTGCTCGCCGTTTTGCTTCTGACATACTCTTCTTTCTTGCAGCAATGGCCGACCTCGATGCCCTCCTCGCCCTGATATCCGACCAGCGCGGTCCAGGCCGGACACCGGCCTCGCAAGCGGCAGGCAGGTCCGGCCGAGGTGCTAGAGCTCCGAGGACTCGAGGCGGGGTCCCGAGGACTGCGGCCTCCGCCGAGGGCCGCGCTGCCGCTGCTGCTCTCGAGAGGGAGCAGAAGATAAAGTTCGCCGCTCGAAGGGGCGGCCGAGCGTCGAAGCGCCCCCGGGTAGAGGAGGCCGAAGAGGCGGAGGTGGCTCCGCTGATCAGGAGGAGCGCCGTGGCCCGAAGGGCCGCAAGGCTGGCGTCTCCCGAGGCGCCGAGGGGCGACTCCCCTCTGGCCGTATCGGCAGGGGCCGATGACGGAGGCGCTGGGTCGCAGGCGCCCCGGGCGCAACGAGAATGGTGGCACCCCGAGCCGGGGGTGTATAAGGACGAGAGCATGGAGGACTCGCAGACGTGCCTCCGTCTGCTCAGCAGCCTCACTCTCCCTTCAGCTTACGAAGAGCTGAAGGATCACTCCGTCACCGACCTGGCGGCGATGAGTGCCCGGCTGGCGGTCCAGGTAAGAAGCCTGAGAGTGCTTCAACTTAACTCTCTTTAGCTATCTTTTGATTTCCTGACCTTTGTCTGCTTTCGGTCCGCAGGCTGCGGTGACGGGTAGCGTCCTGATGCACCATCAGGAGCTGCTCCGACTCAAACTCTTGGAGGCCGAAGGGGAGTCGGCCGATTCGGGTGAGGGGCCTTCGGTGCTGCCTGGCATCGAGCCCCTGGTCGATAGGCTCGCAACTGCGAGCGCCCGGACGCGGGCGCAGCTGGAGAAGAGGGCAGCAGAGGCCCGCGCTTCCGCCGAGGCCAAGGTGATGGCCGAGCGGGAGAAGGAGGAGGCCGAAGGCGAGCTTGCCGCGGCTCAGTCCGAGATCCGGGCTTTCAAGGCCCAGATCCAGGATAAGGAGTCCCGGCGGGCTTCGGAGAAGCGCCGCCACGCCGAGGAGGTGTCGGCTCTGAAGCGGGAACTGGAAGAGGTGGCGGACTCGGTCGTAGCCGATTACAAAGCCGGCCGTGACTTCGCCGAAGAGATCCTCCGAGCCCAGCTGCTGGCGTCTTCTTCAGTCTTCGACCTCGGACTGACTGTCGCCCAGATGGCCTGCCCGAGCGTCGATTTGATCGGGGTTGCCCTGCCGATGGGCGAGGAAGCCAGAGAGCTCCTATCCTGGTGGAAGGATCTCATGGCCGAAAGGGTCTCGCCTCCAGTTTCTGAAGACGAAGCCGTGACCGCCGAGGAGGCCCCCGCCGAGGCCGCCGCTCCTGAAGCGGTGCAGATCGTTGACTCTCCCTCTCCCTCTCCCGGCCAAGGCGCAGCCGAAGCGGAGGAGGAAGAGGTCGTCGAGGGCTGATACGAGGGTCCCCCTCCCCGGTTTTTGTTTTTCCACTTTTTGTAAGCCTTCGGCCAGGCATATGGCCGAGTTTGTACTTCCTTTCGTTTGTGAATACAAGGAACATTTTTGGCTTTACCTTGTTGTTTTCTGCATGACTTGAGTGGATCTGGCCTTTCTGAAATCCGAGACCCTTCTGTCGTTTGCTATAGTTTGTGAAGCCGAGACCCGATGCAGGTTCGGATAGGGCGTCGATAGAATATCGCCAGCAGATACGGCTGCTCTAGATGCGGTTTGTGTGGCCGAAGCCACTCCCGCTTCGTCTTATGCAGACTTAGAGAATACCATGCCGCGTCCTGATCCGGATTACATGGCCGAAGCCATTCGTCGGATCGAAGGACTCGCGGACTTTAAGAGAATCATGCCGCTCCCGGTACGGTTTGCATGGCCGAAGCCACTCCCGATACGGTTTACACGGACTTAGAGAAAATACCATGCCGCTCCCGATCGGTACGGGTTACCTGCGGGCTTAAAACATACCTTGCCGCTTCCCGATCCGGTGTACGTGGCCGAAGCCAGCCTCGGATCAGGATTACCTGCGGTCTTAGAAATATCGTGCCGCTTCCCGATCGGTACGGGTTACCTGCGGACTTATACCTTGCCGCTTCCCGATCCGGTATACGTGGCCGAAGCCAGCCTCGGATCAGGATTACCTGCGGTCTTTGAAATACCGTACCGCTTCCCGATCGGTACGGGTTACCTGCGGGCTTATACCTTGCCGCTTCCCGATCCGGTATACGCGGCTGAAGCCAGCCTCGGATCAGGATTACCTGCGGTCTTAGAAATACCGTACCGCTTCCCGATCGGTACGGGTTACCTGCGGGCTTATACCTTGCCGCTTCCCGATCCGGTATACGTGGCCGAAGCCAGCCTCGGATCAGGATTACCTGCGGTCTTTGAAATACCATGCCGCTTCCCGATCGGTACAGGTTACCTGCGGGCTTATACCTTGCCGCTTCCCGATCCGGTATACGTGGCCGAAGCCAGCCTCGGATCAGGATTACATGCGGTCTTAGAAATACCGTGCCGCTTCCGATCGGTACGGGTTACCTGCGGGCTTATACCTTGCCGCTTCCCGATCCGGTATACGCGGCTGAAGCCAGCCTCGGATCAGGATTACCTGCGGTCTTAGAAATACCGTGCCGCTTCCCGATCGGTACGGGTTACCTGCGGGCTTATACATTGCCGCTTCCCGATCCGGTATACGTGGCCGAAGCCAGCCTCGGATCAGGATTACATGCGGTCTTAGAAATACCGTGCCGCTTCCCGATCGGTACGGGTTACCTGCGGGCTTATACCTTGCCGCTTCCCGATCCGGTATACGCGGCCGAAGCCAGCCTCGGATCAGGATTACCTGCAGTCTTAGAAATACCGTGCCGCTTTCCGATCGGTACGGGTTACCTGCGGGCTTATACCTTGCCGCTTCCCGATCCGGTATACGTGGCCGAAGCCAGCCTCGGATCAGGATTACCTGCGGTCTTAGAAATACCGTGCCACTTCCCGATCGGTACGGGTTACCAGCGGGCTTATACCTTGCCGCTTCCCGATCCGGTATACGCGGCCGAAGCCAGCATCGGATCAGGATTACCTGCGGTCTTAGAAATACCGTGCCGCTTCCCGATCGGTACGCATGGCCGGAGCCGTTCCGAATCAGGTTGCCGCGGACTTTTGAGGAATATTACTAGACAATTTTTCCAAAGAAGAGAGTTTCCTTATGTCTCCTGGCTAAATTCCAGGTTAGTTTACATGAAGTGCCGAAGGTACCCCGTACTCTGTACAAGGGTGATGCGTGTCCGAAGGAGTCCCTAATCCGCGGGCCCCTCGGTTGCTTCCGTTTACAAATGCTTCAGTCATTTCTAAAGGCATAGCCTTGAAAGGGAAAAAGGAAAGGGGATCTCTCCGGTTGCTGCCTCGTTGCTCCGAGATTCTCTGGTCGCGCCTCAGCCGAGGCTGTTCTTACTGGTATTGCGGCAGTTGGCCTTCTCTGACGAAGCGACCTATCTCCTCCCGAAGTTGCCGGCATTCATCAGTCGTGTGGCCGACCTCTCGGTGATACTCACAGTATTGGCCGGGGTCCCTTCGGCGAGGATCGGTTTTCATGCGTGGTGGCCGTCGGAGCATATGCTCTATCTCCGTAAGCATCTGAGAAGGGGGGGCAGGTAGCGATAGGCGCCGCGACTGCGGACCATGTTGCTTGCCTCGGTCCCGCTCCTTCCGATATCGCTCACGTGGAGGTTCCTGATTTTCAAGTGGTGGGTGAGCTGCCCGAGAGGCAGGCGGCGCCAAGGGCTCGTCGTTTACCGAAACGGCCTTGTCGACGAGGACTCGCGAAGATGCTGGCCGAGGCTCCTCGTTTTGTGCAGGGTGAAAGGGAGGTGCCTGATGGAGGAGTTGGCTCAATACCCCCATGTACCGGGCCATGGCGGACACCATGTTCGCCAAAGATGTGACAGTGGCAGTTAGTGTGGTCATCTGTTGTTGAAGTTCCTTTATCCGGTTGTCTTCAGCTATAGACCCTGGCGTGACTGGCCATGCCGCGCTCAAAGGGGCGGATGGCGTACCTTCGGAGAGTGGTGATTGTGCCGGGGCCTCATGTTCCTCTGTTTCGCTTTGACCGGATCGTCGGTTTATTGGTTGTTGAGACATGACTTGTTTGTTGGTTTCCCACAGACGGCGCCACGTGATGTAGACTGGATCTATCACGACCGGATTCCGAAGCCGGAATCCGAAGAGAGGGATCCGGTGTTGGATCGGATCAGTGTTCGAAGGCCCGACGGGGATCCGGAAGACGGAGGACACAGAGGCGGCGGAGCCGAAGGTCCGGAGGCTGGCTCGCTCCGAGAGGTCGTGGCCGAAGCTCCTTCGGCGGACGAAGGGGCGGCGCGGATGGATCTCCTTCCGACTGCTCTGTCGACAGGCGACGAAGCCGAAGCCGAAAGTCCGAGGCCGAAAGCGACTCGGAGTGGGCTTGCTCTTGGATAGTGAGCCCAAAATCCCTTCGGCGGACGGAGGGGCAGCGCGAGACCGAGTCTCCTGTCTCGGGGCAGCCGGCGTACGGCGTCGAGACCAGGGAAAGGAGTCCGAGGTCGGCGGCCGAGACCGACTCGGGAAGGTCGGCGAAGATTCGAACCGAGCTCCTGCAGGAGGGAAAGAAGAAGAAAACCGGTCAGCAGGAGTCCCCGGGTTCGGCCCTGGGGAACCCCCTCCGACGGTCAAATTAGCTCCTGAAGAAGATTCGATTCAGAAGGCTAAGGGAGTAGCTTTAATGCTTTTCGGACAGTAGTCCTTTAAGGGTCTCGGAGGCTTGAGGAAGCATCCTTGAGGATCCCTCTTCCCCCACTGGGCAATAAATAGCGGTGTATTTATAGCAAAGGATAACGGACGGTTAACGGTGGCAGCCGATATAGGACTAAGTGATGGCTTACCTGATAAACCGCCATAGTGCCTGATCCGCCACCGGAGTGGGCCGGATTCGGCTACCGGGCCGAAGGGGGTTGGGCCGCTGATGGGCCGAAGCCTGTTGGGCCTTGGGCTGCCGCGTTGTTCCCGGGCCATAGGCTGGTGGGCCGCTGACGGGCTGAAGCCTGTTGGGCCGGGAGCGACGGTGCCGCTCATGGGCCGAAGGCTGTTGGGCCGCTGATGGGCCGAAGGCTCCCGGAGGGCCTGATACTGCTGTTGTTGGGCTGAACGGGGTTTGGGCTTGCTTAGACAGGCCGAATCGGATTCTGCCTCATCACTTCCTATTCTGCCAGTGGGTCCCACATAACTATCAAAGCTAAGCACCCCTTATTCTAGTATACGTTATTCCGGATAAGTAATTCCAGATAACCTATTCTGCAAACAAATTGGGACATAAAGACTTAAAGTTGACCATTGATGTAGTCCAATAGTAACAGGGAACTTAGACGTCTCTCCGGTAATAAACCTTACGCTAGCATAAGCCCTTTCATACATATCTCTAATCACATGGATATAACCTTTCGATACTCCTTTCTTCTCTAAAGTCCACCAAATTAGCTCCCTAGGTATACGATCATAAGCTTTCTCTAAATCAATGAAAACCATGTATAAATATTTCCTCATCTCTTTATATTTCTACATTAATTGTTTCAAAAAGAAAATAACTTTTGTAGTAGATCTATTGGGCATGAACCCAAATTGATTTTCTGAAATACTAGTAACACTCCTGAGACACTTCTCTACTACTCTCTTACAAAGTTTCACAGTATGGCTTATAAGGTCAATTTCACGATAATTATTATAATTATGAATATCTCCTTTCTTTTTAAAGAAGGGAACCACAATACTTTTTCTCCAATCATCTGGCATTCTCCTTCTTTTAAAATCTTATTGAAAAGTCCAATCAATCACTTAATACCTATATTATCTACATTTTTCCAAACTTCAATAGGTATCTCATCTGCTCTAAGGGCCTTACCTACTCTCATCCTTTTAAGAACATCTTCAATTTCTGAAGATCTAATATGTCGAATGTAATGGTAATTAATTTGTCTGCTGGAGTCATTAGTTTCTTCACAAAAGTAATCTCTGAATTGATCCTCACTTAACAACCTCTCAAAATAAGCACTCCATCTCTCATTAATCTCATAATCTTTTACTAGAACCCTACCATCCTTACTCTTAATACATTTAATATGATTGAGATCTTTACTCCTTTTGTCTCTTAGTTTTGCAAGTCTAAAGATATCTTTTTCACCTTCTCGAATTCCTAACTTATGATATAATTCCTCAAAAGTCTTACACTTAACTTCACTAACTATTTTCTTAGTGTTTGTTCTTGCAATTTTTTAATCTTTTAATGTTTGATCATTTTTACTCATTTGCCATACTTTAAAACATTCTCGCTTATTATTAATGGACTTTTGAATTTCAGTATTCCACCACCATGTGTCTTTTTTAAGGACCTTTTTTACCTTTAGATTTACATAAGATTTCTTCAGATACTCTTTTTATACAATTAGCCATTCTACATATTATGTTAATTTCTCCTTCAGAATTCTATACATTTTCTTTTAATAGGCATCTTTTAAAGGCATCTAGATTCTCTCTTTTTAAGTTCCACCATTTAATTTTAAGACAAATATTTACTACATCCTTTCTCTTCCATTTTTGAATATAAACATCCATTACTAAGATCCTATGTTGAGGGGGCTAGACTCTCTTCAAGTATGACTTTACAATCTTTACAAAATCTTTTGATAGAATCTTAGTTATATTTTTATTTTCTTGGCAAGTTTAATGTTTTGGGGTGAGCTTTCAAATGACTATGTTGTTGAAGAGAGTGAGAAAAAGTGGTGATTCAACGTTTCTTTTTCTTTTTTTTCTGCACACTCTACCCACTTTCTTGAAAAAAAAATAAGTGTGGTCTTAGACAATCTTTCAAAAGCCAATGTACCACATGTCTGGAAACAGTTGAAAAATAGCTTCATAACAGAGATTGCTCAGGGTTATGTTTGTCGGAGTAAGGATCAAGGGGGGCTGGTCTCACAAAATTAGAAATTTTTAATAAGGCTATGTTGGTTAAATGGCTCTGGAGATTTTTTTTTTTTTTAAGTGGATTGTACCGCTGCAATATATATAAATGTAAACAAAAAGGTACAAGTAATGTGGTATAGAGCTCTCAATCTCACTATACAAAACACCAAGATGGTGCTCACACCCTATCCTTCTAACAGCCCAGAAAAGGAAGAATTGTGCACAAAGTCTTTACAATTAACTCCCATCCACTCTTTCACCTTACTAAACACAAAAGAAATCAATCTCCCCACTAGAGCTGCCTCTCTTATGAAGATTCTCTTGTTCCTTTCTCTCCAAACAGTCCAAAACGTGGCATGAAGGATAAGCCGCCACAACAATCTGTCTCCCTTCTGAGGGAAGTTTCATGCCCACTTGCTTAACAAATCCTCTACCGAGTATGGGGAGTCCCTCACAACCTGAGAGAAAATGAGTAGCAATTAACAAACAGATGCTCAAACCCCTCATTCTCCTCTCCACACAAGCAGCATACTAGGGGAATATCACATCTATACCGGATCAATCTGTCGGACGTCGGTAACCTACCAGTCGAGATCGTCCACATCAAAATATGCACCTTCAAAGAGGACTTCGGCTTCCACACCTGACGAGCTCACAGGTATCGAAGTCCTCCATCTGAATTGCTGCATAAGCCGGCCAGACTGTAAAAGCACCATCAGAAGTCCACATCCACATCAGAGAGTCTAGCCGAACTGAGTCTAACCTGAATCCCTGCAGCAACCTCATAAGAGACATGCACTCGTGCAGCTCCTCCTCTCTCAAATCCCTCCTAAATAAAGGTGTCCATACAGTTCCTTCTCCAGACCTGTCCACCAGCTGTTCCACCACTACCGAAGGGTCTACAGCAATACTGAATAATGTGGTATAAACCTGGGTGATTAGGGGAAGATTCAGATTCACTGTGGGCAGCTATTGTCGAAGATAAGTATTCCTTTCGCTGCAGCAAATGGAATCTAGAGCCATCCTCGACTTATAATCTGTCTCCTATATGGAGACAGATTGTCAAGAATGCAGATATACTATCCCTCTCTCTCTCTCTCTCTCTCTCTCTCTCTCTCTCTCTTCAACTTAGGAATGGGAGAGTATCGATTCTGGGACAGGGGGTTCAATGATCAGAAATTGGCAGAGCAGTATTCTAATTTTTTTCAAATTGTCTCACATAAAGAAGCTTCTGTGGTCCAGGTGTTCAATGCTATTAATAATGGTAAGTGGAATCTAGTTTTGAGAAGAGATCCTACGGATGTGGAATTTGAAGATTTGAGACAGTTGCTTAACATCCTTAGTCACATTCAGGTATCTGCCAATCAGTTAGACAGAAGATGGTGGAGATGGAATGGTAATGGCAAGTTTTCAGTCAACTCCCTTGTGAGAGTATTGGATGATGGAGGTTGCAGGGTTTAGTGGAAAAGTTTGGTATGGTCCAAATTTCTTCCAAAAAATCAATATTTTCCTATGGAAAATTGCTTGGAATAGGTTACCTACTAGCAAAAGGATCAAACATATTTTCAATATTCAATATTCAAGATGCAAGATGTGTGTTTTGTGCTCTTTTTTAGGAAGATCAGGACCATTTATTTTGGGATCGTGGAATTAATAATGTGCTATGGAGAATTTTATGTAAAGTATTGAACATCAGGTAGGTTGAATGTTCCTCTGTATTACAGCTGCTGAGAATGTGGAATGATCTGTGTCCAAGTCGAGCTCAAAGGATTCATGGTCTTTGTTCGGTCCTGCTATGCTATGGGCAGTATGGAATGAGAGAAATAAAAGAAAGCTCAGAGGTGAATTAAGAAATGTCTTTGATATTTTGAGAAGGACTCTATCCTTGGAAGATCGGAGTGGTATTATGATTAGCAGCCAACACAGATCAGCAGAGTTATTGGAAAGGGCTCGGACTTGGAAGAGCTTCGTAGCCTGATGTTCTTTTCCTCTGTTTTTACAGGTTTAGTGGGCTGTATTTGCAGGGGGGGGGGGGGGGGGGGGGTTGTCTACTGCTTTTCTTGAGTTGGTATTTTCTTTTGGCTGTTACTATTGTCCTGGGTGTTTTTTATTTTTGTTTCTGTGGGGCTATTGAATAGCCTGGTATTTGTGGTGTTTTGTACTGGGATCTTCCCTTTGTAATCTTTTTTCTCAATGAATTGCAAGTCACTTTCAGGTAAAAAAAAAAACAGAGATAGTTTGGTTTCAAATCAACTGTAACAACTTATATGAAAATTTGAATAACTTGAGGAAGAGCTTATGTCAATACCTCTTGAATCCATTCAAATATAGCAGGGATCTCCCAAGAATCCTTAAAAATTTTCGCTCCTAGGCCTTTAGGAAAGACCCTAGGTATGTTATCTGTGAAACCCCCACCAGTGATATGTGCTATTCCCTTCACACCACCTCTGCTGATAATGTCAAGCACCTATTGTGCATTGCAAACAAAAACATCAGAGGCCAGATGTCTTATGACATGCTTGATGTCATGAGCAGTGACCCTGTCTAAAACAGAAAAGAAACTAAAAAAACCCATGTACAAATGGTTATCATTCCAAACGGAGCATGTTCATACGAATAGTTACCTGTTTAACATAGACAACTGTTGGAGCCATTAGAGCTTCACCTAATGTAACCGGTTTACCACTACTCCCAATAAGTTGGTCATTTAACGAACAACCACTCTGGGAAAGAACCCTGAGAGTCCAAGGGAATTAATCAGCCAATATCATCAGAATATTAGGTTTTAGTCAACCTCAGAAATAGCTAACATGGACTTCATAGAAAAGGGAGCATTTGTTCTTAAAAACATGTACCTCCTCACGAGAGAGAATCCATTGGAATGAACACCGCTAGAAGGAAGACCAATGAGAACATCCCCTTGTTGAATGTTCTTCCCATCAATGACTGAATCCTTCTTGACAATTCCAACAGCAAAACCACTGAGATCATATTCTCCCTTTGCATAGAAATCTGGCATCTCCGCTGTCTGCAACACATCAGCTTTATGCTTACATTTGAAGCTTTACCAGAGGATGTCCACATGAAATATTATTGCATCCAAATCTATTATTATGTACAGAAATTGCAGATGAAATTTGTCTCACATGGATCATATTGAAAAGAAGAAATAACTCGAATATCTTCATCCCAACAACAAAATTTTTGGACATCAGTAGATTCTTCTTGCAAAGGTTGACATAGACTTCAAGTCTGTGGTTCAAGGCATTTTGAGTTTTAATCTAAATGAAGCAATGTCAATGCCTGTGTCATGGGCTTAGCACTGCACCTGGCCATTGCATAATTCAGTCCATAGTAGTTGTGCTACATGTGAATGCATATAATATGGCTGATAATTTTTTTTGACATGCCTTGTCATTAAATTTCAGCACTTGTCCCATAGAATCTTAGGTGGTTTTTGTGTAGTGTAAAATGATGTAAAACACCATGAAGTACCCTTTTTGGGAGCTTTCCTGACATTTGTCGTGCTGTAAACACTTAGCTTTTAAAATATAGTCAACTGTCATGACACATCTTTCTCCACTTTGGATTTTCAGTTCAAAATCAGAGCAAATCAAAACCCAAAGATTTAAACTGCTGATTTTTAAACCGGAAGATTACCATATTTTACAGAAGATCAAGCAACACCTTTGCAGAAGTTCAAGCTTATTTCATCAATTACAACATATACAATCCAGGGTGTAAAAGGACAGTTGAAAAAGAGATACACTTAAATATATGAGGTTATCCGCAAAAACCACAAGAACATTGTTGTACAAATGAGAGTTGCTGATGTACAGAAGCTATATTCCAAACACATGGGAAATAACTTGTTTAATCTTATCCAAATTCATTGTAGCTGGTTGGTTAGTGATGCAACATAGACTTTGTTGAGCTAAAGGTTTTTCTTTCTTTTTTTGAAATGGAATTAGTACCTGCGGAAAATCCCAACAGAGGCTGGGGGTGAAACACAATATTGCCTTTTATTTGTTTGGGGTACAGTGTGACACACAACGCTAGTGTGGTTTTGTAAAGAGAGTTCTTTCTTCTTCTTCTTCTTTTTCCTTTTTTTTTTTTCTTTTTTTTTTTTTTTTTTGGGGGGGGGGGGGGGGGGGGGGGGGGGGGATTATGCTGTCTACACTTGTATATTCCTTGTTAGTTATTGAATAAATTTGGTAGTAGTATTGACATTGAAAAAAAAATAATTTGTAGTCGCTGGTTACTCTGATAATATTGATGCAGACCATGTGGTAGCCTTCAAAACATGACAGGTGGATCACATTTTGCAACAGGAAAACTGCAAGTGTACCCGCATTCAAAAAAACAAAAGAATTCTACTTGTTGGTTATTCTGACAATAGATTAATGCAGTTACCTTCAAAACATGGCAGGTGGGTCACATTTAGCAACAGAACAACCACACTTGCCTTCAAACATAGCAGGTGGATCACATTTAGCAATGCCAGGATATGCAGCAGGTAGGCTTGTTTGCGTGCGTGCGTGCGTGCGTGCGTGCGTGCGTGAGAGAGAGAGAGAGAGAGAGAGAGAGAGAGAGAGAGAGAGCTTTTCACACACGCACACACAGAGCAGAATATACATTGTCTGTTTCCAAGTAATCCAAGGTAAATGAATTATAAAGTTGGAACGGAAGGGAAGAGGATCATTGGTTGGACCAGAGTAGAATGAAGCTGAATCAGAAAATATAACAAAACTTAATAAATAAAACACATGCACAGAGTAAAGGTTTCCTGCAGTGCAAGCACGAACCAGGAAATGCATTGTCTGTTTCTAAACAATCCAAAGTATATATAAATTACTGTTATGGAAGGGAGAAAGATCAGTCTGTAGGGCCAGATATGAACGAAGCAGAGAATGTTTGAGGAGATAAACCAAAGAAAAACTAGATTGGATATACATGCATGCTATTGGATCAAATGGCCCGTGGGATGAGAAATGAGAGAGTCTTCAAGGTCATCCAGATTCAATAGCACAGAGACATTACTAGAATCAAGGCAAAATCACTTCATGGGCTGATGGACTAAATATTGTACTTAAATAATGAATGTAACTGGTTACAGGAAACAGTATACATAACGGGTTACACAGTTGTGCCTACTGCAGATATGAATTATATCATGTAATTTCCCTTCGAGACAGGTCTGAACTACACTACTGTATGCACATTCAGGGACATGACCAATTGATTGACTTAAGTCGGGGTTGAATATTGTCGGTCAAAGCTTACGAGAGTTGAAGGCAACATAGATCTTTCAATTTTTTGTATGTTTCCTTTCATTTCCTGAGATTGAGATCATCTACAATTTGTAGATCCATATATTTTCTCCCCCCCAGTTCTGCAGAAATGGAACATAGAACTCATTGGGCAGTCAAGATTCCCTTGCCTTTCACTCTGTTTCCATGACTACAGATTTTCTGGTTCTGACAGTCGTATCTAGGTACCCATTCTTTTGTTATTAATGAAACTGTGGTACTATCTACACCCCCCCCCCGAAATAAAACCACCACCACCAAAAAAAAAGAAAAAGAAAAAGAAAAAAAGACAGCCTTACATCTAGAGACGGGGTTTTTGTTACTCTTACCATGCAGGGGCTTTTTGCTTCCCTCCAGGCTCAGATTTTATACACATGCTTGGGGAGGGTGCATACAGGAAACTAATAAAGAGACACATTATTATCAATGCCGGAGTTGACTAAGCTACTAAACCAACTAGATTCATGTTCCTTTATAACTGAGATTTCTGTTCTTTACTCTTTAAAGACTAAAAAAATTAATTAAGTACCTCTCCTCCCAAGAGAGCACAATCAGATTGTTGGCAACCATCAACAATCCCTTTTATCACCTGCAGATGCACACCAGAAAAGTCATTGTTCTGCCATCTAGAATGTTACTAGCAGAGGCCATGAACAAAAGTTGAGTAATTCCAAGAAGAGATGTTTATGCTTTTTCAAGAGCTCATTGTGTACATAAAGAACAATGTGATTTTACCTGCTCAGCAATATCAACATCAAGATGACTTGTAGCAAAATAGTCAAGGAAGAACAATGGCTTTGCTCCAGAAGTAACAATGTCATTCACACTCATAGCAACCTGCAGAGGGAATCAATCAAACTTAACGTGCTACAGATAAGTGCATCATGAATGGCTGTTAAAGAAAAAGAAATGGGTTTACCAGATCGATCCCAATGGTATCATGGATACCCGTTTCAAATGCAAGTTTAAGCTTGGTCCCAACACCATCAGTGCCAGCTACAAGGTATGAATCTCCTGTCCATTAATAGAACGTGCCTCGTCATTTCGTGAGTTCTCTTTTATAACATAACTCACTGAAATATAGATTGCGATCTCATCTAGCAACCACTTAATTGTATAGCATGCATAAGTGCAGACAAATCCTCAACAAGACTGATTTGTCCAAAAATATAGTAATGAAAAGCTTACAGATGCACATGGTTAATACAACATGTCTTTAATGAAAAAGAATCTCATTGGCTTACTACATGTGAAGAATCCTCGAGAAGCATTGTCATTAATTGTTTCAGCTGGTTAAGTCTCAATGTAATAGCAATAGAAAATGGGTACCAAAAATGCAAAGACCAAAGCATTACCAATTGTCTGTATATAGTCCTACTATTATAGAGATATGTGAGAAAATATGACCACGATACTGTTACTGAGGATACGCTTTACCAAATTCTCCGTATACAGTCCATGGTCTATGACTTCATAATTATTTGGTCACTACAATCATGTACCATTTCATGCATTTCGACTTTGTCTGATTTCTACTCTCTGCTGTCACTGCTAACTGTTACAAGGATGATGTTGTTGTATATTCATGCATACCTGGTAAACTGCAATTTAGATATGCAGCTTGGGCTGGGTGCCTTGTGACCCAATCCAACATAGCCTAACACTCATCTAGTTAGCCACGCTTCAAGAAAACCAGCATTGGGCTAGAACTAGGAAACTACATGTGCATGTCATATATACCTAGTAATTTGCATTTTAGACATGATAGAGTTAGTTGGCAATGCATAAACAAAAACATTAGGTCATATGGGCTCCAAACAAAACTCGATCGATTGGATTATGAGCTGTGTCACAACAGCTTATTTTTCTATCTTGACTAATAGAGAGCCATGTGATATCTTAGTAACTAAAGAGCTTTGAGACGAGAAGACTCTAGCCACTTATCTTTCTTTTGGTCTGTCAAGTTCTTGGTACCAAGGTTTGTCGACTCATTGATCCAAACAAGATCGGGATCTGGCAAATATGAGTCGGATCCTATCCGACTCGAAGCCAACTTGGTCCGACTAGCATGAGCCGCACGAGCCAGGCTGATTCAAGCCAGTTTTTTTTCAGATCCTTTACTTTTATGAGTAATTATAATTATACTTTTATGTCATTAATTCACATGGATCAGACGAATTCAGGCTGATTTCTGGTCTTTTCCATATTCTTTAATTTTATGAATAATTATGACAAAAATAAACTTTTAACTCTAGTGGTTTATTAATGATAATGACTTTAAGTCAAATTTAGGAGAAGTCTATGCTATTAACAAATTTAAATGTGTAAATTACGTATTAAATTGGATAAAAAAGTTCAATTATTTACCAATTAAAAAAAAGAAACTCCAATGACTTATCAAATTAGAAAAAAAAAACTACTTAATGAGATAGAAGTCATGTCAAGTTGCATCGAGTGAGCTCAAGCCGGATCACGGGGACCCTTGCCGGATTGCAGCGTCTTGCACAAGTCAACATGAGTCACATACATGTCACATTGAGTTAGTCCGAGTCACAACAAGTCGGCTCGAGTTGGACGCATATCAGTGAGTCTATACATCCCAACATATCCAACTCGTCCATGTACAAGTCCACTCGTACGAGTCGGCACGATCCGGTGTGATACGGCAAACTGGCTTGGTACTCTATGAACTCAAGTTGTACAATGTGGACTGATGCATGGCATTCTTATATGGTAAAAGAACTTTCAACTTACGCAATTTGTAGATGACATATTACTACTTCACTCAAGGCAAGATATTTTTTTAAGGTGGCAAGTGCCACAATTCTTTACTGGAAAAGAAAATGAAAAGTAGGCCAAAGCCAAAGTGAAAGAAAAAAAAATACCACGAAGAGGCCAAAGGTCATCACAACATACAAACAAACAAAATAGAAAAATCAAACTTTATCTATACGATAAAATAGAAAAAGAAAGGAGGAAGATGAACAAGAACAACCAATGGAGGAAAAACTCAAATTATCAGACTTCTCCACTGGGATGCATTGAAGATGAGAGAGGACTTGACATCCAAATTCAAATTTAAACCTGCCGATTTACCCCAATCGATCACCCAATTAATAGCTCTTCTCAAAACATCAAATGCACTGTTGAAGTCTTCACTAGTATTTCAGGTAGAAACAAGAACCAGATTTCTTTTCCTGAACTCTTCGGGCAGTTATTTCTCTCAAGCATAACATCTTGCCTTGCCACTCAAGGCAAGATGTATGCTTAGCAATTTGAAGAAATTACTTATTCCGGCTGAAAAAATTTCATGATTGAGGATAAATTTTGAGTCTTTGACAAATCATAAATGGTGGTTGTTAGCATTTCATAGGAGATGAATCATATTGAAGGAATTGTGGGATGTAGATGGACAAGTTTTTTCCCGTAAAATTTTTGAGATCGCCATTGACACATGGACTAATCAGTGTGAGAGATTCGGATGATGTTTAAAAGAAGCTTTGTTAAAAGGCTTGAAGGCCAGAAATCCAAAACTTCTCTTAGGAGGAGATAGGTAAACCCTCCACGAGTCAGTTTTATCTACTTCTGCCAATTGTCATTATAGTAACCCAGCCAAGAGACAAGCAAGAGGAACTGACTAGCTTTAGAGGGCAGTACGTAATGCCATGGTGTGAAGCCACCACTATATTTGGAGGCTAAAGGGGAATCAACTAGATTAGTCCATATTGAAAAAATGAAAAAAGTTGTTGGGCAACAGGTCCTTGATCCATAACTTGTGAGGCACCCTTTGAGGACAAACCTGTGCGAGTTTTGTCCAAAATAGACAACACATGATAAGAGTTGGATTGGGTCCTTCAATAATGATATTAGAGCTGAACCTACGTAGTACAGTATAGGCCAGTTGTTCGGGGATAAACCACATGGGCTTTAGTAACCCAGACACATGCCATGTAGAAGGAAAATACTATATGTAGGAGAGGGCTACCCATGGTATGGAAGTATGTAATGTCATTGTGGAGCTGCCACGATGTAGAGCCACCACCATGTTTAGGGGTTCGGAGCCTGTGGTGGGAATGAACTACATGAGTCCCATATCGAAAAATGGGAAAAGCTGTTGGGCTATATAAGGGAATTGGATCCATAAACTGTGAGGCACCTTTCGGAGGCAAAACCATACGAGCTTGGCTCAAAGTAGACAATACCTCATAAGGGTTGAATCAAGTTGTTATGGTCAGCTTTCAACCTTGAAGATTCTGAGTCAGTTAAGCAAACCATTGATTATATCAGAAGCTCATCTTTCTGGTCCAGAGGCACAAGAGACAAGAGAGTAGTTCATTTGGTTAGATAGGCTAATGTGTGTAAAAGCAAGGATCAGGGGGTGTTGCGTTGGTGAAGGTAGAAGAATTAATAAAGCCATTTTGGCTGTGGAGATTACACTTTATAGGTGAAGATTATTAGAGAAAAACACAATAGAAACACTAGTAAACGGTGCCTTTACCAATCCAACACTTCATTCCTCTCCCCTATTTGGATAAAACATAACCCAGATAGTAGATTGTCTTAGTGCTTTTGTAACTTATCCAATAGGAACAGGAAAATCACTTCAGCCTTGAGAAGACTATTCGTGTTCTGAAGATTCCTTCTATAGTTTAAAAATCTGTACCACATAGCTTCAAATAGAGGAAAATTAGTAGATCAGCTATACTCCATTGAAGGTACTGGGCACTGGAATTTACAGCTTACAAGAGATCCTACAGATGTTGGGATGGAGGACTTTATTCAAATGTGGTAAATTTTCAGTCTAAAATGTGTCAAGTTCTAGATCAGGTGCAGCTATATGCTGATCAGGAAGACAAGAGGTGGAGATGGGATAAAGAAAAGAAGTTTTCTGCAAATTTTTATTAGGGTCTTTAATGACAAAGGAGTTAGGGGTGTGGTGGAATGGAAGTGTATGGTCTAAATTCCTCCCTTCCAAGATAAATGAACCTATTTGGTTTGGGAGAACATGGATATGTCGATTTAGAACTAGCCATACTGGCTAACATCTTTAACAATTTTCTTTTGAATTTTGTTGGAAAGTGACAACAAGAAGGATTCCTTCAGGTGATAGAGTTAAAGCCCTTTTCCATATTGGAAACTCTGATTGCACTTTTGTGGAGTTTTGAGGAAAATACCGATCGTTTATTCTATGGATGTGGTACTGTTAACGTGCAGTGGATGATTCTAAAGCTCTAGGCATTCAATGACAAGCATTTGACAGCGTTCGTAAATTCTGGTGTAGAAAAACCATCAACAACCTAACTAATGAACAGCGAAAGGAAACTTAGATTTAACTCTTCTACAATTCATGCTCTCTCCGACCCTAAAAGTATCACCACCTTCTTTAAGAAGGCTCTTCCACTTCCTAGCATGGAAGGCAAAATCGGCCGATCCCGATCCGGATCGGCTTATTTGGATCGGGATCGGCCGGTCCCGATCGGGTCAGAATCGGCCGATCCTGGCTAATTCTGGCCACTTTTAGCCGATTCCAGCCGACCCGAGGCCAATCCAGATCGGGATCGGCGGGTCCCGATCCGGCCTGCCGATCCGTGCCGGAATTCCTTGCTTCCTAGAGCTAATGTTCCCACTGTCCGAGTTTCACTCTTTTAATGCGGTGACAATTTCACATAATACGTATGGGAAAAAAGGGAAAGCTTCAAACGATTAGTTTGTAGAGTAATTGATGTTACACGTCTGCCCTACACATGTGGATCAACCAAAATTCCGGAATTTACAATTACATAATCGGGTAAACAATAATCGACAAAGCTTACACATCAAATCAAATACAAACGAGCATGCCGTGTTTTTCCTGGTCTAACGCTAGCACCGGTAAGAGCCAGGACCAAAACCCTGGAGCTTCTTCTATCTATGCGGGAGATATTCACATCATCAATACTCATAACAAATAGAACTATCTCAAAGAGTTCTTTTGGTAGCTTTGAGGCCAGAGATGATAAGACCCAAACCACAATGTTCAACCATGGTTTTCCGCTTAGCATCCCAAAGTATTCTGTACACGGAGCAACAGATAACAAGAAGAAGAAAGAATGAACAGGATAACTTCGAAGCCTCTAGGAGGGAGAAGGTACCCAGGGGGAACAGCCCGCCGAAGCCTCCGATGCCGGGCGCCATCTTGGCGATCCTTCGGACGAGCTCCGCGCCAGCGTCGATGTCGACGCCGGCGTCCTTATACGTGAGGCCGCGAGTTTCTGCCCCTCCTCCACCGGAAGGAGAAGAAGAAAAAGAAGAAGAAGAGCAGGACACGTCCGAAACCCTCCTACACGCCATTCCCAAGGAGGCACCCCGGGACCCCCACTGGAGGGCGGAGCGGCTCCCGGCGCTGGAGGAGGTGGGCCGGCAGCGGCAGCACGCGGCCGTAGGCGGCTTCTCGGCGGGTCTGCGGGTAGCTGAAGCCGTGGCCAAGCCACGGAAGGGCTGCTCCGCCGCCGCCGCCGCCGCCGCACTTCCGAAGCCCCCGTTCATGGTGAAGAGGTGGAGAGGAGAGAGGAAGGACGAGTGCGAGAGGAAGAGAGACACTGTCGCGGCGGCTCCCCCCGCTGCGCCGTCTTCGGGATGCTGAAAGGGTAGACGACAGAGCGGCGCACGCACTGCTCACGTGACGTGTATCCCACTGGATTTTAAGTGCGAACGTTACAGTATTACAGGCGGGACGGACCACTTCCAGATGGGCGAGCAGGAGATCTAATGGTAACGGGAGTGCTCACCCGTTTTTCTCATCCCAGAGGAAATTTAAAAGTTGAGGATTTGCTCTGAAATTTGCTATCTGCATTTGCTGTCACATTTCAGATGTGAGACAATCAGTATAGACACGTTGTGCTGAGGAGCAAAAAAAAAGTTGAGGATTTTCTAGTAAATTCACTGTGTGCATTTGCTGTCACATTTCAAACATAAGCCAATTAGATATGGACATATTGTGCAGGAGAAAACTGAGCAGCCTCTTGCGAGCTAACGAGTATATATTTGTCAAGCGAAATATTATAAGGGTGATTATCTTAACTCGTCTAATTGGTCGACTTGATTACACGATGCAACCGCAGAAAATTGTACGATGTGACGGGACAAGTTGTGCAACAAGTATTACTCGCTATAGATTAGTTTTTCCACCTTTATTCACATCTTGCATTTATGGGTCTACCTAATCACCTCTTGTCTATCAAGATAAGGGCATTTTGGTTACAATATATGGAGAGAAACCTTATGTGTTCTTTACGCGAAAATGGGATCCTTTGGTGCGTCCATCTTCGTCTGTCCCTCCGTTGCCCCTTCCATTCTTCGTATATCTCTACTGGCCAAACTCTAGTCTGCCGCTTCTCTCCGATGATTAAAATTGCATTGTCAGTCCATTCCACTTGTCTGTGTAATCAATCTATTTAGTCTGTCTCTCCACTCTACAAGTTTGCATCGCCTATCGTTGTTTTAATTACTTTTTGTTAAACAAGAGGACCTGATTGAACCATCATGCAGCGCCGTCATGTGTGACTCAAAGCATTAGGTCGCCTAATGTTATTTTTTGAGGGAAAGGAGTGGCGACGGGACAACGGGCGGTGAAGATTGACAAATAGACCTACTACTGCACATATGGGTGGAATGGATCGCCGGTGCAATTTCGATCCTTGGGGAAGGACGGCAAACTGGAGATGGCCGGCGGGGATACATGAGAAATGGAAGGGGGCAGAGAGACAAATGAAGACAGATGCACACAAGGATCTGCCCTTCCTACAAAGAACATCTAGAATGTTTCTCTTTATAATGCCCTTGTTCTCATAGGTAAGAGGTGATTAGGTGGACCAATAACTGCAAGATGCATATAGAAGTGGAGAAACTGGTCTATAAAAGATCTAGTCCGTGCAAATAGGGTAGGCCTTTCTAGTAGGTCGGCTATGGAATGCAAATTCTTTGGGCATGCAGAGCATGGAGATTTTTTTAGTTAAAAAATAGATATTAAATTTATTTATCCAAACTAGAAATATATTAGAGTCGAGAAGATCAGGGACAAGTAATAAGAGAGGTTGATAAGACATACCCACACATAATATATATATATATATATATATATATATATATTTATTTATATTTATATTTATATTTATTTATTTATATATGCATATAGAAATTCTAAAAGAAATTACAATGACAAAAAGTTATATTTTATAATATTTTTTTGTCATTGACTTGTAAGTTAATAGCCCATCCGACAATCAGATTCTCCATATATCATGTGTATTCAACTAAAAGGTGCATGCATTATTTATTATGAATAGGTTGATTTAACAAGCATATCTATTAACCAACATATTGACTAATAATCAAGTTATTGTTATCATTTGCATCGAATGAGCATGCCATGCCAAGCCTGTTCTAGTCTATAGGTTTGCCTCCTAACATGGCCTAATAAAAAATTCTAGTTATTTGAAGGGAAAAATTGGCCGACTCTGTAAGAGAGGGGGACTTATTTCTCAGCCCCCGACAATAAAGACAAATATGACAGGTCTTATCTTTTTGCTTGGAGTTATTTTTCCGCCTCTAGATGTGACGACCACTATCTTCACACCAATAAGACTCTATTTTGTCCTCCCTCTTTCGTTGACCCATCGGAATAATTACGGACGTTGCCATGTGGTGTACATCTAATGTGCAAAGTATTTTTTTATTTTTTGTTAGATTTTTTATTTTTTAGAGCATCCAACCGAAAAATGAATGATACAATCAGTAAGCTCAAGTTGGCCTTGAACTTGTGGTATATTTCTTTTTTGAGAAAGCAAAGTTTTTTTACACATACAAATCCAAGCATACATAAAAAATCTTTTTTTTCTCAAAAAACAAATATACAGCGAGCTCATGACCAATTCTAGCTTGTTGGGATGCCATTTGATTTTTGATCAAACACTTCAAAAAAAAAAAAAAATTATGACAGAAAATGTAAAAAAAGAAAAAATCAACCTCACCCCCATATGCATGATTAGTCTAATTTTTTAATTTCTTTGTTTTCTTTTTAAAAAATTTTTGGAGCATCCAGTTAAAAATTGAACGTCAATAAATTTAAGTTGTCCCCGAGGATGCGGTATATCTTTTTTTATTTTTTACATATGTAGATCGAGGCATGGATAAATGTTTTTTTCGAAAAAGAAATATAGAATAAGTTTGGGACTAACGTGAAATTCCTGGCAATATTATCTGATTCTTTATCAAATGTTCCAAAAAAAATTAAAAGAAAATTAAAAGAAGAAAAATTAGCCTCAACCAAACCATAGCATATGATTGGATTAATGTTATCACATAACTAATAATCAAGTTATCAGTCACATGTAATGTAAAATTTTCCTCAAGAGAAAGAAAAGAACACTATGTTTCTTTTTTCGATGCTCCTGTTATAGTGGCCAAGGACTATACTCACGCTATTCACAACTCAGCCCGCCAATGATCGATCCCTAGGGGCAACATACCTAATATACAACATTTTAAAGAAAATCAGTTAAGAAAATAATCGAGGGCAACCCCAAGTAAAGCAAGAGCCCCCTACGGGACACGCGGGGGATCGAACCCATGTCCCTCCGCACACAGGTGGAGGGGGAGTCCACTCCGCGCAAACAAGGGACAAATGAAAATACATTAATTATCTTTTTTATCATTGAAATGCATTAATTATCAGAATAGTAATTGAACAAGCAAGTTATTTCGAATGCAACTTGTGAAAAATAATTTATGAAGAATTTATTTTTCTCTCTTAAAGAATAAAAGATGAGAATCAAAATAAAATATAAGTAATAATATTTTTAAATAACAATTAAAGAATAAAAGATAAGAATCAAAATAAAATATAAGCAATAATATTTTTAAATAAAACTTGAGATAGAAAAACTGAAAAAAATATAACCAAACACTCTATTAGGCCCGATTAGGTCCGTTGACCGAAAAAAAGTTGCAACTACCATGTTACCGGTAATCGATTATGAATTACATGTTTCTTATAATATTAATCTGGTCATATATATTAGCGTGTCTAGGGGTCAATTTTTTTAATTTCTTCTGAAAATTGTTTAATGGTAGATGGTGTGGGTGAAGAATGTAGTCGGGTAGAGGATGAGGACTGCATGCAGCCAGGGGCGAATCCAACATAGATCCAGTGAGGTCAAATGACCTTACTAGATTTTGGGATTCCCTTGTAGGGAATATAGGCCGGGGGCCCAGTGATCCCACTAACCTGTCCAATTCAGTGACCCAAGCCGCTCTGTCTTCTAATTTGGCTCGTAGTACCCGATTCGGGTGATTCTACTGGACAAAATTTCTACATCCGCCACTACATGCAGCCAACAAGAGAAATTGTTGATGCGCATGATTAGATGCCACATAGTCATCTTCTTATTGACGAGTTGGTTGTAATGATGGTGATGGTGGCGTGGGGGAGGATGGGGGGCCTAGTCTCTAGATTTGAAGGTACAATGTGTTTAAACTAATAAGGGCGAGGGAGAAGATGGGTTGTGTGTTTCGTTGTTCGTGAGAGTACATAAGTGTTGGTGTCGTTTCGTTGTGGTGGATACTATAAAATTGAAAAAAAATGAAAAAATAAAAGAAAGAAAATTTGACCCCCTAGACCCACCAAGATACATGACTGAGTTAATGTTATCAGTAACATATAATTCATAATCGATTATCAGTCACATGATAGTCGCCACTTTTTTTCAATCCTTAGACCTAATTGGACTTAATAGAGTGTTTGATTACATAGTTTTTTTTTTCTCTTAATTTTTATTTTTAAAATAAAATTCTTATTTACTTATTTAGATTTTTGTGTTTTATTTTTTAAAGGAGGGAGAAAAATTCTTCACAAGTTTCCTTCAAAATAACCTATTTGTTTGGTTACTGATGGATATAGGTGTCTTCTAAGCCAATCATAAGGCACCTATTTTAATCTAGTTCACTAATTAATGGCATTAAATTCATTATGTAGATTGGCATATTAATAATTGTGCATAATGAAGTCCATGAATATGCGCAATAGTCATCAGATTATGATGAGATCATAATAATGAGACTGATGACTTATAAACACATATTCTCAATTGTTCCTGATCGTATGATGTTTGAGAGAGACATCAAACATCCGGTAAGACTAGTACAGGTTATTCCAGCTCATATGATGAAGGTGACTGATTTCGTTAGTTACTCGTGTGGAGACACAATCGTAAACCTGTACGTGTTCATTGGGGAATGAGTTCACTGAACTGATCCGACATGAATTGCCGAATGGTAATTTACCTGACTGTCAATCGGCTTGATTCATCGTCACAGTGGCGTGGTTGATCCTTGGACTTGAGACACCAAAGACACCTTGTCGGTGGACTTCTGGACTTTGACTTTGACCTACGAATCCCTATCCACGGGATCTCTAATAGTCAATGATCGGGTCCAGCAGAAGACCTTTGAAGGTGATTGTGTGTTCGATAAAGGATCGTTCGCTCTCAGGTAACTGGAGAGAGAATGCTCTAGAATAGATCCGCAGGAGTCTCTGGCCATAGCAGAAACAATATCAGAAAAAGAAGTTTTCGGATATTGTATAGCGGAGTCTGATTCAAATGAGTTGACCATCTAGGGTTTGACAGTTGACCATACCCTAGGTTAACTCAAGAGCATTGTGCGAACGAAGGATTATAGCCCCGCGGTAACTGCGGACGGACATGTTCCATGAGTAGGTTGCTGAACCCCATTGCCTTCTGGGATCATGCGGTGTTGCTTGGCACCCAACGTCATCAGAAGTCCGACCGAATTTACATGCGATGTTAATTCGGTTAACTAATTAGTTAATATCTAGATATTAATTAATTACAATAAGTCAATAACTAGTTATTGGATTTAACAGGCTAAAAACCGGACTGGTAAATAGGCCTAGAGGGTCACACGCAATAAGATTCTCAGTCGGTAGTATATAAGTGGGATTTATATTAACTCGGAGACTTTTGTAAAAGTCGCACCGACTTAATATATAAATGCGCTGTTGAGAAACCTTGGGCCAAGCTACAAGATTTCTCCTTACTGGCCGTCACCCTCCTTTCTCTCTCCTCCTCTGGGCGCCCCGTTCGAGGCACCGGAACAATCTCCGTCTCCGCCGCGCTCGATTCCTGAAAGTTGGGAATTCCCGTCTACGGGTTTCCGGACATCGTTGCGGCTACGGATCTTCAGCGAGCGAGCTGATACGGACGAGGGAGCGAGGACGAACCACCGTAGAGGATCGCGTGGATACCGCTGGAGGCCGGACGCTTGTGCGGCTCGCGGCATCATCTCGACGGAACCGAGACAGAAACAGATTCGAATCCGCGCACGATAATCGAATTACTTCCCGTTAGTTTTCGGTTTTAGCTTTTCGTTCCGATTCGGATCAGCGGGCAACGAGCGGGATAATTTTTGTTTGTCGTTTCCCTGCGTTCTTCGCGTTCCGCCCAGATTCCAACAGTTACTACTATGATAATTAATGATTTTCTCTTTCTCTTCCAAGTAACTAACTACGTCTCTCTCTCTTATAATAACTAATGTTCTTCTTTTTTTCTCACTCGAGGAAACATGTTACATTGCATCTGACTGATAACTGATTACATGTTATTGATAGCATTAATGCAGTCACATGCCATGGAACGATTGAGGCCGATTTTTCTTTTCTTTTTTAGTTTTTTTCTTGGATTTTTTTTTTAAAGTTTATGGAGCATCTTATAAAAAATCGGATGATATTGCCAAGAATTTTGTGTTACTCCCAAGTTTATTTAATATTTTTTTTAGAAAAAAAACTTTTTATACATGCCTCGATTTATGCGTGTAAATTATTTTTTCTAAAAAAATATACTGCATGCTTGAGGACAACATGAATTTATTGGTTATACTACTTGATTTTTGATCAGATACTCCAAAAAAATAAAAAAATTCTAAAAAAATAAAAACTTAAAAAATTGAACTGATCATATACATCGGGTGAGGCCGTTTTTTATTTTATTTTAATTTTTTGTCAGAATTTTTTAAATCTTTTAGAGTGTCTGATCAAAAATCAAATGATATCCCTAACGAGTTGGTCCTAAACTCGTTGTACATATATATATATACAATTTGTGTGTGCAAAATAAACCTTTTTTCTTAAAAAAAATATACCACCAGTTCGGAACCAACTCTAGCTTATTGACTATATTGTTCATTTTCCGAGTGGATGCTCCAAAAAAAAATCTAAAAATTCTAATGAGAAAATAAAAAAATAGTTTGCACATCTTGTAGGCCAATGCTAAAGGGAGGACAAAATGGAATTTTATAAGTGTGGAGATAGTGGGCTTTATATCGAGGGACTAGAAAATAACTGCAGACAAAAAGCAAAGACTTGCCACGCTTGCGTTTGTTGTTAGGGACTAGGAAAAAAGTCCTCTATGATAGGCCCCTGGCGAATTTTTCTTATTTTCAATCAATCAACTATGTGGATGGGTAGGTCGATAAGACGGAGGTGAGATGATATATTTGTAATGAGATCTTGTTTGAGCTATTCTTTTAAAATAGATCTTCTACATTTGTAGAAAATTTTTGTCGTGATTTTTTTTTTATTAGTGTGAAAAAGTTTCCTACAAATACGCATAAGGATTCTCTCATGATTAATAAATGTATTATGAGAAAACAACATAGGATGACCAGAAGGATACAAAGAGAGAGGAGTAATTTTAAAACCAATGGAATAATAATTGAAGGAAATCGAAGCGGATAAGAAAGGAAAAATACGTCAATCACATAAGGAGACAAATCAGCATTTATAGTGGTTCAATCAATCAAAATATACATCCACGTACTAAGTAAGAAAAACAGATACACATAAACTAATGAGCTAGCTTAAGCACACATTCAATCTCAAAGACACCCAATTTTGTTTAAAGGGCCAACACACAATACAAGAATGATAAGACCACAACATAATGAATTCAAATTAGAAAGATGTGCCGATGTTGATGCCGGAAAGGTCAGTCCCAAGTGAGGATGTTGTTGTTGAAGCACAAGGGGATGAGCTTGCTTTTACCCTCTCTTTTCTTTCTTTTCTTTTCGTCGTGTCAAGTTTTTTGTGCAAAATGGAACCTAAGCCTTGGAGGATGAAAATTTTCTTCAAATGGTGGCTCCTAGTTCCTTCAAAACATCCTCAAAAGATCCCTTTCATAGAGCCTCTAAACCCATTTTGTTGTTGGTGGTAAGTGTGATTCTAATTTTTTTTTTGAATTGATATAGATATTTACAACTGACCAAGGACAAAGTTTGAGAGATCTTCAAGAGCTGGAGATAATTTTGAATTGGTTAATAATTTCACCTAATTACTCTAGAAATTCAAATCCACTTGATCATCCAAAAAAGTAATCTTACATACTAGAGATGAGCATCTCAGAAGAATTTTTAGACTCCAACCAAGAATGAAACTTAGACATCTCAATTGAGAGACAAGAGGTAAACAAACTGCACTAGACAACTGATTCGAAATTCCAATAATTTAATTTCCTTATTATGCAAGCTCAAAAAGTAATCTTGGTCGACCATTTCGATTAGCCGGTTGATCGTTCAAGCCCTCAGCACATAGATAACATCGAGTGAAAACACTGTTAGAAAGGTCAACCGTTCAACTCAGATCGGTTGACTGTTTAACTAGGCTTCTGAGTCCAGACAGGTTCAGATGATCATTTTTTCTAATAGGAGCAGTTGACCGATTGCTTCGGATCAATTGACCATTTAGGCTTCTAAGTCCAGACAAGTTCAAGTGGTTTTCATTGATAGAAACAATCAACTGTTAGATCGATCGATGGTTTGCAGTAGTCTGTCCTTTTTGTCTTCCTTGTTCCATAGTTTTTTGTGGGTTACTCTTGGCCCTTTGATACATCTTAAAAATCTTAAATTTATTCATCATCTAGGGTGCTCTTTGGGTATATATATCATCTTTGCACGCTTGAACACCCGGTTAATTCAATTGATGTGAATGCTTTTGTTATCATCAAAATCAAGGAGCGTAGACAACACTGCATCTTTGCCTTGACCAATACTTGATGTAATGCTTATGCATTGCAATTCATGCGGATTGTAATACTCGTGGATCGCAATGCATGGGCCAACAGTCGTCCGATCTAATTGGATTGGACGGCTGTTGTGTAGCCCGTCTAATTGGGGGAGTTGGTTTTTTATTTTTTTATTTTTTGTTCGGTTTTTTAAAATTTTTTAGAATGTCCGATCGAAAATTGGACGATACAGCCGAGTTGCTCGGGTCATCGTTGACCTGACTGTATAATGTTTTTTTTTTAATATTTTACACTTAAATCAAGGTTTTTGTCAATTTTTTTTGAAAAAAAATATATAATCGGGTGATAGCCGACTCGAGTAACCAAGGTGTACCGTCCAATTTTTGATCGGATGCTCTAAAAAAACTTAAAAAATTTGAACAAAAATAAAAATAAAAAAAATTGACTCCTCCAATCCAAACGGACTGCACAACAGCCATCCGATCTAGTCAGATCGGACGACTGCTTGCAATGCATGGACATTGCAGCAAGTATTACTCCTTCGCCTTTCATCCATTAAAAAATAAGGATCTTTATCCCTATCCTTTATTTGTTATCTCTTCTATGTATCCTTATACTTATTTCTAAAAGTTACTACAAAAAAAATAAATAAAAATTGATGGAGAATACTCATATGTCACACCCCTTTGTTATAATCTTCAAGTATGAAGTTTGACATCTAATTGTTATAATCATGTGATCATATAATATTAATTAGATTCAAAATTCGATCAGGATGTGCCCCAATCCATATGATATTATGGCGACACTTTTGCACATGTTCTTGCTACATATATATATATATATATATATATATATATATATATATCATGCGACGGAATGATCATCCATCTTATATGATACATGCATAAATTTATTTGAAATGTTTTTATTATAGGTAGGGTTCAGAAAGTTATTTACTAGAGGACTTATTTTGCATACTAACAGTTTCAAGACACGTCGGGCCGGATTCCATGTAAAAAAAAATAACGTCGTGGAGCTGATCCGAGGAATTTGTTATGAAATCTTTCGCAGGGATGTTTTATCATAAATGTTATGTAGTTTATATTTTACGAGTTAATTGATTATTTGTTTAATGACATTAATATTACCATCATGTGATTTATCTTATTTTACGCACATATATTATGTTATTATTATTGTGCCTTTTTATCCGATGTGAGTTAAATCATATTGTATTCTCCTTGCAGATTTTTCAGAATTATTAGCTAGTACAACATTGAGAAAAAATTAAGACTTGCCACGCCATCACGGCTAAAATACCGAAATCCATATATATCATGAAACGATTAAGGATGATTTCAAAATTAGGAGAAAATTAAGGAGGGAGGATATATAGGCAAATAAATGCCAACCTTCCTTTTCGGAGTCCACGGGATCTCCCTTGTTTTCAGAGGAATTGAAGCCTTACATGCACGTATAAGTCTCTGTGCATGTCATCTCTTCTAAACTTTCGTATATAAAGAGAAGGAACAGGAACTGGACTGCATGTGGTGCCATCGATCTTCTCCTGCATGCATGCTGTAAACTTCCTGGCAATATCATCCGATTTTTTATCAAATGTTCCAAAAATTTTTAGAAAGAAATTAAAAAGAAAATTAAAAGTAGAAAAATTATCCTTAGTCGTACCATGACATATGACTGGATTAATGTTATCACATAACGCATAATCAAGTTATCAGTCATATGTAATGTAAGACACTTTTTTTTTTCGATGCTCTTGGTACAGTGGTCAAGGAGTATACTCACTCTATTCACAACTTAGCCACCAAGGATCGATCCCTAGAGGCAACATACCTAATATACAACATTTTAAAGAAAATTAGCTAAGAAAATAACCGAGGAGTTTTGTATGGGACACGCGAGGGCTCGAACTCACGTCCCTCCTCACACAGGTAGAGGGGGAGTCCACTCCACGCAGGTAAGGGACAAATAAAAATGCACTAATTATCTTTTTTATCATTGAAATGCATTAATTATTAGAATAGTAATCGAACAAGCAAGTTATTTTGAAGGCAACTTGTAAAAAATAACTTATGAAAAATTTATCTTTCTCTCTTAAACAATAAAAGATAAGAATCAAAATAAAATATAAGTAATACTATTTTTAAATAAAAATTGAGAGAGAAAAATTGAAAAAAAAATATAACCAAACACTCTATTAGGCCCGATTAGGTCCGCTGATCGAAAAAAAGTTGCAACTATGATGTTATCGATAATCGATTATGAATTACATGTTACTTATAATATTATTCTGGTTATGTATATTAGTGTGTTTAGGGACCGATTTTTTTAACTTCTTCTGAAATTTTTTTAATGGTAGATGGTGTGGGTGAGGAATGTGGTCGAGTAGAGGAGGAGGACTGCATGCAACCAAGGGCGAATCCAGCATAGATCCAGTGGGGTCACAGGACCCCACTAGATTATGGGACTCCCTTGTAGGAAATACAGGCCAGGGGCCCACTAACTTGTTCAATTCAGTGACCCAAGCCTCTCCGCCCTCCAATTTGGCCCGTAGTACCCAATTTGGGTAACTTTACTAGACAAAATTTCTACATCCGCCACTACATGCAACTAATAAGAGCAGCTGTTGATGTGCATGATTCGATGCCACATAGCCATCTTCTTATTAACGAGTTGGTGCAATGTAATGATGGTGATGGTGGCGCGGGGGAGGATGGAGGGCCTAGTGTCCAAATTTGAAAGTATAATGTGTTTAAACTAATGTGGACGAGAGAAAAGATGGGTTGTGTGTTTCGTTGTTCGTGAGAGTACGGAAGTGTTGGTGTCATTTTGTTAGACTAGACACTATAAAATTTTAAAAAAAGTTAAAAAAAAAATTGACCCCTAAACCCACCAAGATTTATGACTAAGTTAATGTTATTAGAAACATATAATTCATAATCAATTATCTGTCACATGATAGTCGCCACTTTTTTCAATCCTTAGACCTAATTGGACTTAATAGAGTATTTGATTACACATTTTTTTTTCTCTCTCAATCTTTATTTTAAAAATAAAATTATTACTTACTTATTTAGATTTTTTTGTTTTATTTTTTAAAGGAGAGAGAAAAATTCTTCACAAATTTCCTTCAAAATAACCTACTTGTTTGGTTGCTATTCTGATAATTAATGGATTTTTGTTTCTTCTCCAAATAACTAAATGCGTCTCTCTCTTAGTAACTAATGTTCTTCTTTTTATCTCACTTGAGAAAACATGTTACATTACATCTGATTGATAACTGATTATGTATTACATAATCATTGATAACATTAATGCAGTCACATGCCATGGTGATATTAAGGCCGAGTTTTTTTTTTTTTTTTTTTAGTTTTTTCTTAAATTGTTTTTTTTAAGTTTTTGGAGCATCTTATAAAAAATTGGATGATATTGCCAAGAATTTCATGTTAGTCCCAAGCTTATTCTATGTTTTTTTTTGAGAAAAAGAACTTTTTATACATGCCTCGATTTATGCGTGTATTTTTTTTTCTAAAAAAATATACTGCATGCTTGAGGATAACTTGAATTTATTGGTTATACTATTTGATTTTTGATCATATACTCTAAAAAAACTTAAAAATTCTAAAAAAATAAAAAAACTTAAAAAATTGGACTAATCATATACATGGGGTGGGACCGATTTTTCTTTTCTTTTAATTTTTTGTCAGAAATTTTTAAATCTTTTAGAGTGTCTGATCGAAAATCGAATGATATCTCTAGCGAGCTCAAATTAGTCCTGAGCTCAATTGTGCATTTAATTTTTTAATTTTTTTTTATATATGCCTCGATTTGTGCATGCAAAATATTTTTTTTTCTTAAAAAAAATATACCACTAGTACAGACCCAACTCTAGCTTATTGACTGTATTGTTCATTTTCCGAGTGGATGCTCCAAAAAAAAATCTAAAAATTCTAATGAGAAAATAAAAAAAATAGTTTGCACATCTTGTAGGCCAATGCTAAAGGGAGGACAAAATGGAATTTTATAAGTGTGGAGATAGTGGGCTTTATATTGAGGGACTAGAAAATAACTGCAGACAAAAAGCAAAGACCTGCCATGGTTGCGTTTGCTGTTGGGGACTAGAAAAAAAAGTCCTCCTCTGTGATAGGCCCCTGGCCATTTTTTCTTATTTTCAATCAATCAACTATGTGGATGGGTAGGTCGATAAGACGGAGGTGAGATGACATATTTGTAATGAGATCTTGTTGGAGCTATTCTTTTAAAATAGATATTCTACATTTGTAGAAAATTTTTGTAGTGAATTTTTTTTATTAGTGTGAAAAAGTTTCCTACAAATACGCATAGGGATTCTCTCATGATTAGTAAATGTGAGAAAACAACATAGGCTGATGAGAAGGGTACAAAGAGAGAGGAGTAATTTTAAAACCAATGGAACAATAATTGAAGGAAATGGAAGCGAATAAGAAAGGAGAAATAAGCCAATCACATAAGGAGACAAATCAACTTTTATAGTGGTTCAATCAATCAAAATATACATCCACATACTAAGTAAGAAAAACAAATACACATAAACTAATGAGCTAGCTCAAGCACACAATCAATGTCAAAGACACGCAATTTTGTCTAAAGAGCCTACACACAATACAAGAATGATAAGACCACATCACAATGAATTCAAATTAGAAAGATGTGTATGCGGGAAAGGTTAGTCCCCAAGTGAGGATGTTGTTGAAGCACAAGGGGATGAGCTTGCTTTTACCCTCTCTTTTTCTTCTTTCTTTTCGTTATGTCAACTTTTTTGTGCAAAACGAAACCTAAGCTTTGGAAGATGAAAATTTTATTCAAATGGTGGCTCCTAGTTCCTTCAAAACATCCTCAAAAGATCCATTTCATAAAGCCTCTAGACCCATTCTGTTGTTGGTGGTAAGTGGGATTCCAATAAATTTTTTTTTGAATCGATATAGATATTTACAACTGACCAAGGGCAAAGTCTGAGAGATCTTTGAGAGTTGGAGATAATTCTGAATTGATTAATAAATCCACCTAATTAGGAGAGAAATTCAGATCCACCTGATCGTCCAAAAAAGTAATCTTACAGACTAGAGATGAGTATCTCAGAAGAATTTTTAGGCTCCAATCAAAAATAAAACTTAGACATCTCAATTGAGAGACAAGATGTAAACCAATTTCACTAGGCAGCTGATTTGGGGTTCCAATAATCTAATTTCCTTATTATGCAAGCTCAAAAAGTAATCTTTGGTTGACCATTTCAATTAGCCGGTTGATCGTTCAAGCCCACAGCGCATTGATAACATCGAGTGAAACACTATTAGAAAGGGTCAACCGTTCAACTCAGATCGGATGACTGTTTAACTAGGCTTCTGAGTCCAGATAGGTTCAGATGATCATTTTTTCTAATAGGAGCAGTTGACCGATTGCTTCGGATCGATTGACCATTTAGGCTTCTAAGTCCAGACAGGTTCAAGTGGTTTTCATTGATAGAAACAATCAGCTGTTAGATCGATCGGTGGTTTGCAGTAGTTTGTCCTTTTTGTCTTCCTTATTCCACATATAGTTTTTTGTGGGTTACTCTTGGCCCTTTGATGCATCTTAAAAATCTTAAATTTATTCATCATCTAGGGTGCTCTTTGGGTATATATATCTTCTTTGCGCTTGAACACTCGGTTAATTCAATTGATGTGAATGCTTTTGTTATCATCAAAATCAAGGAGCGTAGACAAGACATCTTTTCCTTGACCAATACTTGATGCAATGCTCATGCATTGCAATTCACGTTGATTGTAATATTCGTGGATCACAATGTATGGGCCAATAGCCGTCTGATTTAATTGGATCGGAAGACTAGATCGGACGGCTGCTGTGCAGCCCGTCTGATTTAATTGGATCGGACGGTTGCTGTGTAGCCCGTTTGGTTGGGGGAGTTGGTTTTTTAATTTTTAATTTTTTTGTTCGGATTTTTAAAAATTTTTAGAACATCCGATCAAAAATCGGACGATACAGTCGAGTTGCTTGGGTCAGCGTCGACCTGACTGTATAATGTTTTTATTTTTATTTTATATTTTACACTTAAATCATGGTTTTTGTCAATTTTTTTTGAAAAAAAAAAATACAGTCGGGTGGGAGCCGACTCGAGTAACCCAAATGTACCGTCCGATTTTTGATCGGACGCTCTAAAAAACCTTAAAAAAATCGAACAAAAAATAAAAAATAAAAAATAAACTCTCTGAACCCAAACAGACCGCATAGCAGCCGTCCGATCCGACTGGATCGGACGACTGCTTGCAATGCATGGACGTTGCAGCAAGTATTACCTAGTCGGATCGGACGGCTGCTTGCAATGTATGGATATTGCAACAAGTATTACTCCTTCGCCTTTCGGCCGTTAAAAAATGAGTATCTTTATCCCTATCTTTTATTTGTTATCTTCTCTATGTATCCTTATACTTATTTTTAAAAGTTATTAGAAACAAATAAATAAAAATTGATGGAGAATACTTATATGTCACACCCCTTTGTTATAATTTTCAAGTATGAGGTTTGACATCCAATTGTTATAATCATGTGATCATATAATATTAATTAGATTCAAAATTCGATCAGGATGTGTCCCAATCCATATGATATTATGGCAACATTTTTGCACATGTTCTTGCTATATATATCATGGGATGGAATGATCATTCCATCTTATATAATACATGCATAAATTTATTTGCAATTTTATCGTAGGTAGGATTCAAAAACCTATTTGCTATGTAAAAAAAATTTACGCCATGGAGTTGATCCAAGGAATTTGTCATGAAATCTTTCGTAAGAATATTTTATCATAAATGTTATGTAGCTTATATTTTCGGAATTAATTGATTATTTGTTAATTTAATGACATTGATATTACCACATCATGTGAATTATCTTATTTTACACACACATATATTATGTGATTATTATTGTGCCTTTTTATCCGACGTGAGTTAAATCATATTGTAAGAAAAAATTAAGTTTTGCCACATCATCACGGCTAAAATATTGAAATCCATATATATCATGAAATCGAGAAATAAATGTCCACCTTCTTTTTTGGAGTCCACGTGATCTCTTTTTTTTTTTTTTAGAAGAATCAAAGCCTTGCATGCCCGTATAATTATGTGTGCATGCCATCTCCTCTTTATATGTAAAGAGAAGGAACATGAACTAGACTGCATGTGGTGCCATCGATCTTGTCCTGCGTGTTTACAACATCCTGAGCAGAGAGAAATTAAGCCACCATGCAGTCCCTGGTGCTGGCAGCAGTCGCTCTTCTGTTCCTCTCCATTCAGCGTGTTCCTGCCGAAGCAGCACTCTCCCCTGCCAACCCCTCGTCCTCCTCCTCTGCCAGCCCCTACCCAAACCCAGATGCCGTCGCTGAGCAACTTGTGAGGTTGTACTAACTGTAGAGCACACAAACAGAAGGATATGACTTCTCAGCCACATTCCGAGAAGATGTTACTAATTTAGATATTGCTTAGTTTAAAGTAAAATATCACAAAAACATCGATCATAAAACATCATAATTTTCGGAGATTTACGTAAAATGCAATGTTATGTCATGTCAAACCACAGATGATCCCTTCTCTTTGTATATATGTTGACCTTTAACACCTCTTCTTCGTCTGCTACAGGGAGGTGGAGCGATCGAGGGAGCGCACGTTGCTCGCCGGCGGCGGCGGCGACACGCCCTCCTCCTGCAGCACCGGGAACCCCATCGACGACTGCTGGCGCTGCGACCCCGACTGGCGGAGCAACAGGAAGCGCTTAGCCGACTGCGCCGTCGGCTTTGGCCGCAACGCTACTGGCGGCCGGGACGGCGAGTTGTACGTCGTGCACGACCCGACGGACGAGGACCCCAGTCACCCGAAGCCCGGCACGCTCCGCCATGCCGCAACTCAGCCCCAGCCCCTGTGGATCACCTTCGCCGGTGACATGACGATCACGCTGTCCGAGGATCTCCCTGTCAGCAGCTTCAAGACCATTGACGGCCGCGGGGCCACCGTGGATGTCACCGGCGCCGGCTGCTTCTACCTGAAGGAGGTCACCAACGTGATCATCCACAACATCCAGATCCACGATTGCGCCAAGGCGAAGCAGGACGGCGACGGCATCACGGTGCGGGCGTCCAGGGACCTGTGGGTGGACCACTGCACGCTGTGGAACTGCCACGACGGCCTGATCGACGTAACGCACGGGTCGACGGCGGTAACCATCTCCAACAACCACTTCCACCACCACGACAAGGTGATACTGCTGGGGCACAGCGACGATTTCCAGGGGGACTCCGACATGCAGGTGACGGTGGCGTTCAACCGCTTCGGGGAGGCGCTGGAGCAGCGGATGCCCCGCTGCCGGTACGGCTACTTCCACGTGATGAACAACGACTACGTGGGGTGGGGGCTCTATGCCGTCGGCGGCAGCTCCAACCCCACCATCAACAGCGAGGGGAACCGGTTCGCCGCCCTCGACGGTGACGACAAGAAGGAGGTACGCTTTGCTTGTTACAGTTTTTCCAAAAGAACTCTTTTTTTTAGGTTCATAAGTATAAAAAAAAAGAGGAAAGCAAAAACTTTTCTACAACTCCTTTTTTTTCTTAATTCCTAATCCTAGGAGAAATAAGTTTTCATCGAGTGGACGCTTAATTCCATCCTATTCGGAATCCTAGCATACTCATAATAGTAGATGAGCGAAGAAGAGGAGGAAATAGGCCGATGTTTAAGGTTTCTTGTAGATGGGGAATGATTCTAAAAGCGCATTCTTTTCTAGGGATAAATTTGGCAATTTGTAGAAATATCAAGAATAAAATCAAAGAGATTGTATGCAGGCACATTAGTGTGTAAATGGCATGGCCGCAGGAGGTATATATTCTCAAGATACAAGTTATAACCTATTGAAGGCTTTCCACAAATACACTTTCTTAAAAAGCTATTTTAAAAGCCTTAAATTTTATTAAAATGAGGAATAATAACTTTAACTGTTTTTTTTATTGGACATAGGTCCGTGCAATGACTGGATGGAAGGAGTTGCACCACTCACTAATGTTCGTGGGCTTGGTGACTCAAAGTTTCCAATTTCTCCTTTCGTAGTACTTTTCTTTGAAAGAAAAAAAATAAGGAGCTCCTAACTAGTTAGTCGTCATAACCGACACTTGTGCATAACCGTGCTTACACCTTGGTGATTGTAACCAGTCGATGTATTATTGGACCGGACTCCAATAGTATAAAAGAAGGAGAAGAGGGGGTATTTTCAAAAGAGTCCGGATCCCCTACCGTCGATGTTGGACCGTAGGGGATCAATAGTCACTGGAGGAGAGGGGGCGAATTTAATGCAGTGGGGTCCAAACAGGATACTTTTGGGATTTTAAATTCCAAACCCCTCCCCCAGTGACTACTGATTCCCTACAGTCCAACGTCGACCGTAGGAGATCCGGACTCTTTTCAAAATCCCCCTCCTCTTGTTCCCGCTCAAACGGGACAACCCCGCACTGCCACTGCCTAAAAATTGTCATATATTCAAGATATATTTGCATTGTTGCTCAGAGTTTGGGTCCTCTATTTCAGGTAACCAGGAGGATGCAGGCAAAGGAAAGTGAGTGGCAAGCGTGGAACTGGAGGAGCCAAGGAGATGTCATGCTCAACGGAGCCTTCTTCAAAGCGTCCGGTGACTCATCAGACCTTCCATACGAGAGGGTAACCAGCATGGAAGCTTTGCCGGCTGCCGACGTCGAGAAGCTCACTGTGAACGCCGGCGTGTTTGGGTACGCCAACCATTCTTCCTCTTCTCTCCTTTCTATTAGCGCATGGTATATAGCAACCATTGTGATCTTTAAAGGTTTTCTGGACACAGTGGGACTATTAATTGATTACTCACAAAAATTATCCCATTTCTTTTTTAAAGTAGGGATCTAGTATGCAGCACTTTGCGTTTGTTTAGGATATTGAGTGGTGGAATCCTTATCTTGAATTATATTTTTAGCAGCTTCTTCATTTTGTTTCTTAAATTTTAAAACCCCCTTTGATCTTGACTTAGTTCAGAGAAGTTTTGGTTAAACAATATTGCTTTCCGCAGAGCTTCCCCTGGGATCCTTCAAGATCATTTCTTATGTCCATAAATATATAGTTCAGTTCTGCAAGTGCAAATTCGGATGGGACTTGGTAAGTGCACAGAGGAGGGTAAAGAGTTTTTCCAAAAAATTCTTCATTGAGAATGAGAAAACCTCCATATGAAAGATTTTTTTTTTTTAATTTTTTTATTTAAATTCCTCCTCTGCACTGATCAAGGTTCACATCTGCACTTGGAAGACCTCCTCACATAAAATATGTCACAGGTGAATACAACGTTCGTCTCTAAAATTGCAAAGTAAGGCTAGCTAAAAGCAAGCCTCTTGCCACTGAGTTAGAAAGGGGTGCACAGTCGATTATAAGTTGCCTTAGCCGGCCCCTTCTTTTGCTAAAGTGGTTGCTCTTGGTTTAGAGAAAGATAGGTAGATCGATAGAGATAGAGAGAAAATGATAAAGATATAATCTCCCCTCTTATGTGCTTATCTCTCTTTATCATAGCATTGCACGTTTTCATCGCATCCAAGTAGAAAATTTGAGTGCCTTGACAATATTTCTACATGATTTAGACATGTCTATGCTACTATAATCATTAGTGATTACCACTAGCTAAAGACATTGACTCACGATGCAAGGTTTGCCATAGAAGGAATTTGCAAGTTATGTAAATTCAGCAATTCTTAGTGTAGCATAAAGTATAAAAACTTGTTAGATATTTTTAGGGTTGTCAATAGAGCGAACACATAGTGGACGTTACATTATCACATTCCGCTCAATCTAACATCATTTGAATATCTTACTTCGAATAGTATCCCATGGATAATAACTTTCTTCCCATCCAAATTTGCCTTCATCGAGTAAATTTGAATTCGGGTGGTATCTAGATATTTGATTTGTTTAAAATTTGACCTATAACTGAAAAACTTGTAAATTTTAATCTTGTAAAAATAACCTACACACAACATAGATATATCTAAAATCAATAAACATTCAAGTTATTCATATTTAGATGAGTTTTAAACCACTTAAATAATCTATAAAGTATAGGTTGGATAATAATAAAAAGTGACTTAAAAAAATTATCTAAATAATTAACATTGTTAAAAATAAAACAAATTCACAAAAAAATTCATCATTATCCCTCTAGATGTCTATTAAGCATATTTCAAATATTAAAAATTTATTTAAACAAATATATATCATTAAAATTAGAAGGATTTATCTAAAGACACAAACATTTGGGTAGTAATTGGAGTGGATGTCTATTTTCTATTTCTGCTCAAATTATTAATTGAATGATTGTTTTTTATCTATTTGGATTTTATGTCCATTGGATGTTGTATTTTGATAAACATTCAAGTAATCCGATGTGGATCAAAATTGGATCCGAATATTATCGAGATCCATTAACAGCCCTAGATAATTTATGGAATATTTGTCATAAAGTGGACAAGGATTACCTGATACAAGTTCACATTGAACTATAGGAGAAGAAAGGGATCAATCTTAGAAGCCACTTCCCATGTATGTAGGTGCATATGAGGATGTATATATAGGAGGTCAAAATTGAGTAAACTATACATCACCGAATCTATTTGCCAATTTGTGATTGTATATAGTTATCCATTAGTGGTTAATTAGAAAAAACCAGAACGGTAACATGATAATAGATTAGTATAATTTATGCTTTCTTTAAGGTGCAATATAGTAAAAGCTTTGTGGATTCAATGAAACTTCCTCTAGTATTTACATTATTGCACTATATATTTTTCTTGTGCTTAACAAGAGAGAATGACAAGGGTAATCGCAGGGGCACTACTGGTGGCACTGGCAATGGTTCTGATGGTCTTGGGGCTCCTCCTAGTTGCCGGAACCCTAATATTCTTATCGAGCCTGGAGTTGGTGCTGATCCTAATGCCGATGGTAACCTTGGTTCTTCTCATAATTTTGGCGGCATTATTCCAATTGAACTCGACGATAGTAGTCCTTGCCCAAGAGATGGCTCCAATAGTAATAATGGTGGTCTTGGCACAGCTTCATGGGCATTGATACTCTCTGTAATATTTGTATCCTTTGTTCATTCAATTGTTGGCATTTCATTATGGTGCTAGAAGCATCACACAATATGAATCTTTGGAAAAGTTTGAGGAAAGTATCAAACACAACTTACATTTAAATGATGTATTACTAAAGATGTAATGCAACGTTTTCTATCTGTTGTCTTTTCTATGTACCATCTTTGGCTTAATTGGTCATCCAAAACAATGAATTTATTCTCCAATTGAGTCAGCTAAGTTTGGTCATCACGGGCCTATATAGTTTTATCTAAATGGGTTAAATGGATTGAGTATGGCAAGAACAAGCAAGTTTTCATGATATGTTAGCACATAACAAGCATAGTAAGTTCTATTCATTAAAGCATACGCCAAATATAAGATGTCAAATTAGATGCATGGTAATCACATTATTTTATATATCACTTACGAGTTTTTAACTAATTTATGATTAAAAATTCGTGAGGCTCCAAAACTTATTATTATATCAATTCTTTCTTGTTTCATGCTTACGATTAGAAGGGCACCCAAATGTAGCCATGCTCACTTAAATAAGGTTGACATGTTTATGGCCTTATTTAAGGGGTCGATCGGTTGGTGCTGTAAAACTTGGTAAATATCAGCTTTAAAATCGCTTGTATTAAAATCAGTGAAAATATTTTTTTTTAATTTAAAATCATTGATTTCAAAATTTTTTATTTTACTTTACTATAATTTTGGATTGAAACTAAAACCAATTTTAAGAAGGATTATACATGTTAGTCTATTTTGGAATGTAATAGTTTATGACACTTAAATATATAAAATAACATAAAATAATTTACAATTGTCTAAACATATGCAAAACATCATTTTATAATCATTAATAATGTTTTACGATATTTTACAGCACACCCGACTTCTCCTAAAACTGAAAGCACTGCATTTGACTAAAATTACATGAAATGGAGAAAACGGGTGCCACTATCGTCCACTTCAGTGATTTAGATATATTCGAAGATTTCCTCTAGTTCAATTAGACGTCCTCATACATCCTTTTTAAATTTAAACTTTTCTCTTTATCACTCCTCATAACATATTTATGTATTCAAACTTTTTAAATGAATATAAACAATTATCTTAATCATAAAGTTAATTTGATTGTTTCTTGGTCTTCTGTCCTCCAAACTTACATTGTTATATCTTGAGGAATGTTAGTTAAGGTGCACTCACAACTTGGCTATTTGATATTAAGATTGAATGGCTAAAATTTAAATTTGACACCTTCTTAACAGAGAGAACTGAAGTTGGATGCCTTTAAACATTGGATTTGGTAATTAGACGGCAAAAAAGAGGATGATAAATGGAGCAATAAAAAAGTGACAATATCTTTTCTAATCATGGTCATATGTTTGTCATTAAGAAAAATGTATTTACGTAGAAACTCTATTTTGTTGTTGTGAAATGATCTTCCCCTATTTCGAAATGAATCACATATTTGACTAAAATGGGTAAAATAGGCATTTACAACTGGTTAATATGCAACATTTTACGCATACTCATCTACTTTCTCATAAAATATAGTTAAGAATTCGTCGTACATTCACAAAAGATGCACACACTATACGTATTCTAAGACGGATTGGCAGGTAAATACATCTGTAATGTGTCTTTAGCACAAACTTTCTTTTTTGCTCCAGATCCACTCTCTTTACACTACCTTTCATACATCTAGCATATTTCCAAGTAAGATGTAATTATTATTTATCTATTAACAAAAATATTTTTTTTTTTTTGTGGAGAGTACATACACACTTAATTAAATAAAGAAAAAATGAACAAAACTGCGCTAGACACCTTTTTCTTTTGAAATGATTTTAATTTTGAAAATACAAAAGAAGAAAATAGAGAACAAATCCATATAGAGGCCCAACTAAGATACAAATGGGCCAGATACCCTGCGGATCTACAGTAGATTGTTGACCGTATTCGTTGTGCTATCGGTTTAGAGAAAGACCATCTATTAATTTTCCTGTAAACAAATAATTGATAGAATAATCAAATTCTTAGTGTATTATCTGTCAGAAAAAAAATTATATCTGTTACTTATGGTTATCGATTTTAAAATCCATTTATTAACCGACTTATAAATTAATAATCAAATAATTGATTGAATAATTAAATTCTTAGTGTATTATTTGTCAGAAAAAAAAATCTGTTACTTATGGTCATCGATTTTAAAATCCATTTATTAACCGACTTATAAATTAATAATCGGCGGAATAATCAGATTATCGGTCAGCATTTGCATCCCCAGGCCCAAAGTCCTAACACGTCCGTGGGAGGAGAGTACAGTTAACCGGGTTGGGTTTACACGCGCGCTGGGGCGGAGAGGGACGGGGAGGGCGAGAGCGGGGGAGACACAGCAACAGCAGACACCGCAAGGTTTGGGGGGCGGGGCATGGATCCCCACGCCGCCAGGCACACCTGCCTCAAGCTGCACCTCGGCGACGGCGCCGTCGTCTTCGTCAAGGGCACATGGTTCGCCTCCCACTTCCAGCTCTCCGTCACCGACGGCAACGACGCCTGGACATGCGACGGTCTCGCCGTCCTTCCTCCTCCTCCTCTCTCTGTCTCTCTCTATGCTGTTCTCCTGGGTTGTGCAGATGTTCTCATTTTGATTCGATTATTTACTTGGATGTGGCGAGCAGCGACGGAGGCGGAGGTGAGGCAGAGAGCGGAGCAGTGGGACCAGCCGGTTCCCGAGTACATTGCGATGGCGGAGCGATACCTGGGGTTCCAGCAGCCTGGCTCTGTCTACAGATTCGAGGATGTGGGGAATGGACAGAAAAGAGTGAGGACTTGTTCCCCATTCCCCCTTCTTGTTTAATTCCCGGCATTGAGTAGTATTTGTTGATTGTCTATTGGTTGCATTTGCATGGTCCTTGTTAAGTTAAATGTGTATGTGATTTCTTGGCTTTCTATGTTGTTTTGATGTCTGCGAGTGGTTCGCGGGCACTGGGAGGATAGCAGTTGTGATAGGAGGAACAGTAAATAGAGATGGGCTGATCTTCTGCAAATTGAAGCACCTGGTAATGGTTTGGATTCATGTGGGTTGTTTTCCCTCTATCTGGTGTCGCCCTATTGCTTGATTTTAGGCATTGCTAAGGTAAGCTGGCCTTTTGCAGTGGCACAGAGTTCTGTATACTCTTATGGCTAGGGTTGTAGGTTAATGGGATGGAACAAAGTATTAAGCCGCATTGAGGACAGTTTTCATGAATTGGAAGGGATCCCAATCTTGAAGACTACAGCTATGCGTTAGATACTTGAGAGTGACGTCTGAGACAATTGTTGCCAGAAGATATTGATTGAATGATGTTTTTTATGAGAGGAAATTTAGTGGATACTAGAAGCTCAATAAGATGGGGGTACCCTAGGGAAACAGATTTAGGCAGCGAGCACGCCGAGCAGCATTCTTGCATACCATGAAAGATGGAAGTTGATCTTCAATGTCATGACTCACTATATGCGGATTAGTTTGATAGGTAAAAGAGTGGCAAGGTATGCAGGGGTATGGTAGTGTAAACATTGAGGTTAGTTTCTAAAAGAGCAAGTTTTAGCAGTGTGCCCTGGCTGGAAGGGCAGACATGGCCATCACCTCCTCCTCATTCCTGCTTCCGGTGAAGTTAAGGATTTGGTTTCGGGGTGTTGGGGTCGGGATCCTCATTATCACTGCATGATACTTGGCCGGTGGGTTTAGGAGTTTTGGTGAACAACATCCCCGGAATTCATTGGCTCCATCTCTGACTCATTGTGAATCCACCTATGACAAGGGTGGCATGAATCCTCTTCTGAGCCACAGGTTATAGAGGTCTAAACGTCACCATCAGGGATCAAGCACTAGTGGTGGTGGAGATACAAAGGTCTCATGCTGCCTTCTTCCTAAAGAGCATGATTCACAACAGGCACATGATAAATAGGCACATGTGGTAGCTGTAAACAGTGACAAAAACTTCCAGAGACACGTTATCATGCTGCCTTCTTTCTGATGGATATAGTCACAATAGACATACGATAAGTGATGACAGATGGTAGCTGAAAGCAATGATACAAATTTCAAGAGACATGTTGTCAAGCAAGTAAACATCAATGGTACCCATAAGCATGTAGTAGATGTAAATTTCACTTTTGGATACCTAACCATCAGTTTTTTAATTGCTTCTAAGTTTTTAATACATAGGCACATGTTTGATCTAGATCTGGAAGGATTTTGACAGTCTCCTCTTGACGAGGAGACTTATCATAATACTTAAACCTTCCCAAAATCAAAAATAGAAGGGGGAAAGGAAGGAATTCAATGAGCTTATAGGCGTCTCCCCTTTTGGTGAGGTAATGTGATGCATGTGAGAGTAGTTTTATCCTGTAGAAATCCTTCAAAGAAGAATTGAATGATTTTCCCCTCTCCTAGTCATCTTCTAGCCTGTGAATGTGTCACCTTTTTTATTTTCTTGCCATGTATAGAAGAATGATTCCTGTGTGGATGGTGTTCTCTCATCTTAACTAAAGTCAAATCGTGCACTCTCACCTTCTATCAAAAGCAAAAGAAGAAGAAGAAGAAGAAGAAGTCACATCTACATTGGAACTTTTTTTTTTGGGGGCGGTCAGTGGCTCAGTTGTTTGGTTGCAGGTTTCCCTATTCCAGAGAACATGGATCAGAACCGCCACAGGTGACGATACCCCAATGTGTAATGTTCACATTTTCTGCCCACGGCGAGAGGTTTGCATCACCAAGGGGCGTGAAATGTTCGCAGCTGAAAACTCCATGTGCATTGTGCAAATAGGAATCGAAATGCGATCTTCATGCTCCTAATGGCGAGGGGTGTTCACTGGGCTAGGCACCTGGGATTACATTGGAACATCGACCATAGGCATCTATACCCTATTTTGCTTGTGGCTTTTTAATTTTCCATTGTACACCATCTCAATGGACCTACCACAAACTTGATCTATGAACACCATTGTGGTTCCATTTTGTCGTATCGATTTGGTATCTGCAACTGGAAATGTAAGTGTATTAAAAACATGTATGTAAAACATTATTGGGTTAAATTTGTCTATGGAAAACATCCTTTAAAATATGTGAATGTGTGGATGCAATTCTTTGTTACTGAAGTTGACAAGTTTTCTAGAAAACCCCCATAAATGTTTCCATCTAATGCTGTATTTACCGTCTACTCTATTTGGCTGGGAGACATTAATGAACTATTTTAAAATGTCTGTAGGATAGTTAATGCACTAATTCTCCTTGCTTTGTTCTCTTTCCCCTTTTTGGTTGTTTATTGTATACAGTTGTCGTGGACATTCGAGAAGCTGGGCACCAGGCTAGAATGGCGATGGAAATGTCAACCCTCTCTTAATAACAAGCAAACTACACTTGGAATCCTTGATTTTCTTATGGATGCAAACATACGCCTTAGTGTAAGGATGGTTTCCACAGTTTTTCTTTGGCTTTACATACAGAATTGTATAATGTGGCCTCTTGTTGGTCCCTGCTTTAGATTATTTCATTCTTCGGTTAAATATCTTTATAGCACCAGGATGATGATAAAAGAAAGACACTTGCATGCATATTCTTTACGAAGATGACCCCCCGCACCCCCCCACAAAAAAAAAGGGAACAATTCCAACAGGGTAAGGATGTTGGTTATCTTCTTTAGGGAATTCTTGAAGCAATTCATAGACTTTTTGCTTCGTTTGTTTTCTTATTGTGTTGCAGCATTATTTTTTTTATTGTATGGGATGTAAAGAAAGTATGCCTTCCCATTTTTGATGTATCATTTTTCTTTAATTCAATTGGTGGCTGTTGAACTCAGAATTATATTAGAGGTTATCTACTGTGAGTTTTCTTTGAAAAATGGTAATTTACAGCAAAAAGTGCCACAAAATATAGCAATTTAATCAAAGTATGAGACAGGGCAGCAACATATGTGATGTGGCACAAACTTTATTTTGGAGGGATAAGTGGGTGGATGACTCATGCTTAATGGACAGGTTCCCTAGAATTTATCAGCTATCTATTTCTAAATGGACAGTCAACGATTGCTAGTCACGGATAGGGGACAGCATCCTTTGGAAGTTACAGCTCAGTAGAGCCCTTAAGGAAGAAGAGGAGGTAGAATGCATTGCTGTGCTGCATGTATTGTACATGGTTTGCCGTATTGTACCGGATTGGGCCGACTGGTATGAGTCGACTAGTATCTGGATGAGTCCGAGTCGTTGGGACGGTTCGAGCTGTCGAGTCGCATCCGACTCAATGCGTCTCGGTTCAACTCGTGCTGACTCGATGTGATTCGTATGTGACTCGTGACTACTCGTGTGATACGCTGTGATCCGGCACGGGTCGCTGTGATCCAGCTCAAGCCTACTCAATGTGACTTAATGTGACTTGTATCTTATTAAGTAGGTTTTTTTTTTTTCTAATTTGATAAGTAATTAGAACTTTTTTTTCTCTAAGTGGTAAATAATTAGGCTTTTTTCTCTAATTTAATAGGTGATTTACACTTCTATATTGATTAATAGGGTAGATTTTTCCTAAATTTGACTTGAAGTCATTGTCATTAACAAACCATTGGAGTTAAAAGTTTATCTATGTCATAATTATTCACAAAAGTAAAGAATCTAAAAAAACAAAAAATAAGCCTGGATCGGCCTGACTCATGCGAGTCGGTCCGAGTCGGATCAGTGTCATATCATATCTAGGGAGATACGATCCGATTTGGATCAGCGATACGGCAAACAAAGGTATTATATGAGGTTCATATTGATATCACCAAAAAGGATCGTGGTCTGGAACAAGGATAAAGGCCAGTCTTTTGTGAAATCTTGCTATGAATACATGGAGGAGAACTATACTACTCGTCAAAAATTTGGAGGAGTTTGGAAGGTTAAGTCGCTTGTCAAAGTAAGAGCCTTCATGCGGCTTTCTTTTAAAAAAAAGAATAATCACTAAAGTGTACTGCAGGAAATGGTGCAATGATCAGATGCTACTTGTTCCTTTTGTGGAATGGAGGAAAAAGATGTGGAGACTTGTTCGTTAACTGTATGGTATCTCGAGCAATTTGGGAAACTTTCAGCCAATTAGCCCAACTCCAACCCAGTTTCAGCAATACTCAGGACATGTGCATTCTTTTTTCTTTGTCAGCATGATTTCTGCAATTAGATCTTGGAAAATTGGTGGTTTGGGACTGATGCTGCGAAGCGGAGATGCGAGCAAGCGCGAGAGTTGTGTTGGTGTTCCATCGTCCCCAGGTGGGCCGTCAGGGAAGGCGACCTCCGAGGGAGGGGAGACAATTTCCTCGCCTTTTGCCATGTGCGCGTTGTCTCTGGTTGGGACATAGGGCTGGGGAGTGCAAGCTCCCAGTGGTCTGCCTTCATTGTAGGAAGGCAGGACATGTTTGGCGTATGTGTGAGCAGAGGCCGAGGTCATTTGCTGAGGTGGTCGGAGGCAGGAAGAGGGAGGAGGTGAAGGACCAGCCGTCTATTCGGGTGGTTCTGCAGGTGCCGTTGGAGATGTTAGGTCCTAGGATGAGTCGCCTTCAGAGATGCGCAGAGCTCCGGTGTGTATCAGGGGGTCCAACTGCCCCTCGACCTTTTGTGGAGAGCATCTCTTTTGCTCTCAGTGGTGGAGATTTAGATGCCCCTCCTTGGGAGGTTCAAGACCTAGGAGAGAGTTTTATATAGCCTTGGCTTCGTCTGAAGAGGAGGCGAGGCGGGTAATTACCACTGGGTCGGTTGTCGACGTCTGGTTCGTGGGCCTGCTTGCCGCTTGGGGTTTGAAGAGAGGGATGCACCCTGATCTGCCTTTGAAGAAGGTGGTCCTGAGATTGTCTAGTATCCCTCTTATCTTCTGCAACTTGGAGGGTGTGAAATGGCTTCTATTGGGGTTCGGTCAGTGGGTGGAAAGCTTCGTTCAACTCCTTCAGAGGGATGGGCTACTGGTCGTGGAAGGCGTCCTTAGGGTTCCGAAGGGTCTTCCCATCCCTAGAGGGTTGCTGGTGCCCTTGGATGAGAGGCTCGTCCTCATTGATATCTAGGTTTAGATATGATCGAGCTCCGCCTCGACTAGGGTTTCATAGCAGCCGTCTGGAGGTTGAAGATGACGACGCGGGGGGTCGTGGTAGTCGGGGAAGCAAGGGTTCAAATTTCAAACTGCCTTACACACTCTTGGATTCCGGATAGGCGAATCGCCAGGTGATGGGCGCCCGAATCTGGCTCTCAATAAGGAGGCCTGCACCTTATCCGACAGGCGGCCTTCGAACGGACCCGAGTCGGGACTTGATACCAGCCTTCGTCCTTACACGACTACCATGGTATGTTGGGGAGCTGCCACTTCTCCAGTAGTGGAGAGCTCGAGCCGCCCTTCCCGACACTCGAGCGGCCTCCTGGAGTTGTCGGAGGCTTCACTGGCTATGACGAGGGAGCCCTGTGCCACTAGCACCTTCTATGGCCAGTGCCGTGGTTCCTTGGAACCCAGTCCAGCGGTTCGCCTTCTACTAGCCCTGGAGGGATTCAAGCCTGCTCGCCCCATCCAATCCCCTCCTAGTAGGGGGTGCCGAAGATCTGCCCCGACATATGTAGTGGCGGTGGGCTTTGTTATGGGGGGTGTCTACTTGTTGGGGCCTGGGAGCGGTCTTGCCCTACATTGTTGAGCCTCTGAGCCGGAGCCGGTGGTGGGTCATATGAAACCTTCGGTGGAACTGGGCCGTGAATTTTCCATCCAATCCCCTTTGAGCAGAATTTGTCGGAGGTCTTTACTGGTCCCAACCTTGAATGTGGCCTATTTTGCGGACGACTTCCCCTCCGGGGTGGATCCCCTTATCTGTGAAGCATAGGAGCTTGAAACTGGGAAGTCTAGTCAACCACTTGGACATCCTACCGGATTGGGAGAGGAGGTGCTGAATTGCAATGAACCTGCTTAGCTTGTGTCTATGGAACGGGTGCCTCCTTAGGTGCCACCCATAGGTCCTATAGGTGGTGTAGCTGGGCTGGATGATGTTCCTGTTGGAGAGGAGGGAGAGGAGATGGTCCCCGAAACACCAGCCCGGGGGGTGGAAGGGGAGGTGGCTGATGCTCATGAGTAGCGTGAAGTGATGGATAGGGAGGAGATTTAGGAGCTCATAGGAGTTGTGGAGAAGTTAATGGGGGAGAAGGCCAAATAAGTGGTGGATAAGATAAGGGTTTCCTTTGTGTGTGTAGATGGACATCTATTATGTATTCCACATAATCCGTGTGAGGAGGGGGGGGGGTAAGAGGGGAGGGAAGGGAAGGAGGAGGAAGGGTGCTGAAGGGGGGGGGGAGGTGTGTATATATCTTGTTCCCTAATGAAGATACTTACATGGAATGCCAGAGGGTTGGGTAGCAGGGAGAATCGGGTGACGGTGAGGGATTTGATTAGAAGGCATAATCTATGTTATATGCATTCAAGAAACGAAGATTGAGGGTCAGGATGTGGAGGGCTGGAGGGTCATTGGTGGTCGTAGGTTGACCTCTGCAGCTATATCCCCATCTGAAGGGAGATTCGAGGGGATTATGGTCATGTGGAATGATAGTGTGCTTGAGGAGATTGGGAAGCAGATTGGCAGGCATGCAGTATCAATTTCTTTCAAAAACAAGGAGGATGGCTTTACTTGGGACTTCACAGGTGTTTATGGGCCCCAAAGTAGAGAGGAGATGGTGGTTTTGTGGGAAGAGCTTGTTCGTTGGCACGAGATTTCAGGTAGACCATGGTACGATGCTAGGGACTTCAATGCTACTTTGTCGGTAGCAAAGAAGTCAAATGGATCTTCTTCTATGTCAACTATGCAGGATTTCTAGGACATTGTTTATCATGCTGCTCTTATTGACATTCATACTGATTCAGGCTTCTATACTTGGTCCAACATGAGGGCGCAACCCATCTGTTCCATACTGGACAGATTTTTGGTGACGATGGATTGGTAAGATCATTTCTCTAATTTGAGGGCTTCGTGCCTCCAAAGGTCTGTATTTGATCACAAGCCTATTCTACTGCAGTGTAATTTTCATTTACGATGGAGGCCTATATTCTGATTGGAGAAATTCTGGCTAAAAGAGGAGGGCTTCTTTGAGGTGGTCAAACATGTTTGGCACTCAGGGGGTAGGAGAGAGATGACGATGGCCACCCGCATCTACAAGCTAGGTGGACTCATGCAGGATCTCATCCGATGGAGTGCATGCAAGAAGCTTTCTTCTTCTTATGAGAAGGAAGCCATGCTTCACCAACTTTAGGGTTTTGAGGCATTGGAGGAAGCGGCCCTGCTTGATGTTGAAGATAAGGGCAAATGCGAGGAACTGAAGGTGGAGTATAAGAATATTCTCATGAAGGAGGAAGTGTACTAGAAGCAACGATCTAGGGAGAAGTGAGTAAAGGAAGGGGATAGGAACACAACCTTTTTTCACAAGGTGGCTTTAGGCAGGAGAAGAATCAATCACATCAACTCCCTTAAGGTGGAGGGGTAGACTATTACTCAGCAACATGCAGTGAGAGCACATATCCAGTCCTTTATGCTCGTCTCTTCTCATAAGAGGATTATATGCGGCTTGTGGTGGATGCTAGTATTCTCCCTCAGTTGTCCCCCGCTAAAAGGGAGAACCTTTTTGCCCCCTTCTCTGTAGAGGAGCTGAAGGAAGTTGTTTTTGCTCTGTTAGGGGACAAGGCCCCAGGACCTAATGGTTTCCCTATTTTGTTTTACCAGGCTTGTTGGGAGATTGTTCATCCTCTTTTGTTGCAGGCCCTTTTGGAATTTCAGGAAGGCAAAGCCCATCTCAGGGGAGCTAATAGGACTAATATTATTCTCATCCCTAAGAAGGTTGGAGCTGATTTCCAGGGAGAGTATAGGCCCATCAGCCTTCTCAATGGGGTGTATAATATTCTTGCTAAAATGTTGGCTTCCAAGCTGGTGAAAGTTATGGATAGTTTGGTCAATTGCTACCAGAGTGCTTTTCTTAGAGGTAGACATATGCAAGAAGGTTTCTTAGTGGCCCATGAGTGCCTGTATAGCATGAAGACCCACAGGAGGAAAGGCTTGGCTCTCAAATTGGATTTTGAAAAAGGCCTATGATAGGGTGAATTGGAACTGTTTATTTGATATCATGGATAAGATGGGATTTGGTGAGGTGGACCTGGTGGATCAGGCAGTGTGTTTCTTCTGCTTCCTTTGCCATTTTAATTAATGGGTTGCCTACTCACTACTTCTTCAATGGCCGTGGTCTGAGACAAGGAGATCCTATCTCGCCTTTGCTATTCCACCTGGTGGTTAATGTTCTTAGTAGGATGTGGATGAAAGGGGAAGAAGCTAGATATGTGAAGGGCTTTCAGGCTGCTTCAAGTGCTATGAGGGTATCTCACTTACAGTATACTGATGACACCATCCTTTTTTTGGACGGAGACTCAAAGCAGTTCCTCAGGGCTAGACTTATGTTGGAGTTGATAGATGTAGTTACATGTTTGAGAGTGAACTTCCAGAAATCAGTGGCATTTGGCATCAATCTACAAGAAAGGGTCTTGAGGAGAGCAGCTTTCATTTTCGGCTGTCAGACAAGATCCTTCCCCATCCAGTATCTTGGGCTATCTTTGTCGCCAGGCTCCATCAAATGCAGAGAGTGGCAACCGCTTGTCAACAAGTTTCACAGCAGACTGGCTGGTGGGATAGGTAGGTTGCTCTCATATGGTGGTATATTGATTCTCTGCCAAGTGGTGCTGGATAGTTTGCCTACTTATTTTCTGTCCATCTTCCAAGTTCCTGTTTCGGTGGTGAGGCAGCTTGATTCCATCAGGGGCAGGTTCTTCTGAAAGGGGTGCTTGGATATAGCCCACAAAGGAGGTTATGACGTAGCCTGGGGGAGGATCTGCAGAAGCAAGAGGAATGGGGGTTTAGGTCTGAAGGACATTCGCCTCTTCAACCTAGCTCTACTCTCCAAATGGCTCTGGAAGTTGGGCAGTCTCCACAGGTCTCTGGCTAGAAGTTATCAAGGTGAAATACTATTCCAACTCTAGAATTTGGGCGATACAGATCCAGGTGGACTATAATGTCTCCTCCATATGGAAAGGTATTTTGCAGGCTGCTGATGTTGCCGGTGCATGGGTCTAGGTGTCTTTGGGTGATGGCACCAAATACCTTTTTGGGTGGATAGATGGTGTGGCACTCAGCCTCTCAGGCATGTGTTTCCATGCCTCTTTGCTCTTGCCTCTCACCCACACACTCCAGTAGCCCCCTGCTGTGAGGTGTCTTAATCAGACGTGGTTACTTGGACGACGTGATTCAGGCAGAGTCTTAGAGATGATGAGTATCAGGAGCTAGCGGCCTTGTGGGATGTGTTGGCTGATAGGCGGATTGCCCCTTCAAAACAGGATTCTTGGGTCTGGTCTTGGAATAGCAAGGAGAGGTTCTCAGTCAGATTAGCATATTCAGTTATTGCTGATGGGGGAGTGTCTTTTCTTCTTCACAGGCAGGTCTGGGCTTCTAAGTCCCCTCTGAAGGTCAAGATTCTCATCTGGAGGATTGACATTGGAAGGCTTCCTACGACTGGCAGGTTCATCTGGTTTGGATGTGATGTACCTCCAGTATGTCCTTATGTGGGACCGAGGTTGAAGGTCTGGGTCATCTCTTTTGTGAAATGTGGCTTTGCCAAGGATGTTTGGCTTGGTCTCCTGACTAGGGTGAGGCAGATGTTCTATGATGTGTATACAGTCGATGAGCTGTTCTTCTCTTGGGGTCAGTATCAGATGCATGCTGAGGATCGACACATTGGGTGGTTCAACCTACATGTCACTATTTGGACCATTTGGGGAGAGAGGAACCGAAGGATCTTCAAAAAAGATGCTCTGGTGGCTGATCGGGTGGTTTTTTTTTTATTTGTGACAGAGTTAGAGAGTGGGCCCGTTTGTTGTGTACCCCTGGTACCCTGTACTCCTCCTTTTTTGTTATGTTGAGGGAGGGCTGAGTGGGTCTTTTTAGCTATGTTTAGGCCTTTTGGTGTCCTATAGGCCCAATTTTGTAAGGGTTACTGGTGATGTGTGCCTTTGCTCAGAGGCACCTTTCTTTTGTATCTTTTCTCTCTCTCTCTCTCTCTTTTTTTTTTATAATACATACTGGTGGACTTTCCACTAAAAAAAAAAAAGATTTCTACAATTAGATTGGAGACTTGTTTGTTAACTATATGGTATCTTGAGCAATCTGGGAAACTTTAAGCCAATTAACCCAGCTCCAACCCAGTTTCAGCAATATTCAGAACATGCACAATGTTTTTTCTTTGTCAGCATGATTTCTGCAATTAGATTGAAGAGTTGAATTGACCAGCAGCTGATTGCAACTGATTGTGCTATAGTTCAGTAAGAACTTCACACTCGGTAGTTTATACAATGTTCCAAACATAATTCATGAAAAAAGCTTTCGATTTCTCGAAAGATTGTCTACAATTTTTGCAATGTGGCCCTCTCTGAATAAGGATGGCGACGAGACAGTTTCAATCAAGTTCAATTGGGATCTCTTTAAACTTCTAGGAAAAAAATAAATAAAAAACTCAAACTTTCAAAAGGGGAAAAACTTAAAACCCAAGGTGTCAACTCCAAAAATGCCCTTTGATGTCAGCATCCAATATAGAAAGTAGATGCTGATAAAGCATATCTTGTGCTCGAGGAAGAGCGTGATGACACGAGGAAGATGTAGCAGCCGAAGCCCTTCAGGGAGGCAGATGAGGACAAGCACAGTGACATGATTTAGTGGCTGCTTGTCTCCATTGGAACCAGGAGCCATTGATGGGATGAAGAGGCCAGGGACCAGCTGCAATGCAGGGTTCTTGCCTGGTCAAGGGAAGGGTGTGGGATGGGGGGACACTGTAGAGCTATGCTGAAGACTAGAGAAATGAGGGAATGGTGGCTCTGAAGATCTGGGATCCATTGATGGGTTTAGTGTTTTTGTGGACGATCAGATTGAGAGAGGTGGGTGGGTTAATGTTTGCCCCATGTGGACAACGTGTGTGTGTGTGTCTGAGAGAGAGAGAGAGAGAGAGAGAGAGAGAGAGAGAGAGAGAGAGAGGGGGGGGGGGAGGGAGGGAGGGAGGAGAGAGAGAGAGAGGGGTCATTGGTACACCCCGGGCTGTATCCTAGCAGGACGATCTGATTTAAATTGGACAGCCCACGTTGGCTCTGCTGCAGATGGGTGGGTCATTGCCGTGGGGAGCGGGGCACGAATAGGGGGCAGGCAGATGATCAAGCAGCTCCCAATGGCCAGGGTGCTCTCTCTCTCTCTCTCTCTCTATCTATCTATCTATCTATCTATGTGCACACAAACACATACTTGGACCTGTTTTAACAGTCCTGCTCCCTCTTATCCCTGTCCTTCCCCCTTGGCCTTCTGTCTTTACTCTCACCTCAAATTCTCTGCCTGCCTTTGCTCATGCTGAATGGGGCATGAATTCATTCAACACTTATGGAAGCAAGCAAAATTGCAGAAGTTGTACAGCACATGTTCTCTTCCATCTCATGTTCTCCAGGTTCTCCCTCAGTCCCTCTCATTCTCTCCCTCTGCTCCTTCCTGTAGCTCTCTGGAACCACAGAGATGGAAATTTTCTCAAAAATAGAGTCTAATTTATGTTGTTATCTACAAATATTTTTTATTTTTAGCGCTATTCTAATCAACAAAGAAATGCCCACCCTCATCCTTAATGATCAAATTTAGCATTTGACTTTTGCCACGTGTTGAACATGTTTTTGGGTGTCAAAACGACGGAGAAGAAAACTAAACCAGCTTATGGTGTTGATCTCTAGGAGATGAACTGCATACTATCTGTGCCAGTTAAGAAAATTATTTGTAAAATTAGATGATGATAACATGCCCGCTTGTGCAAAACATTGTATAGGGAGAAAGAAAGAAAAGGGATTTTTGAAATACCCTCAGAATTTTACTTGAATTGAAGTTCTTATCTTTGAATTGTTTTTAATAACCTCATTACCTCACTGCATCGTGATACTTGCCAAACTGTCCCTGCAGCCTAACCTCCATTAAAGATGCAGCAAATATTCCTTCAACTGCCAAATTTAGTATTTGGATAAATTACCCCTACAGAAAGGAGTTCTTTTGACTGGCACATTGTGCCAACAGAGAGAGAAAGAGACAGAGATAGATGGAAAAAGAAAGAGAGTTTAGGAAGCATAGGGATATTTTGAACTTTTTTAACTTTTAAAAGTTAACCACGGTTAAATAAGAGATTTTAACGGAATGCTAATGAATAGTGACTGCAAGAGAAGTTTTACAAGTGTTGTGAATCTTGTGTTGTAGCGAGATGTTGACCCAAAAATTTTCGTGCATAAGGAAATTATCCGATGTGCATATGCATATAATTATGCAATGAAGATAACTATATACAACATGTGCTTGCGCTCATGCGAGCCTATGATGATGAATGAAAAATGAACATGCACTCGTGAGGGTTCATGTTAAAAAGAGATTCCTTTCCTATATGTATGCGTGCATGTAATTATACGAGCATGCATTAAGGATACAAAGGGGGCGGAAATATACCTTGGCAAGAATGCCTTAAAAGGGCTTCGATAAGATGTCCAAAACAGCCCTAATAAAGCTTTTGGATGCTGCCCAAAGCAGCCCCAAAAATCTGCAATGTGCTGTCCCACAAACGGCTTGATAAGCCCCACCAAATGGGCCCGACAAGAAGCCCAAAAATCTGCAAGAAACTCTCTAAACAACAGCAAAAAGAGGGCCTAAAACAGCCCAAATACTCCCAATAAGTGGGCCCAAAACACCTTCAAAGAAGGCCCAATATGAAGCCCACAGTGGCCCAATAAGAAGTCCAATAGGGGCCCAACAAAGAAGCCCAATAAAAAGTCTAAATGTGCCTAAAATATCAGTCCAACAAAGGCCAAAACCTGCAGCCCAAGGGAGGAGAAAACCCACAAGAGGAAATAGAAGAAAAATGGTCAAGTGGTCCCCTCTCTCTCTCCCCCTTTGTTTAAATAAAAATGGGGGGGGGGTTCCCTCTCTCCCTCTCTTCTTTCAAAATTCAAAAAAATAATAAAAGGAGGGGGGAGGATTAATGGGTTCTTAAACCCCCTCCTAGTTAGTGGAGCCCTCACTAAGTCCTCATTAACTCCCCATTAAAAAGAATCCACCCCCATTCACACTTGGCCAAAGGGGGGTAATTAATGAGCAAGCCTCGTTAAGAAACCAAAAAGAGGAGGCAAAAACAAAAGAAGAAGGGGAGCCCACCCCCACCGGTTGCTCAAAACCGGTGGGGGGACCCCCCACCGGTTCACAACCCGGGGGGGGAGGGGGGCACCACTTGGGAACCGGTGGGGGTGGCCACCGGACCCCCTCTCTCTCACTCTCTCTCCTCTCTCCTCTCTCCCTCTCTATTCTTAATCAAAACAAAAAAAAGAAAAAGAAAAGGGGAGGGGGGGGGGAGCAAACCAGGTGAAAAAGGCACACTAGCCCATCTTCTTCAAAAGGGGAAGTTCTGCCCGTTTGAAGACCAAATCCGGTGCTCTTACCTGAGTTTGCTGCGTTTGGAGGGGTTTTTTCATCTCGGGGCGCTCTCTTCTTAAGGTTTTTTCCTAAGGAGAAGTTTTGCCAAATTATTGTTGTAAAAAGCCTTTCTTATAAGGCGAAATTATGCAGAAATAATGAAAAAGCTTCTTTGTGCAAATTGTGTACATGTGTGTGTCATCAAATTTAATAATGAAATAATATCATGTATTATTTTTATAATATACATAATTAATTTCTTAAATACCCCAAAACCTGATTAAAACATATAAACACCTAATTAACTAACTTTGGCCTCACCCCTAAACATAGAATGGATAATTAAAACCTAAGTATGAAACATAAATGTTTAAAACAACATAATTAAGTTAAAAATAATTTAAACAAAATCTCAACCCTAATTAATTACTAAAATCTGTGGTAATTAATAAAAAATAGTAAATAAAACCAGAAAACACAGTAAAAATTAATAATTTTTTTTTAAGTAAAACCAGAAAATAAAAAATCTGAAAATACTCAAACACATAAATACCCTACATAACTTTTACCCACTTAAGAAATTAATAAAATATCAAAGATAAAAATTAATTAAAAGTCAGTAAAAAAAACAGTAAAAAACTGAAAGAATTAAATCTGAAATATAAAAATTCCGAACTGACCAAAGTACCCAAGAACTTAACCAAATTATGAAAATACCCTCCCTCATGATAAAAATCTGTAAAAATTACAGAAAAATCTCAAAAAATATCAAAATGCTTCCTATATCTAAAATACTCTCCAAACCCTAATAAGATGGGTAAAATTACTAAAATACCCTCAATATGATAGAAATAAGTATAAATCCCAGAAAAATATAAAGATAGACTCTGAGTCTAATGAACTAGATTTGAGGCTAAAATTTCCAAAATACCCCTGTGACATGAGTATGTCCAAAATAATCCTAAAATACATCTTAAGGGTTTTCAAGTCTCCAATAAGCTGTTAAAAACCTAAAAAGACTTTAATAACCCTAATGTAACATAATTACCAAAATACCGTTAAGGGTCTTAAATACTTGGAATTAATCCTAAACAATCCGGAATCAATGAATCTTAACACTTAAGAGTTTACTCTAAAAGTTTGGCACAAATCCAAATACTCTTAAGACATTGGAACAAATCCAAATACCCTAAAAAAAAAATAACAAACTTGGGAGAGGCCAAAGATTTAAAAACTACTTTCGCTTGCATGCACGTTGTGTGGTAGTATAGATGGTTTAAAGGGCATCATATGGACGGTTAATCAAGGGTTGTCGAGTAGTTGCTCGACGTAATTAACACTGACTGAGGTCAGTGGAGAGAGGTCATATACTTGGATCTTTGCCTGATCCGAAGTCCCGGACTCCCTGAGGGTTAATTTCAAACTCACATAGTCCAAGAAATAAAATACACAAAACCAACCTATATTTCTCCAAATAAAACCCCAAACAAAAAACCGAAACGATAGGATTAATAAAAGAACACCGACATTTAAGAGAGGTCTAGGTTAGGTTCCAACACGAGATTACTAAAGTTAACATGAAAAGAAAACTGTCAGGTCTGTAAATAAATCCTAAGGAGGGTATGTTTGCAAAAATCCCTAAACAGAAACATTTCTAAGAATTGAGCTTCTGATAAAACTGAGAGCAGGCGTAAAATAACATGTATTATACAAAAGCTTAATCAATGTCTCAGAATGGAAACCGTGGGCTGGGCCAAAGTATGTCGATAACTTCCAGAAAACATGATGACAGTCGACTCCATGACTTTGACTCAGCATCTATATGACTTTGAAATCCATATGCCACCCGTTAACTTGGATATTCAAATATGTACCACTCATCATTGGCAAAATCTCATTTCTTTGTGTGTTTGCTTGCTTGCTTTGTCATATGTCATTTAATGAGACCATACAGCTACTTTAAGAATCATTAGACAATTGGGATGCCAATATTAAGACTCTAAAACCTATAACTAAGTTGTCATTTGGTTATTAATGATTAGTTTATTAATCAATGACGCACATGTGAACATACACAGATGGGGTTTGATAAGGTTGACACAAATAGGACCGTTTCCACAGTAAAGCATGAAAAAATCAAAGGGAAAGAGAAGAAATTAAAGGGTGAGAGGGTAAAGGCTGCATGGGATGACACAAGACATGCTATTTTCATAAAGATTTGCTTGAAACAAATGCGGGCAGGAAACAAGCCTCATAGGAACCTAAATAAACTAGGTTATTTGAACTTGGAGAGGGAGTTTTACAAGCAAACAGGTATTCGCTATTATAGAGATCAATTCAAAAATCATTGGGACAGCGTAAGGAGAGATTGGCAAGCATGGGATGCATTGAGGAAAGAAACTGGTATTGGTTGGGACAAGACAAAGAGGACATATTCTCAGACAAAGGAGTGGTGGGCAGAGTTTACAAAGGTATAAAACCCTTTTAACTGGCTGACCTGTTTGTTTTCCGTTAGATGAATTGTGATAATCTCTCTTTACTCTGTTTATTACAGCGGTTCCCTGGTGGTGACAAGTTTGCTTACCATCCTCTTGACCATGTGGAAGAGTTGGACATGTTGTTTGGAGAAGGATCTCCCAGGGGTGATGCTGTACAGTCTCCATTTGATGAAGCTCCATATGCAGATACTGGAGATTCACAATTTGACCCGACTCCAGAAAATCATGCTGAAGCTGAAGAGCCACATTCCCTGCTTGCTGGCAATCAGAATACAACTCCTACTGGATCTCCGGGGTTTGAGGAGTTTGGAGAAATCATTGGTTCTCCCTATCAAAACTCTCAAGTTCATGCTGCACGATCTGAAAAGCGTTCAAGATCATCTGATGGTCTACAATGGGAAACTTGCATGAAACAAGTCTATGATATTCTTATGGGGGGATCAAGGTTGCTGGCCCCATCAAATGAAGACCCATCCTCCATTCCGAATGCCATAGCTCTGCTGAATAAGACACATGGCATTCAGAGGAACTCTGAAGAGTGGCTATTTGCGGCTTCCAAGTTCCAGAACGGGTCTATCCGTCAATTATTTTTTGCTTTAGGTGATCCAGACAGTAGGGCTGCTTGGATTAAGAGAGAGTATAGATTGGCTCATAAGCAGACTTCTTGTTTGATCTGAGATTTGTATTAAATTGCGAAAGAACAACTGCCTCTCTCTCTGTGTCATTGTATTTTGTGGCTTTCTAAAATTCTGAACATGGACTTGCAGTTGTCTTGTGTATGCCTTCAAATTTATTGCCAATGTTACCAGTTCTATACTATCAACTGCTGAAATGTGTGAAATGGTCTCCTGTTTCCTGCTTGCCAATTTTGCACTTAATTCTGTCACAATGCTATGAAAGCCATATGCCATACCTTTTGTGCCCAGCCAAGTATGCACGTAATGTGAAATCCATCAATTGACAGCATATTCGGATTATGATACCCAACCTACCTTTATATTGTTGTGATGTGACTGATGGGTCTTGTTGGCCCATGCTACGTGGGTGATTTTTCATATTGTTAAAATGCACAAGTTGAGTCAACTAAGTTAAGCTGAGAATTGAGACTATGAAGCCCAAACTCCTTTTATGCTGCTGTGATGAGTCATGTTGCTATTCAGGCCCATGCCCTGAACTACTTTTGCATTACTTACTAATGGACTAAGGGTATATGCATATTTATGATTTATGATTTTTTATGTTCACTGTTATGCCAACAGTATGTAATTACCCTAGCTATGGAAAATGCTTATGCTTATCAAATTTCATGATTATGTGACTGCTGCTATCATAGGAGGACGTTGTTTCAACAAGACAGTCATTCGAGAAATTGAAATTAGAGGCTGAGAAGTGCTTATCCCAAAGCGAGAAGTTTTGCAATGAGAAGGTAGAATTTGAATCTGCTGTGTACGGGAAGGTATGCTTTCATATCCTAGGAATTATGCTTCAAGATCAACTAGAAATGACTTCTTACTAGACAGATATGTGCTTGCCAACATGTTCATGCCTTTTATCCAAGAAAAGGAAAACAAAATTGCTTTGTTCTCCCCTCTTCATATGCATCCAGGTTGTTTATGAGTTAGCATCTTATCTTGTGGTTGCCCTTTTATCAATGTGTGGAACTTGATCCATGTCTTGATTTCAAGATAGTTGCTAGTCATCTACTAATGAGACTGGATACCATGTCAGTACTTTTATACCTTTGATTATTCTCTCATGGTTAGTGGTCAAGACATCGTAAGCTGATGAAATATGAAGAAAACATTTCTGCTAAACTGGTAAAGGAAGGCTTTGGGAACAGGGCCAATGAACCTGTGGTTCTTGTGCATGTGCACTATGGTTCTGTTTGCTGTAGGTCACGGTTTGGCTTCCGAAAGTTTGCCTTGTTGGTGGTTTTGTGCATCTGAAACTCAGCACCTGTTGAAATGGAAGTTGTCCTCTTCCACAAAGAAAAAAAAGGCAGGCATGAAAGTTCTGTAGCCATGGTGTGACCCCTTGCCCGTGGATAAAAAGTAAAGCTTCACGTTCAATCAGATAAATAGACAATGTACTTGACATTCCCATTTTTACGGTGTTTAGCTGCATCAAAGCCTATTCCTTTGCATTCAAATAAACAGTCAGGAACAGTGTACACATCCATTTTAGGGAAATTAACTACTGTTTCCATCCAATTATTAGTAAGAATCTACTCCCCTTCTCCTATTTTCATTATCATGGCCGGAAAAAGAAAATGTAACAGTTTAAGAACACATTTATTGCTGCTTTGAAGACACATTTCGATCATTCTGATATATTACTTTTGTTATCTCTCTCCTTAAGGGGAGTGCTCCAAAAAATTCATTGATTACGTTTAGAGGACAAATATTTAAAGACAGCCTAAAGAGGGAAATCAGGAGTCAAAATGGGATGGGCGGAGTACTGGCACTGTGCACGAGGCTTAGGTGTGTACATGTAGATTACTAGCTGTAGGAAGATCTGAACTTCATGGTTTCTAAGGCAATAATACTCAAATGATGCAAATATAATAAGTTTCATGTGGATACTCATTGGTCTGGCTGTAATTGGATCTAAAAGCCCAGCCTAGACCTATGTATCAAGATGATAGTTTCAGTCATTTTCACCTCGTCTCCAACACTTCAGCAACCGCCCAGCCACTACTGCCTTGGGTCAAAATTTTCATTTTCACCTTATCCATGATTCTTTACCAAACGATTGAAAATGAGAACAAGGATGGTGAAGCTGTGTGAGACTCCCATTTTCTGATTTTATTATCCTTTGATTTGAAAAGAATCTTTGTCAGATTTGAAAATCTTTATGGAAATTTTGATTTGAAAAGAGAATTTTAAGTTTTGAAAACATGCTCTCTTTTCTTTTAGGCAGATTTTTAGGATTAGTCCTTAAAGTCTAAATGACTTATTGATCGACTGTGGATCCGTGTTCTTGACCTCTTCTCACCGACCTTGGTTAGTATTAATTACACTAATAAAAAATTGGTAACCCTTGATTAACCATCCAATTAAGGCTTGAAGAAAGTAGGAATAAGCAAGACTAATTATAGGCATACAAGTCATTTTTTTTTTCTTTTTAGTGAGAAAGATTCTTTGGATATCCTTTAGAGGATACTTAAAGGATACTTGAGTTCTTCTAAAGGAGTGGGTATTTTGTGGAAGATTCTTTGAAATTATCCTTAAAAGGAGGGATGATTATTTGGGCAGCATGTCCTCTCATTTGAGATCTTTTGAAAAGACATAGACTGTTTAAATGATACTCTTAATTGATAAGGCATGAAGGCCGCCACATAATTAGAAATATTTTTTGATGGTCCTTCAACCAATATGAAGGAACCATAACATTATTTTAAGTCATTTAACTAATATAAATGAACCAGAATTTAATGATTAATCCATTAGTATGAAATAACCACTTTAATTAATGATTATCCCATCGATATAAAATGAACAAAGATTTATTCTTATTAGTCCATCTATGAATAGGATAATCACGACTTCGTAGTCTGGCCCTCAGTTAGGACAGAACCATAAAAGTCACCGATTATACCCATTGATAGAGATAAAATCAGTAATCACAACCTTTAGTCACTCTACCAATAAGAGTGAACTATTAATCAAGTGGGCAATCCAACAATAAGATAGAACCACTAAATTTAGGCCATTCAACCAGTATGAATGAACCTGATTTTTTATTATTTGAAAAGAAAGATTTTAGTTATCCAACCGATACGGAAGAACCATGTTGATTTAATTGGTTGATTAGCAAATTTGTTAATTTAATTGGTTGAATTAGTTAATTGATTAATAAATTTGTTAATTTAATTTATTGATTAATTAATAAATTAACTTAATTGATTAACTTAATTGATTAATTAACAAGTTTGTTAATTGAATTGATTGAATTAACAAATTAACTTAATTGGTTGACTTAATTGGTTAATCAACAAATTTATTAATTGAATTAGTTGATTGATTAACAATTTTAACTTAATTGGTTAAATTAATTGATTGAATAACAAATTTTTGGTCAACCAAACATTATGGAAGAACCATGTTAATTTAATTGGTTGAATTGATTAGTTAATTAACAAGTTTGTTAATTTAATTAGTTGATTGGTTAACAATTTAACTTAACTAGTTAAATTAATTGATTAATTAACAGATTTATTAATTTAATTAGTTGATTGGTTAACAATTTCAACTTAATTGGTTGAATTAATCAATCAATTAACATATTTGTTGGTTTAATTGGTTGATTGATTAACAATTTAACTTAATTAGTTGAATTAATTGATTAATTAACAAACTTGTTAATTTGATTGGTTGAATTAGTTAAGAAGTTAACATAATTAGTTAAGTTAATTGATTGATTAATGGATTTTGTTAATTGATTGATTAATTAACAGATTTTATTGACTTAATTGGTTGATTGATTAACAATTTAACTTAATTGATTGGTTAACAACTTAATTTGATTAGTTGATTGATTGGTTAACAAATAAGTTAAATTAATTAGTTGATTAACAACTTAATTTGGTTGGTTGATTGATTGGTTAACAAATAAGTTAAATTAATTGGTTAATTAACAACTTAACAAATTAATTCAATTGGTTAAGTTAACTGATTGATTAACAAATTTGTTAACTTAATTGATTGATTGATTAACAAATTAATTTAATTGATTAAATTAATTGATTGATTAATAGATTTTTGGTCTACCAAATATTATGGAAGAACCATGTTTATTAGTTAACTTCTTTTTATTCAACTTCTCCTTTTTTTTAGATTAATATGGTCAACCAACTAATATAGAAGAACCATGCTTATTAATTTATTATTTTTTTATTTTTAAGTTAATTTATTATTGAATGGCCGTCCAAACGATATGAAAGAACCATCTTATTAATTTATTATTTTTTGTTTTATTATTCTGAGTTTATTTTATTGAATGACCAACCAACTAATATGGAAGAACTATTATTTTTTGTTTTTTATTTAAGTTAAGTTAATTTATTGAATGGCCAACCAACCAATATGGAAGAACTATTATTTTCTGTTGTTTATTTTAATTCATTTTTTGAATGGCCAACCACCAAATATGGAAGAACCATTATTTTTAATTCATTATTTTTTGTTTTTTATTTTAATTTATTTTTTGAATGGCCGACCAACCAATATGGAAGAATCATTATTGTTAATTTTTAATTTTTAAATTTTTTATTTAAGTTATTTTTAGATGGCCAACCAACTAATATGGAAGAATCATCTTATTAATTTATTAATTTCTGTTTTTTTATATTTAAGTTAAGTTAATTCATTGAATGGCCAACCAATCAATATGGAAGAATCATGTTATTTAATTTATCATTTTTCTGTTTTTTTAAGTTAATTTATTATTGAATGGTCAACCAACCAATATGAAAGAACTATTAATTTATTTTATTTATTTTTTATTTTTATATTTATTTTATATTTTAATGGCCAATCAACCAATATGGAAGAACCATGTTCATTTTATTTGTTTCCTGTTTTTATATTTATTTTATATTTAAATGGCCAACCATCTAATATGGAAGAACCATGTTCATTTTATTTGTTTCCTGTTTTTATATTTATTTTATATTTAAATGGCTAACCAACCAATATGGAAGAATCATGTTTATTAATTTATTAATTTTTATTTTATTTATTTAAATTAAGTTAATTTTTTGAATGGCCAACCAACCAATATGGAAGAACCATTATTTTCTGTTTTTTATTTTAATTCATGTTTTGAATGGCCAACTAACCAATATGGAAGAACCATTATTTTTAATTCATTATTTTTTATTTTTTTTATTTAAGTTATTTTTAGATGGCCAACCAACCAATATAGAAGAACCATCTTATTAATTTATTATTTTCTGTTTTAGATTAAGAACATGGCCAACCAACTGATATAGAAAAACCATCTTATTAAATTATATAAGCCATTCACATGAAACAATGAACTATATAAAAAAAATACTAAACTTCATCCCCCTCAAAAAAATCAGAAATTACAAGTTCTGAAAGAAATCTGCAGGCTCACCCTTTTTTTTGCTTGTGCAGGTTTGGAAATCTGCAGCCGGGGTGCTCTTCCTTTGGAGGCTTGGCCTCCTTTTATAGGCCCGGAGGAGGGGCACCGGTAGCACCCCCCACCGGTGCCACCTAGGCGCCGGTAGGGGGGTTTACCATGTGGGAGAGAGAGAGAGAGAGATAAGGAAAGGGAGAGAGGGAGAGAGGGAGAGATAAGGAAAGAGGGAGAGAGAGAGGCGGGTGGAAGGGGGGTTTACTGTAGCGCGGTACTGTAGTGCTACAGTACCCGCGCTACAGTAGCTTCCCTTTCTTTTAAAAATAAAAAATAAAAATCCATCTCTCCTCCTTCCCTTTTTTGATTTCCCTCCCTTCTTTCTCTCTTTCCCGCTCCTTTCCTTATGGGAATCAGGGCTGGCTGGGGGGGGGGGGGGGATTAGGGTCGGCTGCCTCTGCTGTTGGAAGCTTGCTGCAGATTTGCTTGAAGGAGGCTGCTTGTGGTTGCATTGGGGGCTCCTTCCCTGCTGATTTTTGCAGGTTTGGAGGCTCTTTGCTGCTGGTTTTGGAGGCCTTCTGCTGTATTGTTGTTCTTCTTGCAGGTTGGTGCAGATTTGCATCATTGGAGGGTCCTCTTTGCAGCAATGGAAGCCCCTGTTGGTGCAGATTTAAGACTTGTTGCGGCTGTTCTTACTGGTTTTAGGTATGTATATTCTTTTTCTGCAAAAACTAGGTCCATAACCCTAATTTTCTTTCTTTTATTTTGCATGCAGGCATGCATTTACCTGTGTTTGATTTTTTTGGTTCAACAAGCTGTCAAGCTGAGGATGAGGCATGCATATCCCCCCTTCCCAAGTGACCAGCAGAATGGAGATGAGCTATTCCTATTCTCACTTTTGTTATCTCAACACCAAACTAAAATACATAAGCTCCCTCTAATTTAAGACGACACTGGCTTGAAAGTTGGACCTCGGAATTTGAGTTCCATAGAGAAACTTACTTCCTGATGTGATGGTCTGTGCTTCTTAAATGATGAATAAAGGTTATTGAATATTCTCTATTAGGTCCCCGTTTGAAATCTGGATCAGTGCTATACCTAATGCATTTGATGAGCTTTTTTAGTGACGATTTACTATGTGTAGTGATCTGTCTAGATTTTCTTTTGATGTGTCACTCCATGAATTATTTGTCTAATAGATTTTTTAAAGTTTAATGTATAATATTAATACCATCATATTTCTCATTTAATTTCTTTGTTGTGTTTCCAGTTTGTTGCAGTTCTGAATTCAAAAAAAGCAAAACTGCGAGAGCTCAGAGATCGTTTATCAAGGTCTCAAAATACTGATAAAGCTCTCCATGGAGATGAGTCTAGTGAGGAGAGAGAGACCATTGATGAAGGAAGTGCAGATGAAGAGAGCAAGTAATAGCTCATCGATGGTCTCCCTGCTACAGGATGTTACGGGGTCTGTCTGAACCGCAACTACTTCAATGCTGGAATATGATCTCGTGCAGGTGGTCCCCGGTGCAAGACATTACTGGGTCTTTTTGCATACTTCAGTCTGTGCAGTGTGATATGATCTTGTACCAAAAGTCTAAATGTTGGAATACTTTTAACAATAGTTCTCTAAGACTGCTATGATAAAAACGTGCATAACCATGATGGACAGTTTTGGATTCTCTTCATAATTTATTCCGACCCTTATCCGGGTTATCATGTCAAGCTTCTAGCAGTGATTCTTCAAAATAACCCCTGCAGTCTGACATCATAACTATGTAGTTTCAGCTTTATCAAATAGATGTAGAGGTTAGCTTTGAGCGTCCTACCCTTTACCTCCTCTTCCCTTTTTGAACTACGCATAATCAACGTTGAACTCTTGCTTTACCATGTGATTTCAGGGTGGTGTGGACCAGTGTATCATCCTTGTTTGCTTCCTCAAGAGGAGCACGTAATGCCCAATGCTGTTAAGATGAGATAATCCAACCAAAAGTGTGGTTTGGCAATGCTAAAAACTAGTAAGTGACCCGGATTTAGCTGTGGTTTCAGTTTTAGTTGTCTGTTTTTTGGGGTGGTCTCTGCAGAGTTCGAACTCCACCCATCTTGGTTGGGTCTTTGCCGTTCAGCTCTCTCTCCTACAAACTTTAAAAAGAAAGTATGATCTCAAAGTCCATAATTTAATGATGAGAAATAGTTACTGCAATGTCTCCTAGGCATTGCAGTACAACTGCTGTCGAAGGCACGTGCCATTTAAGGCACACTTCATCTCCCGTGGAATGATGCAGCTACCGTCCATCGTCTCTGACCGACTGATGGGACAGTGGCTGTATTGCAATATTTAGGAGGCATTGCAACAAGTATTTCTCTTTAATATTAAAGGCAACATGCTCAAGTTATTGATAGTTGTCTACTTGTCTTCATCAGATTTGATTTCTGGGTTTTGGTCTTACTCGGACGGCTCCATCGATAGCCATGATAATGTGAATCCTAGGGTTCACAGTTGATTAGGGATTCATAGGGGGGACATAAATGGTCGCCAACCCACAGAAAACTCTCCCCCTTGGAAACTTATTCTGGGCTTCTCACCTGTTGCAGTGACCTTAACGCAACTGCAGGATCTTCGTCCTCTCCTTGCCCAGGAATGGATGAAACTTCATGCTGCTGCTTGAACTCTGAACATGATGCATCTGTACGGCTTCTACCCGGTTGCCCATCTATGTTTCCTTCCATGGTCGTTTTTCTGATGTTTCGACAGCAGAGAATGCAAAAAACAGCTCGCCCAGGTGAGCTATTGGAGGACTCATGTCGTTGGTGGTACCAATGGGTCTCAAACGCACTCATTCCTTGGACAAGTCTGGCCTGATGGTTATGGATTTTTAGTCTTAATGGCTACCAACGTCCAGGACTTGGTAGTAGGGGTGCCAATTGGGCGGGTCAGGCTGTAGCTCAGCCCAATCCAGCCCATATTAAAGGGATATGGGTTGGTCCAAGTTATATAACTTGGGTTAGGTTAAATTTGGGTTGACATTAGTTAAATTTGGATTTGATTGAGCTGAAAACGGGTTGGCTCACTTTAATCTATAGACTTTTATAATAATTCATATAAAAAATAAAACACTTCTAACAAATCATTTATAAATAGGACTAGTCTAACTCAACCCACTGACTATTGAATTGGAGCTGAATTTAAGTTGAGTTTGGATTAAATTTAGACTGAATATGGATTGGACTAAAACTGGGCAAAATTATTTTAAATTTGAGTTAGATCTAAATTATCACGTAATCCAGTCAAGCCCGCTCAATTTACATCCCTACTTGATAACTGCATACGTGGCAAACGTCTCCTACATTGAGGACATCAAACTTTACAAAATTGAACCAGCTGGTCTGACTTTGGGCACAACAGAATATATCGGCTCGACATTTGGCCTTAAATATACCTCCTTTCTTGGCCTCAGCAATGTCGGAATTTCTAGTCTAACGCAAGTGTGATCCATTGACGCTCGTATGATTGGTTGTGGGCGAGTTGTACCAATTGTCCAGCCGTTAAAAGAGACAGTACAGTACTCTTCACACGTGACACCACAGATGCCACCTAGATGTCATATCGATGTGTTAAAGGTTCAGTCAAATAAGAGAGTTAACAGATCATTTTCCGTTCCCATTCCCTCCATCTCTTTTCAAATGTTTCCTGTCCTTTTAACTCAACCTTTTAATATTTAGTGACACATACCAATTTTTTTTATAGAAATACGGAGCAGATATGCTCTTTTTGCGATCGTTCGTTTATTTTATCGTAAACGGATAATCTGTATTTTCTCTGTTTATAATTAGGATACGGAACGGATATTACTTTCGGATACTTTTCGAATTCGAACAAATACCAATAGTATCTGGATATCTAAAGAGAGAATGTTTGGAGAAGGAGATGTTTATCTAAAAAAACAACAAACTTATAAAAAAACCTGTAAAATTAGTAGATATATAATTCAAAGAAATGAAGATTTTAGCACTCATTTAACTACAAAATTAATTAATACGATTGATAGACATAAGATTAAAATATCACATTACATGAACTATGTTTTACCCCACATGAACTATTAGGTCTAAGATCTAAAGGCCTTTGGTTAAATGGAAGTAGCTCACTTACATTGGAGTTGAGCGATTATTCATAACTCACAGTTACGAGGTCGATTTTATTATCTAGTTGTATATAACTGATTTTCGTGAAGTCAATTTAATTGTTTGATTACATGTAAGTATTAAGAAAAAAGTAGTGTTTAAAGTGATGTGCGTTATACGGAAGTATCTTCGGAACTTTTTTCTAAGAAGTCACCGTACTTCTTTTCGAGTTCTTGAGGAGGTGAATAAAAATATTTTTAAAAACTTCAAACAACCAAACTACGGGAAGTGGGGTAAAGTAAGTGAATTACATGCAACTTACTCACTTTCAAGCTTATCTTCACACAACCAAAACTTCTTTGTAGAGTAGCTATTCGGCGGAATGGATATCAGATCTAAGATCTAACGGCTAATTTCAAAATTTTTGTGGAATAGATTGCCGGCGGAGTGCATTTGATGTTCTTATTACCGCTCCATTTTTGTCATAGATCATCGTAAACGAATATCCATTTATGATCCGTCAAATAATTGCTTCGAATAATAATCATCCGCACTGAATTTACTATTCAGAGCTGTTTGCAGTCCTAATTCTTGCAAGAAGAAAGTTATTAAACTCTCTCCCCTAGCATCTCCATTTCTCGTGAACGTAACCATTGGATCAAAGGGCAAGAGAGTCATGCCATCTGACATCGAGCTCAGCCGAGTACACTCCGTCTCGGATATTCCGAGAAAAAAACAGGGCAAACGTGGAACAGGACAAACACAGGCAGAACGGCGACAAGCCCTCACGTTCGCTTTTGGACGTTAACGGACTCACGAGTTTCCACGTCGGAACCGAACGGTTTCAGGTGGGACCCAGGTCAACACCCCTCTATGCTGGGTTTATCCGCCCCTTCCCTGCTCTTATTCCACGCGTCGGGAACAATTTGTCCACTTACCGCTACCGCCGCCGCACCGCCAACCTGGCCGTTAGAAAAGTTATTCCGTTAAAAGTTCGGAAACCACCCTCAGTTTCTTCTCTCTTTCTCTCTCACTTCTGCGTACATTTTGTTATCCCAGGAATAAGGGGGACCAGCAGGGATAACCCCGTTCCGCTCGGAGGGGGTGGGTGGTGGGTGTGGAGAGGAGCAATGGCGGCGGGTGGGTGGTGGTCGCACGGGGGGCTGGCGGAGCTGGCGCGGCAGCCGGCGGTGGTGGAGACCCTCGTCGACCTCCTCCTCTGCGCCGTGCCGATCTGGGCGGCCGTCATGATCGGCCTCGTCATCGGCTGGTCGTGGCGGCCGCGGTGGACGGGCCTCGTCTTCCTCGGCCTCCGCGGCCGTCTCCGCCTCCGGTGGCTCTGGAACGTCCCATTCCCGCCGGGCTTTGGCGCCCGCCGCCTCTGGCTCGCCTTCACCGCGCTGTCCGCGTTCTCGGTCTGCCGGCGGTTGTGGGCCGACTTCCGGGGGAAGGGAAGCCGGTCGTCGGAGGCGGAGGAGGCGGCATCGGATGCCGCTGCTGGTGAGGCGGCGGCGGCGCAGCCGGGTGGGAGCCCTGGGTTCAGGTGCGTGCGTTCTCCAGATTCCAGAATGCATTTTTCTCCTTTTTGTTGTGCTTTTTTCTTCAGATTTTGTGGGTTTTTTTTTTTCATATTTTTGTTAGATTCCTACGGTTTAATAACTTCCAAGGGTTTATGTCATTTGCCTTTATTTTGGCTGGGAAACGAGAATTGGGCATGTGTGGTAAATTTTTGGTGTTTACTGCTGAGATTTATGGGAAGTAAAGCAATTCAATTATAGGAAAAGAGTGTGAAATAGAAAAAACGGTCAGCTTTTTACGAATCAGCAATGCGGGTAAAAATTCAGGGTGATAAGCAAAAAGAGGGCCTGCGGTAATCCTGCATTCGGTTTGATGTTTGAATGCTAGGTTTCTAGCTGATTTTATTGACACAATCCTTGTAATCCATGAGCCCTGATGTGTCATATTGGGCTTACGCCGGTCTTGGCTCACTTGCCTCAGGATAACTGCATAGTTCTCTTCACTTATTCTGTAGCCAGATGTGAATGCTGACCAGTCTTTCCTACAAGGGAGTGCTATGGGGCACAGTTTGTGGACGTGTACAAGTTTTATTGTGTTATAAGATAACGTGCCACTTTTCCTTCTAACTTGCCAAGTTATATATTTGTCCATTCAGTAGAAAAGAATCTGGAAGCTATGCAAAAGTCCTTTTGTAGAGATGCAAATAGAGAGGAAAGAGGTTGGCATATAGATAGCAGGGAGAAGGTGTGTAAGAATAAGGTAGAAGGTGAGTGAGACTGGTGAAGTAGGATTCTTACAACAGGCAATGATGGCTGAATGGTTTGGGGGACCTGGAAATGAGGACGCAATATGGGTGCATACAGGGCAGAAATATTTTAGAAAGAGTAGCAGCTGAGTATTTAGCCAACCAGCAAACCTAATCTCTCTTTGTTAAGGCAAGAAATAGTCAAAGTGACTGACCATGTGGACGTATCCTCAAGGTTCCAATTGGGGAATGAGCAAAATATCAGGTATGAGGAAGATAAATGGTGCTCAGAATATCCACCTATGATCTGTAGGGCACGGACACGAGTATCAAATATCGACACGGACATGTATATTAGACACGGCAAAGTGTTTCTTTAAAAAAAAAGAACATGAGGACACAGAAAGGATTAAACATATGCATATTCATGTGTACTTGTATGTGCACATAATAAAGTATGATTGTTGAAACTTGTTTAAAACATAAATAATATAACTGAAGTATATTGAATGTTAACATAAAGATAAGCATTCTGAAGAAATATTGAGTGTTCATTTTGAAATCCTTAAGTGTTGGACATGGGTGTCCAAGTGTTGTATCATATCCAACTATCCAAGCGTTCAACATGACTATCTGATGCAAATGGAAGTGTCCACCAAATCACAGGTATCCATGAGCGATTGAGTAGTAATGCTTAGGTAGTCTTTATGACTTATCTATTTGAAAGGAGGTTACTTTCCAGCAAAGTTAGCATGATAGTGACGGAAGAGGCAAGCTATCAGGCTCAGAAGGAATATTACTGAAGCTAAATTAGAAGATTTTCATAACTACATTAGGACCTTCTAACTGTGAACACAGTCGTAGAAAGACGTGATTTGAGGAAACAAAGGTGGGAGCCAAAGGGCACCTTTTCTGGTAAACCCTCCATTAGTCAAGGTAGGCTAACTCGGGGATCAGACTCGGATCGGTCCGGTCCTAACCGAGTGGATCGGCCAATCCGATCCGATCCTGGACCGGTCCGGACCGAGCCGGACTGGTCTGGCCAATTCAATTTTAAAAAAATCAAAAAATAGAATAAAAATAGGGAAAAATAGGTCCAAAAAATAGAAAAAAATTCCAAAAATAAGAAAAATTTATATTTACCCGAAACTTATCTAGGACCTCGGGTAAGCCCTTGAAATTTTATTAACTTTGAAAAAAACTTGAATACAATGCATGGGGGGGACATAAAACCTTACCCCTAAGTATTACATGATAGTAAAAAAAAAAAAAAACACAAAGTGACAAAAGAAGTAGACATACATTTATTCTAACCTTACATTGTAGGTGCTATACAAATGTTGCACATAATCGGTCCAAGACATACAAGCTTGGTAACATTGTTCATATTCCTGTACAAACCGGTTGTACTCATCTGTGAATGGGTAGATTATTGTCACCAGTATCCATCCTTGTGTTGTTGGCTCATGATAAGAACCTTTTGAAGTTGAGGATTGATAAGAGGAAACATCTAAAGTTGGAGGATAAGTGAGATATCCTCCTAAGTAACTCGATGCATCATAGAGTGGTGGATGTTGATAATATGTACCTGAATATCCATAAGGACTATAACCCTCTAATGGAACTTGAGAGGATGCATCAAACGAATGCTCTTGAGAGGATGTTTCTCTTACTCTCTTTAGGAACTCTTGTTGTTGTTTTCCTTTGCCTTTATCTGTTGCTGATGTGTTCTTAGCCAACCTACTGGAGTGGTCATCATCCTGCATAGCATGTGTAAATTGTTGCTCCCCTGTGAAAATCATTAGAGGAGCTTCACCATGTTGACTTGATCCACGTCCTCGAGATGACCGTTGTTACAAGGATCCACCTTGACTTCCATGTGGATCATCATCGTCATCGTCATCGTCAGGGGTACTTGTTGCCGAAATAGAGTCGTCTGAAGTTTGGTAAACGACTTTGTCGCTCGGCTCCGGTGTCTCGTCTGACTCATCTTCTTGTACAGTTTCTAAATCTGCAATATCAACATGAGTAGTTACTCTTTTACCTTTACCCTTACTTGAACTTTGTGGGGTGGATTTCTTTTGCCGTTTTGAAGGAGGTGGAAGTTGAAACTCAACGGACAAGGGGACACCATCTAATTGTCCTTCTGCCCATGACCGATCGTTTGGATCAAATTCTGATGGACCCAAAACATTCCTTGCATCCACCCATGCATTCAGTGGGTTTTGCTCCTCAAATATTTCGTCCAGATTGATTGGTTCCTCAACTTGTTGTTCTGCTTGCACCGGTCTTCCAGCAACTTCATCTCTCCATCGTTCTTCTTCTCTTTGGTTCTCTTGAATTTTTTGAAGATTCTTTAATTTCAAGCGCATGTTGTAGTGGCAAAAGACCAATTGCTCCAATCTCGCTGAGCTTAATCGGTTCCTTTGCTTGGTGTGTATCAAGCTAAATGTAGACCAGTTCCTCATACAGTCAGAAGAGGAGGTGGTTTGGCTCAATACACGGATGGCAACATAAGCAAGATCTTTATAACCTGTAGCCTTCCTATGATCCATCCACCAGTCAGCTATAATTCCATGATGATCCAACTAACAATTAACATTGTAAAGCCTAAGCATGATAACAATTCCGTGAAAGTACTAGTTCTGTGTAAAATTCTAAATACCTGGTGAAAGCAACATGACTGCCCGTTGAGCACGATGAGTACCAAAATGTAATGTCCGGAGCCTATAGTGATGCATTTTGTTGCATGCTATGATAGCTCGATCCTCATCATGTAACAAACGCCGAATTACATTTTGAGTCCCACGGAGTACTTCTTCATCATTGGACGCATTTTGAGTAGCAGAGCTATATTGGTATCTTGGGTTGAAGAAATGACCTAAGGAATTGAAAACAAAATTAAAAAAAGAAATAAAACTTATAGGAAATAAAATGGCAAGTAATATGGAATGACTTATTTTGTTACCTACCGCATGCAAGTCATGGTGGAGTGCTCTATCCCATCTTGCATCTATGATATTCCACCACTTTCTGTATGTATTCTTGTTGGCCCTGGTAATGTCTTCCTTCGCACGGTCCATAGCTTCATATAAATATCCCATGGTGGCCTTCTTATCTCCATCCACCATCATCAGAACCCGTACAAGAGGTTCAACTACGCTCAAGATCATCTTTATATCCTTCCAATACTCCCGGCTCTCAATCAAGTCCTTAACCTGCTTCCCCTTGTCTCTAGCATCACGCTTCGCGTGCAATGTCATCCAATCCTCCCATCCTTTACTTGAAATCATCTGCTTCAAGGGGTGTTTTTGTGACTGTATACTCTCCAAGGAAATGTACGTGGAGGCGAAACGAGTTACCCCAGGACGTAGTAACTCCCTCTGTCTAGTGTGTTCACGCATCAACGTGAGCATATAGTTATGGTTGTAGATATAGGATGTGATGAATTGGGCTGGCTTCACTGTCTCACTAATTTTTACATCTTTCCCAATATCTTCTAGCATCAAATCTAGGGAGTGAGCAGAGCAAGGAAGCCAATATAGATGTGGCCTCTTCTCCATTAACATATGGCCAACAGCTTTATATGAAGCTGCATTATCTGTTACAACTTGTACAACCCGATCTTTCCCCGCCTGCTTTACAATGTCATCAATTAACTTGAAAAGATATTCAACATTCTTTACCTTTCCACTAGCATCTACGGACTTCCAAAATACAGTCCTAGCTTGACAGTATATAAGGAAGTTAATCATACTTTTTCTCGTAATTCCTATTCAAATAATGTTATAGATATTAGAGAATGTCTAAATTAACTAAAAAATATAATTTATTAATATAAGATTCTAAATATGTTGAACTAATTCAATGTACTCACCTGTCCAGTTATCTATCATTATTGTGCAGCCTCTTTCATCCCAAATTCGCTCGAACGACTTGATATACTCTTGGAGATCACTTACCTCTTGAGGAAGGTAAGTGTTGTATATCTCCTTGGGGGTTGGTCCAAGAATACCCTTACCCACATCTCCAATAGTCTCAATCATGTCCTCCCAGTAAGGACCCTTTGCAGCATTGGCAGGTACACTATTATAAACAAACCATCTCGAAACAGCACGACCAATCTTCTCCTTGCATACCTTCAGATTCTTCATAGTAGCTGTGATTGATGGTTGTTTATCTCTCCGTCTTGTTAGGAAAGCATCTATAGGACCCACTCTAGGGTCATTGTCCCTAGTCAAGTCATGAATTTCCTCCTCGTTGGATCCATGTCCGGATCCACTCCCTTGCCCAACGTGTCGACCGGTGTTTCTATACACATCTTCGTCAACAAAAGATCTTCTACTTTGTCCATGGCTCGACGTATATCATCTTAAAATTAAAATAGATGATTTGAGACTAATTTAACTGAGATGAAGCGTAAATAACTAATTAAAAATTTTAAATCAAAGAATACCTCGAGAAAAGTCTTCAAATGCAGTGGATCTCCTTCTAGTAGGGTCTATGTCTCCCTCCCGAGATCTATCTCCCGGAGGGTGAATATGAATACCTTGACCTGAGGGCCGTGTCATTTCCTCCCTAATTTGGCCTCTCATCGTTGATGCTGCTCTTTTTTCCATCTCTCTTTGTCGTAGGTAATTTTTGAATTGATTTTTTACCTCTAGTGGTGCAACAGTACAAGCTTTCACTTCTCCTTTAACACCCCCAATATGTTGCTTTAGACGAAAAACTCCACTTCAAATAATCTGACTGGAGTAGTTGCATTTGACTTTGCGTAAAGCCACGTCCATGACAGTGCAGTGGTTCCATCCAGGGTCACCACGAGAGGTGACAGATGTGGCCTCATTATGCTCAGAAGTCGACATCTTTAAAAAGAAAAAAATATTAATAGGGAAAGAGAGAATTACAGAAAGAGAAATGGTAAGAAATAAGAAAAAACATAGAAAAAGAGAGTGAGATTTCATATTATACCTCGAGGGAGAATGAGAGACAATGAGAAAGAAAGCTACAGAGAGTTAGAGACAAAAAAAGGTTAGAGAGAAAAACTAAAATGCGATAAAAATAAATAGATACAAAAAAAAAAGTTAGAGAGAGAAAATTAGAGAGAGAGAAAAAAAAAGAGAAATTTAGATATGCAAAAGTCTTAGAAAGAGATATATGTTAGAGGGGAAAAAAAGTTAGAGAGAGAGAGAAAATAAGAAAAACGTAAAAAAACAGAAATTTAAAAGAGATAGAAATCATAAAATGATGAAAAAAAATTGATGTAGTCCGTCCGTCTGTCCTTTAGAGAGCTTTGAAGAGCAAGAGCGCTTTGAGTTTGAGTCTTTGAGAGAGTATGAGAGCTTAGAGAGAGAGAAAGAAATTTTAAAGAGAGAGAGAAATGAGAATTTGTGTGAACGAGGGAGAGAAGGGTATGGGGAGGTTTTATAGGGACTTGAAGGGGCTTAGAAGCCCCTTCTAGCCGTTGGGAACCCATTTGAATGGGTTCCCAACGGTTACCCCAACGGCTAGTTCGGAACTAGCCGTTGGGGGTTGGGGTCGGCCGGACCGGTCCGACCTGGGCCCGGGTCGCCCGATCCGGCCGACCCCACCCAATCCAAGCGATTCCGGGGTGGGACCGCTGGGTCGGGGCTCGGGGTCGGATCGGACCGCCCGGTTTCCGAACGGACTGGGCGATCCAATCCGACCCGGACTGAGTTGGCAATCCTTGCCATTAGTAGGTTTCACAATGGTGCCTATAGAGTATGGTTATGTACCTTAGTCTGGAATAAGATTTTTCCAAATAAAATCAAGGTCATCCTATGGAAATTGGCCTTAAAGTGAATTCCCGCTATGGACAGACTTTATGGTTCATGCCCATGAGTTTCTACAACCAAATGTATTTTCTGTAGTTCTGGGAATTAGTAGATCACTTATTTGTGGACTGTTGTATTATAGAAACAGTACCGAAGATGTATGCTGCAATATTTAAAATGCATTGGTCTGCTAGGGGGACACTCTTGATTACATAAGATGGTGGATGGAGGCGTGTCCAAGGGAGTCTGAAATAGGATGGTAAGTACTTATTTTAGGCTCTACTTGATGTGATGTGGTCCAAGTGAAATAGGAGAAGATTCAAACCTGAGCTTGGTGGCACAATCACTTGCATACTACACAGACACATTCAATGGGCAGAAGAATAGAATGGGGCAACCGAACTGAGGAAACAGGATTCTATATCATTCTTAAGAAGATTGACAGATGGAAGGGCCTTTATTAAATGAGATGAGTTTTTTTTTTCTTTTGTTGATCTTGTTTGACCACCTAGGTAGAAAAGATGTTATATGGTTAAGGTTCTCTTAGTTTCTGGATTATTGTTATGCTTGTTGGGGAATCAAGTTCTATTAACATACTTTTACCGGTTTCAAAGAATTGTGGCTTTTGCCGCTCACAATCTCCAACACCTCTCTCTCTCTCTCTCTTACACACACACACACACATGCAAGTATGTATTAATGGAAGAACAACCAAGCATCAACCTTCAATCAATAATCATTAAACCCAAATGCTAGTAGTATAGCCAACTTGAGTAGCATCTTAAGTACAATATGGCATTATCGATAACTTACATTACCAACGAGCCAGGTATTGGGAAGATAAATGGTGCTCAAAATATCCACCTATGATCTTTGGGACACGAACACGAGTATCAAATATCAATACGGACATGTATATTAGACACGGCAAAGTTTTTCTTAAAAAAAGGACATGAGGACACAAAGTATTAAACATATGCATATTCATGTGTACTTGTATGCAAGGAATTCCGGATCGGATCGGGTCCCCGAATCGGGACCCGCCGATCCCGATCCGACTCGGATCGGATCGGCCGAGTCGGACGATCCAGATGAAGTCTGGCCAGTCCGACTCGGCCAGATTAAAAAATAATAAAAAATTAAAAAAAAATCAGGAAAAATCAGGAAAAATCAGGAAAAAATTAAAAAAAATCAGAAAAAATTACATACATATTATTCAATTGATGTACAATAAGAATGAATGCAATTCATGTACATCCATAAAAAACCCTAAACCCTAAAACCCTAAAACCCTAAACCCTAAACCCTAAACCCTAAACCCTAAACCCTAAAACCCTAAAACCCTAAACCCTAAACCCTAAACCCTAAACCCTAAACCCTAAACCCTAAAACCCTAAAACCCTAAAACCCTAAACCCTAAACCCTAAACCCTAAACCCTAAACCCTAAAACCCTAAAACCCTAAAACCCTAAAACCCTAAACCCTAAACCCTAAACCCCAAACCCCAAACCCCAAACCCCAAACCCCAAACCCTAAAACCCTTAACCCTTAACCCTTAACCCTAAAACCCTAAAACCCTAAACCCTAAAACCCTAAAACCTTAACCCTTAACCCTTAACCCTTAACCCTTAACCCTTAACCCTAAAACCTAAAACCTAAAACCTTAACCCTTAACCCTTAACCCTTAACCCTTAACCCTTAACCCTTAAACCCTTAAACCCCTAACCCCTAAACCCTAAACCCTAAAACCCTAAAACCCTTAACCCTAAACCCTAAACCCTTAACCTTTAACCCTTAACCCTTAACCCTTAACCCTTAAACCTAAACCCTATACCCTTAAACCTAAACCTTAAACCCTTAAACCTAAACCCTAAACCCTAAACCCTAAACCCTAAACCCTAAAACCCTAAACCCCTAAACCCTTAAACCTTAAGGGGGGGACCGAAATCGGCCCGAACCGGACCAGATCGGGTCCGGACCGGCCGATCTGGCCGGTCCGGCCCCGATCTGGTCCGGTTCTGGCCGATTTCGGCCGGTTTTTTTTTTTTTTTTCAAATCGGTGGGGGGGAACAGTGAAATCCCCCCCAAATCGGATCGGAACCCGCCGATCCCGATCCGAATCGGCCGATTCGGATCGGAATCGGCCGATTCCGCAATCCATGCTTGTATGTGCACATAATAAAGTATGATTGTTGAAACTTGTTTAAAACAAAAATAATGTAACTGAAGTATATTGAATGTTAACATAAAGATAAGCATTCTGAAGAAATATTGAGTGTTCATCTTGAAATCCCCAAGTGTTGGACATGGGTGTCCAAGTGTTGTATCATATCCAACTATCCAAGCGCTCAACATGACTATCTGATGCAAATGGAAGTGTCCACTAAATCACAGGTATCCATGAGCGATTGAGCAGTAACGCTTAGGTAGTCTTTATGACTTATCTATTTGAAAGGAGGTTACTTTCCAGCAAAGTTAGCATGATAGTGACGGAAGAGGCAAGCAGATCAGGCTCAGAAGGAATCTGAAGCTAAATTAGAAGATTTTCATAACTACGTTAGGACCTTCTAACTGTGAACACAGTCGCAGAAAGAAGTGATCTGAGGAAACAGAGGTGGGAGCCAAAGGGCACCATTTCTGGTAACTCCTCCATTAGTAGGTTTCACAATGGTGCCTATAGAGTATGGTTATGTACCTTAGTCTGGAATAAGATTTTTCCAAATAAAATTGAGGTCATGCTATGGAAATTGGCCTTAAAGTGAATTCCCGCTATGGACAGACTTTATGGTTCATGCCCCATGAGTTTCTACAATCAAATGTATTTTCTGTAGTTCTGGGAATTAGTAGATCACTTATTTGTGGACTGTTTTATTATAGAAACAGTACCGAAGATGTATGCTGCAATATTTAAAATGCATTGGTCTGCTAGGGGGACACTCTTGACTACATAAGATGGTGGATGGAGGTGTGTCCAAGGGAGTCTGAAATAGGATGGTAAGTACTTATTTTAGGTTCTACTTGATGTGATGTGGTCCGAGTGAAATAGGAGAAGATTCAAACCTGAGCTTGGTGGCACAATCACTTGCATACTACACAGACACATTCAATGGGCAGAAGAATAGAATGGGGCAACCGAACTGAGGAAACAGGATTCTATATCATTCTTAAGAAGATTGACAGATGGAAGGGCCTTTATTAAATGAGCTGAGTTTTTTTTTTCCTTTTGTTGATCTTTATTTGACCACCTCGGTAGAAAAGATGTTATATGGTTAAGGTTCTCTTAGTTTCTGGATTATTGTTATGCTTGTTGGGGAATCAAGTTCTATTAACATACTTTTACCGGTTTCAAAGAATTGTGGCTTTTGCCGCACACAGTCTCCAACACCTCTCTCTCTCTCTCTCACACACACACACACATGCAAGTATGTATTAATGGAAGAACAACCAAGCATCAACCTTCAATCAATAATCATTAAACCCAAATACCAGTAGTATAGCCAACTTGAGTAGCATCTAAAGTACAATCCCCCCCCCCTTACAAACCAACCAAACCCAAAAAGAAAGGAAAACACACACACAAGAAAAAACCGACACATGCCATCCTTCTTTTCCACTTGAAATAATATTAATGTTTATATCCTGTTATCCTATCCCTTTTACTAAAAGAGCCCGAGAGATGGCTGCCTCTTGTCATACCACTGCAATTGTGACCCTTAAAACCTCATTCAACAGATTTTTTTTTTTTTTTAATTTACTTTACGTTGCTTGGATGCAATGGTTATGCTTTGACACAAACACAATGGTTACTTATTTTGGAAAAGCAGAACTGTTCAAGTTCATGACTAGCCTGGCTCCTCATCCTAACCTATCACTCCCTTTTTTTTGAAAGAAACTGGAGTATAACACCAATGTTAATAAATAAAGAGAGGTGATAGAGTCAAAGAAAGATAGAGGAGAGGTTCTTCATAATAAAAAAACGAGAACTAAAGCAGGGAGCAAGTAATTGCTGTGGCGATGGACCTAACCACCTTACTCCACTCTCCTAAAGTCAAGTTAAACAAACCTCTGCTCCAACTGTACATAAAGTGACTTGAAAACAAATGTTTCTATATAAAGTTTACTTCTTGAAGATAATATCATTTTTCTCTTTCCAAATGCTCCAGCAGATCACGTGAGGGTGAAGCAGAATGAAGTTCCTCCAAGATTTCCTTTGCTGGTGCAGATGCAATTGCTTGAAAAAAGACCACACGTCTTCTAGAGAAGAAAAATCATCTCGATGTCCCGTCAACCTTCCACACATTTTCTGCACCTCCTTACTAACTTGACAGTTAATGTATAGATAATCCACATCCTCGTGTCCAATGCCACACAATATACAGACATCACCTGAATCCTTGTCCCACTTTTTCTTGTAAAGCTCGGTGATCAGCCGCTTCTGATAAGCTAACCACATTAATGCTCTAAGCTTCAAAGGGTTTTCTAACTTTCCTGGATTCTATTTCTGATAATTAGATTGATAAGCCTCAATGAGAGAGTATAAGGCCCCAACTGAGAATATACCTTTTTCTGTTACCTAATTATGACTCCTTTTAATTGCCTTCCTGTAATCTGTGGTCAATCTTTTGCAGGGTAACCAGTCTGAGAATGTTAGCTGCCGTGAACTCTTGTAATACCTTTTTCCCTTTTGCAGGGAGAAGAGAATGGCTCATTTTATGAAGATGCTTGGGATGTAATTAATTATCTGTGGCTTGAATGTCCCGCTCATTGTTTTGAGGTGAATGAATCATCATCATCATCAAGGCTTATAAGACTTATTCCATTGCTATGGGGTTAACTAGGTCCAATGGGGTATAACTAGGTCCAAATTATCTGTCAGAAAAAGTCACTTGCACTTTTCTTGATTGGAAAATGATCTATAGTACAATAGGACAAATTCACATAGCAATTCAAGCCAGTAACTGTACAGTTGCTGGAACGTACAGCTAGTTCCATATTGGGTTGTTAAGTACATTTCAGTTATTCAGAAAATTGAGTTCTAGCCGTTTTTACTGGCTTCAGCCAAATTGTAATATTGGGTCCATAATCAGCAAAAGTGCAATGGTCCTAGCTGGCACCATATCACCTTGGCTGGTTTTTGTCTGGACAAGTGGCCTTTAATTCCATGATTGACGTAGAGACATACAAATTAGACCAGTGGTTCAAAATTTGAGAGAGATCAAAATTCAGAAAATTCTGGGTTTACGCATTAGAGAAATTCTATGGACAGGAATAAAGTTTAAACAGTGGTGGAAGCTCCAAAATAGCTGTGTTATGTATTTTTCATTTCCTTGCAGCATGAAGATTTCTATAATTGTGTTGGAAATTTCTGATGCTCTTGATGGACAATACACTACCTATATATATTGCACTGGAGTAATGGTGTTGGTACAATGCATATATCGGATACCATAATTTCCTCTGAAGGAACATGTCCTATTTCATAATGTTTCCTTGTATCTGCTTCTACATCCCTTTTCATTTGATTTTCATCACTCATGTTGAAGAGGTTTAATAGGGCATTCTCTATGCATGGTTCTACTCCCCATTTCATTTTATTTTCTTTTGTTTAGTATTTGATGTTCTAGATCTGTTGCAGGACTGACTTACCTTTTTTGGTCTGTTCATTTTTTGTGGTAGCGGTGACAGTGATACAGATGGAGAAGATGTTGTGATGGTTAAGGATTTAGATCACTTTCTGCATCTTCTAGATAATAAGGCTGGAGATGCGTCTTGGCAACATTTGATGGAGCGCACTACCCAAAACATGACATATCAGGCGTGGCGTCATGAAATTGAGGTGGATCTTTATCTTGTTTGTCCACAGAGAATAGTCATTTCCATGCATCATGAGGGATGAACTATCTAAATATAACTGGACTTTAGAATATCGTTCACATGAACATTGAAAAAGCAGTCCAACAACTCATTATAGGGAGGAGAGTAATGGTGTAGTAGAGTGGACTTGATAATGGGAACATCCTACATCGTGTTCCAGCTTTAGGAGGCATCATGTCCAGACAGCTGCCAACATAGACCTTAGACAGACTTGTCATGTCCACTTTGTTATCTTCTATGTTAATTAATATCCCAAGGGAGAATTGTCTTAGTTGAGACTGTTTGTTGCTTCTTATATTGCAACTTTTGCATGCATTAGGATGATCGGCTAAATTTCTGAAAAGAACTATTGCTGGATATATTCATATAAATAAGAGCCATTTCTGGCTTTCAAATTTACATAAATGTAATCAAATGCGATTGGTTGGAATGCATTGGAGACTCATGCCATTTGATGACCGTCTACCTTTTCCTTTCTGCACATTTTCTGTTAAGGTCTCTACCAATCTATTAGTTTCTTGAAGGTTGTTACTTCTATGTTATACTTTTGGTTTAGCATAAATGAATATTCGTCTATATTTTCTCTGTAAGGAGATCCTTTTATTTATTACAGAGTAGAGGTTGTTTTATTCTCCTCTTTATCTCAACTCTTTCCTTCTGTGTATTCTAATTTTTACGAATTCTTGATTCATTTTCACTACTTCCATCATGAAATCATGGAAATGCTACTGATCTACACTCTACGGGTACATGAATGGTACTCTTTGTTGAACATGTAGTAACATGAGTGCTTACTGCCACTACAGATTGGATGTCTTAGTTATCTCAGACCTTTGGTAATGTATTTCAGTTTTGAATATTCTTTTTCTTTTTCAGGTGGGCCCCTTAATCCATTGTAGCAGAACTGTGTTTGAGGATGCTACCCCTGAACTGGTTCGAGATTTTTTCTGGGATGATGATTTCCGTCTCCAGTGGGATCCCATGCTTTCATATTTCAAACTTTTGGAGGAACTTCCTAGTACAGGGATATCGATTATCCACTGTATAAAGAAGGTACATGGATATGCCATCCATGTTGAGGATATCTTTGCGATTTCTTTGGAGTCTGCAAATTTTGTTCTATAACTGGATCCTTTTTCCCCATGTTATTTGCAGTTTCCTTTCTTCTGCAGTGATAGGGAATACATCATAGGTCGACGAATATGGGAATCTGGGAAGACATATTACTGTGTGACAAAGGTATCCATTGTCATCCCCTATTTATTTGTACATTTATGTGTTTTCTCTGTACGTTTATTTATAGTATATGTTCTCAGCAGTTGTAGGTATAAATAAATCAAGTTATTAACAATTTTTGCCTAATATGACATTTTTCCCCTCTGAGGAGGTTATCCATGATATTATGATTTTAAGAATTTTCATGTAAATAGAATTTTACCGGAGTTGTCCATGTGAGAATCCCCCCAGAAATTCTCAACCATCATTATGGATTCTTATTATCTTCAAAGCCCGTGTCAAAGTTATTTATCTTATATGTATCAACATACGGTAGCTTAACATCATTACATCCTGTGGTAATGGTACCCATGAGCTATGACTTTAACAAGAACCCCTTGATAGCACTTCATCAGTAAGGACCGATGGTTGCAAAATACAACCTAAGCATCTTTTTATTTCATTCTTATCTTTGTTATCACTCAGCATCCTGCATTCATTTTTCTCAGCTATTATACTGCAAAGGCTAGGTGCTCCTCTAAAGGACAAAAATTGTGTTGTAATGCTGTGTTCTTGGTTAGTAGATAAAAGGGTGTAAAAGAGATTCATGTATGCCTTTTACTAATCTTGAAGCGTTTTACTAATCTTGAACTTGATTAAATTGAACATGAGCTTGTGACTTACAATTTGTAGGGTGTACCATATCCATCATTACAAAAAAGAGGAAAGCCCAGGCGAGTGGAGCTCTACTTCTCAAGCTGGCACATTAGGGCTGGTATGTATCACGACTGAGAATTTGATTTACTATGTATATTTGAACTTAAAAAAATAAAGGAAATGAAGTAGATGGAATATCCGTTACTCTGTTAGTGCAAGATGTGCTAATGTTTGTCACAAAACCAGATTTATTTCTCATTTAACTGACAATTGGTCTAGTTGGTTTCTCACCTAAAGAAACCATGTTTTGCAAGTCAAGGGTACATGTCAACCTCCTCTCTTCCCATAGTCCAAGAAAACCATCTACATACCCACCTAGAAGCAGTGTGAATTTGACATAGAGGGACATGGGAAAGTCTACATCCACTGATGCTCTCTTGTAAAAAAGAGCAGCAGCACTTGTAGTAGTTAGTGGCCTCAGCTGCAAGGGCAGTGGGCATTCATCAGTGGGAGTTGCAGACTTGCAGGCTGCAACAGCAGCAGCCAGAGTGAAAAGCGATGGCAACAGCAGTAGCTTGATAGTATGTGGCAGTAGCAGTAAGGTCGAGTAGCCTCAGGCCTATTGCAGTAATATGAGAAAGTGGAAACCAAATGATGTTGACCTATAATAAAGAGTCTTAATTTTGCATCAGCAAATTCCAATCCAATCTTCACTAGCTGGATTCTAAACCATTATTTATGGTTGCAGGTGTGGAATGGTTCTTGACAATTTCCGGTTGCCTTTTTCTCTTTCTTTGTTGTCTTAATGGAAATTCGGGATATTTTCTGCGTGCACTTTCAAAAAATTCATTTTCCGCATGTGACCATCTTATTGAGTCTTAAAAAATATGCTTCTCTATGAACCGAAAAGCTAAACTACATTAACGAGGATGCCCTCTATCCTTTCTATCATTACACACTTTTTATCACTCTTTACCACACTTATCAGAAGGAATTTGATCACTTAATCAAATGTCTCTTGTTAAAGTTACTTTTGACACAAACTTTTTTCTTTTTTGCAACTATTACATTTAATGAGGGCTTTTTGATCAAGTGATCAAATGGCTCCTAATGAGTGTGCAAAAAAGGTGGTAGAAAGTATGGCATTCCTGAAATTCACTGTACATGGTTTTTTTATTTCACCAATTTTTACTGGCAAACACAGTGGAATCACGCAAACAAGATGGACAGTTATCTGCCTGCGAGGTAACCCTCATCCATTACGAGGACATGGGAATACCAAAAGATGTAGCCAAGGTTGGCATCCGTCACGGGATGTGGGGAGCTGTTAAGAAACTGCAATCTGGCATGCGAGCTTACCAACTGGCAAGGAAATCAGACCCTTCAGCATCCAGGAGTGCACTGATGGCACGGAATATGACCCAGATCCCTGCAGATGGTACCATCCGTTCCTTGGAGGCCGAGAGGTTGGAGATGCAAGATGCTGAGGACATCTACAGAACAGGGCAAGGAATCGACTGGAAATGGGTTCTAATTGGTGGAACTGTTGCTGTTGTCTGTGGGATTCAGACTGGAATTATCGGTAAGGCCATATTAGTTGGAGCTGCAAGAAGATTAGCAAGAAAGTAAGTGGATTTCTTTTGTCTCCTTTTGGAGTTGTATTTTGAGGGATGCACTTCGAATGCATCCAAATTTGGTGATATTACCAGGACAGTTTTTACAATATTACTGAAATTTAGGATCGGCTGTACTATGTAAGATGTATTATTCCTGGTGTATGATTAGTGTATATCACCAGGGCAGTTGTATACGACAAACGCTATCCTTCTTCTGCTTATTACTAGCTGGTGATCCTTAACCGAGTCAATGAAAATTTTCTTCTGGATTAATACGGTTATGACTCAGTCCTGATCAGAGTTAAACCTCTTTAGTTCCAGCCTTCCAGGCAAGAGAAAAATGGCAAAAGCGGAGCTCCCTCGATGGATGAGGAGGGTGCCGAGGAAACCTCAAGGTGAGGATTCTCTTAAATCAATTAAGCTCAAAATAATCCAACACATCTGAGTTAGATGCACCTCAAGAGGTGCGTTTGTTCCGTGTACTCGTGCTGCTTCCGTCCTTTTCCTACTCCTAGCTCTTTCCTTACAGAAATAATTTTCCACAATCTTCCAATGTCCACTTTAAACTTTAAAAAAGTATCAAAATTAAGTTGTATAAGAATTAATATTTCTACCAAATGGGGCACGTTTCAGTTATATCCATGCAACTACAGCCAGGTGCTGGTACTGCCAAACATGGTGGCAGAAGATTTCAACTGCTTGTGGATGCGTGAATGGAGACGGTAGGGGGCTCAAAGATTCAAATGGTTAATGAGAGGTGGGAGGCTGGTGACAGACACACAAGCTCACTATGGCATTTAATTGGTGAGGTTGGGATGGGATCATGGGGTTCCTAGGGATGACCTATAAAAAAGAGGGTAATCTTAAATAGGGTTAATTATACGCCATCTTATTCCTCCTTTTTATAAAAAAATATTCTCAACTTTGAACAATCAAGTAACCTCAGCATTGCACCAACATTCTCCTCTTAAGGTTAAGGATGAGATTTAGGCGACAGGGTTATTTTCCATGGTCAGTCTCTGAGATTTCTGGCCCGCAGCAGCCCGTGCCGAAATTAGAAAGAAAACACGGGCGGGGGGGGGGGGGGGGGAGGAGAATCTCTCGGATCCACTAATCATGATTTAATTGTTAAAGAGATCGGACGATCTAAAAAAATCTGAAAATTCAAAAATCGAGTCCATGACTCTAGAATCCAATCCATTATGATTACTATTTTTTTCTTCTTTTCCGCTCCCTCACCTCATCATTACTGTTAATTTCTTCTTTCTTGCCCCCAGCCCACCTCTTAGTTATCTACTAATTACGTCTCCTTAGGGATATCAATGAGCCAAATCAAGCTGAGCTTTGGCAAGCATGAGTTTGGTTCTATAAAAGAATTTCAAACTCGAACCAAGCCTGAGCTTCAGTTCAAGCCTAAACACAAGCTTGAGCTTAGGTTCGAGGGAGGAGAACTGAGCTCGAGCCACAACTCGTTGGGTTTAAGTCTAGCAACTTAAGGCCCATTTGCTTTGTCCAGATAGAACTCAAACCACCTGTTCAAATCCTCTTTGTCCAGATAAAGTCCATCTTAATGGCCTAGGTGTGCCCATTTGTTCAAACAAAGCCCTTGAGGTAAGACCCATTTGCTTTGTCCAGCCAAGGCCGGTGAAGAAGGAAGACTGCAACTTATTTTTACAGATGGAGGAGAGGAGACAAAAAAGTGAAACCAAATGCAAGACTAAAGTCTATTGTTGCCCATGCCCAACAGCACCTATAGACTTGCGCAGGGTACAGTTGGGATGTTTATCGCGTACCAAAAAGCCAAAATGGTTTCCGCACCATTTATATTTGCACGGTTCAAACCTATTAAAGTTGATGCATGCTAGGTTTGGTGAGAACCACTAGATCGTGATTGTTTTGACCAGAGAACTTACATAATTTAAATATAAAATTTATATTTAAATTTGAAGAACTAGGTGAAGCTTGAACTTTGCTCATTTGAAGAAACGAGGTTGAAGTCAAGCTTAGGCTTGGCTCATTTTTTTAGACAAATTGAGCCGAGCCAAGTTTTTTTTGAGCCGAGTTCGAGTGGTTCAGCTCATTGCCAACTGTACTTCTTCCTTTTTCTCGTCCCATTAGTTACCTAGTAATCAAGGAAAACACGTAATCCCCCCTCCTCCCCCTCTCTAGGAGTTGAGATTAAGTAACATCCCCACCTCTCTCTCTCTCTCTCAAGTGGACCTAAAAACAGAAGATGTTCTCCCTATCGTCTCAAGTTTGGAGTTGCAGGTTGACGAGTCTCTTACCTAACATTGGATGCAGGCAATCCTCTTCTCTTCCTCTTTGTTATTTTTTTCAATCGTTTTAAAATTCTGTAATCATCTATTTGTTCTTTTCTTTTCATACTATTCTGTTTCGCTCCTAATAGCTTTGAGTATAAATGACGCATTATTTTGACTCTTTTTGAGGGCAAGAGCAAAAAATTCATATATTTATCGAAAATCAAATGCTAGGCATCTTGATAACCATATAGCTGTCGAAAACCAATCTCATTCCTCGATTAGATTATGAAGAATTAGGGAATTTCATATACATATGGATTATAAATTCCTTGTCATAGATGTCTATACACATATTCTGTTACGTAAGATGCTTTAGATTTAAAATAAATTATTATTTTATAGTTCAATTTTTACATTATATGCTATTTTAGTAGTATATATTTGTCTTGGCCCTCCCATTAAAAAATCCTGCGCCACTGCTGGGAGCAAATTGGGCCGAGTTTGTTGCCTTGTGGACTAGTCCAGCCCAATTGACACCATCAATTTTAGAGAAGTATTTCCTGTCTTGCCTCAGGGGTATCTAATTGAGGTACGTCCAATTGCCAGATCATATGATGCATGGTTTTTATGTTACATTACACCTCCTGTGGGATGACACAAAGATTGTACATTGTCCAATCTCACAATTACATGGCCATTACAAATACAATACTCTGAGGAATTCCATATAAGTATTTCTCTTAATTCTATATATGTTCAACTTTCTTCCACATTTCTTAAACTGTGCAAAAGTTTGGTTGATTTTTTTTTTCTCCCTTTTATGCGTGAGTGTGTGGAGGTGTCTCTTCCTTCTCCAATCCCATGGTGAACTTCCCCCTCCTGTCCAACACAACACAACAACAGGGACCAAATCTCACATTCACAGTCAGAAGATTAGTTGATTTTAAATTTTAATTTTAATTAATAAAATATCATGTCGATAAATTTAATACATGATAATATAAGCGCTACTTTGATTAGCGAATAAGTTATTTTGTGGGGTCTACTGACGGAATAACGTATACTAGAATAAGAGGTGTTTCGGTTTGATAGTTCTGTGAGATCCGTTCACGGAATAAGAAGAATAAGTAATTCTTGAGTTTAAGATGGAATGATTTATTCTCCTTATTCCTCCGATAACGGTATAAGTCATTCCGCATGTCAAAGCAAAATTAAGCTTATTCTTCTCTTATTCTCCAATCAAAGCGGCGCTGAAAAGTTTTCAGTCTGATGGAAGAAGCTCAGCAAACTAAAAAAGGATCCAGCAGCTCCAATTCGGAAGTACCTTTCGAGACGCCTCATTAGCCACTCACCTTCCAATCCTACGATATCCACACGTTGGTAGGCTGCCATCTTATCCTTGCGGCTTAATTTGTACGCACGACGACAACGGAACAGGTTGCTCTCCGTGGCCAGGGTGGAGGATGGAGAAGAAAACGAAAGCTTGGAACAATAACACAGCCACGGTATCATGTTTGTGGATGAAGAATAATATAAGAGATAAAGTTAAGTGACTGAGATATATTCGATCATCATCACAGTTCAAAAGGTCATTTAATTTAACATAAAATATCATTATTTTGATTATTCTAGTCTGCTAACCCACAGAATTGATATCTATTAAGTATATACAAACGAAGTGGATCTCTCGTTTGATAATACTATGTGAATTAAACTTTAACCCTGAAGATATAACATATTTATAAAAAAGTCTCATAATATCATTATTTATGAATAAGTCTTCATAATCTTCCGTGATTAGTGCAAGGTCTCTTAAGTGTCACAAAGATTGTTGTTCACGGCCTTCCATAAATGTCACAAAAAGTGACTAGAGGGAATTTTTTTTTTATAAGAAAGTTGAGATTACAGAGATTTTTTTATAAATAATCAGATTATAGGGAGTTACTTGTAAAAAGTTTGTGGGAACTGATAATAAAAAAGAAGAAATAATAATTTTATATGTAAAGGCAGATAAGTTGAAAGGTAACTATAAGATTGAAAAGAATATAGTAAAAGATACAGATCCGTGGACAGTTGAGAGTGGTGGAAAATTGGAGAAAGGGGATGAGTGCACTGCACATTGTAGGGTGGACGTTCTAGCAGTGATATATTTCACTTGTTTAACTCGTTCTAAAAAACAAAAATCAACTGAGAAGATGCAGGCGTTTATAATGCCACATAACAGGCAGAGATCATATAAAATTAACAAAGAATAATACGCCATAATCATTTTACAGAAATACAAAAATAAAAGAGGTTGCAAAAAGAAGGGAAAAATAAAAAAAAACTATCCTGAGCTCCAATTTTACAAAGCACACATACTCTTGGGCAGCGGTATAAATGCGGACAAGGAGCTGGCAATGTGACGGGCGGTTACTGGCACAGAACGCCACACGTGGCCTCCGTCCCGCCTCACAAAAACAGAACTCTAAAAGCGGTGGCTTTTATTTTTCCCCTCCTTCCTCTTTCCTCTGTACTTGAGGGTTACAGGACAAAAAAGGTCACAGGAAATGGATCCAGTTTTGGTGTCAACACAAGGGCATTGCTAGTGTTTGCATAGGAAAGGAGAAGAAGGGGTGGAGGGAGTGCAAGGCAGTGGCCAGGAGTGGACACTGCTACTTGTTGCTGCTAGCCCACAGCAGGTGTGCTCTGGTTTCTGTAATGAGTTTTGTCCCTTGCTGCATGCTGGTTTGCTGGTGGCCTACCCAAATGGCTTTTGTGGGGGTTGTGGAGTTGATTAATCCACCCTTCTTTGCAGGCTGGATTTTTAACTCATGCTGTTTGTTTCCTCTGTCCCTTATTTGTTGCACTGTGCACTTTGGGATGTCTGTTTCTTATGTTTCATGAATCCAAAGCATGGGGTCCTGTCCAACTTGGTGCTAGAGCTTGCTTCATGCTTGGAAGTGCTGTTCTTGAGGTGTTGTCCCATGGATGGTGTTGAGTGTGTTGGGCTTGTGTATGGCATGCATATGAATTTTTACCAGTTGTCAAGATGATGTCAACCCTGCCAATAGCCAGGAAAGCGGTTGGTTGTTAGCAGGTTGTGGAGGAATGGGTTTTCTGTGGATTGGATCTCAGTTATGGGTTTTAGTTTATGCTTTCTTCATGTCCAGGAAGTGGGTTCTTGTTTAGAAACTTCATCTATGCTCATCAGATTTTAATATTCATGCTTGTCTGATCAAAATTGAAACGCAGGGTGTAATGTGGAGCATAACTGATTGATGTTGTTTCAATAGATGTATGCTTGAATTTCCAATCTTGTTACAGCTGCTCTGCTTTTACAACCGTTTACTTTAGAAACACAAATAAAAATTCCTCAGATTTCCATGAGAACATCTTTGGAAGAAGAGAAATGTTTTTTAATCTCTTTGATTTTGTACTAAAAATGTGTTAAACAAGCATCATTGTTACCAATTACACATCGGTGAGCTTTAAAACTTGAATGTTTGAGAAGTATTCGCTCTAATTAAGAATGAATGTAATGGCATGAAGCAAAGAGATGTTGTTCATTCTAGGTGAAGGGAGAGTCCATAAAAAAGTTAATTGAAAAAAAAAGTGACAACATTGTCTCTAAGTTGCTAGCATAAAGATCCTTACGTTGTGTAGCTTCATGCAATCTATATCCATATATCTAAGTAATATAAACATGTAGGAAACTGAATAATCTAAGTATCAAAAGGTTTAAAAACATGTGATATAATGCACTATATGGATTTGTTTGTAGTTTTTGACTCCATGTATTTCTCATCCATGTTTACTCAATGAAGATGTTGCGTGTAAATGAAATGTGAATCAGGTCCTTGAAGTTTTGTGCTCTGGTTGTCTTGTTTTTGGGGTTAGATTGCACAACAAAGAATACTTGGTTAGATACTATGCTGAGGATGCGTGAACATAAAAGTTCACGCTTTATTTATGTGCTCTAAACCTGTGTTAAAGTTATTGGTGTTTCTGATCCAATAGTGGTTTTCTAAAGGGTCACTAGTTTGTGTTACACTTTGATTGAGGAATCTCAAGGATATGGAGAGTGATTATGTGATTAACAATGGTCTTGAATTCAAAATTCTTCACCCAGTTTAAAATATCAGTGCCCTTGTCATTCCAGAATGGATGCTAATGAAATATAAGTGGCTAATTATGTTATTAAGAGTTGAGTTAATAAGGTCTTATTGTCTGAGCAAGATACTTCTAGGTGGGCTTCGGCGAAGTAATTGTTATATCACAGGTTCTGCCTGTCATCAGATATCATTATGTCTAGCAGTTATTTTATTAGTCTTACTTTTGTTTCCTTGTATCCAATCTTCATCTTTTTTTATATAGGTTTAAGTGCTGAGAAGATGACTCCCTGAAGACTATTTAAGAAAAAAATCACTTATCTATAGTAAGCAGTTCATTTGTTTCCCATCTTGTTAGTTATGATCACTCAGTGTTGAGGTTAAATAAATGAAGTTGGATGCAAAATGCTTTCATGCATCAGATGAGTACGTGCTGAACACAATATCTAAAGAAAACAAACCTGTAACAATGATATGGAACATTCCACATAGTTATGTTCTCTTCGAAGCCCAATTAAGCATTTACACACATTATTTCTTAGAGTTACTTTTCTGATGAGTGTGAACATAGTTAAGTACAGTATGGTATAAGATGATGAGATTACATTTGGATATAATTCAGCTTAAATTTTAAGTTAGACAGTCAAAACTCGGTCTGATCGTCAAACTCAATCATGGCCGTCCATCAAGTACTTGCAAGTACGACTTTCAAAAATCATAAAAAATTAGTAAAAAATAAGAAATTGGCCAGATTACCCTTAGGTTGTTCCCATCTTCTGGGGTTGTAGTATTCATCACCAACTTGCTCGCACCAATTCAATGTCTACAATTAATTTGGATATAATCGGATGATGAAAATTAAGTTTCAAAGGATGGAAATAACCTTGAGGGGTAATTGAATATTTAAAAATTTATGGCGATTTTTATTTTTTTTAAACATGGGGTTGGAATGAATTTGGACCGCGTAGTCAAACCGCATAGACTGTGGTTTGCATAGTAGTACTCCTTTCTCTCTCTCTCTCTCTCTTTATTTTTATATATATATATGGGATTTTGAATATGCAGTCCAAAAAGTAAGTCAACTATAATTTCCTGTCCTTTTACTAAAAAACATTACATTAGGTCCACCGTTTAAGATTCGTTTAACTTCAAATCCATTCCGTTCGCTTCTGCCGTTTAAGACTGTTTTGAAAAAAAGAAACCCCAAAATACCCCCCAATCCCACTCGTGACGCCCATTTCCCCCCAACCCGTGACTCCCTCTCCCCTCTTGTTACCCCCTCACCCCCAATCTCCCCTCCCAACCCGGTGACGACGGCAGGGCTGGCGAGTGCGACGGCGATGTTAGGGCCGGCGGTTGCGACGACGACGTTAGGCGGGAGGAGTCGTTGCGGCGGCGGCGAGGAGGACCTGCCGGTCTGCACGGCGGCGAGGACTTGCCGGTTTGCGCGGGCGGCGAGGCCGTGAAGGACGCACGGCTGCGGCGGCAGCAAGGACCTACAGGTCTGCGCGGCGGCGAGGCCGTCAAGGACCTGCTGGGAGGTGTGCCCTTGTCGGTCTCTTGCAGCTTCCTTTTGACATTAGGGCCGGTGGTTGCGACGATGACGTTAGGCGGGAGGCGCGGCGGCGGCGAGGAGGACCTGCCGGTCTGCACGGCGGTGAGGCCGTCAAGGACTTGGTTTCTCAAAGGGCAATTTTGTCATTTAAGAGTGCCCAAATGAACGTCTGTTAACGGGAAGGGGGGGAATGGATGGGAAATTAAAAAATCTCAAGCAGGAGGACTGGCTATAATGAAATGGGGGATGTGGACCGGGAATTAAACCGCACGTTCGTTTTTGGACTGCAGGTCAAATTCCCGTATATATATATATATATTCTCATTAACAAAATTTAAAAATTCTGAGCTAAATAATGTAACTATATAGTAAATCACTGTTGATCGAATTATGAGCTTAGTTCAATGAAAATGTAAAATTTTGGCACCTAATGTCATGACTTGTAAGATCTAAGTAATTATAATTTCATTCTCATTTATTAGTATGGCATACTAAATGGGCAGGACTAAACATTTCTATATGACATGTAAATAAAATGGCATGCATCAAACAAACATGCATTTTTCTCTTTCACTTGTATCTGGCATATGGGAGTTCTATTTGGAAATTCATATGTGCATGTATAGTACATGTATTTGATTAACTATGGGAGTGAAACCTAGAGGTGTTGATATGAAGATTAGCCTCCTAAAATTGCCTTAACATTGACGAGCCCAAAACCTCTCCACTGCTACATAACTTGCCTGATTGCATGATCCTAGCCCTCTCCACCAAACACTTCATGCAGAAAAGCATATATAAGCTTATTCTTTTTTATCATATGTTCTGCATTTCTTATGTATCATAGCGTGCCAAATTTCATGGCACCCTGTTTTAACTAAATTTGCCATAATGCTTGTTAGAGAGATCCAATGGCCCTGTACGTACAAGTAGGTTCCTAAAACAAAAAGGACAAAACAAAGGATCCTAATACAAGTAGGACTAAAAGATGGAAATTTTAATGCAGTTACAACAGGGATTGGATTGGGGAATCACATAAAGCACATGATCTTTCTCTAACAATTCTTTTGGTTTAATTAAATCACTTCTTGCTTTTGTTTTCTAATTCTTTCAGTTTCAATAGTAGGTGTACTGACTCGTATAGGATGGATATATGCTTGCATTTTTATACTCTATCGACACTTACTAGGAATTAAGATGTTGTGATGCTGTTCAAAATGTGAATAGACAGGGTTATTGATTCGTGTGCTATCATTAACAGTATTGATTCATATGATTCTCAACAAACAATATCAGATATTTAATAGTCTTCCTAACTTCAAGTAGTCGGAAGTTACTCACAGGTGATTAGGAAAGCTTTGTAAATCTCCTTATAGTTACTCTCTTCTTGTCACAGATGAACTAAGTTATTGGCGGACGAAAAATTATGTATTGGATTGTATAAAAAAAGATTATTTCTCCTTGGATACATCATATGTCCAGGATCTACTTGTGTACATGAGTGATTAGTTTATTTCTGTTTCTTTAGGCACGAAATACATTCCTGGAAGAATGGATGAAATGGCTGCAGAATTGGTTAATTTGTCAGAGGTCCAGTATGCAATCTTATGCATATGAGTAAGCCATTAGCTTTTTAGGTTACAATGGAAGAGCTACAACTGTGTGGATTAAAACCACGTATTGTGGATGCAGTATACAACCACTCAGGTGCAGGTGCAAATGCAGATTTAAGAAAAGAATGTCTTTTCCCCGTTCCTTCTTTGTGGATATCGTGGTCTCCATGCAGAGATTTAAACTTAAATATCCTGATCTACTATAATTGAAAAGAAGGTTCCTGTGGAGTACAGATGTATATGACATCATAATTTCACCACTACCAACTGCCAGTGGTGGTAAGAGTTATTCTGATGGATTTGTGGTAGAAGGGAATTCGACCAAGATGCATTTGCAACAAAATTTTGAGGAGAAAATTCACCATGAAGAATTCTGCATGGATCTCCTAGAATCATGACCAGTGTGGTGGCAATGTACCGAGTAGGTCCTCATGAATGTAATTTGGGTAAGGGATAATGCCAGTGATTGCTAGGTGATTTTCATACTAATGAAGTTCAAACAATCTGAGTTGATCTAATGTTTTGTATGTTGTGTTTCTTCTGTTTTTGAAGCTTGTTGTTCTAACACACCAGCTGCCTCTGAGTGTTCTGAAGCTTATTGATAAGATTGTATTAACACAACAAATTCTCCAAGATGAAAGGAATGAACAGGACATCAGAAACCTCAGTTGCAAATTTTACCCATGAGGGGGATGGTTCATCTGAACACAGGGATGTTGGCACATCTTCCTCCAGAAGGAGCAAACTAGTCTCCAATAATGCATGGCCAAATGCTCTTGGTAGCTCTGCCGATAAGACTTGTGATACAGGTAATTAGATGCCTATGTTAACATGTTTCTCGTGATGCAGGTAATTAGATGCCAATTTAACATGTTTTCTGCATCCATTAAAACCTGAAAAGGGTGTATACTTACCCAGGTCCAGAAAATGGAAGACTTGTTGATTATATTTCGCCTGAGACGGAAAAATTTGCATCTCATTTGGGACAGGTAGAAGCTGAATGTGGAGATTCAAATGAAGAGCCATTACCTGACAATATTGAAAGAGACCATGAAGTAGATAGAAATCAGTACTCAGGCATAGCTGAAGCATTAGTGTCTGATACCTTTCTGTTTAAGAAATGTGACGTTCTTGAGGAGTTGGCATTTATCAAACAATCCAAAGATGGTAAACTTTCACACCTTGAATGTATTACAGGTGAGAATAACGACAATAGAATGACTCCTCAGTATAATACTTTTTTACATTCCATGGTTGATCAGTGTCCTACTGGTACACAAGCTTTGGACTTGAAGAGCACTTTACAACACTCTTCTTTCAAATTAACAGAGGCTAAAAAAGAGCTATCGGACAAGTTTGGCATCATTCAGTCACAATCTTCAGATAAGCAGATGCCAATCATGCCATGCATCCTTACAGGGTGTCATAAAGGAAAGACTGCTTTGAATGAATCACCAAGTGGAAATGGAATTTCTCTTAAGGAGAGGAAAGGCAAGGAAAAGGTGAATGGAGGAGGTAACAAGATTGCTTCAATGGGAAAGGATGATAGTCATGAGAGTGCCGAAAGTAGTAACAGCAAGGAGCCATGTGCTAAAGGAAAAAGAGCATGGAACTATGGACAGGAGACCCTTATGGGAAGTAAAAGGATGCGGAAATCAATCGACAAGAATTCAAGTTCAGGGTCCCATGTCAGAGAAGATGGTTCATTTATGAATTGGATATCAAGCGTTACGAAGGGATTTTTCAGATCTGATCATGTGGAGAAACATTCTTTGGGCCTTATTCCTCATCCTGTGCCAAACACGCCAAGTAATCCCTCTTCATGCCTGAGGTCAAATGAAAGAGACCATAATGCTGTCTTCACTGGGATGGGTTTTGGTTCTCTTTTTAAAGCCTTGTACTGCCCTAAATCAGGAAAACCAATGAAGACCATCACTTCTGGTTATCAAGAAGAATATGCGGATGTTAGAAGACTACCTTTCAATGATAGATCAGCAGGAAGTGTGAAGGCAGTTCCTATGTCAAATATGAGAAATAACCAGGGAATTTACCAATTTAGAGAACCTCTTCTGTCTGTACCAAGTATTTCTCTAAGAAACTCTCCTATTCAAGAAAAGATGAAGCACAACATGGAGGAGTATTGCAATTTGCATAATATGGGTTCATCAAGCTCGTCTTTTCAAAAGGGTTGCACTTCCCCTTCTGAAGGAAAAGAGGTCAGTAAAATTGGCATTCCTGCACCTAACAAGCTTTCAGATTTATCCATAACGAAGAAGGCTGGTGCATTTCCTGTTAGCTTATGGATAACCAGGTTCTCACCAAAAGTTGCTGCACAGACATCTTGTGAGAAACTTACTGATGAATGCCCCAACTTTCTCCATTGTTCTCAAAATGAAATGGTTACTGTCAGGGACTGCAGCAATTCAGAGAATGTTCATATGCCATCAAACCATCAAGGACCTTATAGTGGCGATCTGCATGAGCTTTCTACTAGCCCCATGGATTCCTGTGGTTCCAAGAAGGTGCACATGGACCCAACGGCCATGTTTAAGTTAAACCCTGTATTACCCTCGCATACATTAAAAAAGATGGAGCCAATGACCTCAGTCTTTGCAAAGAGATTGGATGCTTTCAGGCACATCAGGACTTCAGAAGTTCAGAATGACGTCACTCCTGAAAATGCAATCTGCTTCTTTTGTGGAAAAAATGGTCATAGCATAACAGCATGTTCTGATGTAAGTGAATCTGAGCTCAAGGATCTTATGAGAAAAGTGAATTCATATGGAAGGACAGAAAAGACATCCTGCATATGCCTTCGCTGTTTTCTGCATGATCACTGGGCTGTTGCATGCCCATATGCATCACTGAGTCACCATCATAGAGATAATAATACCTGTGACATCAATTCTAAGAAATTCTTCAGGAAAATTAAAGGTCATGGAAGTGATGCTCCTTTGAATAGTTATTACAATATTGGGATCTGCAGCAAAGGTGATGATGGGCAAGGTCCATTCAGTGCACATGGAAACCCTTGTGGGGAAACACCAGGGACTGTAGCCGAGGCCCAAACAAGCATCAGTGTGGATATTGTTGATATTATCAACTTGAATGGGAGTGCGTTAAGTTCATATCTAACCAAGGATGGTTACAGAAAAACTGAAGCAAAGGGGAAACAGGTTGATTCTACTTCAACAGAGATCAATTCAACGAGCAAGCTTTTGATACCCTCCTTTGATGTAAACAATGAACCTGATAAACAGTGCCTGATTTTTGAGAGAATAAAGAAGCTTTGTATGTCTCGCACTGTGATAGTTAGGTAAGATGAAATGTCATTCTGTTGGAATGTGCATTCTATAAATCATTACTTTGATATCTTTTGCTACATATTGTAATAATGTGAACATGTTGCGTGACTTCAAGTTAAAAGCTTCCTTTTTCTATTCTGATGCTTCCATAAATTATCAAATTAAAATCTACTTCATGATACATCTCCAGGACTTTATGGGACATATTATTGATAAGGCACAAGGGCAGGTATTCATTTGTTGCCAATTATTGACCTTTGAAAATTAATCAGAGGCTGCCGTGGCCTGCACTTAATTTTGATGGTTTTTGTTTGGTAATTCTGACAAACTTAAGCACCATCATTATTTTGTAGGGTAGACTTCCATCTTTATTGTGACATTTCGCCTAGTGAACCTAGGTATTTCTGTTAATTTCATCTATGATATGAGGGCATCAAGAGCTCTTACCAATCTAGTTTGAGCTATTAATGCATAATGTATACTTGTGGTATGTTATGGTTGCAACCATTTTTTTCGGCTTGTCTTTCATATTTAGATGTAGCATCATTTGCTCCTACATCTTTGCCTTTTTTCTTCTTGTTAATTAAGGTACCCACTGGTACATTGTAACAGCTTACGTTTGGCAAAAAATGGAAGGTGACATCAGGATGATGGAAGATCAGTATTCTTACAAAGTTCAGTAGTCATCCGTTCATTTGTCGTTTAATCATCATTGAAAGAAATAATGAATCTGATGATGTTCTGGGTAGAAAATTCTCTGTTTATTCAAACATTCTCTTCCACAATGGTTGACAAACCAATTCTTCCTGTTTAGTCCTCCCATCATAGCACAAACAAGATGTTTTGTAGTTTAACTTCTCAACATAACTACTTTACATCCTTTAGTAATATGTAGTTTTTCCTTATCTTTTCATTTTCTATCCAGACTGTCCCAGCATCCTGCTGAAGATTCATATTCATTGGACTATGTTCATCTTTCAGGTGGATGGAATCATCAATTTCTCACTTTAGCCTCGTAGGTTTCTTTCTCCGTGTCAGGATCGGAAAGTGGGAAGGAGACCAGGGAGGGACGGGTTATCATGCGGCTCGCATTAGTGGTAAGAGTTCACTAATCTTATCATTGCTTCAGTAGAATATTCCACTGGACTTTTTTCTTATATCTTCTAGTGTCATGTATAATGTAACAATATAGAACTATAACACCACTGCTGTTGTGGTATGATGTGAACATTGTGAAGGTAGTATGCAGTTTTAATTGGTGATTTGATCTTGCCTGTTTATTAATTGGAGCTTTAGTTTAATGGTTGTCTTAAGTCTTTTCACAGGCACACCTGGACAAAAAGTGCATGGGCATTCTAAGAGTCACCTACCTGTGGATATAGGAGGTTTAATATGCTTAATTGACTGCCGATTCATCTCTAACCATGATTTTACTGAGGTATGACAGCATCTTTCTTGCTGTGTATGAGTATAGGTTATATATTGAGCATTCATTGAACTATTTTTATTATTATGCCAACGACGTGGGTCCAGACTCCAGACATGTACTTAACATGTGAACTTGCAATTGACAGCGACTTGCATTCCGTTTCTATGATTTTGCTAATGCCAGGTTTCAGACCTGTGCTTAATGTATAAATTGAATTCGGAAGCCACACACATACATAATTTTTACATCCTTGTCACAGTTGGGTTGTTTATACCTGGTCAAATAGTTTGGAATATTTCAAAATATTCTCTGAAAGATGAGAACAAAACTTTCAACTTCTTCTCCTCTTAGCCCCTGACTAATCTAATAGCTAATAATATTTAAAATGTAATGTACTGAGAAAATTCTTATTTTGCCTTGCCTTTGAGCATGAAGAGAAGGGATCAATGTGCCTATATGGGCCCCACTTCCGGAGTGTCTTTGTAGAAAAGAAGAGAAGAGACATGGGGTTTCAGTGGTCTCACAATCCCCCCTCTCTATAAGAACGACTTAGAAGAGGAAAAAAGAGAAGAAAGGGGGATTCCATGGGTCCCAGCATCAACAACTTTGCCCCCCCCTCTTAGAAGGCGTAAAAAATGGAGAGGGTTGTTGTATGAAAAGACGAGAATATCCACAGGTAAATCAGTGTAAAAATAAACAAAAAAAGAGCAAAATGACTTTATTACACCTCTTAATCATAAAAAGATAAAAGATGAAAGAAAGAGGGTGGGAGCTCTTCCTTTAGCACTGTTAAATTTTGGTAAAAAGAACATGCTTCATTCATACGGAGCAATGCTTCTCATATAGTGTTACATTGGGTAACATAACTCACATGAACAACTTAAGCCTAACACACGCACACACTAATAAATACCTTCCAATACTCCCCCTCAAACTGGAGCATATATATTGAGTATGCCCAGCTTGTTACACAAAATTAAAAAACGAGGAGAAGCTAGAGCCTTTGTAAACAAGTCTGCAAGTTGCTCTTCCGATGGAGTGAATGGAGTAGCAATCTTCTTTGACATCACAACTTCTCGAACAAAGTGACAATCCACCTCAATATGCTTGGTCCGTTCATTGAACACTGGGTTGCTGGCAATGTCAATGGTAGCTTAGTTGGCACATTGCATTATCATAGGCTCGGAGCATTCAACACTCAGGTCTCGCATTAGAAATTGCAGCCGCATCATCTCACAAGCAATGCGAGCCATGGCTCGATATTAAGCCTCAGCACTTGACCTTGCCACAACATTCTGTTTCTTGCTCCGCCAGGAGACCAAGTTACTACCAACATAGGAATAATAGCCTGATATAGACTTTCTATTAGAAGAGGAACCAACATAATCTGCATCGGAGTATGCCTTCACCCGAAGGTGACTGCATTTCTTATATAGCAAGTCTTTTCTTGGAGATCCTTTTACATATCTCAGAATCCTCAAAACAACCTCCCAGTGACATTGCTTTGGACTCTGCATAAACTGACCAACCAACCCAACTGCAAATGTAATGACCTGTCTTGTATTGGTCAAATAAATGAGTTTGCCCACCAGACACCGATAACGACTAGCATCAGGGAAATCATCCATTGATTGGTACCAAAACTCTGGCCGTGTAATAATCGGAGTGTCTATAAGTTTGCAACCAAGAAGTCCAGTTTCTTGTAGCAAGTCTAAGGCATATTTTTGTCGGGATAACGAAATCATGTCTCTACTATAAGCAACCTCTATGCCAAGGAAATAACGTGGTTTACCAAGATCTTTGGTGACAACCTATTTTTTGTAGGTATGTCTTTATAGTGGCAATACCTTCTACATCACTGCCAGTCAGGATCATATCATCAACATAGACAGCTAGAACTATAATGCTTGTAATTGTCTTTTTGATGAAGACATAATGATAACTTGACTATGATGGAGACCAATCACAGAGGCAATCTAGCTAAACTTGTTAAACAAGGCTCTCAGACTCTGTTTTAGACCATAGATTGCCTTCCGTAGTTTGCACACCTTATTCTCCCCCTGAGCAACATACCCAGAAGGTTGCTCCATGTAAACATCCTCTTGTAAATCACCGTAGATGAAGGCATTTTTGACATCCATCTAAATCATTTGCCATCCAAGATTAGCCGTCAGAGAAAATAACACACGTACAGAACTAATATGTGCAACAGGAGATAAAGTCTTAAAATAGTCAATGCCGTATGTCTGAGTAAAACCCTTTTCAACAAGATGAGCCTTGAACCGATCAATGGAGCCATTAGGGAGGTATTTGAGAGTGAACACCCATTTGCAGGCAATCGACACAACACCATAGGGAGGAGTGACAAGATCCTATGTGCCACGGGAGATAAGCGCATACATCTCCTCATCCATTGCAGCTTTCCACCGTGAATCAAATATTGCATACTGGTAAGACTGGGGAATAGAAATGAAGGAAAGTGACAAAGCAAACTCATGATAAGATGCGCTAAGATTATCATAAGAAATAAAACGGCCAAGAGGATGAGCGGTGACACCGCGTGAGCCTTTACGAAGAGACGGCCATGTGAAGTTGGTGTCAGTAAAGGAAGGTGATTTGGCAGTGCGTTTACCTTTGCTAAGAGCAATGGGAAGATCCACCATTGAGGAAGGATTAGATGGTAGATCCCCATGCGAAGGAGACATTGGTGGCAAAGTAGTTGGCGGCATCTGCTTCACCCGACGATGATATATCTGTAACAACTTTGTAGAGGGGTTCACAACATCAGAAGGATTGTCACCAAAGGGTAGGGAATCTAGTAAAAGAGGAAAGACGGGTGAAAGGGACAAAGAAGGAGGAGCCGACGCCACTGACCGTAGGGAAACATAGGGAGTGGATTCAAAAAAGGTGATGTCAACAGTGACAAAGAACCGTCAAGAGGCCGGATCAAAATAGCGATACCCTTTTTTAGTGCATGAGTACCCAAGAAATATGTACCGTGTAGCGCAAGGGAAGAACTTGTCATGACCTGGACTAAGGACATGAATAAAGCAGAGGCATCCAAAGACTCTAGGGGGAAGCAGTAAAGGCTCTGTAAGAGGACAGAGGAGGGAACGCGGTTGATGAGATAGCAGGCCGTAAGAACAACATCTCCCTAAAAATACTTCGGAATAGACATGTGAAACATAAGTGTCCGAGCAACGTCAAGTAAATGCCGATTCTTGCGTTATGTAATCCCATTCTGCTGTGAGGTATAAGCACAAGAGGATTGATGAATAATGCTATGAACATAACAAAAAAGGACAAAATGAGAGGAAAAATATTCCCGAGCATTGTCAGAATGGAGCAGCTTTATAGTAGTAGAAAATTTTGTTTTTAATTCTTGAAAGAAAGTTTGAAATATATAAAAGAGCTCAGACTAACTCTTCAAAAGATACAACCAAGTCATACGAGACTGGTCTTTAATAAAGGTGACAAAATACCTATGACCAAGAGATGTAGCTACCGGGTTGGGGCCCCAAATATCATAATGAACTAACTCAAAAGGAGATGAACTCCGTTTATTCGGACTAGAGGGAAAAGACACTCTATGATGCTTGCCTAGCTCACAAGCATCACATTGAAACTGAGACGACGTAAAGGGAATGGAAGTAAACTAGCGGAGCTTGGAGGGTGCCGGATGACCCAGGCAACAATGCTAATGATAAGGTGAATCAACAATAAGAGCCGAGGAGGTAGGAGACAACTGATCACTCAGATAGTAGAGCCCGCAAGACTCACGTCCGCCAACAATCATCTTCTTCGTTTGGAGATCCTGAAAAACACAATGAGAAGGAAAAAGGATGATAGAACAATTATCAGTACAGGTCAAACAACTAATGGAAAGAAGACTAATGAAAAATTGTGGAATAAAAAGTACATCATCCAGACAAAGAAATGAGGGAAGTTGAACGGAGCCAATGCCAAAGATAGGGGAAGAGGAACCATTGGCAACATATACAGGAGGTAAGGATGAAGTAAGCTGCAGGGAAGAAAAATTGAACCGAGTCCCTGCCATATGGCTAGAGCCCCGGAATCAAGAATCTAGGGCAACACACAAAAGACAACGGATGCACTACTTGAGGTGGCAGGAACTGCATGAAAGGAGTGCTGCTGGAGAAGCCGATCATATTCAGCCTTCGAGAGAGTCATCGTAGCATCTACAATGGAGTCAAGCACATGAGCAGGAGTATCAAATGGCGTGGAGGAAGCATCAACAGCCAGCTTGGCAGCATTAGGTCTGCCAATTTTCTTCCGGCAACGCTCCGAAGGATGATTATGTCGGCCACAATAAGTACATGGTGAAAAAGAGTTACGGCCATGACCATGGCCGCGACCGTGACCCCGAGTGGCAGCATGTGCAGAGTACTCCGGAGCTCCCAAGGCAGAGATAGCAGCAGAAGAGGCAGAGGAACTAGTCCGGAGGACTCGAGACATTGCATTCTCTAGAGAAGGGACAGAGTCGTCCGAGAGAAGATGAGAGCGAACATGACTGAGGGAATCATCCAGGACAAACAAGAACTTGGCAACAAGAAACTCCTCGCGTTGTTTCTTCAGAGTGGCCAGATCGATCGTAAGGAAATGATACACCTGCAACTTATCCCACTTTCCTTTTAGTGCAACAAAGTATTCATGAATAGATCTCCTCCCAGAGAGAGTAGATCTGAGAAACGTTCTTCTCGTCAGAGTACATATCTTGCAGGATGTCCCACATCTCTTCCGCAGTTCCAAGAAATACAACGTTCGAGATGACATGGGTTTTCATACTGTTGAGAAGGATCGTCATCACAAAGTAATCATCCGACTGCCATGTTGCAAAGGCCACATCATCCTTCTTTTTAGGAGGAGAGTCAAGATACGAGAGCTTCAGCTAAGAGCCACATAAAAAACGGAAGCCACATGACCATATGAGATAATCAGAACCATTAAGCTTGACGGTGGTTCCGAGAATAGTGGTCGAGGGCTTGACCTCAAACGACGTAGACATGGCAGCCGATAGAGGGAAAACATAAAAAAAAACTAGAAAATCCCCTACACGCCGATTATACCTCCAGCAGTAGGGAGAGAAGATCTATGTGGCTAGGACACTGCGAGAACGCCGGCAAGGAGATTGGCAAATGCTAACTAGCTGCATTGTAGGGTTGAGGAGACAATGAGAGAGAGAAGGGACCGGTCCGGGCCCCCAGAACTTGCTAGTGTGTGGAGAGAGGTGGACGGGAGAGGGGGGTGGCGGTGCGGGTGCGTTGCTGCTGGAGGGAGAGGGAGGAGGGTAGGATGGGTGGTGTGGCAGCAAGGGAAGGGCAGGGTGAGGGGCTGGGGGGCTGGGAGGCAGGGGAGGACGGGGCCGGGTGAGTGGCTGGGCAGCAAGGAAGGGTAGGGCGTCACTGTTCATGTGAACAGTAATCGCAGTACTGTTCATGGGAACAATAATGGCAGCAGGGGGTTCCGGGGAGGGGTGGTGCGGTGCGACAGGGGCAGCGGCAGTGGAGGGCAGGCATGTGGTGCCGGTGGTGAGCGGTGGTGGGGATGGGCGGTGGTGCCGATAGAGAAGGAAACCCTAACCAGAGTTAAATACCATGTTAAATTTTAGTGAAAAGAACAACATGCTTCATTCATACGGAGCAATGCTCCTTATATAGTGTTACATCAGGTCAGATAACTCACATGAACAATTTAAGCCTAACACACGCACACACTAATAGTACCTTCCAACAAGCACAACACCCATAACCCACTATTGGGTTGCTGCAGAGAGAGGCCAAAAAAGAGGTCAGTGACACCTGGTTCAAGTTTTAACCATGGTTATGTTGGAGGAAATCGATGGAATGCACGACAAGGATTAAGAAACAAAAAGGTTAAGAAATATGATGATGAATTCCTTAGTACGTCAAATTCATGAACTTATGTCTAATTCCATCCATTTAAAGGGATCAATAAATAAATAAATAAAAGAACTTTTGGTAAATGCCATTTGCAGTTATGGCCTTATCACAATCTGCTGTGATTTATGACTCACCCTAATGCTTGTAGTTTCTTGTAGTTAGTCAATCTTTTGTTTCATGCTTATTATCGTAATAAGTTGATCATAACCTGTTTATCTGTATCACTAGCTGTACGCTTTAATTTTTGTTTTTCTTTTACGACATGTTATCCACAGGACGAGCTCCACGCTTGGTGGTCGGCAACCCTAAGAAGAGGCGGCAAACTTCCCTCTACAGAAGACTTGGATAAGAAACTTCAAGAGAGGGAGAAGTTTGACCTTCTTCACAAGTGATTCCTGTCATGCTCACCTTCTTCACAAGTGATTCCTGTCATGCTCTTTCGGTAGTTGACTGTGTGACTCTCCTTTGGTGATGCTTGCTAAAGCAACATCAGGTTGATAGGGACTCACGTTCGCCAGTTTTGTGTAGTAACCATGTAAATAAAATTTCAGACATAAAGAGTCATCTGAGCGATTTCAATTCTTAGTTGTGTACTGAGCTGAATAGCTTGTCTCCAACACACCTTCCCCTAAAGTTGGCTGCCCCTTATTACATAACTTGTTCTTGTCAGGTGAGATTTAATTCCTCTGGCTTTATGAGGGTCACAAGTTCCTTTTATGCAAGAGGGTTGTTCTTTTCTTACCACTCTTTAAGGCATTTGAAATGGCATGATGATGGTTTTGGCTTGGGCAATATTTGCAGGAAACTTCATAAAGAATCCCAAGTTTTCTTTCATGTTCCATTTACGTGTGTATATTGTTAGATTGTTGGATCTATAAATGGACCTGCCAATATGAGCACATGGTCTACTGCGGGGATAGTTTATTGTAAGTTTACTATTACTCATGATTCCCAATCGTGGCCTTACTCTATTGTTTGTGGTCGGCTACATGATGATTCTTATGTCATTTTAGATTTTTATTTAATATTATATCCATAGTTAACTTAGGAAGGTCAAGTTCTTTCTTATAATGTCTCAGTGATCTCGTCTAAGTCTTCTCGAGTGTTCTTACTCTGCTCCACTTGGATTTGATCACACCTTTTAGCCGGTATTAGACTTGGATACTGATGGAGATGACCAAACCATTTGAGCCTATTTATCTTAAGCTTAGCATGAATGGGAGCTATAGTTAAATTTCTATTATATGCTTATTCTAAATCTTATTCTTTGTAGTCTTTTTGTAATCCATTTTAACATCTTCATTCTTTTTAGCATATAATATTTGCACTAACTTTTATAGAACTTTGAGTTTTGTGGAGACTAGCATTCTCTTAAATCTCTCTGTTCTTATGGATAGTAGAACAGAGAAGTTACTACTTCTGGGAATCACTTGACCTTTGTTTACTACCAAATCCTTTACTAAATTTCATTTTATATGTTCCTAGCTTATCCTAAATAATCTTAAAACCTTGAGATTCGAATATATCCCTCCCCTGTTATGACATAATGTAAATGCTTTTGCATTTTTATCAATTAAAATAGCATCGTCTACAAATAACATTATATCAAAGGATATCATCATGTAAATATTTTATCACTTCATTTATAAGTAAAAAGGTAAAGGCTTAGTGGCGGTCCTTGATGCAATCTTTTAGTATAAAAAAAGTTAGATGTATCTCCAAAGACAATTCTCGTACTCGTAAAAACTCTCTCATACATAGTCCTTAACTATACCACTATATCTTTTAGGTGTTTCTTTCTTCTTTATAAATCCATCAAATTAACTCTCCTAGTATCCAATTATAGACTTCTTCTAAATAAATACAAATCATTGTGTAGTTCTTTCCTCATCTCTCTATATATCTCTTCGTTGCCTACCTCAATAAGAAGATATCTTGTATAGTAGATCAACTTGACATGAATATAATATGATTTCATAAACATTACTCTTGAGCCTAAATCACTTCGCAACTGCTCTCTCCTAAAGCTTCATAGGCAAAATGACCAATGTGTTGGTTGTGACTTTCTCTGTAGGACTTGAATTAATGTGCCATCTTTGGCATTAAATATTAGTCTCAAAATGCTTTGTACAATTGGTCGAGCCTTGGTTAGTGTAAATTTTCTATGATTTTCAAAATAAGGGACTCCTACAATGTTATTATTTTCATCAAAAGATTTTCAATTATAGGGTCTGAATCACATGTTGTTTGAACTGATGTGCTCCTAATGATTAGAGACTTATTGTTGAATTCTTGAGCATGTTAAGATCTATATATATATATATATATATATATATATAGAGAGAGAGAGAGTATAATACTTGCTGCGCCACACAGGGTGTAGCTATTTTTTTTTAGTTTTAAATTTTTTATAGTGGGCCTCATCATATCCGACATGTCCGTACAATCTGATCTCTGATCGGATTACCCAAATTCAATATTCATTGGACTATGCTTTTTATTTTTAAAATTTAGATAATCCGATCGGAGATTAGATTGTAAAAACATGTCAGGTAAATAAAATAAATAAATAAACTTGATGTTGCAGCCGTCATATGGCTGATCAAAAAATTGAATCGTGCGCCTACAGGTTTGCGGGGCACACAGTTCAAATTTTTTTGAGCTCAACTATCTGATCAAAGATTCGATGGTGGACTGAATGAGATGCATCTATCTTAGATATGCCACGAGCGTGTGATTGAAGGGCCTATCTCAACCTATTGAGATTAAGCAAATGGAGGTGAAGGGGAGCTTCAACACGATAAATGATGATGCTAGACAAATCAAGGCATTAACTTGAGAGATCATGACGCTAAGAGGAAATTTTGCATAATTAAGGTCAACTAACACATTCTTACCATGCTTATTTCATACTTTGTACGTTACAGAAGTGACTAAAATACTCTAATGTCATGTAAGGGGGGACATGAGGATCTACTGTAAAATAGGTCCAGAAGATCTCATTTCACTTTAGATAATGTCCCGAAGCAAATTCATCAATTAGAGTCAGCTAATCCTCCCTTTCATGCTTTGTTCGCTCATGTGCCATTTAGGAACTGATGTAGCCGAAGCTATCACGACCGGATTCCGAAGCTGGAATCCGAAGAAATGGATCCGGTGCTGGATCGGTGTTTGGAGGCCCGACGGAGATCCGGAAGGCGAAGGAGGCAGAGGCGAAGCCGAAGGTCCGAGGCCGAGAGCCGCTCGGTCGGAGGCTGGCTTGTCTTGGGGATGTCGGGGCCGAAGCTCCTTCGGTAGACGAAGGGACGGCGCGAGACCGAGTGTCCTCCGGTCGCGAGGCAGCCGGCGCGCGGCGTCGAGACCAGAGAGAGGAGTCCGAGGTCGGCGGCCGAGACCGACTCGGGAAGGTCGGCGATGATTTGAACCGAGCTCCTGCGGGAGGAAAATAAGAAGAAAACCGGTCAGCAGGAGTCCCGGGCTTCGGCGCTAAGGAACCCCCTCTGACGGTCAAGTTAGCTCCTGAAGATGATTCGATTCAGAAGGCAAATAGTAGCTTTAATGCTATTTGGACTGTAGTCCTTAAGGGTTTCGGAGGCATAAGAGCGCATACCTTTGGCAATAAATAGCGGTGTATTTATAGCAGATGATAGAGGATGGTTAACGGTGGTAGCCGATATAGGACTATGTGCGGGCTTATTGGTAAACCGCCATAGTGCCTGGTCCTCCACCGGAGTGGGCCGGACTCGGCTATCGGGCCGAAGGGGGTTGGGTCGCTGATGGGCCGAAGCCTGCTGGGCCTAGGGCTGCCGCGCTGCTCCCGGGCCGTAGACTGGTGGGCCGCTGACGGGCTGAAGCCTGTTGGACCGGGAGCAACGGTGCCGCTTACGGGCCGTGGGCTGTTGGGCCGCTGATGGGCCGAAGGCTCCCTGAGGGCCTTGTACTGCTGCTGCTGGGCTGAACTGGATTTGGGCTTGTTTTAATGGGCCGAATCGGATTCTGCCTCATCAGGAACCATCTATGGAGCAAATTCTATTGACTGGATGTAATATCTCGTATAAGAATATGTTAAATAGATTAAATTAGTAAACTACTAACAACACTAATTAGCCATTTTTCAGAGTTCGAGTTAGAAATAATTCTAAAGTTAAGCGTATACGGTTGGAAGAAGTCTCAAGATAGGTGACCTTCTTGAAAATTTTACCAACTAACATAGTTGTTAGACCAATTAGTTGATTAGGTCATTATAAATAGTACCAGATCAGTTCTTCTTGTGGTGTGAGGATCACACTGGAACTTACTGTACATCTCATGGCCTAGTTATCATTAATCCAGCAAGAGAGTGTAACTCTGTAGACGATGGCAACAGTGTGATAGGTTTAAAAAATCTATGAACACGTACATCACTTGGAGGTGACTAGATTTTGAGTTATATGTAATATGGTTCTGATACGGACGCCAGGTTTCTAAGGGGATAGATTCTAATACTATGTATAAGAATATGTTAAAATAGACTAAATCAGTAGATTACTAAACAACACCAATTAGCCATTTTTTGGAGTTCGAATTGGAAATAAGTCCGAATTTAAGCGCGTTTAGTCAGAAGAAATTCCAAGATGAGTGACCTTCTTGAGAAGTCTACAACTAACATAGTTGTTGGATTAGTTTACCAACTTAAACTAGTTGGTAGACTTTCTAATACGGATATTTGATGACATATAATACTTGATGCATTGAAGGTTAGTATAGCAAATTGAGTGTACACATGATAAATACTATGTATCATAAATACTTGATGGATTGAGGGTACACATGATAAATACTATGTAGGCATGACAAATAGTATTTGTCATGTCTGCAGAGTATTTGTTGAAAAATACTTATTATTCTTATAAATCTATAGATATATATGTAAGGATGATAAATACTTTTAAGGAATGACAAATAGTTTGATATTTCGTACATGTGACAAATACTATTTGTCATGTCTACGAACTGTTTGTCGTGTTTGTAAAATATTTGTCATGCTAAAAAAATTATATACAAATACGTAGAGATGACGAATATTTTGTGGGCATACCAAACAGAATCTGTCATACTCATGGAATATTTGTCACACTCAGAATTTTGCACTCACATTTAATATTTGTGTAGTCCATCAGTCAATGTGCCTCTTATCCAACTGGACCAATGACATCTTGTATTTTAAAATGACTCAACTTACTACATTGACCCTACAACAAGTATTACTTATCGATGTCATCCCTAACTCAACTTCCAACTATCAACGGCCAATTAAGAGTAGAAAGATGGTTTCCAAAAGGCATCCCAAAGGCCGGTTTAAGAGTGGACTACAGGAAGTTGAAAGTTCTCAACTTCCAGATGAGAGTTGTTAAATGAAATTTAAAAACTTAAAACATGTACGTTCCGACAATCATTCGAGAGAAATACTTCAGTAAAAATTTATTTTTTTGCAAGCTATATTCCTAAACCATATCCAAGTTAACATTAACATGGAAGAGAGGAAGAGGCTTCCTACATATCGTATTAGGGTCGTTTGACTTAACATGAAACTCTAAAATTCATTGATTTTAAAATTATCAATTAATAATAAATGAAGTTTTATTCTTTTAAATAAGAGAACATTTATTTGGTCGCTTGTAAAACAAGATAAAAAATGTTTAAACAAGAGAACGGGTCACCAAGTGGGGAAGACAAAGTTTAAACAAGACTTTCTTTTACATTATTTTACATCATATCAAACATTCGAAAATACTATAAAGTAAAATATATTTTTTAGATTATATTTATTTTAAAAGTAAACAATTCTAAATAAAAAAATAACATATTATCTTTTCTTTCTTGGGATGCCGTCATTGATTGGATGACAAAAACACATCACACCCATCTACTACGATTGTTTGCCAAAATGATAATCAACTTTTAGAACTCTTTCACTTGTGAGACTAGATTCATTTGGACTTCCTCTTCCTCCAACACCTACGTAGGTTTTTTGGCACCAGTGACGGATGTAAAAATTTTGTTCAGTAGGATCACTCGGATATTAAGTCATAAGTATGATTGGATCAGTATAATCTTAGACTAGGTCATATGGGTTTCTGGGCTAAGTCAATGAGGTCTCAGGCTGAGTATGTAAAGTCTCTAATTAGACTAGACTGCTTTAATTTGAACCAATAAATTTGAAAAAATGCTGTGTAATCTCAAGACCTCACTGGATTATCACTCGATCCGCCACTGTAAGACACATGGGAAAGAAAGATGACATAGGATCCATCATTTCATAGTCAAAAAATGACTCATTCACCTCTTGTTAGGTATACCTTGAAGTGCACATCGGGGCAGGGAAAACCAAGAGTCCAGATTCCACGTTTCGTCAATTGCATTCACCCCTACCAACCGTCAGTAATGCTAAGAAACTGTTGGTCTTAACAATAATTAAAATGTCAATGTCGTTTTCAACAGTGACCACAAGTAAAGCGCCACCACGCAGGGCGAGCACAGCAGAGGATTGCGCCTCGTGAGGAGGCGGCACGACAGGACATGCCAGGCGCAGGCGGGGACCACCGCCCACTAGAAAAAAAATTGCCGCCGTTCATGTGGGGGGAGTCGTCGTCACCAACCAACCAAACCCAACCCGTCAGTAGATGACGCGATGCGATTCCCGCGGTCCCCGCTTGCCCATGCACAACCCCCACGCCCCCTCACCACTGCAGTCCCTGACCCATCTGCCGGGCAGCCCACACGTGCCAACCCACACGTGCGTCGTCAATTTATTGATGTATTCTGATACAGTGATTCAGTTGGCCGCCCGTATGTGTACATATATACATACATATATACAAGAGACCAGGTATAATTCTAAATAAAATTTCATATTTCTGTTTAATAGAAAGATGGCTCTACAAAGTGCCAATAATTCTATTCTGCACAACTAATTAAGTGACAATTCTAAACTCAAGTCAAGTTCTAAAGAAGTAATCACAAGGACAAGAAGAGATAATCCTACAATGAAAGAACTCTTATGTCCCTCACCTGCTCGACTCCGAGATTTTCTTAACCCCGATTTGTTTGCAAAATAGGTTATTCATAATTATTTATTTGAAACAATTTAATGTTAGGATAAGAGGCATTTAAGTTTGATAGTTCTGCTGGTGGAATAGAAAGAATAAACAATTCTTAGATTTAGAGTGAAATCACTTGTTCTTCTTATTCTAGTATAAACGATTTTGATGTGATATAAATTATTTTATCTATCAAATTAAAATTAATCTTATTCTTCTCTTATTTTCCTGTCAAAGTGATTAAAGGATGAAGCCAGCTTACCTACTCAGTTGGGGCATGTTGCTGCTGTTTGATAGCCCCAATTATTGCGGCAGCTGTGATCGGACATCCAAATTAAGTTAGGAAACGTGGAGCTTTTCTTATGGATCTCTCTGCAGTATCCATCTTTTCCGTTGGTTAAAAAATAGCACCTTCTCTCCCCTGCTGCAACACACCAGAATCACCGGATACACGTTAATGGAAAGGAGACGCCGTACGTTTGGTCAAAATGAGATCTAGCTGCGTGATAATAGAGGGCCGTTTTCTTTGACATAGAGTACCTTACGTTTCACAAATGTATAATGTTTCATATTAAATCAAACCTAGACCTATGCTCCAACTCTCGTTAATAATTGAGAAGCCGAATCCACAGTAGTCTTGTGATCCAACGTCAAAATTCTCCACTTTCCACCAATGAGAGCTTGAACTGTGACAGATGAAATTTTTTTGGATTTCAATATGTTTTCACTAGCAAGAGATAAAAATGAATTAATTATTTACTTAAAAATTAATATAATATTACATTTATTTTCGATCTTTTCAGAATGTGAGTTCGCCACCTCCGTCCCCGGAAATCGGAATCACCCAAAATCCCGTAACACGTCAGTAAGGCATCGAAAGGCCAGAATTCCCCGCCACCCGGTTGTCGGGAATTCGCCGGCGAGGGATTCCCTCGCGCCGCGATCCCTTGCGGTGCTTCCACGCTCTACGGGTTGCCGTCCCTCGTCCTCGCCGCTTTCCCTTCTTCCCCCGCGGCCGTTCACGTGGGCGCGATGCAGACAGATGGCGACCCCCACGACCCTGAGCAAGTCTCCACACGGCCCACGCCCCCACCAAAGGGGTTGTTTTACATGTATACCTTCAGAAATTAGTACATTTATATTACAGCCCAACTCTAATATATTTTGTAAATTACCCCAAAAAATCTCAAAAATATTATAGCTATGCCTCTCCGTCAAAACATCGTTAATTCTAATATAATATGACAAAAATATTACAGACATTTATGTATATAGATAAACATCTCTACGTTCACTAAAATTTTACCCGTATACTCTCAGATTTATCAGAATTTATGAAGTATTTTTTGACATAAGAGTTAAATGGTACTTTGATGGAAGGGCATGGTTGCAACTGTTTCTAAGTCTTCAGGAGTATTTCATATAATATGAGTTGGGAAGTAGAAATACAAATACAATACTTGTAGAGGTATAAATGAAAAGACCCAATATAAAGAGAATAATAAATATAGACGCCGGTGGGCCCGGCGCGAAGACGCCGAGATCTGATGGATCAGACACAAATGGGCGGTGGCTGCCCCCACGCCACTTGGCCGGCAGCACGATCCGGTCTGGGCTCGCGGGCGGGACCACGACACCCCTGCAGCGCCTGCTACGCGTCGGCAGATCGGCGCAAATCGGAGCGGGGCTGACCTGGTCAACAGCCGTTGGCTTTGACGGCGTGCTGGGCGCGGCAGACGCGTCGGCAAGAAAGTATCAGTTCTCAGACAGGGCCCCGGGGTGGAGCGACGGCTGGTGGGCGCCGCATGTCCGGAAACCCCCCTGGCGGGCTCAATTATCCAACTGCCACGTTCGCCGCCGCCGGGTGGGCCCCGCCACTCCAGAGCGGGGATTGGCCACGGCCGTATACGGCGCGTCGAGCGGCCGTGTTTCGCTTTTCTTTATTCGTTACTTTCCGTCAGCTTTTCTCTGGGGAGTGGCGACGACTCCGCTCGCACAACGAAGTCGGCAGCGGCTGGGCAATAATTACGCGCAGGCCCTCCCGTCGGCGGGAACCATTGGGAGGGCAAGATGGACCTTACGTTCGCCGCGCGGTAAAGGGCCTGTCGGCCATTTGGGGTGTTAATTATCGCGGTTGCCGCGCTCGACATCGGCGGAGACCGCGCCGCTCGTGTAAGAGAGCGGAGAAGAGAGAGAGACACAGAGGAGGCCAAGAAGGGAAGGCCCTCGAAACCATCATCGCAAACTGTTATCAAATTAGATCTCTTTCCGTCGTCATGGCTCAAAAACTGTACATATCAGACGATAATGGAAGGAAAAGCCCTCAAAAGCAAAAGGTTAAACAGCAGGACGGACAAAAAAAAAAGGGAGAGCTAATTAAGCGCCGCGAGGGCCGGCGGATGACGGGATTCTCGCCCCTCTGGATGTATCAGAAAAGTGGTGCCGGGAGGTTTAGGTCGAAGGCGAGCGGCGGCTTCTTCTTGCTGGCGCTGGCAGCATCCGCGGCCTGCTGCAGCTGCAGCTGCAGGTGATCCGCCGGCAGCTGCTCATACGGCTTCCGCGCCATCCCTGCCGCCATGATCGCCATCCGCTCTTGCTCTCCCCTCAGCATCACGTGCAGCGGCTCGAACCGGCGGTACACGGGCACCTCGGATCCCGGCACCGGCGCCGGTCCGGAGGGTAACACTTCCCGGACGTCAGATCCGGCCCCGATCCCGCCCGTGAACCAGAAGCGCGGCAGCTGCCTGTACGGCGTGGAAGCGGACCCGGGCGGAGATAGGGAGGGGGAGAGCGACAGCGCCGGGTCGACGGAGGAGGACGCGGGCGCCTCCAAGTGGTCGCACCCGGGTGGGGAGCCGGAGGAGTAGCTGAAGTTTGTCTTGGCCTTGGGCCCCCGGAGGTTCCGGGCCGCCTCGTCGTAGGCCCGGGCGGCCTCCTCCGCTGTGTCGAAGGTGCCCAGCCACTTGCGCGTCTTCTTCCACGGGTCCCGGATCTCTGCCGCGAACCTCCCCCACGGACGCTTCCGCACGCCTCGGAAGTGCGCCTCCTTTGCCTCCGCTGCCGCAGCCGCAGCCGCCACGCCGACGCCGGCAGGGGGCGCCCCCGGCTCCTTGTTCCCGCTCAGGAAGCCGCCGTCCTTGCGCACGCGCAGGGTCTCCACCGCCATGGAAGTTGCCGGCGCAGGGACAGAGAGAGGAGAGAGAGGGGAAGCTTGGAGACGAAAGGGTGATACGGCGTGGGGCGGATATATACCCAAAATAGTCGGTCTTGGTTTTGCCCGACAGGAATTTCATTTAAGCGAGTTAATGCCGGCGGATTTAAAAACGGATATCGTGTTATTATTATTATAAAAAATAATAAACTAAATGTAATTCTTGTTCCTGTGGTCTCACACCATGAGGTCATAAAGGAGGCATGCATGACGGGCAGAGGCGGTCATGAATGGACGAGGGTGATATAACATGTGACTGGGCGTAGCCAAGAAGCCTTTGATCCGGGGGCACCGAGTAGCTATTCCTCCGGCCGGGGAAATGGTGAGATCAAAATTCGGTTTTTATAGATTTTATTCTTTGTAGTTATATCTAATCAATTATTAAGCTTGTAGTGGCCGGGATCTGATTGGCGGGTGTGGACTGTGCGATCTTAATCCGAGTCCCTGTGATAATATTTGTAAATAAACATCACGCAGACCATCAAAGGAGTATCAGGGGGCTCCGCAGTTGTTGCGGAGGAAGTATCCTCCTCTGCTTAAGTTAGCCTGTGCCAAGGTGAAAAGGTACTTCAGGATTTTTTGACGACAGAATGAGCGTACCTCTAGAGAGCTGTGCCTGCGAACTAGTACGAGATCATTTGTGTAATGATCAATTAATTAATTAGTTCAACAACGGTATTAAGTCTATTGATTTAGTTTATTTAACATATTCTATACAGAGTATTACAATTTATCTCTCTTAAAAATCTGACGTCTTCGTAAGGACCATATTATACATAGTCTACAACTAATTTACCAGGCATGTAAGATTCTAGAGGTGACCTCCACATAATCAAGAGGTAGTTCCCACAATACGGCTTCATACTATAAAATAGTCCTTTCATGATGTAGCACTTTGATTTGTGTGGTCCTTAACTCCCACACTTCAGATTAATTTGTGACTCTAAGATAATATATAACGACCCAATCAGCTAACTAGTCTAACAACTATACTAGTTAGTAGACTTCTCAGAAAAGTTATCCATCTTAATAATTCTCCTAATCGAACACACTTAACTTCAGAATTCTTTCTAACTCGAATTTCGAAAAATAATTAATCAGTGTTATTAGTAGTCTATTGATTTAGTCTATCTAACATATTCTTATATAAGATATTACAATTTCTTTCCTCTGTTTGACGAGCAATTGCCTTGTATTGACTTGGCCTTCATTATCAATTGGTCAGGAGGGCGAATTGCCTCTAAGATGTAGGGTAGTTGGTGCTCGGGGCATTCCCAAGCACTCTACCTTGGCCTTGAGCATTGTAGGAAGCTCGAATTGCAAGGCCGCCTTAAGCAAGTTGGGCCTTACGTGGGCCAGATTGGGTAACCCATTTATCCCCCTCTTTAAAGCGAATATTATTTCTCTTTTGTGAGCAAAGAAATGTATAAGCCTGGAGAATAAGTTCTATGTAAAACTATAACTTGGGCATGCCAACTCAACCAGCACAAGGCAATCTAAATATTGGATCATGTTAAACTCATACTAGGTTGGATTGAGTTGGGTTTTGGATGAGTCCACACGCAGCCTAACCTCTCTTCAAGTTGGATCAGGAAAAACTCTTGCGTTGATTTTATCTTAAGATATTTGAGAAATTCTTAAATATATACTCATATAAATCAATTTTATGTTATATTTTTAGAATTAGAGAGGTCGAGTTGGGTTAGATGTATTTTGGTTCGAGTTAGGGTTGGATTGGGGTGAAAAGGCTAATGCTCATGTCGGGTCATATTTATCATGATCGGCTTGGTATCATGTTGGGTTGGATTCAAGTTCAAGGTCTCTTAGGATGGGTTGGGCTAGGGTTCATTCTAACCTGGGTTAATTGAGTTATTTGATCCTAGAGGTAAAAAAAAAAAAAAAAAGTTGTACAACTTAGAAATTATCCTATTAACCTTCTATTTGCTTTTGGCCCCACTGAAGGCAAAAGGACGTTACTTAACAGGTCGAATGGCAGTTCTACCATTTTTAATATCTTTGAATAAATTAGTCTATCCTTAGCATTATCCTTATTCTTGTGTACTTGAATTTTTATATATCCTTAAAAACTTATCAAAAAGGGACCAAGGCTAAATAATTAGATGACATTGTAATTCTAAACAAAATTTTCTTGCATCTATACTAAGATCTCATAAATGAGAGAGAGAGAGAGAGAGTGTAAAACAATGCATACCTCTACTTGCCATCTCTTTGGAAAGGCGAAGAAAAATCTTAAGGACCTTTGAAAGAAGAAGATGATAAGGAAGGCAGAGGAGGTCTTACCTAAAATCAGTGCAATCATATTCTCATTTTGGGGATCCTTTCAGACAACTACTCTTGATCCTTGAGAAATGTAGCATAAGAAATTTTAAGCTTCTAGTTCACTCTAAATTAAGATTCAAGAAAAGAATTTAGGCCTATACATCTCTGGAATTCGTAAGTCAAATTCTCTAGAGTGATAGCCATTGATGAAGGAATCTCTTTTGATGAGCAACTGCTTTAAAATATTGACTATATGATATAAAATATTCTTGAACATTAATAGACAAGTAATTGAGCAATGAGACGTAAAAAGACTCTTCCCTTCTCATCCTGGATAACAAGGTTGAACATTTTTTTCCATATTCTTATACTTGTAACCTCATTTTTTTGGCATTCCTAGTCCATAGCAAAGATGTAAAAGGAATATCTATCAGATTAGAGAATAACCTTATCTTTGTCTTTTCTTTAAAATAGGCGTTTAGCCTTCATGCACACACACTATACAAGACTGACTTCTGGTTAGGTTACTTTTAAGGAGAAATAAATAATTAAAAATATTCTCTCAAAATATGATTGTTTATTTTGGACTTCATAACCCTTAAAAGTTCTACTATCAAATATATTTTTTTTGGACATTAAATAGCTGACATTTTTCATTCTTAAGAAAAGTAGAGGTACATACTTAAGATCAACAGAGATACAAAGAAGATCACCATGAGCATACTAAGTAGAACAAGCAAACCACAAAGCTTTGAACGAAGCACACAGAGAAACATAGGGATTGAACCACTGCTGAGTAGACATCAGGCATCGGAGAAATGCAACAGATGTAAGGCTCACTCAGGGAGGAGAGCAAATCTCCTCGAAGGTTCTGGCTTGGGCCGTCAGAGAGGGCTAAATCATCTTTAAGCAACTTAAGTTAGAGGAGCTAAAAAATGTGTGTCGACTAGGAGCACATAGATGAGGCTTCAGAACTCGAGCAACTCCCAAGGGTTGTAAGATCCTAGAGAGGGATCTTCCCTGAACCTCAAGTATCACTATAAGAAACGTCGATGATGGCAACGGGGAAAGAGCAAAAGGGCAGTCGATCAGAACAGGATGGGGTTAACATAGGGCTAGGAGATGCTGGAAGGGCGTGATGGAAGGAAGGACACAAGGGGGTAGCTTAAAGAGGAGTCTGGGGCCGGAGATCAATCTCAACAAGAGGGCTACTGGATTTCCTCAGGGGAAACAAAAAAGGATAGGGGAAACCTACCGAAACAAAAGGAGAAGTGAACAGGGGTGGATGGGAGGGGATAGGAGGTGAAGGTAATAGGCGGAAGGGAGAAAATGAATGGGGGAAGAGAGGGGGGGGGGGGGGAGGTTGTCCGCAGTAAGGATGGGGAACGAGGACCCCCCACCTACCGCGTATGAAAGGAGTAACCCTTCTGCTATCAAATATACGACTTATGAAAATGGGACAAATAAATGAAATCAAGGTTAAATAGTGGCATGCATAATGAGATATAATTAGATGTTATGCAATGACAAATTTATTTATAAACAACTAAGAAATGAGTTATACACAAGATATGCTCAATGGCTAGGTTGAATAAAAATGAGATAGACAAATAATTAGATAGTTAGAAATATATATATATCCTTATCCTTATCAAAATCATTTATATACGGATAATATTAACATATAACCTTAGAAGATGTTTTCTATCTATCTTTTAGAAAAGAACCATAAATTGGTATTCCGGCATCATTTTCACCTCCCCTAATAGGGTATAAACAAGTTATACTAGAAGTGTTTTTGCTTTTATTACATATATAGATTAATAAAAATAAAAGAAAATGTGACTTACAAGTAGAAAGGGAAGGACAAACAAAAGCATCCATTTTATTCTCTCTTTTCGTGCACATGGACACTAATTCCTCATGCCAATGTACCCATCATGTATTGCACAATATATGCAACATACTAATGTGCATAGTGTGATGTCTAATTCATACAACTTGCATTAGGCTAAGAGGATCCTTTTGTTCAAACCCACATCGTTAAAGGTAGGAGGAAAGATCTTCTACGTCTCTCATCCAACAAAATGACAGGTAACCAAATCATCTTATCTATAATTACTCGTCCTCCTGTAAAAGAAAAAGTACAATTAATATTTATTTATATATTATTATAATATCAATCAGAAATATATTACAATTCATTGCCACCGGTGACACAATAAGTATTGTGCCACCCACTCCAAAAATAATCTAAACGACTACTAAAATTTGATCCAAACCACTTTATTTATTTGTTCTTTTAGTTCTCCAGTGGCTAGGGCCTAAGTCCTACCCAAGCCCACCAGAGATCGATCCCTAGTGGGCACCCTCCCCACTCACATGGATCCAAACCATTAATATTTTCTCTTATGTGAAATTTATATACAAGTAATAAATTATTTAATTTTGACATCCATAAGCCATAGGTTAAAAAGTAGTACATTTGGCACTATCTAGACCATCCATTTTCTATATCATTGACAAATAAATATTAAATTCATCTAATTTTTTATTTATAAACATATTATCAATAGTACATAAGGTTTAATGAATTGGATCAAACTTTAGGTCTATTCAGTTATCTTTTAGAGTAGGTGGCACAGTGCTTATTGTGCTCCTAGTGGCAATGGATCCTTCCTTATAAGATACTATTGAAATATATATCCAAAGACATAGAAAAATAGATATTTTATTTCAACTTCATCTAGTTTTCGTCAAAACGTTCTATTTTAAAAATACTTATGTATTTAAAAACAAGATCCTTTAGTATTTTTACATCTCTTGTTATCTAAAATACTTGCAAACTAATAAAAAATCAAAAGGTCTGATGGCCATATTTCTTAGAGTAATATTTGTTGCACTGCATGCGGTGCAGTAGTGCATGTAACTCATTTTTTTTTTACTTTTTGAAACTATTTATATCGTTTCCATCATGCCCAACATAACTATAAAACCCAATCTTCAATGGATGATTCAAAAGAAATTCTAGAACATCAAAAATCAAGTCTTAGGATCCGTTTGATAACCCTTAATGGACCTATAGCGTCTGAAGCAGTAAGACGTTAGGAATTTCATATGGTTTGGTTAAATGACTGAATTGATGTCTGATTTGGTCTTTTAATCTAAAACTCCCTTGAATTTTTAAGTCACCGAGGGGGCACTTTTTTTTTTCCAGATACACTAGAGCCCTAGCCCACAACGGTTCTCTCGACACTACCGGACCTCCATGCGCTCCTCTGCTCGGCGTATTGTGACCCCTGGCGACGCCGTCGCGTCTCCATACGCTCCTCTCGTCTGCTCGGCGTGCTGCTCCTCACGATGCTACCACCTTGGCGCGCTGCTCCTCGACCCTCACATCTCCATGTGTTCCTCTCATCCACTCGGTGTGCTGCTCCTCGACCCTCCTCACGACGCTGCTTCTTCTCCGAGCACACATCGCTCCTCTCATCTACTCGGCACGTAATCCTCTCCTTTCTTCACTGCTCAGCACGGAGGCCGCATCGACGTGATCTCCTTCTCCTTCTTCTTGTCAACGTGATCCCAAGTAATGGAACTCTCTCTCGTGATCTCAATCTTGATTTAGTTCTCATAGTTCTTCACTATGCAGAATCTCTTTCTCTCTCTCTATGAGTATGTCAATCTAGATCTAGGTCTAGATCTACCTAAGATCTAGATATCACTCTCTCTACTCCTCCTCTAACCTCCACAGGGACATATTAGTGACATTTGTATGTTCCCTAGATATAAAAATTTCAATCTTTTTAAGTGACTGTGTAAGATATTTTTTTTCTCTTCTTAGACATCCATCTTATAACATTGTCAATAGATTTTGCTTTTCCCGTCCCCCTTTCCATCTTGTTAAGCTTATCTTTAGAAATTTCAGAAATCCGTCATTTGTATACTCTTTAGAAAACAAAAATCCAATCTTTTCAAACACTGCATGTTTTTCTTTGTTAGATGAACAGTGTACTTGAGTATTGAAGCTGAGTCCACCAAAATTCACTGTTTGTGTTGTCCTACACAATGCAGTTGTGTTGCTTTTAGCAAAACAGAATAGGCAAGGTGATTCCTGGGAATAGTAGCAACAATAGCTGCTGGTCGTTGGAGTTTTGAGGGAAGCAGCCACCTAACCTATTTAGTGGTGAGCACCTTTGACGTTTACAAATTACTGGGGACATTTGTACACCCGTAACAAATATTTTGCTATTTGCAGTACCAAGTTCATGAGGAATTGAAGCTATGAGCCTATGAAGTCACCAAGAAGACCATCAAGCTGAGGCACAAGGATGTTTAGACTATATGATTTTATTTAGGGATATGTGATTTTTAAGAATGACTGCACAATCTAGTTAAGAAAGTGTGAGTTTGTTCAAACTATTTTTATTTTGGGATATATATTTTTGTATCTTTATTTGTGGATAGGTACGACTGATCTTGTGGAATATTTTCCGCCGTGAAATTATTTAATGGTATAGCTTGTGTTCTTTTTATTTTGGCAAATGTCTTGGTGATGATCAAAACATAAGTGGTAATTAGAAAGACTAAACTGTTTGTTTGTGACATGAGGGAAAAAAAGAGATAAGAACATGGGCACCTTTTTTTGCATTGCTACCAAGTGTTATAAATACTTTTTTGTGCTGAAGTATATTAAAAAAGTAGATGTTGAAAAGTAAAGTTTTTTTGCTATTATATTTATTTCTTGAATTTTTGTGTAACTTTTTATCAACAGGCAGAGCTCAGGTCTCACAGTCTTGATATCTCTAATGGACAGATGTTGAAAAGAAAGGTTTTTTTGCAATTATATTTGTTTTTAGAGTTTTTACATAATTTTTTATGAACAGGCCGAGCTCAGGTCTCAAAGCCTTGATATGTCCAATGGGTAGAATCGGCAGACGTTAAAAGCAAGGTTTTTATATAATTGTATCTATTTCTAGGTTTACAGGGGAATTTTTGATAACGGCCTGGTCGAAATCTACATGTTACCAAAAAATATGATTTAAAAAAAATATACATTCAGATGTGAGTTAAGTTTATTTATCAAACGAGAAGCCGTCTAAACTTTTAGTTAGTTTCAGCACTTTTTTGTCACAAGGTTAGACAATAAAAATGAAAATAAGATATCAGATTTAAGTGTTACTAAATGTTACCTTAGTTTATTGGACATAGTCCGTTTAAGGGTGTTTTTTTTATTGTTTATTAATACTCATTTTTTACCTTTTAAAATTTATTAGATTATCATATCAAAGATTAAATTGTATATATAAATATGTGAGATACGATGAGACGAATTATAAAAAAATAAAAAACAAAAAAACTAGACTACATCGCATGCGATGTTCCAAGAGCCGATACAGCCACAGCATCCGGTGGCATTTTCTTTACTCGCGAAAAACCGCGAACAGTGACGAGATAAATTTTAAAAACCCGCCGGCACTTGCACGTGCAGCGCCGAAGGCAGTGCAAAGGCCGCCCCCTAAGCGCGGAGGAGGCGCCAACGTTTTAGAAAAAAAAAAGAAAAAAAAAATGGAGACTATTAAAAACAAGAAACGGGTACTCCGCAACCAAAGTCGCGTCCGTACGGAAAGGCTTGCGCAGGGAGAAAAGGCACAGAGGACGGCCGGCGCGGCGCAGCACGTTTGGGCCCCACTGCCAACGGGACGACACGATAATGATGGTGACGCAAGCAGATGGGTTTGTTTAAGAAAAAAATAAACTTCTAACATATAACTCCTGTGGTGCGGTTATAACCGCACGTATTATTTTGTTTAAGAAAAAATAAATAAAATATATTAAATTTTTTAAATATTTAATTATCTTACTTAAAGTTGTTTTCATCTTCTGAAATTTTACCAAATTTAATCATGAAACTCAATCTTAATCGTCTACTAAGTACTTTTAAATTTTAATTTTAAACATTATAAAAAATAATTAAAAATAAAATATTTAATGTTATTCTACACTTTTGATTTTAGTATTCATCACCAATTTACTCACACACAATTCTACAACTAAAATCAATCTCAATACAATCTAACGGTGTAACTTAAATTTCAAGAGTTGAAAATTATCTTAAAAGAATAATTAAATATTTAAAATCCTATTATTTTCTTAGTATAAGGAGGAAGCCTAAACACAACGTGTGATTTGGCCGCTCACATGCCAAAACTGCATCACCGCACTCCTCGTCACTCGTATATATAGAACGAGCCTGGGAGGGCATCTCAGTTAAATGTGCTTCCTTTGAAAATTCATCTTTTTCATTGTAAAAAAAATAAAAAAAAAGTTATAATTTTTTAAATATTAAAATAAACCTCTTATGATTGATGTCATCTCCAAAGTCGTAATTTTCACCATCTGATCTAGACGATCAACCGAAGCCGTCTGATCGGACATATATCAAGAATTAACATATAAAAATATTAAAAAAATAGTAAAAAAATAGAAAATTCATCATCCCCTGAATTTAATTTTGATATCCAAATAATGGTGGATTTGATTGGACAGTCACGATAAAATTTTTTGGTCTAACGGTGAAAATTACATTCAAAGATATAGGAAACCACTTGGAATGAGGTTATTCAAATATTTTTAAAACTTTTGATGATAAATTTTTTGATCTAATGGTGAAACTTAGATCCAAAAATATTTGAAACCACCTAGAGTGGGGTTATTCAAATATTTTTAAAACTTTTGATGACTTTTTTGTTTTTTTAATAGGAAGGATAGGTTTTTACATAGTTAGATGCACCTGAGAGACGTGTTATATCTGCTATACTGCATGTGATTTAATTGTATGCACTGTATCTATCACTTCTTCGTATTTTAACAAAGAATCATTATAAATTTTTAAATATTCAAATTTTCCTCTAAGATAAATTTCATCCTTTTTTACTTAAGTTTCATCGTTCAATCATTAGACTTTCAACCTTAACCATACATTTTTACATTCCGAAATTGATAATGAATATTAAAACTCCAAAGGATGGGAACAACATCAGAAGATAATTTGATAAATTTTTTATTTTTTGACTATCTTTATAACTTTGAAAAATCTAGATTTACATGGACGGTTAAGTTCAATTTTTAAGATCGAACTATGATTGGACGGTCAAAATAAAATCTCAGGAGATAGAAACAACTCTAAGAAGGATTATTAAATATTCAAATTTATGAAAATTTTTAATTTTTTTTAAGTAGGAGGATAGAGTTCAAAACAATGTGTCATTAAACCGCATACTAGCATTTCCTTCTCTATTTCTCTCTCCCTATATATATATATATATATATATATATATATATATATAAGTGTTATGGAGCGAATGCTACGGTGCATATAGATAGACTGCATGTACTGTTTCGACCTTTTTTTCATAATTAAAAAATAAAAATTATAATATATTTTAAAATATTTAACTCTTCCCTCGAATAACTTTATCTCTTTTGACTTAAGTTTTATTGTTGGATCGTAAGACTTTCAATATAAGTCATCTAATTTTCTATGCACTATGGATGATTAAAATAGAGTTTCAAGATCAAGTCACGATTGGATGGTCAGATAAGGTCCCATGAAATAGAAACAATCTTAAGTAGGTTATTAAATATTTAGAATTTTATGAAAATTTTATTTCTTTTAAATATGAAGATGAGACTCAAAATACTGTGTGCACACTGTAGCAATTCGTATTCTAGTATCTATATATATATATATAAGAGACTCTTTATACATGTAAAATCTTATATATATATATATATATATATATACAGTATAAGAGATTTTATGTTAGGAGTTAGGATTTCTTTTATTGCATATATAATAAAAAGTTTAGGAGATTAAGTGTTTACCGTAGTCTATAGGGTGCACCGGATACTTAAGAGGACTATTTACATAAGGGAGATGGGTTGGGTCTTGGGAGTCACCGGCAGGGTTTGGGCCGTCCAATCGGTGGTCCTCATGGTAGACTGCTGCCTACCACGCACGGCTGTCACGGGGATGGCGGTCCAGATCTGTCATTTGTCCAGTTAGCTGCCGCCAATCGGTGAGCACCGTGTGTCTTGCCCCCCTAACGTGTCTTCTATAGGTTTTGTCTTTTTATTTTCTCTTTCTCACTTTTTTTTTTTTTTTTACGAGTAGAAAGTTTTTAAATACCATCAGAAGAAAAAAGGATCTAATCTCACATATCTATCAAAACAAGATAAATAATAACAAACACCGACAAACTATTTAAAAAAATGAAAAAACATCAGAGACAACACTACCCTGCACACAGCAAGATCGAACCCTCGACCTCTCCAACAGAGAGGCGGGGGGTAGGGCTGTCAAAATGGGCCCAGGCCCGTTAACAGACCCGTTTGGACCCGTTAGTTATGGGTCTGGGTATACCTGTTTACCCATTAAACTTTCTATTGTCATACATTGCAAAAATTTGTGAGCTAATTTCTTGGAATTTAGACCTAAAATCAAACTAAATTATCTGGCACATATAGATTTAAGATAAATAAATTCTATACCAGGCCCATTTATCTTTCAACATCGAATAAATAAGAAGCAAGTCCAAGACCCGACCCATTTACCCATTTACCCATTACCCTTATTGGGTCTGAACCGGGTCCGGTCTATTCACTTTGGGCATGGGTCTACCCAGACCCGAACCGTTGACAGCCCTAGCGGGGGGTGTCCACTTTCTCACTTTTGTACCGGTTATTCGATGCACCTTTGATGCGAACCTTGTTGTTCTTATGCGTGTAGTGCACACATCGCCCCTCAGACGGGATCGGTCTCATTTTCCTCCACTCTTAAAGATTAAGATTTAAGAGTGAAAACAAAACAGTAGATAAGGTATCAAATCCCCCTAACGTGCCTTCTATAGGTTTTGTCTTTTTTATTCCTCTTTCTCGCTTTTGCACCTGTTATTAGAAGCACCTTTGATGCCAACTTTGTTGTTATGCGTGTAGTGCAGGCATCGCCCCTCAGACGAGATCGGTCTCCAATTGGGCACTATGAGGAAATGGAAAAGAGGCAATTTCTCCAATGCAAAATTGAGAATTGAAACTCTTGGTAAGCAACTTAACTCCTTAGACCTGAGCCAGCCCTCAGAGGAAATTCTGGAAGCTAGTAGAGCTACACGACCCTCACTCAAGCAGGCACTCCTTGAAGAACAAGAATTCTGGAGACAAAGAGCTAAAGCTCACTGGTTCTCCCATGGTGACAAGAACTCTAAATTCTTCCATCTCTCGGTGTTATGTCGCAGAGGAAATAATAGGATTACTGGAATCCAGCTGAACAATAACACTTGGGTGGAAGATTTGAGTATTATTAAGAAAATTTTCACTGACTACTTTAAGGACTTGTACTCAGCATCTCCCTCTGACCCCAGTTTCATCAATTGGCAGCCTAGCTGTACTCTCGATCAGTTGATTCATGTGCAAGACAACTGCATGCTGGTCTCTATTCCTTCTGACAGTGAAATTACTGAAGCCATCCAAAGTATGTCTCCCAGGAAAGCCCCTGGCCCTGATGGTCTGCCTCCTTTATTCTATCAACAATATTGGGACATTGTGAAAGATGAAGTTATTAGCTGTATTCAAGGTATCTACAAAGATATTTGCATGCCTGCTAAGATGAACCACACACTCATTGCCTTAATCCCCAAGAAGAAACCTGCTACTTCACCTGCTGATTACAGGCCTATTAGCTTGTCAAATGTCATTTACAAAATTTCTGCCAAGATACTGGCCAAGCGTTTGAAGTCCTTGCTCCCCAAGTTGATTTCTCCAAACCAATCAGCCTATGTTCCTAATAGGCAAATTCTGGACAACATCCTGACTACCCAAGAGATGATCCATTCCATGAAATCCAAGAAGGGAAAAGAAGGATCTTTTGTCTTAAAAGCAGACATCTCTAAGGCTTATGACAAACTTAACTGGGATTTCATTGCAAATACTCTCAAGAAGTTTGGGTTTTCAGCAAGAGCTATTAGCCTTATCCTGCTTTTCATCACCACTACAACATATTCTGTCATCATTAATGGAGAATGTACTGGACATATTACTCTTAGTAGAGGAATCAGGCAAGGTTGCCCCCTATCACCTTATGTGTATATTCTCTGTGCAGAAATGTTTTCTCAGCTTATAAATTCCAAAGTTGCAGATGGTACTATTACCCCTTTTAAAGTTAATTGCAGGGCCCCTGTGATCACTCATCTTATGTACGCTGATGATATTATACTTTTTGGTAAGGCAAATCCTGCTGATCTTAATGCTCTTATTGCCTGTCTGGATATCTACAGTCTTTGGTCTGGGCAACATTTAAACAAGACCAAATATGGTCTGTTCTTCAGTCCTAACACACCTCCTGCTGTCAAACTTGCTCTGAGTTCTTCTACTGGTATCTCCATCCTGTCAGAGAAGGCTATGTATCTAGGTGTCCCTTTCTGGCCTATCAGAGGAAAGACAGAGCAATTCTCCTACTTGGTTGACAGAATGAAGCTTAAATTGTCAAAGTGGAAGGCAAACTCTTTGTCCTTTGCAGGTAGAGTAACACTCATCAACTCGGTGTTATCTGGTATTCCTGTACATGTTATGGGAATGGGGCTTCTACCAAAAACCACTATTCAGAAACTCAATCAGATCCAATGCTCCTTTCTTTGGGGAGACTCAGAAAATCACAAGAAGTTACACCTCTGCAATTGGAAATCCTTGAAGCAGCACAACCTCTCAGGTGGTCTTGGAATCAGAGATCTTCAGACCTTCAACAGAGCTTCTGTTCTTAAAATTGTATGGAAATTTCTACAAAATCAGAACTCCATGTGGGCTTCCCTTATTCGAGCTAAGTACTTGGTAAAACACTCCTTCTGGGATGCCCCTGAATCTGGTTTGTGCTCCTCCTCTTGGAAGGCTATGTTGCAGGTCAGGGAGGTTGCATCTCAAGCTTATTTTCATGTCATCCAAGATGGGCTTACTACAAACATTTGGCAAGACAAGTGGATCCCTGATTTCTTAGGCACTCCACACATCAAAGCTGATTACTTGCAACCCCTCCCAACTTGGGTTTGCCAACTGATAACAAATCATCAATGGAACCAAAACCTCTTAAACCAGATCTTCACTGATGATACTGCAAAAGCCATCTCCTCAATCTTACTCCCTACTACCATTGATTGCCCTGGAGATAAAATTATTTGGCCCCTTAACGCCAATGGAGTCTTCTCTGTGAAGTCTGCCTACCGTTTCCTCATGTTGGACTCTTACCATGTTTCCACCTCCTCTCCTGACCCTGTTTGGAAAATTCTTTGGAGTAACCATATTGGTAAGGTGGTCCCTCCCAAGGTTATTCACTTTATCTGGAAATGTATCGGGAATGCCATTCCTGTGAACAACATTATCTCCAGGAGATTACCATCTATTGATAGTCTCTGCCCTGTTTGCTGCTTAGCTCCTGAAAGTGTTGATCACATCCTCTTCCATTGCAACTTTGCCCGTTGTGTTTGGTTAGCCTCTCCCCTCAGCCATCTTTCTAGTTCCGAGAACCTGTGCCTTGCTGACAGGATTATGTTATGGAGCACTCCCCCCTTTTCAAAAAATAAGAAAGACGCCCATCTTATTTCCATGTGCTTCTCAATTCTTTGGCAGATTTGGAAGGCTAGATGCAGTAAAGTCTTCGATGGAAAAGAGCCCAATCCTTACTCAATTGTTATTGCTGCCACCACTGACTCTGCCTTCTGGCTGTCCTGCCAGCAAACAACATCTACTTTGGACCCTGTTGTACCACATAAGATATCTAATTGGCAGGCCCCGGAGATTAACAAGTTCAAAATTAATTTTGATGGAGCTACTCATTCAAAGGGCGGAGGAATTGGTGTTGTTATGCGCAATCATCTGGGTACTCCTACCTTCTGCATCTCCAGACTTGTGGTTTCCTCGGATCCCAGTGTTGTTGAAGCTCTTGCCCTTCTAGAGGCTCTCAAGCTTGCAGTCAGCTCTCCTAACATCTCAATTGTGGAAGGTGATGCCCTCACCATTATTAATGCTGCCCTCAAGATCACGGATCCTCCTTGGAGAACTCAAATTATCATCCGGAACTGTCAGGATCTATTGCAGCATTTGTCCTTAAATCTCAATTTTACTCCTAGAACTTGTAATGGTGTGGCTCATTGTTTAGCAAAATTAGCTTGCTCCTCCTCACAGGATAATTGTTGGACTCATCCACTGTTTCCTGAGGATATTTCATCTGCTCTGTATGCAGATAACCTTTGTATTCCGGTTTCTCTGGCTTAAATCAAGGTATCTCTTTAGTTTCAAAAAAAAGACGAGATCGGTCTCCTTTTTCTCCACTAGAAAGATTAAAGAAGATAAAGTATCAAAGTTACATCTGATTGTTGTAAGTGAAGTCGTACTAAGGTCGTACAATTGCTGGGTTATGCTTTGAGATAATTTCTATCATTCTTGGCCTATATAAAGCAATCGCTTAATTATGAGAGATTCAAAAGAAAAGAAACGCAAAGAATAAAAAGAAAGAACAAGAGAGAATTCGTTAATCTGATGGAAAATCAAATTACTCGAGACCCATCCCTTACCCTATACTAAAATCCGGATATGATATAACTCGTTTATCCCCTTCTCTTGAATCGGTGCGGGCCTATGCCCGAACCAATAGTTGGACCTTAGATTTCGAGAATAAAGAATGATGCATGTTTCCAAAATTATCGTGGTGACTATAGTGTATAAATTCTAATGCATATTTGAGAATTATTTTAGATTCATATGAAAAAGCTCTAGATTTAATTCTGTGATTTTTTATTGATATTTGAGGGAGTTTAACTTGCATTTATGTGGATGTGGAGGCTTTTCTGAAAATTTACGTCTAATGATGTCTCAATTCGGTTTGATATGTAGGGTGCATCATTTAACTTGGAATTTTTATATGTGATTCCTGATATATCGATACATGTCTCTACCAAATTTCATAATGTTTTATTTTGTAACCATGGATATATAATCCCATCTTCATAGGTGATAAACTACGTACAAGTTTTTTGACAGGACATTAATGTTTGATTTATTGTACACTAAATTCTTAGCATTTATGGCTAAAATTTGGATATGTGATAGCCTATAAAGCTAGTATTTATACACAAAAAAAAAAATCTCAATTAGATGTATATTTTGTGAGTTATGACCTTCCGAATTAGAGGTTTGCAGTGCAGTCTACTGACTATTTCTGCCAGTTTTTCTGCTGATAGAAATGGTCGACCATTTCAACTAAAATGGTCGACTGTTTTTGCAAGAGCTTCTGTTTGACCTTCATTTGGCTAAATGGTCGATTGTTTTAGCAGCCTAGTCAACCATTTGGACCTAGAATGATGAAAACTCTTTATTTTGAGCAGTTTGATTACCGGTAGATGTGTTTTGACTTGAGATTCATATATGGTGTTTATAATTGATCTAATTATAGTTATTTGAGCTATTTAAAATTTATGAATCTATGTTCTCGTAGGATACTTTGATCTCGTGATTATCTTACATATGATTGACTTATCTTCTTATGATTAAACTAGGATGACCACTTCACTAGTATAAAGATCGGATATGATGTATCTTTGAGGAAGGGATATGGGAATTCAGCCATGTGATGGGATCAAGTTAGGACCCAGCTTAGTCATAAGATGGGGTTAGATATCCAAACCTGACTTTAGATATTTAATTGATCAAGGGTAGTGGCGAAGTCTACTTATGTGCGCACCTCGACTGAGAGCATGAGCTGCATGAGCGACATGCCACGTACTTCAGCCGGCCTTTCTTCTTTGCCACACTTTCATAGATTTTCGGAGATCCAAGAAAGGCAGAGTAGCATTGATCGAACAAAAAATCTTGCGGGATGTTCTAAATGTTGGGATCCGGGTGGGACGCGAAGAACGCAGTGGAAACGACGAATAAAATATTATCCCACCCGATGCCCGTTGATCCGATTCGGAACGAAAAACTAAAATCGAAAATCGGGTTGTAATCTAATTATCGTGCGCAGATTCGAATCCGCTTCCGTCTCGGTTCCGTCGAGGCGATGCCGCGAGTCGCACAAGCGTCCGACCTCCAGCGATATCTACACGATCCTCCGCGGTGATTCGTCCTCGCTCCCTCGTCCGTATCAGCTCGCTCACTGAAGATCCGTCACCGCAACGATTGCCGAAAACCCGCCGATGGAAATTCCCGACTTTCGGGAATCATATACGCGGCAGAGACAGAGACTGTTCCGTCGTCTCGAACGGGGTGTCTGGATAAGGAGAGAGAAAAGGGGGATGACGACCAGCATGGGAAGACTCTTGAGCTTTACCCAGGGTTTCTCAACAGCACGTATATATATTAAGTCGGCGCGACTTTTCACAAAAGTCCCCGAGTTAATATAAATCTCACTTATGTACCACCGGCTGATAATCTTATTGCGTGTGACCCTCTAGGCCCATTTACCAATCTGGTTTTTAGTCCGTTAAGTCCAATAACTAGTTATTGACTTATTGTAATTAATTAATATCTAGATATTAACTAATTACTTAACCGAATTAACATCGCATGTAAATTCAGTTGAACTTCCGATCAAGTTGGGTGTCAAGCAACACCGCATGATTCCGGAAGGTAATGGGGTTCAGCAACCCACTCATAGAACCTGTCCGTCCACAGTTATCGCGTGACTATAATCCTTCGTTTGCACAATGCTCTCGAGTCAACCTAGGATATGGTCAACTGTCAAACCCTAGATAGTCAACTCACTTGAATCAAACTCTGCTGTACAATATCGGAAAACATTTTTTCTGATATTGTTTCTACTCTGGCCAGAGACTCCTGCGGATCTATTTTAGAGCATTCTCTCTCCAGTTAAATAAGAGAGAACGATCCTTTATTGAACACACAATCACATTCGAAGGTCTTCCGTTGGACTCGATCCTTGACTATTAGAGATCCCGTGTATAGGGATTCGTAGGTCAAGGTCAAAGTCCAGAAGTCTACCGACAAGGTGTCTTTGATGTCTCAAGTCCAAAGATCAACCACGCCGCTGTTGCGATAAATCAAGCCGATTGACAGTCAGGTAAATTACCATTTAGCGATTCATGTCGGATCAGTTCAGTGAACTCATTTCCCAATGAGCACCTACAGGTTTACTATTGTGTCTCCACACGAGTAACTAACGAGATCAGTCACCCTCATCATATGAGCTGGAATAACCTACAGGTTTACTGGATGTTTGATGTCCTTCTCAAACATCCTACGACTAGGAACAATTAAGAATATGTATTTATAAGTCATCAGTCTCATTATTATGATCTCATCATAATCTGATGACTATTGCACATATTCATGGACTTCATTATGCGCAATTATAAATATGTCAATCTACATAATGAATTTAATGTCATTGATTAGTGAACTATATTAAAATAGATGCCTTATGATTGGCTTAGAGGACACCTATATCCATCACCAAAGCTAAGGATAGACATTGATGATGATATCGATATGATGATGCTAGTATTGTGTTCTCTATCATTCCTAGATGAGATGTTTATTAATTGATTGAATAACTAAGAAATGGATTGAGAACCGACCCTGAAGTAGGTCAATAGCTCATGAAAGATATGAACTAGCTTTAGAATGGATTAGAGAGATGACAAATATAATGTGTTGAAGAAGTTTAATAGATATATGATAAATGAGTATAATTGATAAACTCGATAGATAAGATCGAATTTGGATATGGATTTAATGATATTAAATGTGTAGTAAGATGACTAAGGATGATTCTCACTTATGAACATGAATAGGTATAGATATAGATTTTATACGATCGAAAGATACAAGTGAGATGATGTGTAAATGACTCTCACCAATGAATGGAAGGATGACTCTATGTCTGACCATGATTGATTATATGAATTTGTATCAAAGAGAGAACAAAGTATTACATAATAGGAATTAACCCTTTTTAGGGATCCATGCCTAGTTTTCAATTGATTATGAATATGATAAATCTTAGATAGTGTTTTAAATTCAAAATTTGGAATGGATGAATGAATGTCATTGATATATAATATAAAATTGAGTATAAATCTAATTGATACACTTTGTGAATAGTGGCTGATTTTGATAAATGAATGGTTTATATTTGTTTTACGTTCATTAGGGATTTCGTGTGCCATCATGGGCACGTGATCTCTATCGAGCTTTCGTTTAGGAGACCCAGTGTCTTATATGAGTGCATGTTAACTTTGGAATCGGAGGTGGAATGATTCAGAGTGACTAGCTCGAAAAAAGAAAATAATGGTATAGATCTTAATTTGAATTTGTATTTTGGACATATTATTTGCCTGTCTTGAAAATTGTATATAAATGACTCAATGTTTATTCATTGGTATATCTCCACTTGCTAATTTTCTTTTGTATATACTAATTACTCCTAGACAATTATTGTAGAATTAGATCTTGAATCGGTAATACGTCGGACCAAGAGAGCCAACTCGAAGTGGTTCGGAGTCTTTCGGATCGGAGTGTTACACATCGAGGGATCTATCTCCACTAATGAGAGAAAGTGAAGGCTCATCGAAGGATCTATCTCCACCGAGGAGAGGAAGAAAGGGTGCGCTAGGGGATCTATTTCCACTAAGGAGAGGAAGAAAGGCCTCACCTGAGGATCTATCTCCACCACGAGAGGAAGAAAAGGCTCGCCAGAAGATCTATCTCCACCGAGGAGAAGAAGAAAGGACTCACAGGAGGATCTATCTCCACTAAGGAAGCAAAGGCTCGCCATATGATCTATCTCCGCCAAGGAGAGGAAGAAAGAACTCATTGAAGGATCTATCCCTCTTGAGTAGAGAGAGAGAGGAAGAGTTTACCCGAGGACCTATCCCTTATCAAGCAAGCTCAAAACGAGTTGTTAAAGGTGAATTGGCCACGAGCATCTACAAAACGTGATCTTTCTCCACTAAGGAGAAACAAAATGAATTTTGTTGAGAGTTTCTCTCCACCTAGACATAGCCAAAATTTGCCCAATGTTGTTCTTTCTTCTTCAAGTAGGAAGAGAAACCTCTTGGTGAAAGAGGAGTGGGGAGCTAGTTTGTTTTCTTGTTTTCTATACGAGAGATCAAGGAGGAAATTGAGAGGAAGAAGAAAGAGGAGATGTCAGGATAATTGCTTATATTGTTAGGGCCGCTAAAAGTATAATACATTATTTTTCTTCTCTTGTAGTCATATACATTGGTTGTTAACTGTTCCACTTTGTAGTCGAGGTGACATTTAGATTTAAACACATTTCTTCGTACCTCATAATCAGACGTGTGTGTAGGTTCGTTGCATTGGATCCAACTTTAAGTGGGAGAGGTGCAGAACCTATTTATCTTGATAAGGAAAGTGATGAAAAAACATTCAATAGAATTCATATTTTGAAGTTGTCATTGTAATTCCCTCTCCCATAAAATTGGGAAAAGGAAAAAAGAAAGATGTTTGTTAAAGTGTTGCTATTTTATTAAAGCATTGTTTCTGATTTTCTTTTTGGATTCACTTATGTTGCCCCAGGGGAAATGTATATCAAAAGATGAATTGTTAAAAAATGCAAAAGGAAGAAGAAAAACCCAAGGTACCTTTTTTGTTTTTCTGAAAGATGTTGTAGTATGTACCACTAGTTTTTTAGAATAAATAGAGGTAGTACAAAAAACCTAAGGTACTTGCCATCCATTTTCTACCGCTATATTAAGAACGCGTATGGTTTCAATTTTCTCCATTTTGCTTTATCTTGGAATATGGATATTTAGGCTAATGGGAAATTTATTTAGAATTGCGAAACCTCATTTTCATACAGATTGGGATACGCTTTTTAAGAGGTTTTTATAGCTAAATCAATGACCAATGGTTGATGCACATCGGAACTGCTGACCAACAAGCAAACAAGATTTATTTATTTTTTTAATTAAAACAGGATATTCATTAATCACCCGCTGAAACACGGGGGGCGGGGGGCGGAACAGGGGAGCTTAAAACAGAGCACCGGAGCCTGTCAACAGTGAGGGGCTCCGAGATACAAGCAGGGAAAGGGGAGCCGATCCAGATTGTGCAAGTGTTGGAGCTGATGGCCAGCTTGCTCAACGTGTGAGCTACATGATTACCAGATCGGGGTACAAACGAGATAGATAAGTTGGGGTGCTGAGCTAAAAGCTGTTGACAGTCCAAAATGATGGACAAACACACCCAATGAGGAGGGCAAGAGCCCTGAATAGCATGGACGATGGACAACGCATCTCCTTCAACCACGGCAGGGATGTCGTATTGCGCTGCCGCACTCAAACCATGCCAGAAAGCGTGAGCTTCGCTTAGGATAGAGTTAGATCCTCTGTAGATCTGGGTGGCAAGCAAGCAAACAAGATTGTATGTGGGAAAATTTTCTGGGTACATACATCATGATTTTGATGGGATCATCATTCATACAGGAAAGGAGAAGCATAAAAATATGTGGTCAATTAAAAGTAACCACTACCATTCAATAATGCCACTAATGTCAGATTTAGGTGACCAATATTTAATTTAAAAGAGAACCTTTTGAATGTTACATCCTACGGTTGTAAATGGCTCTAAGATAGAAACCAAAATAATAGTCTCTGCTTTCATTTCTTATAAGATTTGGCGGAGAGAGAAACGAAAGAGAACATGATTGTTCTTATTTCTTCTATTTTTACTTTCTAATTAGGAATTGAAATGGAAATGAAAGTTTATGCTTCCATGATCACTGTAGTAACAAGTTATTTCAGATTTTTGTTTCTTTTCGCTTATGATAAATTAGGGAGGGGAAGGCAGCACCAAATGGGAGGGAGAAGAAATGCGGGATAGGGGCTAGCATTCTAGGGTTGGGATTTTTTGTGTGTGTATATGAGAAAGAGAAAGAGAAAGAGAGAGTAATGGGTAAGATCGAATCGTCTCCATTAAGCACCATGCAATGCCCTCTATTCTACAGTTTTGTCAAGGCAACCAAGGCGATGGCTGTCGCCTTATTGTTTAGGTGACAAGGCGAGGCGTCTAATAAAGTCTAGTTTATATAACCTAATACGTTTTAAGAAGACTACTATCTACATTTTTTACCATATTAAATTTTACATTTATATATATATATATATATAGAGAGAGAGAGAGACTTAGTCCGCTGACAGCAGATATATACACAAAACTATTAGATTAAAATCTAACTAATTAGATTAAAAACAAAAAGAAAATAAAAGAGGGAATAGGTGCGAGGCACGCACAGAGGCGGAAATTGCCCTAGCGCACGTCTTGCCTGCACACCCCAAAGTCGTCTGATCAATGGATCGGACGACTTATTTTTTTAAAAAGAATTTCCCTTCTTTCTCTGCCAAGCTATCTCTCTCGTGAATTTTTCACACCGAAGGCACCGCAATATTCCTAAAAATGACGTTCGTTTTTAGTAGTCTTAAATAGGGCAACGTATAATATCACGACCCTATATATATATAGTAATGCTATTATACGGCCAAAAGAGTTAGCACGGCTTGGCCGTATAATTGTTACAGCCATCCGATTTGGGAATTTTTATTTTAAAAAAAAATGTTGTGGGTCCTTCAACGTCAAAATTCACAAGATGGTATGGATATTTGAAAAAGAAAAGAAACAAAAAAATGTAAAGCGTCGGATCAAAAGATCCGACGGCGTTCCATCGTTTTCACCATGGTAATTGGTACGACGTGCGACGGTAGTAGTTGGTAAAAAAGGGACAACAATTCACGGAGGGGTGGGACGTGAGGAGGGAAAGTAGGAAATAAAAAATAAAAAATAAAAAATAAAAATAGATCGATGGGCAATGTCCCTGAATTGTTCCCAACGGGACGAAACAGTCTTGCACAGTGCGCCGCGTAAGACTGTTCCGCCCAGCACAGTACCAGTTCCTGCACTGGGGCAGATTTTTTTTTTTTTTAGACACACCTTAAATCTAAATCCAAGGGTACAACAGGGTCGCACCAATCACCCACGTCCCATTGTAGTATTTGTCTCTACATATAAATGTAGAGCATTACTAGTATACGGCTAGGCCAAAGACAAAACAGCGTGTCATAAAGAAACTGCCAAGCGTTCATTTGGGAAGAATACGAATTACATTAGCCGTCCGATCACATCAAAGGGGGCTCAGATCAAACAGCGTCTTGGTGGATGATTCATGCACCTTGGAAAGCACTCCTGCCTACTAGGCTTTCCAAACGAGCAGGTTTTGCGGATGTGATTCTTTGTCTTTGCCGTTAATTCGAAACTCCATAGATCGTACGACAGATAACGGGGATACGGAAAGGCCGTTCCCAAGGTACCGGCCGTACTTTACAATTCGTATGCATATGCATATGAATTCGTAACATTTATTTTTTTAAGGGTGACCCAGAGAAGTCATCATCAGTACAAGTATTCACAAGCGACCAAAGCTCCAATCAAGTGGAATCCAAGATATTTTTCAAATATTTTAGAGCTAATTTTGAAACGGTCGAAAGTTTTGCCTAATTAGGCGAGAATTTCGGGTCGAACTGATTTTCCAGATAATTAATTTTACAGGCCAAGAGATAAATATCCTTAACAACGCCTAAGACTGTATGACTGGAGAGGTGTTAAACTCTAATCAAATTCGAACTTATCACCTCCCAAATAAAAGGCAGGTTATGAACCAACTCCCCTAAGAAACTAGTTATCATAATTCATAATCCTCACAAAAGCAAAGCAGAGCACATGAATCATAGACATAAGGTTAAGCCAATGATGCTATTGAGTATTGACCACACAAGACTTTAACCTGTCCTTGGCGTCATTGATAATTAACAAATAACAATTCTTAATGGTCATATTCATAGTACTACATAGTGGCATTTCAAGCCAATTTCATAGAAAAACTTGTTTAAGTAGGTCATATACTCATATGTGGTGCATTTCAGGGTGATTCTCTAATTGCTTCCTTAAGGATTATAGGTGGGACAAATTTTTCTGGAATTTAAGTTGTGAAAGTGCCTCATTCTGATCTAAACCAGCTGATCTGGATTGGTGTGGGCCTATTCTAGAATTCATGCATGGTGGTGGTCTTGTTCATGGACTGCTCTAATTATATTTTGCTATTGTTCCAGGGCAACCTGTGAAATGAGATGAAAACCTCCTTGAGGAAATAATAATGCATGTCTGAGTACACATCCAATTGGGCAAGCCGATGATTTGGATGGTAAAGATGTGTGTAAGGACTGAAACCTGCAGTTTTCACATTGCTGGTCTTGCTCACAATTGTAGGTCTTCAAAATGCATGAATTGTTTTTAAGTAATACGTTAAGGGCGTGTTTGGTAAAACTTTTACTTGAAAATTATTTTTAGCTTCCACTTCTTACATAGAATGAGTTGAGGGAGAGAGGTTATAACTAATTTTGATTTGTTAGAAAAATCAACTCTTTCGTAACAACTTTCCTTTTTCTCCAGTCTTGGAAGCTTCTTCTCTGTAACTTTATCTAATAACTTTCATATAAAATAACTAAATAGAAATACAAAAGTGTTTCCAAATGGAGGCTGCGCCAAACACGGCCTAAAATTGATATCAACTCTCTAACATTAGTTGTTAATATTTAGTGTGACTAAACCTTGCTACCTTTCAAATGTTTTTGTGCATGATTTTACTTTGTCAATTGAGGCTTTGTGGTCAACATTTATTGATATGAATCTCCTAAAGTAGAAGTTTCATCTGAGATATGAAGAAATGCGTTTTCTTCCCCCTACTCCATTAGGTATCTTTTTTAGTAATATCACAGTTTTTTTTAAGTATTAAGTACTGGAGTCATGTCAGAAATGTGCCACACTTGGAGATACCAGAGTCTGTTATTTTCGGAACTGATCATGGATTAGAACTAGAGTTACACATTTCCTTTCAATCGCACATTATTTGTCTATTAGGTTTCTTCCAATCACATGCTTAGAAATATTTCCTTGGAACATGGATGCAAAGTTGCGTATTTGGTAGCTTTTGTTGAATCTAGGGATTGGAATAGAATTGAAGACAGCAATATTTGATTACTTCCATACAATTGTTTTTGCCATTTGAATTCATTCCATGACTTGGCGCAGTTATTGCTCTCTGTTTAATGTTGAGCTCATTTGTGATTGTCGATTTTATTGCACTTCTTGTTTAGGAAAAGAAGTTGGAATGGGGTAAAGCTTTGGCACAAAAGCGTAAAGCTGAGACTAGGGCATTAGAGTTAGAACTAGAGAAGGAGAAGCCATTGTCAAGGTCCAGATAAAGAATCCTTCATTTGAGAAGTCTCTCAACTACTATTTGGTGGCATTCCTTTTCTTTCTCAACTTTTTTGTTTGTAATCCCAGTGTTCTGGCTTTAAGGAGCAGGTCACCTTTATGCTTAGGTCTCAATCATTTTGATTTATCGATGAGAGTATGCTAAGTGTTACCTTCTTCTTGTTACAGACAATGCCGGTTACTGGTAAAATATCATTAAAAGGCAGATGAGGTTAAGGGTGCAAATGAACCAATACGTTCGACAACTTAAGCTCAGCTTGATTACTACTCGAATATGGACTCGTTTATTAAGTCATCATTTGGTAACGATTTTACCTCAGACTCGGCGGAGATCTGAAAATTGCCAAAAAAAATATTCAAATGAAAAAAGGGTAGGTGGATTGTATAAGAATTCAGATTTTATTTCACATTGAAAAATGGCCTCTATTCGATCCTTGGCATATCTTTTGAAAAGAAGATAGAAGAAAAATATGGAGATTCTCATCTTTCCATTTTTGCCCTCCTAAAGTTCCTAATATTACATACGTATTAATGCTACTAATAGAAAGCAACGAACCCTAATCCCTCCCCCTTCTCCCCTTTCCCCTCTCCCCTTCCTCTTCCATGGAGCTCGACTGCCAAGCTGCGGCGGACAGATGGTGGACCTTCTCTTCCCCTCTCCCCTTCCTCTGGAGCTTGGTGGATGGCGGCCTGGCTGCTGCTTCTTCTCCGGTGGACAATGGCGGATGCAATGATCCTTCACCGGTGATCCCTCGGTTGCTTCTTGTGGCAAGGTGGGCGTGGTTCTCGCAAGGAAGGGGACACAGAAGATGTTCTCATGTGTTGAATGGGTAAAGTTAGGGGAGTAATATGAGGGTAAATGTGTCTTTTGATGTGTCTTCAAATCTAATTGTCATAGTCTTTCCAATTAAGATTATAAAAAGTAAACAATTTCTCCTAAAATTTGGATTCAAGAGTTGATGATGTGGCTCTTTTTAGAATATAAATTCATCCAAAATTTAGAGTCCCAAATCCCAAATGATGCCTAAGTAAATAAGGCAAATTTGAACAAGATTTTGAGTATGTTTCATAAATGATATGAGTTTGAGCACCAATATGTTCAGCTTGTTTAAACTCGTGAGTAACTTGATAGGTATTCTAATCTTATTTAAAACTAGAAAATTAATTTTAAATTATAAAATTACTCAACTGAAAATAGCTTTTTAAAAAAAAATTAAAGCCAACTAACTGGGATTGTGTGGCTCCTATGAGTTTTATCCTCGCATGCTTTGTCCTATATCGAAAGTTCCAATCTATACTATACTAATAAAGCATAGTTTTTAACCGTACTGATGTGGTAGCTTGAGATGTCTTCCCTCCAAAAAATTTTATTAAACAATTCTTAGGAAGTCATTAATACTCATAATCATTATGATTATTCCTTTTCTTTCTCATTTCCACTCATTTCAAAATAACTCATTAATGACTATAAATCTCATTCCACCTATTTTAAAATCACTCATTAATGGTCACAATTCTCTTTCTCTTTCTTTCTCTCTCTCTCAGGGACGGACGTAGCGGAGCGGGGGCCATGGCCCCTAAAATTAAGGAACTTTTATAGTAATAAAAATATTATTTAAAATTATTTATATTATAATCTATTTATATCATAATAAAAATATTATAAAATAAATTAAAAATTACAAAATATATTAGTATTGAATACAAAATAATACTATTCCTAAATATTTTTCTTACTCTATTTTATTAAATTTATCTTATAAATTTATTTAAGTCATATGTTATATACTTTTTGTCATATATTATTTGTATTTATTATTTATCATGTTAATTTTTATATGTTAATAATTGTCATATTATATAATATTTAATATTTATAGGCATATATAATATTTTTTAGTTATAACATTTTTAGTTATAATATATCAATATTAATATTTTTAAGTATGTATACCATACTAATAAAATAGAATTTTTAACCCAGATGGTGTGGCACTCTCATATTCTTTTCCGCAAAAAAAATTATTAAACAATTCTTAGGAGAAATCAGTAATGCCCATAACCATTATGATTATTTCTTCCCTTTTATCTCCACTCATCTTAAAAAAAAGTCATTAATGACTATAACTCTCACCTCCACCCATTTTAAAACTACTCATTAATGTCATAACTCTCTCTCTCTCTCCACCTATTTCAAAATAACCCATTAATGGTCATAACTTTCTCTCTCTCTCATGGACAAAGTCAGGGAGCAAGGGGTCATGGTCCCCTTAAAATTGAGGAACTTCGTTGGTAATACATATTTTTAATTATTTAAATTATAACTTTTTATATTATAATAAAAATATTATAAATAAATTAAAAATTTTAAATCATATTAATTTTAAATACAAATAATACTATTCCTAAATATTTGTCTTACTCTATTTTACTTAACTATCTTATAAATTTATTTAAGTCATGTGTTATTACTTTTTTGTTGTATATTATTTGTATTTATTTTTATTATGTTAGTTTTTATATGTTAATAACCGTCATATCATATAATATTTAATATCTAAAGTCACATATAATATTTTTCAGTTATAACATTTTTAGTTATAACATATTGATATTTTTAAGTATATTAATATATACGGTAAGACACCTAACAAATAAGATAACTCGAAATTGTAAAGTTAAAAGCATATCTTATGTATCCTTACTTGAAATCAACCTTCATCGATAGTACCCTTCATGAATGATCTGTTTTTGAATAACGGTGTTGTTAAATTCCTTATTATGTGAAAGTACTATGGTTATCCATTGTATTCGAATAATATTTTACCTAATTTTCACATTGTTATAGTTTTGTCGTAGTCCTCGTACAAAATTATGTTTATACTTAGTCATTTACTGCATGTTACTACTTTTCTTTTTCTTTTTCAACACTACTTTGGATCTCTTAAGATCTATCCATTAAACTTACATAACTAACACTAATACAGTTTAGCATGTGATCGAAATGCCTTTAGATTAGAGTCCTTAGAATTAAAAGTTTAATATTTCTTATGCAAAATTATCTTTCTACTTAATTATTTGCTTAAAATTAAAATTTTATTAAGACTGAGTTATTTAAATCAATATGATATTTTTTTAAAATTAAATTTATTATATATTTTAAATAATTTTGCATAAATACTGTGCATCGCACGGGTTTGAAACTAGTTTCTAAATGTGATACAGTGGGAGTTCTTTCTAAGTTCTGCATTGGTCATGCTTAGAGTGAGATATAATTACAAATCTGAAAATAAACTTATTCCTAAACAAAAACACAAGGATCTATTAACTAATACCTCTAGAAGTTAACTAAACAAAAAGATTGAAATTTGAAAAGAGTTTTGAACATAAAATGAAACTTAGAGTGAGATCTACGTAACAAGAAATTAAAAGCTATATTACGCGATTTAAGAAAAATTGCAAGAAATCTATTTTAATAACTACTAAAAGATAAGGACAAATTGATAAGAAAACAACCACGAACTTTATTAATTGAAACAAAACAAATTGATTATAATTTCTGAAACAAAATTATTAATACAATGATTTAATAAAAGAAAAGAAGTATGAAACAAGACTAGACTCCTTTGACACTTGTAAAGATGGTAAATCCGTCCTCCTCTAAGAATCTCCTCCAGATGACAGCTCTTCCAAGAAGGTCTCCAAGCAGTGGGGAGTCTCCAACAGCAGCAGCAAGTATGAGGTGAAGAAGATGAGGAAAAGAGAGAGAGATGGGTATTGGAGATGATGTGTGTGAGAGAGAGAGAGTGCTACATTACCCGTGGGTACTGTAGGAGAGAGAGAGAGAGAGAGAGAGAGAGAGAGAGAGAGAGAGAGAGAGAGAGAGAGAGAGAGAGAGAGAGAGATTTTAAAAAGAAATATTTTGCAAAAGAGAAGACACTCCGTGGTGGTGGGCTATGGGTTTATGAAAAATTTTGAAATTCAATTTTTTGGCTCTTTAAAATTTTAAAATTTGAATTTGAAACTTAAGGTAATAACCCCCTCCTTAATTCTCTCTTTAATCTTTTCTTATTGGAAAATTTAAATTTATAAGATAATTCTCTCTCTCTCTCATTTGAAAATTCAAATCTTCTCCTTAAATCTCTCCTTTGTTTGAATTTAAATTTTGAAGTTTTTCTTTGCAAAAGTTAATTATTATCATTGTCAGGATTCGAACATTGATCACTCTAATAAAAGCCAAGTGATTTAACCAACTAGGACAACCCCTTCATGTCCTACATACACAGAAAGATTAAAATTAAGTCTCTAGTAAGAATGAAACTGTGATCATACACTGATAAAATTAATTATTTAGATGTCTTTAAAGTCTTAGCAATTTCAACCAAGCCTTGTCGACGATGAAATTTGCATAAAAGTCCCTATTGAGAATAAAATTGTGCATATGCATTGACACAGTTTACCAAACAAAAAAAACCTAATGAATTTGGCTTGTCATTTTACACAATTATATCCGACTCATAGTTGGAGAGGCCTTACTTCATGCTGTTTAACTCAGTCTGAAGTTTGCTATATGGAACACTGGAAAAAAGATCCTCACTAGTAAAAGGGTACGTGCAATGCCCGTCAAATAAGAGTATAATTATTAAATAGCAAAGTTTAAAAAAAAATTAATCTAATAATATAAATTAATATGCAAAGAGAAAAATACCCTCCCTATGGCAAGATACTGATTGAGGTTGTCATTTTTCAGATATTCTCGTGAATTCCTGATCAAATTGACATCAGTTAGCATTTATTCATATCCTCCTCCTGCTCCAAGAAACATTTCTGACTGCAAGCCGATGATCTTTTTGTGGTGTTGAAATGTCAAATAAATACAAAACGTTATTTTGTCTATATTTAGAACTCTAGAGTTTGTCATAGATAGGTCAAGAATTTACAACAACCAATCGAAAAATATAAACCTCAAGCAACAATATCAAAACATATTAAAGAAGAGACGAAAAGTAAGAAAAATCTTGGAACATTTAATATTCTTTTACATTTGATTAATGCTCCTTTATGTAGTGTGGTTATGATTTAATTTTCTAGTCTGGTTAATGTTGTCGGACCTTGATCGATGGAATAAAGGAATGTTTCATCGGATCCATTTTTTAATAGTAGTGTAAATTAATAAACCATTGCATCTTTTTTAATCTCACCAACAAGAGTAGAGTAACGTTGAGGGAGTGGAGCCTTAAACTAATAAAGACATAAGGGTGAATTAATGAGTGAAATATAAGATTTTTGTTTTAATACAGGGAAGAGAGTTATTCTTATGCAATGAAAAAACTTGTTAAGAGTTATAAAATGACGAAACAGGATCCTCTGGACCTTCTCCTCCGGACCCAAGTGAGCCCCCACAAGTACCCTTTTTTTGATGTGTCTATGGACTCACTTGGGTCCGATGTCTCTTGTATCATTATAGCAAGTATCATGGGACAGTTATAGCCACATGAAAATTAGCAGGGGCCTCCAATTAATGGAGGGTTCAGATTTCACAATAATATCTAATGGCTGAGATTCCTTTTGGATAAACGGAATATATGAATGATTTTATTCTAGAATTATATAGTAGTGTGGACACATATAGAGATAGGAGTATAGAGATTTTTTGGAGGGTACAGATGTAACTCACAGGTTACCCATGCGTAGGGTTTAGGAAAGTGATTAAGGGAGATCATAAATGGATGAGTTGAAGGTGGGGGTGGAGTTGGTTCCCCACCTACCTCCCATTTGGGAGGTGGCAGGTTCGAATATGGTTGGAGTTTAACACCTCTCCAACTATGCAGCCTTAGGTGTTGTTGGGATATTTATCTCCTGGTCTGTGGGACCCCAGAAAATCAGTTCGACCTAGAATCCTCGCCTAATTAGGCGGAACTTTCGACTGTTTAAGAGTTAACTTCAAAATATTTAGAGAATATCTCGGATTCCACTTGGTTGGAGCTCTGATTGCTTGTAAATACTTGTACTCGTGGCCTCTGAGCCACCCTTCAAAAAAAAGAAGGTGGGGGTGGAGCCAATGTGATAACAGTGTACAACTAATAGTCATTGTCATTGATGTTGTTACTTTAAGCCATACGAATTATTATTATTGTTATTTTAGAAATAATAAGGTTAAATTGGATGGCAGGGATGAAACAGTGGGATCCAATGGTCCATATATATGTTACCATGGACAGATGGAATATTATTGGCATATTCTATTATACCAAAATTATATCGCAGTATAGATTTACATTTTGGTACCATGGAAAGATTGGGGATTGGGCTCAGATTGAATGGCCCTTGAGGATCTGGATTGGCCAATTTGGGCTGATCTAGCTGGTCCATTCTTGTTCAAGTTCGATCCTACTTTTAACACTAAAAAAAGTCACAGAAATATTAAAATATGAAAAAATAGAGAAACCCATCTTGAGAGTAAACTGTCTAAATTAGACATGAAAATCACAGGTTTAAAGTGAACATGTGTTCCTCTCTTTATTTTATTTCAAACCCAGCAGTGAGAGAGAGAGAGATTCCTACCAATACTAGCTGTTGGAGACCAGTTAGCGATGGCCAGGGTTGGTCTCCAGTGGCGGCCTTGCATGGGGATCAATCCAGCCCCGGATCTGCATGTTGGATCTGATTGGATTGATTGATTCTATTCGATCTAGTGAACCTTGTTTGGTTCTGTCATCTTGGTGAGGTACGTGAAGTCTGACTTCTGATTGGTGGCATGAGTTATGGAAAAACTTTCTTCATTTAGCATCAGTGCAGTAAATGAGAAAGGGAGGTTGTAAAATGAAGTGCAATATTCTTAACATATCACTAAATGTTTGTGACAGGTTGGGGGAATGGGCTGAACTACTTTGTAATTTGGAGGAATATAAGGCTATTTGGTGTTGGGGGGGTAACTTAAGTGCTGTTTGGTTTGGTGTGAAACACCATAAAATGCTGTAAAACACAGCATTTTGTGAGACATAAAATGGTGTTTTACAGTCTTTTATGGTATTTTGCGTTAACTGAATTGACCCCTTAGGGGACAGTCTTTGTGTGGGCCTATTCCTTTTGTACAGAGGGATTTTTGTGAGCTCACACCTTTGTACATTCCCTTGTTTTATATTAATGATATTGTGGTACCATCCACTTTCAGAAAAATAAAGAATTCTTACTTAGAAACTTGGATAACTTTTCCTTTGGTAGTGAAATTAAACATGCACAGCGGTCAGTTTGAGTTTCAGATCCCGAGTCCAGAGTGCAAATCCCTCACCTTGGTATTGAATTCATATGAGCATCACTTCCCATCTATGAAAAAATGGTACCTACTTTGGAGTTTGATGGAGTACACAATCAGAGAGAAGCTTACATTTGACCCATGGGCAGACTGAAACTAGAAAAGGAGAAAAAAGAGGTGCAAGAGGATAGAGAAGCAGAAGGATTATCTTACAATCAGTACAAGATGGGAATTGGAGGCAGATCTGGCATGGTGATTGCAGATTGAAGAGAAAATTAGACCCAGTTTAATCAGAATGAAGAACATGTTAGTGGATAAACACGTGCTGCTGCTTTCCCCTTAAATGAGATCATCTTCTTGGGGGACATTGGTTTTGTAGGAGGTCGAAGCTGGAAAGGACTGACTTGGAATGAGAATGAATCTATTTTGTGCCATTTCTGTGATGTTTGGTCATCATCACCACCTCAGCCAAATCTCAAGTGGGTAATTTGCATATGAATTCTTATTGAAGTTGTGCAATGGATTCTCTCATGATTCAGATGCTTTCCAAGATGAAGTTATGCATTTTTAGGATCTAAACAAGTGTACATTATCATGTATTCATGTATTAATTGCTCATGAGGTAGGGTTAGGATCTAAACAAGTGTACATTATCATGTATTCATGTATTAATTGCTCATGAGGTAGGGTTTTGAACTGGTAAGAAATAATGAACATAACTTGAGGTCTCTGGAGTGGACTGGTTACGCATCCACATGATCAAGGCATAGCTTCTAAGAAACTGAACGCTACTTTAGAAGTATAAACACTAGTTCACTGATTTAAGTAGAAGAAAATTCTAACATGATACATGAAAATAAAATGCAAGGCTTACTGTTGTCAGAGGCTCACATGTTGCAGCAAGAGGGTGGAGAATGAAAATTTTAAAAGTGATAGTTCTCTGGATATAAGTAGTCAAAAAATGGTTACCTGTGGGACAACACAATAGGTGGCATATTGTGATCAGCAGTAATGGCTGGGTGGGTGGCAGCACAGCCACTGGAAGAACACTAGACTGAGGTCGTGCTGCAGCAAGGTGCGGCAGAAGCAGAGGCAAGCTGGTAAGCAGTGTGTGTGTTTTTTTTTTGGGTGGGGGGGGGGGGGGAGAAAATATTAATTAGCTACACATTTGCTTCCACTCCTTCCAATTATTATTTTTCTTATCTGGTATGTTCTGCTGTATGTTCTACTGAAATCTTTTAAGTGTTAAAGTTGATGTTTGTATACTTCCATTTTGTGTTCCATGTTGGTTGAGTTCCATTGTTCTAATTCATGACAAAACTTATATTCTGTTTACGGAGAAATAACTGATTAGCATCTAATCTGTTTAGCAGCTGAGAAATAACTACTTGATTAGAGAGCAATGGTTTGAACACATCTCTTTAGCAGTTGAAGAAATAACTGTTTGAGCAGAGACTTGGTCCAATGAAACAGACCAGTCATTAGCTGTGCTTAAATAGCTGCTGGCAAAACATATGCTTGTCAAGATCGTTGGGCATTCAACGAAGGGTGGTGAGTTTGATGTGTAAGAGTGGTTAAAAGGATTGGCAATGGCAGGAATGATGTGCAGTCAAGTGCCTTGGATGGTGGTTAAGTGATAGATCCTTTGGATTATATAAGCCTCCCTCCCAGATGGGGAGGGGGACATAAATAAAGGGTACCGACCATGCACCTGAAGTTCGGCAATAGCTTTACCAGAAGAATCACCTTGGTTCAAAATACTTGCTCTTTACGATCCAATACGAGAATCAGCTTCTCTTCATAGGAAAGGTCATGTTGCACATCCAGCGGCTCATACTTGACCAAATGAGATGGATCTGTTATGTATTTTCTGCGCACGGACACATGAAACACCGGATGCACATTAGTCAATGTAGGTGGTTATACCAACTTATACGCCACCTTACTGACACACTGTAAAATCTCGAACGGCCCAATGAATCTTGGACTCAATTTGCCTTTCATGCTGAACCGCATCACACCCTTGATAGGAGACCATGTATGCAAGCTCAATCAGAGGCAACTGATCGTCCCAGTTATCCCGCCACTTTAAATTACATACTCTCAACATGTCATTGAGCGTCTGTATAGCCCTCTCAGACTGACCATCGATATGAAGATGCAAAACAGAGCTAAACTTCAGTTGTGTGCCCAATGCTTCTGGTAGACTCTTCCATAATCGAATAGTGAATCTAAAATCCCTATCTGATACAATAGAAACTGGTACACCATGCAATCGGACTATCTCATCAATGTACAATCTAGTCAACTCCTCCAACAATTAGGTCTTGTGAATGACTAGAAAATGAGCAGACTTACTTAGATGATCCACAATCACCCATATTGTATCATACTCTTTTCTTATCTTAGGCAAGCCAGTAATGAAGTCCATAGTCATATGCTCCCACTTCCATTAAGGTATTTTGATTGACTGCAATGGACCAACATGTCTTTGATATTCGGCTTTCACTTGCTTACATGTCAAACATTTGAAAATAAAATCTGCAATGTCTTTCTTCATGCCTAACCATCATAAATTCTTCTACAAATCTTTGTACATCTTTGCACTCGCTGGATGTATAGAGAATTTGGATTTACGAGCTTCAACCAGCAATTCTTTTCTTAACTCGTCATCATCTGATACACATAATCTATTGCTAAGCCGAATGCCTCCATATGTACCTTTCACCACATCATGCTTACCTTCCATAGTAAGAACAACATGATCTTGGATAATTCGATCAATCAGAGTAGACCGAACAGTTAGCTGCATTAAATACGACCTTTCATCGTGTACCTAAGGTGTGGTTTCAACAGCATCTTACATATCCTTCCACTCTGAATGCAGTTGTAATGCCATAAGTTTTATGCTCAACGCATTAGCTACCACATTCACCTTCTACCTTTTTAAGACCTTGTTTCACCTACCGATTGTTAGTATTGTATGTGGTCTACAAGTTAATCATGTACATTCTACAATCTTATTTAATAAATAATAATAATAATATATTTATTCTATATAAATCGTGCATATTTATCGTCCATTTTATAGTAAAGTTCATGAATGTGTGTACTAGTTGTTAAATTATGATGAGATCAAAATAATGAGATTGACAACTTATAAACATATATTCTTAAGTGTTCCTAGTCGGAGGATATTTGAGAAGGAAATCAGATATCTTGTGAAACTAGTACATATTACTCTTACTTATGTGATGAGGGTGACTGGTCTCGTAATCACTTATGTGAGGATACTAAGGCGAAGATGTAGGTACTCATTGGTGAATGAGTTCATTGAACTGATCTGACTTGAATTGTTAGATGGTAATTTACTTGTCTGTCAACTAACTTGATTCAATGTCACAGTTGTGTGGTTGGTCCTCAGACCTAAGATACTAAAGACACTTTGTTAGTGGACTTCTAGAATTTAACCTTGGCTAATAGATCTCTAACCATGGGATATTAATCAGTCAAGTGATCAAGTTCAACGAAAAACCTTGAAGGGGATTGAGTGCTTAATACGAGATCACTCGCTCTTGATAATTAGAGAAAATGTTCTGGGAATGATGTGCAAAAGTCCATGACTAAGGCGGACACTTTATCAGAAAAGGAGTTTTCTGATATCGCACAACGACATCTAATCCAAGAGAGTTCACCGATTAGGATTCGACAATTGACCATGTCCTAAGTTAATTTGAGAGCATTATACAGATGAGAAATTATACTCACGTGGTAACTGATGACAGAAAGGTTCCTTGAGTGACTGTTGAACCCAATTACCTTCCTAGATCATACGGTGTTGCTTGGCACCTAACTTGATCGAAAACTTGACCAATTAATATGTACGATATTAATTCGATGAATTAATTATAAATATGGCATATCAAATTAATTAATTTAAGCCAGCAAAATGTTGTTGGACTTAATGGGCTGAAAATCAGACTAGTACTTGGACTTAGAAGGTCACACGCACAAAGATTCTCAGTTGATAGTGTTTAAGTAGATTTTATATTAATTCAAGAATTTTTATGAAAAATTGTCTACATTAATATAACTATATGCTAAAAGGGAACCGCGGACCAAGCTCTCGGCTCTCTCTCTCTCTCTCTCTCTCTCTCTCTCTCTCTCTCTCTCTCTTGGTGCGCCCAGTAAGGGGTGCCCCTTGCTACTCCATCTTCACCGCTTTCAACTCTCGATCGCCGAGAATTCATCGTCTGCATGCCGTGAGCACTGTTGCAGAGAAGGAACGTCAGCGAGCCTACTGAACTGAATGAGGGAGCGAGGATGATCCATCAAGAGGAAGATCGCGTAAATACTGTTGAAGGCCAGACACTTGCACGACTAGCGGCATCACTCTGCCGGGAACATAAGGTGAAATTTATTCACCGTATTTGTTCTTTCTTCTCGAAATGGATCGGCAACGGGCAGAATAAAATTTAATCTGTTACTTCTGCTGCGTTTTCATCGTCCTGTCTGAATCCTTACAGTGATATCAGAGTCAGGTTATTGCTTTGATCTATTTCGATTTTTTAACTTTGATTTCTAGATTAGATTCCATGCGATGATTCGATCTATTTATTTATTTTTTGTTCATATGATAAATCTAAAGTAGAAACTTTATTTTATTTTATCTTTTTGTTTGCGAAGAATAGTTCGGAATCTTTCTGAATATTGATGGAGATTACCGCATTCCTTGCGGTTTTAGGCTAGCAAAATAGGGTCACTGGCGGAAGCGCCAGTCACCGTCGGACCCTTGCCTGACCCCGGAATGGGCGGCATGGCCCGACGGTGCTAGCCCCCTCCTCCTTCTTCCTCCCCTTCATGCAATGGAGGAGGAGGAGAGGGAGGGGTGGTTGGGGCGCCGCGACCACTACAGTGGCAAGGGCACCGGCCGATAGTGCTACCTTTGTCTCACCGTCGGACCCTTGCCTGACCCCGGAATGGGCGGCATGGCCCGACGATGCTAGCCCCCTCCTCCTTCTTCCTCCCCTTCATGCAATGGAGGAGGAGGAGAGGGAGGGGTGGTTGGGGCGCCGCGACCACTACAGTGGCAAGGGCACCGGCCGATAGTGCTACCTTTGTCTCCACCCCCCCCCCCCCCCCCCCCACCACCACCACCACCACCACCACCACCACCACCACCAATGCGCGGGGGAGCCCGACTAGCTCGGGCCAAGTTGAGCCACTAGCTGAGCTGGAACGGGCCCCCTGTCCTACTCCACCACGTGGTGTTGTGTACATGGCCCACTATCTGCATTAAATGTACCCTGACATTAACAAAAAAATAATTAAAAAAATTTAAAAATTTTATATGCTCTAAAGACCAGCCGAGAGCATCACACTCTTGAGAGCACAAGAGCATTAAGAAGCTCTCAAGAGCATCGTGACGCTTTCAAGAGCATTAAAAAAAAAAATAATAATAATAATTTTGTTTTGCTGACACCAAAATTCATTTAATGCAGGCAACGGGCCATGTGCACGGGGCCATGCAGCGGAGTAGGATGGGGCGGCCCATTCCAACTCAGCTAGTGGCAGTGCATCAAGTTATTCTCAATTAGACTATGGACAGAAATCACATCATTATATTTTTGTCCAATAATTGCAAGTGTGCTCGGAACATAGATTCGTAATGACTCTGATTGTTATGCTAGATGATAGAGTGAAACGTGAGGATTTAAACAAAACCAAACCTAAAACTTGTGGAGCTGTTTTAAGGACTAAAACTTATCTAATAAACTACATGAAAATTTTGAAGTGCCAAAAAATATAGTGACTTTTAGTAAAATACATTAAATTTTTGAGGTGCCTAAAAATATAGTGACTTTCAAAAGCAACATTTCTAGTATGAAACTCCAAGTTTTTCCACGTTTGCAAAGTTCAACGAAAAATGATGACTAGAGGAGTGAGTGATAATTTAAAAAAATAAAAGAGTTCTTTTAGCCTTTAGTCCCTCTAAGTTAATCTAGGAAAAACTTCTTATTATCAGCTCCCTACAATCTCACCTTTATTTGAAAAGGAATATAATATTTTGGGTTTTCTAACTTTTTAGTCCCTCTATCTACATCATTTAAGGAAAACTCACGTTAAGCTCTATATTTAGTAAAAACTTCCAATAATAAGGAAAACTCGCATAAAGTTCTATATTTGGTAAAAACTTTTTACTAAATATAGAACTTAATGCGACTTTTTCTTAAACGGCATGGATTAGAGGGGCTAAAAACTTAAAAACCGAAACAAAAATATTCAGGAGATGGTCGATAGGACAGGAAAGAAAGTGATAATTCGAAAGCAAAGTCATAATATTTCGATATCAGAGGCATCTTTTTTCCACGCATAAATAACAATGTGATTATGCGAAGAACTAACAATTTCCAAATATGGGTCCCATCTTCCCCAGGGGAGACCACATTCTAGGTTGGCATAAAATTAAGGTGCCTTATCTGCTCTCCAATCACATCTTCTCACACTTTGCCAATTGGCATGTCATCTCCTTCACGAGATGTTCCACAAGTCACCTTCCACTAATTGTGGTTTCCGTGTAATCTCTGACATTGATCTTTTGAACAAATAGACAAGAATTGGACTGCAGGGATGCGTCTAGCATTCTTTTTTTTAGGACAGGCGTCTGCTATCGATCTAGGTAGTCTTTGGTATCCATTCTTAAAAACTCATTCTCACTTAAATGAAAAATGAGTTCACGTAAATATCTTTGGTAACGCTTCTAGAAAATCATTATGAGAAAGAAAGAATCATTTGATACATAATGAGAATGGCTTTAAAGGTTGATTCTCATATTCGAAAGGCCTTACTTCAACAGAGTATTACTTTTTTTAACGTTAATTTTATACTCTGTCACGTGGACCAGAAAAATAAAGTACTTGACCCATAAATCACAATGAATCTTGTCAAAAACAGCTGTAGCAATTTTATTATTCGGAGAGAATGGCAACCTAGTTGCTTTGCCCAAGGGGCAGCCACCCCAAACATTAGACAAGTACTTCTGATGATCTCTAATGGCAATAAGACCTTTATTTTGAAGGACCGTCCGAAGATGACTATGAGGGTGACCAACCTGGTGGTGCCAAGTTGCTGCATCATGTCTGCTGAGAGCAAGTGGTTAGCAAAGCCTCAATGCTCAGTTGGAGAGAATAAGTATCCCCCTTTCTCGTCCCCACTGCCAACATGTCCCCCCTACTCTGGTTCTTGATGCAGAATCCATGAGCAGAAAATTCTCAGACACAGGATAGGTCACTGGTTAGCTGATTGATAGAGAGTAAGCTCTTAGCAATCTAAGGCACAACCCGGACGTTCTTGAGGGGAATAGCGAAGCCAGATATGTTAATTAATTTCACAATGCCCAGATGGGTATGGGAAGTTTTGCTCCATTTCCAACAACCACACGAAGGGGACCAAAATAGTGATGAGTGTTGTTTAGCATACTTGCATCCTTTGTCATGTGCACACCGGCACCTGTGTCAAGGAGCCATTCAGCGGCATCTGAGCGATCCTGAAGAGTGAGAGCATCGATACATCGGAGTGAGTAACGGAAAAAGGGGGGGGGCATTTGTATCGATGCACGGGATCAAACTCGCGACCTCTCCGCACGAAGGTGGGAAGAGTGACCCTGCTACACCACCGTGTACGGCTCTCTAAATCCAAATTTTAGTATTGAGATGCTGCTTTGGGAAGTCACTTCCAAGGAGCTAAGGAGAATGGTGCCAACGTTTTGAAGTTCACAAGCATTGGCGAGACAGTCCCAAGACTCGATTCGGTGATTAGTAGAGGCCACCGTGTTGACGACCAACGCAGGGGAAGGCAACATATTAAGGTTACATGCCCTCCTCTAGATCGTGCATAGGGATGTCAAAGGATATTTGATTATTTATTTCTTTATCTTTTATTTTAAACTTGAGTTAGACTTCAGATGACTCCTTTGTATATCAAGTTGAGACCTAATACATGGGTCATTTGGTGTGTCCTAAAACACAGTAAAACATTACATTGTCAAATATTACAAAATGATATTTTTCTTATGTTAAGATTGCTATAATATTTTAAAATTGTCATATTTTAAGATCTATTGAAATAAGAGATTTCATTCTCATCAATTTTACAACCCATTGATTTCAAAATCTATATTTTACGGCATCACGGCACACCAAACAATCTCTTAGATTTGACTGCTCTATATTTAGTTTTATTATATTGACCCTCTCCCTCACCTTGAAAACTCTTGTTAGACTATTATATCTGACTGACTAAGAGGTAGCAGAGTTAAGAGCGTTTAGTAAAGTATTAAACTTTAGCTTTTAAGTGCAGTTAAGGATCCGTTCCGTTGCATCGTAAAATATAATCGGATGGAAAAAGTTTTCTAAAAAAATCAATTTACAAAAAAAATGAAAATGTAATCGACCATTTGTCACTTCTAAAAATAATTTTCAAGAAAATCTTTTCATTCGCTTGTTTGCGCGTAAAATCTTTTCTAAAAAATGATTTCATGTATTTATTTACTTATAAAAGAATTTTCGCATTACAAAATTTTAACATAGATATGACAGAGTCAAATAACTCTTTTTATATTTTTCTGAACTGACTGAATGCTCCAACTTGACATTTGATTGGACAATTCAAATAAAAAAGGTTATATCTTCACATAATCAAAATTCGAACCGTAATATTAAAGGGTATTTTTTCTTTCTTTTTAATTTTCAGTTTGGAGAACGTTTGACCTGGTTCTATGTAAAATTATATTTTTAAGGTTATAATATAAGTAATTCTAAAGGGAGAATAACTTATTGTACATTTAGGGGTTATTATGTCGTCTGATGGTACCGTCAAAGTAAACAAAAACTTTTTTGAAATTTTTTTTGAAACCCCCAATATATTTTACATGTCCACATAATTGGATTTTCTATCGAACATCCTAAAAAATAATAAAAATTCAAAAATTAAGGCTCTATGAACAGTAATGTACTATTCATTGGAGATCGATTTTTCAATTTTCATTAAAAAAATTTTAAAGGCTTTAACATGACTTACGTGTTCATATAATTTGATTTTCGATCGAACATCTAAAAAAAAGATGAAAACTAAAAAATTGAGCCCCAATGAAAAGTAGTGTAGTATTAACTGGGGCTCAATTTTTTATTTTTTCATATTTTTTAACTTTTTTGTGAAAGCCTTTGACATGTCCTACATGTCTATCTAATTCGATTTTTGATCGAACGTCCCGAAAAAAGATGAAAATTTAAAAACCTAGCTTCAGTGAATAGTAGTATACTATTCATGGAACTAAGGTTTTTGAATTTTCATGTTTTTTTTAGTTCTCCTATAAAAAAAATCTAATTTTACGAGGATGCGGGCAATGTTTGGGGCCTTCAAAAAAAATTTAATTTTTTTTTTACTGTGGTGATGCAGCAAGTTATTCTCTTCCTAAGGTAAGAGGAGAATAAATGTATAATCAGTTATATCCATTGCACTGTATGGGATGCAGCTCAATTTTTTAATTTTTTTATTCTTTTTTTAAATTATGGTAGGTTCCATCATGTCCGACATGTTTGTACAATTCGATTTTTGATGGGATACTTTTAAAAAATAAAAATAATATTAAAAAATTGAGTCAATGAATAGCGATAATTTTTTATTTTTAAAATTTTTTTTAGTCATCCGATCAAAGATGAGGTTGTCTGGGCATGTCGAACATGATGCGATCCATCATATGTAAAAAAAATAAAAAGCCTTGCTGACATGGGACGGCTCCATGCTTTGGTGCAACCAGTCACACTCCCGTACCAAATACTAAGAAATTCATGTATGATTATTAGTTGGGAAAATGATTTACGGAGACATTTTGAGGATGCCAAAATCGAAATTTGTCATGTTGCAAGGAGTCAATTTTACATTGACTTTCGATTTTACATGTTACCCGATACACAAATGTGATGAGCTTTTCCTGAAAATTTTCATCAGGGAGAAATTTTTCCCTACAATTAAACGGACATGCTCCCCGCCGTCAGTGGAGAGACTTGGGTTCGAACCCTACGGGGTGTCTCTTGCGAGTGTCTTTTCTCTTCTTTATACTTATCCGACCGAATGCCAAGTTTGGAATCCGAGACCTTGGTTAGGAATTTCCCTCCCCGTTACCACTAATCTTCTGGTTCAAAAAAAAAAAGACCCAAAGTCGGCAGTTACTTCTTAATGATTAAGCTAAGGAAATTAACTGAATCGCTTAAGACTCCACGCCACTGACGCAACAACGTGGGTTGGCTTTACGTTTCAACTGGTTATTGGACTTAGCAACGGGGGTCTCATTCCCGCTTCCGTGCTTAGTGCTAACATATATACATGCATGGGTTACGATGGAGAAGAAAAATCCTAAATCCAATGTAACTCAAAAGAGATTGGAACAAAGAAATAGGTGATGGGCTGGTGGAGAAGATTGCAGACAAGGCCCCAGTGCCAATTTATTTGCACATAAGTTACATTACATCTTACGACATAATAGTTATATCATATCTCATGGCATAATGATTTAATAAGTTTATAGTTATATATATGAAATTATTAAATATATATAAATTCATATTTGTAAATGTTTATTATCAACTACAAAGATATAATTTTATCAGTTATTTGCCTAAATGATGTCTTCATGGTTATCAAATAGTTTAATTCATTCGGTATTCATGACTTTTATTACTTAACTCGGATTTAATTTGTGAATCTCGGATTGTACACTTCACACTTCGGTGTTATCAAGCACCACCTTAGTCATCTATTGTAAGAGGCATTTTAGTAATTTAATTTTTTCCTCAGTTGAAAGTTAATTTAATTGTGGCTGAGTTAAAAAGAGAAGAGCTTAGACATAGAGCTAAGCTATAAATGATGTGGTCTAGACTCAACTATATATATATATATATATATATATATATATATATATATATATATAGAGAGAGAGAGAGAGAGTAAGACTTGCTGCACTAACCAGTAATGCTGCACTGTAATTCAGTACAATAAACATAAAAATACTTTTAAGTTTTTTTAATTCAGGTTTTAATGTCATATGTTCGTACAAGTTGGTCTCTGATCAAAACATCTAAAAAAAATTTAAAAAAAAAACTCAATAAACAGTTTAAAAAAAATACTCTTAACAGGTCAAATCTAATAACATTTTTTTTTATTTTGCAGCACGCCGACTAGTACAGCCTGCTATATGTAGACTCGACAATTTTGTTTTAGTACTGGCTGTGTTTTGGACTTGTTTCTTGTCAAAAAGACATAATCTTCAGTACGCATAGAATCGAATATAGTTAATAAATGGACTAAAGTTTAGACCAAGATTCACATCAATCTAATAATTATTTCATCTCATAAAAGCCAGGTCTAAGTGAATCTAATATCAGGTCCGGACCCGATTTCACAGTCCTAAGAACTTATAAATACTTATTATTTCTCCAGAAATAACAACAATTATACGCTTGCAGTGATTCATCGTTTATTCAATATAATTAAACTGCAGTTAAAAGACTGAAATGACAAACCTATTCTTATATATGCCTCAATTTGTTTACAGAATAGGTTATTCATAATTATTTATCTAGAATAACGTATACTAAAATAAGAGACGTTTAATTTTGATAGTTCCGTGAGACTCGTTGGCTGAATAAGAAGGATAAATAATTCTTGGGTTTAGATTCGAATTGTTTATTCTCCTTATTCTAGTATAAATAATTTTAACGCGATATAAGTCATTCCGCCTATCAAACTATAATTAATCTTATTTTAAGAATAAAGAGTTTTATTCTTCTCTAATTCTGCAAACAAAGTGGGACATAAATTACAATAGAGTACGTGACCATTCTAACTTATGAGATGGATGACTCTTGAGACCATTTTTGGTACTCTACATTTAATTTCATCTTTGTAACATATTTGGCAACTATTTTTCAGCAATTGAAATTCGGGAGAGTGGAGGGATATAACCATAACATTTAAGAAGAAGTAGAAGTATTCATAATAATATCTTAAAGCTAAAAGTATAAATATAAATATGATGATGTACCAAAACATGTACACAAACTCGTTCAAATTCTTTCCATCTTTTTATTTTTGGAAATTTCTTATGATAGGCTCCATCATACGTGACATGTTTGTACGATCCGATTTTTTATCGAACGTCGCCAAAAAAAATTAAAAAGTGAAAAAGTTATTATTGTTTGTTGACTCGATTTTTTTATTTTTCAGAATTTTTGGCGACATTCCATAAGATATCGGATTCTACCTACGACCATGATAAGACTCACCATAAATTTTTTTTAAAAAAAAAGTAAAAAAGTTTTAGGTGCAGCAAGTGTTAGTCGGAGGAGAAAAACCCTAGGACTCTTCTTCCTCTTAGGGCACGTGCCTTCCTGGCTGTGGGCAGCTTGCCTTGTGTGACATAAACATTAGGGCCTTGGGGGCTTCTCATTTGTCAAACTTGGCCTGTAGCGAGTTGATTAATCTACCGAATCAACAAGTGCACAAAGGGACAAAACTTAACCAAATGGTTGAAAGGAAGCAGGAAAGAAGGAAAATAAAATAACAAGGGAAACATGGCTACAGCTACCTAGCTAGTACGTTGTAGACTGGCATAGACTAATGACAGGGATTAGGGTTTTTTTTTGGTGCAATTTTCTTAAATAGAGACTAAAGTTGCCTTGTCGACTTTAGATGGTATTGGCAGTATCCGGCCAATGATCACCCAATTAACTTTCGACAAATAACACTGCGTGAGTCAAGATCAGTAGATGCCTTTTCATGGCCGAGCTACATATTCCCCACCTTTATTTGAATGATCAAAATTTCTGCAAACGTAATTCTTTTTCATTAAATTTAACTGCAAATTTTATAAGTCATTATATAGATATCTCTACAAATTAATATATCTGTATGTATATCTTCAACTCTCACATTTCATTATAAATACCTCAAACATTTTCAGGAATGTTATAGTAATATCCCTCAGTCAAAATGTCATGAACTACAGTTGAATATATTAAAAAGATTTCATAAATCTGAGTAAATTCAAGAGTACATGCAAAATTATAATGCATTTAAGATATACATGTAAAAATATCTCAATCCTTTTGACATACTTGATTAGAGTTTATCGTATTTTCATAGACCTCGTAAGGAAAATCTTGGGTTCAAATCCTTCCCCCAACGGTTGTGCAAGAGGAGGGATCCGTCTCACAAATTTGTAAAGGCCTATATCAAAGTGTTTCCCGCATATAGGGAGATCTATGGAGATAATATTTTAGTCTATGCGGTGGAGTCTCTGAGTTCGAAATGATTGTCTGAAGTAGATAGAACTATTGTGGTAGTGTAAAAAAAATATTATTAAGAAGGAAATATTAATTTAAATGTCAAACTGTATACTCTCTCCCTTAAAGAGACTTTATAAGTACTTCTAACCAAAAAAAAAAAAAAAGAGATCCACTTTCCATATCATTGTAACTTGGCATGCTCGATATAGAGATTTCTTTGTATTTCTTTCGGCTGTCTCATAAGAGAGGGATCACATTCATCGGCCCTAAATGAGTAACAGAATTCAACTCAACCACAGGTGCACACAAGATGCCCTTTTGACAAAGAATGACATCTTACTTTTTACTAGATGATCAAGATGGATCATCAAAAATCTTACTTTTTACTAGATGATCAAGATGAATCATCAAAACTCATTAACTCAAGCTCATGGGATTTGCCGAAAGTTAGAATTTTTTTTTTTTTTTACTTTTCAGTCCCTATAACCTTTCAATAGTCTTTATAGGTCCTTGTAATCTTTATATTTTCTTAAAATTCCTCCCAATGCTTGAATCATCCTTAAAAAGTTCTTCCATATGGACCTTTTTGGAAGGGTTGAAGGGCTTTTTAGGGATGCTTTAATCAATTGTAAAGATAAATAAAGAATACAAAGATTGTAAGAACTTATAATGAATATTAAAAAATTATAAAGACTAAAAAGTAAAAATTCCTTCCTTTTTTTTGCCATCAATCTCTGATCACTTGGTGGCAATATTCTTTATAGGTACTTGTAATTTTTATATTTTTAAAAGACTCCTCACAAATTTTGAATCATCATTAAAAGATTCTTCCATGGGGACTTTTTTGGAAGGGTTGAGAGGCTTTTTAAGGATACTTTGAGCAATTGTAAAGACAAACAAGGAATATAAAGATTACAAGAATTTATAAAGAATATTAAAATATTATAAAGACTAAAAAGTAGAAATTCCTTCCTTTTTTTTGCCACCAATCTTTGATCACTTGGTCTAATTTCAAATTAGGTAGTAGCGCAAGACCACCAAAGGCTGCAATGGTCAACAGGCGCCAACGGGACGCGACAGTGTGGAACCTCCAAAGACCGCCTCATCCCTTTGCTTAAAGCCGGCAACGGCTACTTCTTTTCCCATTTTTTCCTAGTTTCCTACTCTCTTTTCTTTATGCCGGGCCCACAAAGAAAAAAAAAAATATATATATATATATATATATATATATATATATATATATATATATATATATATATATTATACTTTAAGAATAAAAAATGTAAATAAAAGTGGATGGGTGACATGACTCCAGTGGTAGGGCCCACATCCGACTTGATTGCCTTTCTTTTGAAGAGGAGGCTTTTTTAATTCCTAAAACATCTTTAATTAAAAACGTGTTGACGCCTAGACTTTGAGATGAAACCTTTCAATCATATTTTTTAAATCAAATTGCTATGAGAATATTCTAGAAGTATCCTTAAGCATCATTAACCAAAATAATCACTTGTGGATTTTATGTAATTGAATTTGGAAGAGGTGAACTCCTCTTCCACATTTGTGTTCTTTCTTCAAGATGTGGTTGCCAGTTTATCCTTGGGTCAATCAATATTAGCAGTGTACTTGGGGAAGGAAGGGCCATGTTGAAGTCGAGACTTGGAGAGCGCAGAGATAAATATATGACATATTTAAGGATATATTAGTAAATAAAATAAATTAAATAACACAAATTTTAAGAGTATGCACATAAAAAATCCTAAAAGAGAGATTTCTTACATTTGTGCGCCAGTATAACCGGAAACTTTGTCTCTATACCCTTCAAAGATTCTAATGGTGCAACAGAGGTATCCGTATATCTTCATGACCTAGGATTATTAATACTTGAGAATGGAGATAATGTGATGGAAGTTAAGGACGCAAACGGGTAACGTCTGATAACCCGGTTATTCTAGATTATTAATTCATAAGTTAGTTAACGAATAATCGTTGTAAACTAATATGTTTAATGGATAAAAATTATTGGATACAGATTTGTTCTAGTCAAAGACATGCGGTATATTAAGAATTGGATTATTCATTCAAGGGTTTTTTAGATATTGATCTTTTATAAATATCATGAATTCGAAATAAAGTCTTTTATCTTGCATATTTTGATATTAGTTTTTATAAACTTAAGTTAAGTTTAATAATATATCCTTCCAATTAAGAATTGTTTAAAATAAATAAATATTCATGGAATATTCTTCAAACTAATGTTAAAACAAAGGAAAATACTTGAAGTAACTATAAAAAACTTGAACCTCAATGAACAATAAAAATGACCTTAATGCGTCAAGCTTAATAATATTTTTTTTACTTTTTTGGATTGTTCAATCCGAGATCGGATGTACAGACATGTAGGACATGTTGTGATGACCTAAAAAGTTAAACTTTTTTTTTTTACTACACCGGTAGTCGTTGCAGCATTGATTCCAATGTAACAAGTAAAACTCAAAATTTAAATAAGGGTATAAGTATCTTTTCTAGAGTAAGTTAAATATCAACTCATTAGTAGAGTTAAGAAAAGTTGTCGGAAGTAAACACTAGGGATTAAAAACTAAAAATAATAAGCAAAAAAAATTAATATCAAAATATACAAGATACAAGAACTTGTTTCAAATTCACTATATTTATAAGGATCAATATCTAAAAAACTCTTCATTCAATTATTAAATATTTATAAGCTAATTAACAGATAGTCTTTACCAATAATATAACAGATAAGCTCAGGGATAAACACTGGAAGAACACAAGTACCCTCCGATATCAGTAATCACGTCCCCATGGAAGGAACACACTGCGTACTCACAACGGTCAATTGTTCCTGGGAAAACCTGGGATTTCTCCCTCTTTGTGGAAATTAATATCAGTGAACTGAGATTAAGGAAAGCCATCAACAAAACATCCGGCAAAGAACATGCAATCAATTCCTGGTCATATGTTGTAAAAATAATATAATGTTATTTTAATGAGTTTTTAAAACAAATCTGTTATTTATGTGTGGCCACCTTTTTATAATTCAAGTGGGTAAAAACTAAAAACCCTTTTAAAAATAACTTGACTTGCTAAAGAGACATAATTAAGCAAGCACAAATTGCTCTTGAGATCTGCATACAAATTAATGTTGTTGAACATTCACAAGGCATACTTGTTCTGATGGCGTAGTAGGAATTAGGGCATGCTCCACTTTAAGTTATTGCAAAGACAACGAAAATAGATCAGTATTGTCAACACCTGAGAATGCAAATAGCGCACCTTAAAATGTTTTGACAAGCGACGGGTCAAGTCGGCTAGTATGCTCGGATAAGTTGGTGATTTTTGTTCAGTTCCCACAAACAACGTTATTGTGGATGCGTGAAAATTTGCATGTCTTCTCCGAAGTATTGACCTTAGAGCAAAAATGAGATTTTGTCTTTTTCTTTAGAAAAGAGTCCTCATTGGAAAGAGAAGTCGCGCTCTACTTATAAACACATGCCTATCTTTACAACATCCGATATGGGACTAAAACGGTTTACCATTTTTATGTCTCTACATATAATTAATTGTAACCCCTTATAGAATTTTCACTAAAAACATTAAAAAAGATGAACAAGATTATTTTAGGTGGTGACTGCTGAGTATGCTTTCCAGCCTCATGCCAATAGTGATTCTTGTAATTCTTTGTCAACATTTTGTGCTTGAAACTTTTACTCCTGCGTATGTCTCCGGCCAACACCAATGAATCATTTACATAGACTTTTCGCTCCACTGGATGCTATGCTGCACAGTTAGTGGTTGGCCTCATTTTCCAATTTGTTTAGTAGAAACATTCCCGTTATTCTTCACCTTTGAATGCACTTAATAGCAATCCACGTTGGATGATAGTCTGGCCACCAAACTTGTTTGATTGAGGTGTAGTATGTCAGAACTTGATTATTATAATGGCTCCAAGTCAGTCAACTTTGAATCGTATTTTGATTGGTTCACACTTTCATCCCACAATTTTGTGAGTCACTAGGAGCGATGTATGTATTCTACTTCAGCCTTGTTCAGCCTTTGCATTGTTAATTCATGAAACCTGCTTTATATTTCACGTGGCCAAGGGGGACTTCGATATACTTGAGACGCATCATTAGATCTGTTAATCTTTAAGAGGATTATTATTATATCACACTTTTTATCACTCTTTTTGTCACACTTATTGAGATTTACGTATTTGATCATTTGATTGGAGAACTCTAATCAAATGTAGTAGTTGTAAAAATATATAAATATATATATCAAAAATAACTTTGACAGGTGCCACTTGATCAAGTGATTAAACGGTTCACAATGGACATAATAAAGAGAGTAATCAAAAATATTGAGATAAAAGAGGAAGTGTCTGACTTGGGTATTGTTCATGGACATTCTCCTCCCCAACCTTAAAAGACATATTGGTGGATTGATGGTTATAGAGAAGGAATAGGTTGGGGGTAGAGGTGCACAAAGGGAGAGGGAATAGGAAAGAGAATACATAAGTGGGAGAATGTGAGTGCCATGATGGTGGAAGAGAATGGAATATGGATGGAGCTGGTCATCAAGGGAGAGGGGAGTGTCAAAGTCTAGGGTTGTCAGTGGTGGAGGGAGAGGAAGGAAGAGAGTAGTGGGTTAAGGGTGGTGTGTCCACCAGGAGGATGAAATAGATGGGGGGTCAATAAAAAATATTGTGTTCACAATGCGTGTTTCTTTAAAGTACTCAAGTTGATTGGCTTGATTCAATTCTTGGGGGATCAATTTACCCCAACTTGATGAACAAACCCTCAAACCCAAATCAGCCCAATCAAAGAGAAGATTTGACATGTTTTTTCAGGTTCACTTGTTCAGACTTTGGCCAATGAGTCTTAGCTTGCACTTTGAGGAGAGGAGAGAAAATAATAACTCCTATTTAGTAAAAATAGACAAAGTCCTTGTGTAAAAAAATTGGACTCAATAATTTTTCATTTAAAAATTATTAAAAATGAATGTTTATTATTTCCAAAATTATTATAAAATTCCTTGATGTTATTTAATGATTTAACAACATACTTAAAATTATTATAAATATAATCACAATTATAGACATGAAACATGCCCCAGTGGTTTGTCAAATACTATAGAAGACAGATTTTTATTTTTAAAGTTAAGTCAAGTGATCATATCCAAAGAAAGAAATGATAAAAATGCTGATCTCACTGAAGGGGAGTCAATGCTAGGAATGACATATATGGAAATTTGAATGCGATAACCGAACCCCCTCGAACACGTTTGTGTGTGTATTATATTGATTGTACACCGTATATCCCTACTACAAGTGGACAAAATATATATACAACAATAATATATAATAACAAAAAATAATAATATAATAAAAATATAAAATTATATGCAGATTAAGACTACATTTTATCATTTATTTTGTAGACGTCCAATTACTCCTATATTTTATTTATAATTCGAAGTTACCAAGGCATAATATTTCATGCGTTTATGAAACTCGAAAGACATAGAGTCGATGCATTATTCAAACTAGACAAGCAAATGGTGTACAAATAGTCACTCACAATTTAGCCTTTCAAATAACAATTGGGTATGATTTATATTTATTTATTTTTCTTTACTTAATGCGCCCCTATTTGGATAGAGTGTCAAATTTTATATTGTATTAATTTTAATAATAATATTTTCAGAACAAAGACGGTTAATATCAGAATAGATATAATTGATCTTTTTAAACCTGTAGCAACACCAAAATAACCCTTGGGGCAAGCGAGTGGAAAAGAGGTGAAGGGTAAGGAAGAAAGAGGGCGACGGGTCTAAGTCCCTAGTCATACGCTTGTACCAAATTTGATACAGGTTAATACCTATATTAAATTTTGGGTTTTCTTACTCTACAAATATTAATATTGATAGAGGTAACCAAACGCTTAACTAAAGGCTCTATTAATATTACTTTTAAAACTGTTACTAATATTTCAAGATGTACATGCACAACCAAACACCCCGTAAGATATTGTAATATTGCATTTTAGATTTAATAACATATTACAAAAATCATATTTCTTATTAATGATTAGTCAATTCCCCGTTTAAAGAATAAAAATTCTGTTCCCAAATGTCTAGGTGAAGAAAGCCCACATCTAATTAACCCATAAAATCATAATCTTTAGTTAATATGAGAACTTCATAAATCAAGATATCTATCCTAGAAACTAGAAGCTCAATGTGTGATATTTGGTTTAATTGACCCACTAGACAAGTTAAATCAATTCAATGGGACCTAATTTTGGGAGTAAACTTATTAATCTAGATTTTTAGACATCAATCCACTTGTAAAAGACATAACTTTTGATAGGAACATACAATGGGTGTATTAATTGTCATAGGATATGTCAACATTATAGGTCTATACTTCATCAGGTGCCATATTATTAATGGCCTTTGGATAATCCTTGACCATATGTCCAACTTTCTCTACATGCAAAGCATCTTCTTATAAACGTTCTCTACCATTCCTTTACCACCATACTACCACCCCCATTATGAGCAAATAGTAACCCTACGGTCCCCATTATGGGCCGGACTAACATTAATGGGACGTGCTACTTTCCTTACCCTTGCATGCAAAAATAAGTAGGACACTCTTCCCATTAGCGGTCTTCTAATTCCCTTCCAGATAGTCTTCATGCTGCCATGGTTGTGGTCAAAAGTTGTCACTTTGCCCCTCAAAAAGTCTTGCATTGATCTCAAAGGCTACATAGACAATCACACTTATAGAAGGGACTTCTTCACAAATTTATATGAGGGGTACACGTCCAACGATCAAACGAAAGAAGTGGTTTTTGTAAATAGTACCCTAAAAGATTTCATATTTATAGATAATTTCTTGCACAATTCATATTTACATATAACCCCATTAACTGTAACATATATGTATAACTCTTTTAACTATGTGATTTGTTTTGAATTTCATCTGAGTTAAAATGTTTTTACTTTATATAAAAATAAAAATAATTTTTTTGATGCTAAATATATACAACAAGTTTATGAATAGTTGTTTATTGATTTTTTTTATAAGGTGTTTGTATTTTAACGGAGCACATTATTCGTATTTTCAATTAATTGCTTTCACATATTTTAGGTAAAATTCAAATAAATGCACATAGTTAGAGGGGTTATTACCATAGTTAAAGAGAGCTATATGTAAATACAAATTATGTAGGGGGATTTAAAAATATGATATCTTTTAAGAGGTTATTTGAAAAAACTCCAACAAAAACCTCCAAATGAATTTTTGTGGACATAGTCCTGTCGTATTTGTATGTATACCTTTGAGTCCTGCGTATCATCATAAACACTGCTAGCATGCTTGGAATGGTTACTGCTTTATTCTTCTAGTCAATTCACGAGAGTTTTACATATATACCCCCAACTTCACAAGAATTCACAGAATCTTTATGATATATTCCGTTAGAATTCACAGCATTTTGAGAAAGGGTATAACTGCAAACTTTTTATAAATGTCAGGGTATTTGTAACGGGAGTCAGCACTATGTACACGAATACGATAGTTTGCAGGGTACACATACAAAGACCCTAAACTAAACAAAATTATTAGCCTTCTCTCTCTTTTCAATACTTTATCCAATTGGTAATTTCTTTTCTACTTTTTCCAATTCTCGGAATTCCAAAACTAATTGTTAATTCAGATATCATAAACAAATAATACACTGGTGGGAACTGGGAAGGAAAGAAGGAAATTCGATACCTTTTCCTCGGGGGAGGTCTTCCCTTTCACACTTCTCGGCACCTTCACCTCCCTCCGCCAGCAGCTGCAGCAGCCACGGGCTCAGACCAGACACCGCCGCGGCGGGCTAGGGTTTGATATCTTCCCTTTCCCTTCTCCACAGCCCACAACTCCGAGGTCAGGGCTCCGCTTTCCCACCACTTCGTCTTTCTTCGGTGCTCCTTTTCGGGTTCCCCGTCTTCTTCCCCTTGCTTCGATGGGTAGTGATCACATGCACCCCCTAATCACGGAACCCGACCCAATCTAACCCCCCCTCACTGTTTTCTCCACGGCCTTGAAGGGATAGGATAAGGAATCTCATCAAAATCTCAACTTGCTTGTGTTTTTGTTCATTTCCACGAGGATTCCCATGTGGGTTTTTGGAGATCCGCCTCGTGAGGCAGGTTCTAGCTCTTGGGTCCTCTTTTGATGCCTTAGCTCTTCTGGGTTCTTGCGATTTTCTGTTTTTGATCCTTTTTTTTCTGATGAGGCTTGTTGGGTCGTTTTTTAAGTCTGTGGATTTGGTTTTGTTCTTCCCCATGCTTTGAGCTGAAATAAATATTGTAGCTTTTTATCAAAAAACTCATCTTGGTTTGTCCTCCCCTTGGATGGGCTGCTTCTCATCTCTTTGATGATCTTGGTTTGGTGGGGATCCCAGATGCTCCTCTCTGTAGGTTTTCTGTGGCTGTTTTGAGACTTGTTAGGGTTTTTCTCTGTTTTGATGAAGATGGAGGAGGTGGAGGAAGCTAACAGGGCTGCTGTGGAGTGCTGCCACAGGCTCCTGAACCAATTGTCTCAGCCACAAGAGAAGATGCAGTATGGGAACACAATGGCAGAGACTGGGGAAGCCGTTTCCAAGTTCAAAAGGGTCGTTTCCTTGCTCAACAATGGTTTGGTTAATAGGAGGATGAGGAAGCAGAAAATAATCCAAACTCCCATCCATCAGAAGATGTTCATGGACAGCCCAGTGGCAGCATCCAGGGCGGAATGTTCTTCAAAATCTTTCCAGACCTTTCCAAGGAGGAGTCTCCTGGAAAGCCCAGCACCGGAACCGGGCACATCTACCAAGAGCCTGCCCCAGATTCCTCACAAGTTGTTCTTAGAGAGCCCAGCCTTGGAAATGGATTCTGCTTCCAGGGGAGCCCTTCACCATGGCTCACAGTCCACTTCCAGCACACCATTCCAGTTCCTTCATCAACTGCAGAACAATCAAAGGTTGCAGATTCAGCAGCAGATGAAATTCCATGCGGATATGTACAGGAAGAGCAATAGCAGCATAAACCTTAAGTTTGACAGCTCCAGCTGTACACCCACCATGTCATCCACCAGGTCGTTCATCTCATCCCTGAGCATGGATGGGAGTGTGGCCAACTTGGATGGGAAGGCATTCCAGCTTATTGGTGGTCCGCAGTCATCTGATCGTGTAAGCCTCCAACAACCTCTCAAGAGGAGGTGCGCTGGTAGAGGGGAGGATGGGAATGGGAAATGTGCAACCAGTGGCAGGTGTCACTGCTCAAAGAGGAGGTTAGTGTTATCTTTAGGTTTTCCTTATTCAACATTTTAAGCACTTGCCAACTCTGATCTAAATGAAATTTTACTTTGCTTGCCAAACCTATAGAAAGTTGAGGGTGAAGAGATCCATTAAGGTGCCTGCTATTAGTAACAAGCTTGCTGATATCCCACCAGATGAGTACTCATGGAGGAAGTATGGGCAGAAGCCAATCAAAGGCTCTCCCCACCCTAGGTTCGTTATCTACCCATTTCATCTTATATCTGTTGCAACAGATCCATTGATATTGCATGTTTACTTGGTTGTAACTGATGATTTGTATGTGCACTTGGCAATTTTTAGTTCCATGCACTTTATTCCGTGAGGACCATATCCTTAGAGATGCATTATATTCATCAATGGTTAGTGTAATGCATAAAATTTGCTAGGTATTGCCTGGTGAGATTAATACGTGCTAGGAATTATTGTGCAAGCATTTATTACTTTGTTGATTCCTCTCTCTCTCTCTCTCTGTGTGTGCAAGTGTGTGCACGTGTGTACGTGCATGCATGTGTGTATTTGTGCGTATGCGCACACAGCGTGGTTTGTGTGTTTGCGTAGAGAGAGAGGGGGGGGGGTGTCAAAGTCCCTCACCATAGATTCGTTGGCTGGCAATGGACTCTACCCAGGGCCATCTAATCAAGATCAGATGACTTTGTTCAAACCATTCTGCAACATCTGATTGCTTCTCTGGCACAATCAGATGGTGCCAGGAGATGCTGAAGTAAATGTCGCAGTCCATGCATTGTCTGAATGTGGAATGCCATCTGATCTCTTGGTCTGAGAGCACCCCACTTTCACAGAGGGATGCATTCCCACCCATGTTTCCCTTTCTTTTTTCTCCCTGAACATGGACCATCTGATCTCTTGGTCAGAGAGCACCCCACTTTCAGAGATCAGATGGCCCTGGTGATCGAGATCAGATGGCCCTGGTTAGCAGTCCAAGGGTGTGACCTGGCAGTTGGTGCATCCTGGTTATATCCTAGTCACAGCCATCGGATTAGATCTGAACCTGAGGTCAAATTCAATCAAGAAAGCTGCTTATAGTTTCCATGGTTGACAGTGCAAAAGCATTCCCTTCCCTAGAGTCTGAATGCACCATTTGGCACAATGAGATGGGCAACTATGGCTTCTGTGATTGCCCTCTGTGTGTTTGGGGGAAGGGGTTGTTTCATGCCTTTCCCAGCTGCACAAGAAACGAAGGACATGATGCTCTGTATGTGTGAAATCCATAAGGTGTCTTGAACAATATGTTAGATAATGGAAAATTTTAATAGACCATTAATTACTAAGTCCCCAGTTTGATGCTCTCTGCCTTCTACCAGCACAGAGAGGTTCTGTGCTGTTGGGACTGACATGGGCCGTCAGCTCTCTCTCTCTCTCTCTCTCTCTATATATATATATATATATATATATATATATATATATAATGTGTGTGTGTGTGTGAAATCCGTAAGGTGTCTTGAACAATATGTTAGATGATGGAAACATTTAATAGACCATTAATTACCAAGTCCCCAGTTTACCGTTGACAGTCATGTGTTTATGCTATAAATGATGTCTTATAAGACCAACACATTTTGGCATTTGGAGAGTAATCATGTGATTGGCCTTTTAATAATGTACTTTATTCAGTTTCTTGAGCATTGACAATTTTAGGCCATCTTGAGTCAGTACCATGAATGTCAATGGTAGCTATCTGAAGCTAATAAATTTTCCAAACATATGCTCGGTGTGCTGCCTTAAGGACTGGTAGATATGAGTTATCTTATTCAAAAGTTTCCTGATCCTTTCCTATTCCATTCATTGCGACGGTGCTTTGCAAGCATAGCATGAGTGTATCTTAATCAGATTAGTTCTTCTTGATTTATATCACTTTCTGATATTTACAATACTTGTGTAATGTACTATGAGTATTCTTATGAAATTTATCTATATAATATATCCACCTCTATTATGCAGAGGATACTACAAATGCAGTAGCATGAGAGGCTGCCCCGCAAGGAAGCATGTTGAAAGGTGTGTCGATGAGCCGTCAATGCTTATTGTTACCTATGAAGGTGAGCACAACCATGCGAGGCTATTGTCACAGTCAGCTCATACGTGAGACTCTATAGAGCTTCAATCAAGGCCAGATTTGCAGTTGTTTCATCACATAGGTGTACTTGCTCATGGCTAACGTTACTTCTGTATATGAAATGGATGAATTTTTTGAGTTTGAGAAGTACTGCTTTATGGATCAGCTGCTGTGGAGGTGCTCTCAAGTCACTTGGTTAGTTTTTTTGGGGGGGTGGGGGGTGCTCTTGTGGTTGCCTTTTCTTTTTTGGGAGGCGAGGGTGGGAAGGTGGATGCAGGGGTAGACATGGTGACAGGAACTTGTGCATCTAGAGGGAGATGGAATGACAAAAAGGTCGGAAGTTGTATGCAACAGCTCTGTTCATGAAAGCATCTTTTTTAAAATTATTGCTGTTCAGGTTGCCTGTTTGAAATATTGTTCTTGGGTTTAGTCAAAATCGGATCATAACTAGTGTCATGATGATCTAATGTCAACATAAAGGAATGGCGCATATGCTAGCGATTATCCGTGCCAACGAATCTCTAGGTCAGTCCTACATGGTCCCTGCCATCAGTGTTATGAGTCCATCTTTTCCATATTGATTTGTCGTCCTCTTGCCAGATCCTAGACATATATCACCCGGGCTGTCAGGTACGATGTGCAGAATCTTTCACCAATGTTTTTACTGTCATATCTTCTTCCAGTTTTTATCCTCATTTTGCATAGTTTGTCTTCATTGCGCTTCCCTGTGTGTTCTCAGTGTGCCTGAAGAAAGGCTGCAAGTATGCTTGCATGCTTTCCGTCCCGGTCGTCATTGTTCGCTTGGCTCACAAAGTCTGCCAAATGAATTTTGTAAACCAACTGTACATATTAGTTAAGTTTCTTCCCGTGCTTCCAAATTTTCACAGAATCCTATGGTCTTTCTTGTGTTAAAGAAGTTTAAGAGAGAAGCCATGTAAGCTGAATTGCCTCTTGTGCTCAGTGCTCTTCTCTTCGTTGCTAATCCTCACCCGTTATCAATTTTAAGTTGTGATGATACAGGATTCAATGTTCACAAAGGTGTGAATGTTGCCTCTAATATTGGAATCCCAGACTTGCATTTCTAAAGTTCTAATAACTTTATTGCATGAAACCCATCTGCTTGTGGTCCTCGGAATGAGGCCGAAGGGGACCGGCTCTGTTGATCGGACGGACCGGGGCCACAACCAGCTGAATCATAACCGGATCTCTTATGGCCCTTCTTCGTAATGCGAACAAGATATGTTTGTGTGTGTTGAAGGCACCAAGCCGACGGATTCTGCCCGTCGCAGTACCCTTACTTGTCACCATTGAAGAAGCCACCAGAGTTTGCATACCGATGACAGTAGTAACGGTTGGAATAATGACTGTCAAGGAGAGGTTTGCTCCGGCAGTGACTATCCGAAAATTTCTTTATCCGTCCGTTTTCGGAGTTTAAAAGTCATAAAAGGACACAGGTTAAACGATAAGGATAAAGATAGTATATGTATTCAAATAATTTAGGATAAAGATAACGAATACATTTTTTTCGAGTCCGATTATCCGACTATCCGTTCGTTTCCTTTACTTCATCTTATCTATTGATCCATTTTTAAATGAAATCTTCGATCATGTACCTATATTATGGCATATCTTATTGTTCACACCATTCATTTAATGTCTTCTCTCACGTTATTTATATTTAAATTTATGAGAACTAATCAGAAAGAACTTATACATATGCATATTTTGGAAGCAAGATTTTGTTTTTCCCTATAGAATCGACAAAAGATTGAGCTTATGTTCACACATAGTGTTGTCCCGATAATTTAACCTTCTATGTATCTGTTTTCGATAATTTTTGATAATTTTAAAGGATAAGGATACAAGAGGATAAGGGCAAGGATAAACATACACATGTTGCTTGAAGGATAAAGATAAAGATAAAACCACTATTCGACTCGATATGTAACCTTTTACATCTCTACTGGAAGGGGTGAAAGCCACAATAGGGTGAGGAAGGAGAGGATGCTCAAAGGTATGATCGGACATAATTGATGGTTCCGTTTGGAGAAGGGCTTCAACAACTCCGGATATAAGTAAAATCAAAACGAAATCAAGGGTTTGTTTGGCGCAACTTCCAATTGGAAGTACTTTTAGATTTATTATCTAGCCATTTTGTAAGAAAAAAATAAGTGTTGAAAGTTACTTTCATGATATTTAGGTCATGTTTGGGGCAGCTTCCATTTGGAAGTACTTATGCACTTCCATTTAGGCTGTGTTTGGCAAAGTTTCTATTTGGAACACTTTTACATTTTCATTTAGTTTTTTTTTGTACTTCTATTTGTGCTTCGGCTTCCAACCAAAAACTGTAATGTGAAGCTTCCAAGATTAGAGAAAACGGTGTGGTTGTTATGAAAGAGTTGACTTTTGTAATAAATCAAGATTAATTATAATCTCTCTCTCTCTCTCAAGTCATTTTATGTGAGAAATGGAAGCCAAAAGTGGTGATGATAGCTAAATCGGCTCAAGCCCACAGGTGGTCCAATAGTGATGGCCCAATGGCCCATGGTCCAAAAAGAGGCAAGTGGATCAGGCCTAACAATAAACCTAGGTCATAGGCCACATTACTACCAGACCCACCAAGGGGCTACGTGATGCTCGAATGAGTACCGACTTCCGAGAGAAAACGGGTCATTCGGGAGGTCATCGCCTCTTGGGCATGAATCCCAATCAACTCCCTACTTTTCGAGAAAGAAGGACATCTGCAACAGTTCCAGCTGCTCAACGTCACGCTAGAACCAGAGGAACCACTCAACATATCTCTTGAGAGACCTGATTTCTTGAGAGGAGTCGGATCTCGGAGGAGCCTCATCCCACGTGGACAATTGGGGTCATCCTCCTCTCGAGAGAATCCCACGACAAAGTTTCAAATTTTCCGCCACCAAAGCAAGAAGTTTGAGTCCACATAAGGCCACTGTCCACTAAAGGTAGGGTCCCATGATCTTCGCCTCTTTTCAAGAGAGTCGATCGTGCCTACCAGTTAGGAGGTCCACGGACCCCTCAATCAGGGGGTCCAAATCGTAGGTCACCAGTTGGCCATTATGGGAAGATCCTCCACGCCTCTTATTGGTCCTATATGAGGGACCCTTCAGTCTTTGGAAAGAGGTACGCAATCTTGCACACAAAAAATCTTGGCCTTATAGTCTCCTTCAAATAGAAATTATGCCAAACACATCCTTAATTTATTATTTTTAAGCTTCCAATCGAAAGCAACAATTTAAACTTCCTAAATTGAAGAAAATGTAGGGTTGTTAGATGAGATTTGACTTTTACAACAATCTAAAATTAATTATAATTACTTGCACCTATCTTGCTTCCATATTAGAAGAGGAAGTCAAAAGTGGCTTTCAATTAAAAGTTACGCCAAACACATCTCAAGACACATTTGACTTGGTCATTTTGGATCAGATAATCAGAATCCCAAGTTTCATCCCTAATTCCAATCCAAAATAATTTGGCTCATTTTGCAATGGGAAGGGTGCTTAGGTGGGAATGTTGGCAATCCTGCTTCCTAAGTGTGGATGAACTAAAAAAACTTAAACGAGTTCTTAGGCTTTCGATGCCCACATGCCCTTTTGTTTTGTATGGAATCCAAAAGGGATGCATAATCTGTCACTATATGGAATGCAATTGGACATATGATCTTCTTGAATAGTAATACTTCAAATTATTTTTAGACAGTCCTCAGACGATGTTACAAATTTTCCTCCATCAAAAATCGAACTTTTTTTATTGGCAAGGGTTCCTAGGGTGCACTGAGAGAGTGCACATTCTCACGTGGCACCCTCTCATGTGCCGATTGCCATGACGGTCATTTTCAGGGTCCTCCAATTTGATAATCCAATCCGCACTTGCGCAATTGACAACTTTTGTAAGAATGATGGTTGGTTGCAAGTGAAGATAATGGCCGGTATGCGCGCATATATATAAGATTCCGGAAAAACCCTAATCTTTCCTCTCAAGGAGGAGATCAGAGCTATACAAGTATGTAACACTATCCCAATAATGATTCATCTATTCATTTTCAAATCTTAGAATGTACACAATTTTTCTAATTTTAAAAATGTGGATAAATATTATGTATGTATTCAAATAATTTTAGACAACGATAAAGATGTACCTTTCTTAATATGATTATCTGATAATCGATTCAATGTTTTTGCCCAACTTATTTATTGGTTACATCTTATGTGTTACTCTTTTTTTTTTTCCGTTACTCTTATGTGTTACTCTTTTTTTCTTTCGTTGCTCTTATGTGTTACTCTCATTTCTCACTTATTTATAAATAAAATTAATATGCCCATCTTATTGATTCTACATTACTATCTTAACCTTTGTTTCTCATTCACTTTGTCTATAAATCTCATTTTCATGTCGCTTGTTTGATAAGTAGAAAATTTGTAAACTACCTAGTTTAAAAGAATTTGTACACAATTATATTTTGAAAACACATTTTGTTATTTTTTTTCTTTGGAAGCAACATAAGAAGAAGTCTACAATCACTAAAGCATTATTCGGTAATTAAATCTTTATATATTCATTGTTGATAGTTTTTAAACATAAAGATGATGCGCCCCTGGGTGCGGACTGCCCTGTGTTCTGGCGCTGCCATCCGATCTATTTAATCAGACACTAACATGGCAGTATATATTTTTTTTATTTTAAGAACAACGGTCTAGTTGGAGGCTTACCTCAAGTTGATATTTGTATCATCCGATCTCTGATCTTTGATCGGATGGTCAAAAAATAATTAGAAAAAGATCACATATTTGTGTGATCCGAGCTAAGCGTGCTGTCCGGTGAAACAAGTATCATTAAAGAAAAACATAAAGATAAAAGAAGAAACTATTCTACTGTTCGGCCAACAAATTACTCTTTCTTGGGCATTGGTTCACCCATAACGTTTGTTTTGATTAACTAAAGTGACATGCAGTTTCTTTAATAATATCTCAAATTGGGACGCTCTGTCACAAGTAGCAATCGATTAAGCGTAAAGTATCTGAGGACGGCTGTGGAATCAATGACCAAGTTTGGAGTTTGCAAATTACAATAATCCATTTATTATTAGAATCTTTCGTGAATATAATTGATCACAGTATAGAAACAATGAAGTTGCCAGGTGCTGGAGAGGGGAAAAGGCTGCAGACTGTGCTAGGAGATTGATTACCTTTCAAAAGGGCTTTTGATTAAAACCTCTAACTTTTGATTAAAAGGCTGTCAATGGATCTTGAAAGTTTAAAAATTCGGCCTGACCCGACCCCAATTAAATGGACTTTGATATTAAAATTGAACCTATTTCATTTTCGGGCTGAGCTTAGACTTGGATTTTAAGCATGATCTCTAAAATGGGCCAGACTTGAGCTTTGTCAAGCTCGAGCCCGAAAGCCTAAAAATCCTGATAAAAGTTAAATATAAACAATAGTAAGAATATATATATACATATGATATTAATTTATGTCAAGTATAGATATTTTGGACTAATATTTTAATTATCTTAAATTCAAAAAAGTTCTCTTTACATGTACTTACTAAATAATATTAGATATGAAATAATTATCTTATAGAGTTCACATCTTTGTGACACCTTCAAAATCATCCTTTGCACCTTTAATCATTATAATATTTTAGTGTGAGTTAATCAATATTTAATCAAAGTACTATAGGAAGTTTTGTTTTTATAAAAAATCATATCTCTACGACACCTTCAAAATAATTATATGCATCATAAATTATTATAATATTTTAGTGTGAGTTAATCAATATTTGATCAAAGTGTTATGACAAGTTTTGATTTTATAAAAGATGCGTTTTTATGCTAAACATGAAAGACCAAAATATGAATGATTAATTTGATTCTTTTGTGTGTATTATTAAATATGATCATCTTGAAGATCTCATTTTTTTAATGAGTGAAGAGGTTTACGTATAGATACTAATTCTTATTAATATGATATATTACATATTTTAAATAAAGGAATCGATTCTTCTTATATTCAAGCCCGAAGTCTGAACTCGAAAATCGAGTTATTTTGGACTTGGGCCGAGCTTAGGCTTAAGCATAGAGAAGAAGGCTTGGGCCAGCATGGGCCTTACTTTTCTTGATGGACTTGAACTTGGACTTTGCTAAGGTCGATCCATATCCGGTCCATTGATACCCCTACTTCTCTGGACGCTTCGTATGCGTAAAAGATATTCTTCAAATTAACATATAGAGTTTTTTTATATATATACCCCTGTAAATTATCATTATATGCATGTGTCCTCTTGAACTCTACCCTTGACATCTTTATAAAAGTTACAGTTATATCCTTGTGTCAAAATGATGCAAGCTCTTCGATTGAATATGCCAAAAAAAAATCCTATAAATTATATTAAGTCATTGATACAAATCAGCAACATGCTGATGAATTTAGAGATATATATGTTCATATATCTAATTAGAGTTCATAGTATTTTGATGGAAAAATATAACTACAACTTTTCTGAAGGTGTCAAAGATATTTATAATATTATATGGAAGTTAGGGGCAAAACATACAAACAACCATTAACTCTATCTTTGACATCTTCAAAAAAGTCGCACTTGTATCCTTCCAGACAAAATACTGTGAACTCTGACCACACATGCAAAAACAAGTAAGGTTTTTCACCACGCTTAACATCTTCCATCGAACGAGAATGAGGAGTGTATGTACAAATAGATATAATAACTAATAGAAGTATATAAATGAAAGTCCCCTCTGCTTGAAACTCCCCTCTAGATAATGTTGCATATAGCATCATATTATAAGAAAGAAGGGCCTCATGTGACAGTGGAATAAATGTGAGAAAGAATATAGTTTTACAGACAATTTATCTTATCATTACCTTTTTTTTTCATTTGATAGAATATAATATAAACTAAATGAATATGACACAAGGGTGATGTTTTCTTCTCTTTTATTCAAGGAAAAATCTCGAATAAAAATCACTCAACTATTTTGTCTTTTAACTTAGTGTTAGACCCCTCAAATATTCCAATTGCTCTTCAAGACCCCATGGTCCCCATCCACGATTTCATTTCTTAAGTTGCATCTAAACAGGACAAAGAAGATCCATAAAGATCAAAAACTCACATATGAACTGCTCCAACTACCCGCAACAATAAACATAAATATGAAGTAGCCCACAGAAAATATCAAAAACTCACGGACAAGATCAAAAAAGAACCCGAAGGAGCGAGGGGAGGCAGCACATGTTAGTCGGCTTACCGCCTATCCGGGTTTCATGGGCTTGCTGGCTGAGGCCCGTGGGCTCCTTTGGCTTTAGCCCGACTTTGGCCCATCTTGAGCCCGATCCCAAAAACACGGGCCGCCTGTCCCGGCCCACTGACAGGCGGCCAAGAGTCTTCTTTCCCCAGTGCTGGTTCCCTTCACGAATTCAAAAACTTACACATTTTTTTCTTCCGAGAGAGAGAGAGAGAGAGAGAGGCATCTAGGGCTCCCATTTGTGGTGGAAGAGGAAAGGTGAGCCTCTCCTCTCTGCTCCCCCTTTGGCAACACCATGAGTAGTCCTTGGCATTGCCATCTAGTGGGAGTATCAGCTTCGTCTCTTGGGTTCCATGTTGCATGCTCCCCCCCCCCCGGCAAAACATAAAAACAAAAGGGAAAAAACGCTTATCTTGATACTTATGCTTGTGGGTTTTGTTCAATTTTCGTACCCATTGGTTCTGCAGAGAAATTTCCGCAAGGAAAGATGGAAAGATTCTATCTTTCTTCCATTCCCTGTTAACTCAGATAAATACTTGACATCTGGGTTTTGGTATGGTGGGAAACAAGATCCATCTCTCTTCATCTCCCCCGTTTCCTTCTTGCTATCACCTTCTTTAGGGGTACTTGTACAGTGCTACGATCGTCTCCTTAGTCACTTTTTCTTCACCACCACCGACTGAAGCATAATTAGTTAATGCACGTATCATACGTGTATAATACGCGTACATACGTTTGAAAGAAAAAAAAAAAGTCTGTATTCCGTTCATTTTGGAAAGATACAGTTTTATGCGCATTTTGTACATGGTGGACGTATAAAACGCATTTTATACGGGGTACACGTATAGTACGGCAGTTATATACGGGTATTGATGCAAAAGTTCCAATCCTAACCCTTCCTGCAGCCGCAGACGTCTTTCCGTCTGGCTATTCCCAAACCAAAGTTCCCCTCCAGCCGCGGCCCCTGCTGCCCCCCACTGCCTCAATGCCGCCGGCCTGTCGCCCCAACGCCGCCGACCCCAACGCCCGCTGCTAGGAGATCTGCCGCCTGAACACCGCCGGCCGCTGCCCCAACGCCGGTGAACCGCATATCTACCGTGGGGCACCCCCAACGCTGCCGCCCCAACGTCCACAGCCGCTCCCTCCCATGTTCTGAACCCCACTGCGTGCTCGCCGCTGCTCCTCTCCGGCAGAACGGCCTCGTCTTCTCCAGCAACAAACAACACCACTGAGTCTGACATAGTCGTGAGGAAGTATTGCTTCCTCTCTCCCTCTCTTGCCCTTATACATCCTCTCTCCCTCTCTTACCCTTTGTTGGAGTGACTATATAATAGTCTTACATCGGTTAATTTCAGTTGTGGCTAGTGCTTATGATCTTGGGCCCTTCAAACTCAACACCTGGATTTTGTGGTTTGTAAGATGGTATCAGAGCAGGAGTCTGGTCCAACTTTATCTTTTAATTTGCGCCGCCTCTTCTTATCTAATTTTCACGGCCCATCTTGGCTGTGAGGGGGAGTGTTGGAGTGACTATATAATAGTCTTACATCGGTTAATTTGTGGCCAGTAGGCTTATGATCTTGGGTCCTTCAAACTCAACATCTGAGTTTTGTGGTTTGTAAGATGGTATCAAAGCAGGAGTCTGGTCCAACTTTATCTTTTAATTTGCGCCGCCTCTTCTTATCTAATTTTCACGGCCCATCTTGGCTGTGAGGGGGAGTGTTGGCGTGACTATATAATGGTCTTACATCGGTTAATTTGTGGCCAGTAGGCTTATGATCTTGGGTCCTTCAAACTCAACACCCGGGTTTTGTGGTTTGTAAGACCCTTATACATGTGTCACTATGTGTGTTACTTTGATGTCAGTATTTTGAAGATGATTGCAAGGCTGAATCTAGGTGATTGAAGTTCAAAATCACATGAATTCTTAGGAAATGCATTTGTACAGGTTATTGTAGAAGTTTAGAATTCAAAATTTTAAATTTGTGCATTGTTATAAAATTAACTTGTTAATGCATATTTAGCGCATTCTTATAATGTTATGAGCAGATGTTATAGGTGGATAGTTGATGTTATATATTATCCATATTTTTAAGTCTGTATTTTTACGAGTTTATACATCATACGCATTCCGTACCAAACTTTTGAAACATTCGAATGTTTGACCATATCTTTGACCGTACCTTTAAATATGAGTGATGAATTATATCCAAACGTATTTTTGTTGTATTATTCATGTACTGTATTTAACTAACTATGGTTTGAAGTCGAGGTAAGGAAGGGAGAGAGGAACCCTCCGTTGTTTTTGGCGATATGTGATGGAGACCAAGAAGTGCATTTCTTTTTTTCTTTTTTTTTTACATGTTATATGTCGATGTTGTACTGCTGGTTTTGGACCAGGCTGACTTCTAAAATATTTTGATCTCTATTGGAAAAGAGTTGGAAAAGAGTTCATTACATATCTTTATGTTCGTATGTATGTGTTTGTAGATACATATGGATATGGATGTGTACGTGGATTTTTGTGTGTGTGCATAGACTGAATTTACCAAGGGTTGGTTTTTTTTACAACGTGCAACAGATGAGAGTGACTGGTTTTTGGTTTCCGTTTTTTCCCTAAGTCTATAATGGGAACAGCATTATTGACACCACTTTTGAGATGAGCATAATTGAAGAAAACAGCTGGATACAGCTTCTGGAGAAATTTTTGTTAGGAAATTGTCAAAATGGATGCCGATCTCTGTTATTTTCCTTTTTCTTTTCTTTTCGGTGGGGGAGGGGGATGGGTTGGAAGAAGCATAATAAGTCCTCTGTAAGCACTTGGATGAATGGTAAACTTAAGAAGAGCTTATAACTACGCTTGCAATTTGTTACTTTATGCCTTATGTCCTCTTTCCACCAATAACGGTTGAGGTTTCGTCCTGCACTTATGTGCATCTATGCAAATATGTTTACATAAAGAAAACCAGATTATAGCTTTTAGAAGGGACAATGCAGGAATAATAATGCTTGTGAAACAAGATTAAGATGAAGTTAAACAAACTTTCTATATGTTGCAATCAAACAAAAGTGAAATTTAGATTAGCTCCCTAAAATAGGGCAAATTCAAGTTGAATTTAAAACTTCCTTTTAAATTGGTAAAAGCTAATTGGGTAAGAGTTCAGCCTTAGCTTCACTGTCTGAGTACAGTCAGGATAGGACAATTCTGATGATTGCGTGTGGTAATGGTTGGCAGTATCAGTCGATACCAATACGTATCGATATCGGTACCGGCCGATACTGATTGACAGGGGTTTGTACCCCGATACCAGTCATTTAAATGTTTAAAAAAAATAAAAAAAGGATATCGGCTGGTATCCGGCCGAAATGCCCAATAGCGGTACCGGTACTGGTACATATCGATATTGGTGCTGCCATCGTGGTTTATTCATGTTATGATGCTAATGGTATCATTCAATGTGCCTTGGGTGAGATGCCATTCTATATTCTGGATACTAAAAGACACTATGAAATGCCCTAATCTAAGGTGCTAACCAATAATGTGTAAATTTGCATGCTGTGTGGTCACTTAGTCATCTTTGTTTCATCATTTCTTGCCACTCATCCATTTTTAATTGTTTTTCAGGAAGATAAGTCTTGACCCATTACTTGCAACATCAGTTGCTGTTTCACCCTTGGTTGGCTACACTTTTTGAACTTTGGAGAAGGGCAAGCCCCTCTGCTATCTTGGGCCTGTTCTATGCGTAGCACTTCCTGGGACTTCTGTGAATGCTTATCCTGGTAAAGTGTCATCATAGTATTAATTTGAGTTTTTTAGGGAAAACTGATTAAAGCTCCATGAGAGGGAATCAAACTTTTTTTTGAAAGTGGATAGTACTACAGTTCCATTAAATGGAAAAAGAAAGTTTACATGTGTGAAGAAAATAAAGAGACAAAATGTATCCTCCTATACAAAAGGCACCAAGCAGGTGCAACACTTTTGAACTCACAAGCCTCTCAAAAGCTCAAAAAAGGAGGACAAGGCCCACTCCCTCACTCTCTCCCCAGTAATCAAGGCCAGCCGACTGGGCACAAGAGCTTCCTTCCTAAAAATTCTTCTATTTCTTTCATTCCAGATCACCCAAAAGTAGCGTGGAGGACCAACCACCACAACTTCTGTCCTCTTTGGGAACTCTGGCCACCTTCCACTTGCGCAAGAACTCATCCACCGAATCCACCTGTGGCATCTGCCGGTCAATGCAAACCAGAATCAGCTGCCACACCTCCAGAGTAAAGGGGCAGAAGACAAAGAGATGATCAGCCACAAAGGCAACACAAAGTTTGGATATTGTCCTAGTGTCTGCTCAACCCATCTGATGTGGGTAGTCTTCCCAAGGAGATCCTCCATATGAGGATTTGGACCTTCAGTGGTCTCCTAGTGGACCAAATAGGGCCAGTGAAGGTGGACCGAAGGCCCCCATCAGCAACGATAGAATAAGCAGCCTTGGAAGAAAATCTTCCGTGAGTCCCCTACCTCCACACATTATTTGCCTTGACTTCCTATATTGGGAGTCAAACTTATTTGCCAGTCCTAGACCTTTCAACATTATTTCTCAACCCCTCCTCTCAATGAGGCTTTGGTTTAATTGCCATGTTCAACATTTTTGTGCTGTTGTAAATCGTCATCGTAATGCTGCTAAAATAGCATCCTTTTAATGCTTTTAACCATTTTAGGAATTCATTTTATTAGCTATCTAACTATCTTCTTCTGTTTCGTTTTATTTTTGAGAAATATCTTTGTTTCGATTGGTGCAAATTATCCACATACTAATTTAATGGTGTGCATTGATTTTGCCTAACTTTATGTAATTTTTGTCTTACACAAAAGCACAATTACTGCTTTATATGTTTTTGAATAATGATCATGGGGGAGCTTATGGATTGCCATGTGTCTAAGGATTGCTTATGAAAATGCAACGTATTACTGTATTTCCTATGCTATTTTACAATTTATATATGTTCTAACGTCTTGCTCTGGAGCTCCCTCTACTACCAAAGCATGCAAAATATCATTTTTGTGCTTTGGATTGCTTATTCTCTATGTACATAACAGGTAAATATGGCATTTGATCTTTCACTTGCATTTTTACAGAAGTTTGCTTGACATTTATTTCTTTATTTATTTTGAGTTTAACAGTCATTCTCTATTATTTAATAATTCAGAAACCGTTTGCTTGTTTCGATTGTTTTTCCTTGGTGTAATGCATACAACTGATTATGTGATTGGATTGGGTGGCCAGATCAGTGTACCCATTCTCAATGTGGATCTATGTTATCAAAGGCGTCCGAGGCGATCGCCTAGGTGATGAGGCGAGGCGATGGTAAGCCACCTCGCTTTGGCCTTCGTCGCCTAGCCGATCGACGGAATCGCCCCATTCACGGAGGCGGTCGCCTCAGCGCACCTTGAGTGCCTTTCTTCGCCCAGCTCGCCTCGCCAGCAACTTGATCAGCCCTGCCCATTTGCCCCGCCCTATATAATCCTCCAACTCACTAACCCCCCCGCCCGTTTGAACCCTAACCTCGAGCCATCTACCCCTCCACTGCCCCATTCCCCTCGACCCCCAGCCTCCCTCTGCCCCCTCCACGTTGCCTCCCTGGTGAGGATGATGGCGCTCCAGTCTAGCGACGGCAATGGCAACCGCGATGATGACGGCGCTCTAGTCCGACGATGGCGAATCCTCCGGCGAGCCCCTTTAACACGTCTGGCGACAGTGATGGGGGCCTTTGGCAACGGCAAATCCTCCGATGAGGGCTCCATCAGGTAAGCTCTAACCCAACCCCCCTCTCTCTCTCTTCCCCCAACTTCACACTCTCTCTCTCCCCCACCCTCTATCTCTTGACAGCACCCTCTCTCTCCCCCTATCTCTCTCTAGTCTCCACTTCACTCTCTCTCTCTCTCTCCATTTGTCTCTCACTCTCTCTATCTCTCTCACTCCCTCTGTCTCTCTCCCACTCCCTTTGTCTATCAGAGGGTAGAAGCCCTCGCCTTTCTTTATCTCTCTCACTCCCTATGTCTCTCTCCCTTTGTCTATTAGAGGGCCAAAGCCCTCGCCTTTCTCCATCTCTCTCACTCTCACTGTCTATCAAAAGGGCCGAACTGCTCACCTCTCTGTCACTCTCTCCCTAATGTTCTCCCTCTCTCTACCTCTCTCTCAATCTCCCTATTTCTTTCCATGAATTTATTGATTACATCTTTGATTGACTTAATTTTATTTCAATTGGCTTGATTTAAAATTATCTGGTTATATTTGAGTGAATGAATATGTCATTTTGTATGATTTTATTTATGTTTTTGACATGTTATATAAATACTTGAATTATTTATATATTTTTTTTAAAATGTCGCCTCAAACGGCTAGGCCATCACCTAGGCGTTTGAGGCTGAGGCAACCCCCTGGTCGCCTCATGCCTCTAACTACATAGATGTGGATAGTGATAGGATCATATGCCTGGCAGGTTGATACGAGGGGAGGAAAGGCTGGTCCTACATTGTCCTAATAAAAATAAAAGAAAGAATAAACATGAAATTTGAAAGGGATTTTATAAAGAAATGTTGGGAAATATTTAGAAAAATAAGGGGAAAGGAAAAAACTACAACCAATTCTAATGATAAAAGAAACTCATAGATTAACATACACCACACAAAGCTTGTATAAGAGAATATAGCAATGAAACATTTTCCTAATGACATAAAAGTTAGTTATTGAATATGTACAACATCCGAAGTACATGATATGTCAATGGTACCTAAAAAAAGGAATGAGAAGAGGGCACATTGTCACCTCTATGGGGTGTGTCATTACTGGACTACATAAACTTTTCCCACCCATTTCTCCTTCAAATTTCCAAGTACCTTTTGAATTGTGAAATTGCTGTCCACTGTTTCTTGGCTACATTGGCCTCAAATTGGTATTGTGCAAATACTCTGGAAGTTTTGCTGCTCGTGTACCATTGCAAAGCCCCAAAGTTGGAACAATAAAATGAATAACCACGCCTGCATCCATAACATGCATGCTGACACTACCTGTCACCTTCACCATCATAATATCTTGCATTGCCTCCGTTATCATTGTCCTTGATTTCCTATATTCTTAGTCACTCCCTCACTGCTGACAGAAAATGGTGTAGTTTATCCTACAGTTATTTTTCTCAATGCTTCATCAATATCTCTGCTATCATCACTGGGTACTTGTTCTTAGTTCTCACTCCTCACATGGCGTTCTTGCTTATCTTCAGACCATCATGAATAACAAGCCATCTTCTAATAAATCTGCGATCTTGATTGTAGACATGTTTAGTGAAAGTGACTTGGAAAGTCAACGTGTTTGTACCATGCATGCAGAATGCAGTGCGGTTGAGGCCTTTTTTAAAGTGAATGGTCCCACAAATTTATTTAAGTCAAAAATAAGAATGTACAAGTATAAGAGTTAAAAAGAAGAAAGGAAAAAAAAGTATCTCAAACCTTCATATAAAAGGGGGAAAAAATCTCACACCAAAATGTGCTTGCCTAGCCCATTCCAAAAGATGAACACATAAAAATAGATGCTTTTTCTACAGACACTTGGAGATGAAATCACAACGAAAGGGAATAATCTGTAACATCATTCGCATGTGAGATACGGAGGGGAGGGGGGATCTATGCAACACAGGGTTGGATCTTAGTGGATTGTGGCAGCAAGGCCACTCTGCCACCAAATGCTCTCTTGAATCTGACAATCCAATACTCAGAACTTGACAGTCCCCTGGCCTGTTGGGTTCTTTCCACATCTCCCCAATCATGTAATTGCTGCTTTTATCAAAGAGTTGATCAAAATTTATTCCTATTGGCTCAGTTTCTTGTGGTTGAATCCTCAGGCTGACTAGTTCTAACTTCCTTTTTTTTCCCCTACAATTGATGCCTCATTTTGATGTTGCGCAACATTAGTCTCATGGGTTGGCATAGACCAATTTCTCAAACCATTAGACATTTTGTGTTCTTAATATGTGGATGACTCCCAAAGTACCAAGTTCCTCTCACATTGACCTACAATAGTTATTTGGCTAAGAATGCAAATTGCAGTGCAAACCAATATAGTTCTTCCATAATCTGTATAAACATGGAACTTAAAAAAGCTTTGCCACTAGCACTTTCACTCTTCAACACTAATTACTTCTGACGCTTATGGCGACATGGTCAAATTAAACCCCTATCCAACACCCTCTTCTCCAACCGTAAGCTTGCATCAGTTAAAGAAGCACAGGTTTACGTACTTCAATAATCAAATAACACTAGCAGTACCAATGATTCAGACTTGCCCACATTACTGGATTAAGGAATCCTGCAAGCATGACATAAATGGACATCAAGTAGCCTAGTTTAAGTTCAACATATAAGAAGTTAGAGAGAACGAAGATGAAAGAAAATGAGAAGTGGCGATTCAGAGAAACTAGCATTGGGTTGGGAATTATTTGTAATCTATTTTTATTAGGGCTGAACCTAAGAATCTCATTGCTTATTACAAACGTGTGCAACCAAAAAATAATAATAATAGAAGACTGAATGCCACCTGGGAATATGCAGGAATATCACTAGACATCAGTGGTGATAACCAGCATAGAGCATGTGTAGGGTTGTCACCTTGGGAGGCAGAGGTGGAGTTCAAACTGAAGGGGGCTGAAATGATAAGGGGTGGACCAGGGATGCTTTGCTGTCCCACCTTTACTCAACTAGGAGCACAGAGGTTATCCTTGATGTTGAAGACGAAATAAAAAAGAAGCCCATTACATTTACAGGTTTTGACTTGTTTTCTTTCATTTGCTGGAGGAAAGTCTTTGCAAAAAGGGGAGTGGGGGGGGGGGGGGGGGGGGGGGGGGGAGGGGGAAAGAAAAAACTGCCACTGGGGAAAGAATAAGAAGAGGAAGCTTGCAGGAGGGTTTGATTATGTCATGCTCTGTGGTGGTGATGAAAGCCTCTGTGTGGAGGGGGGAAGAAGAAGAAGGAAATGATCGGTGGGGAGGGTTTCAAGGGCTTTGATGGCAGAGTCCAGGGGCTCTGGAGCCCCAAAGTTTGTGGTTCTGCAAGAACATTGGGTTTGTTATCCCTTATATATGAAAGATGAGGAAGTGGTTATTAAATAAGACTTAGTATCCATAAAAAAATACCTTAATTGGTGGCTCTTCAATGTGGATTTGAGGGATAAGACTGCAAATCTTGTCTTAAGCTACACATGTTTGCATCTGTGAGATTTTCATTTATAGACTGAGTTTTTGATGCAGTTATCAGTTCCAGCAGAATATGGTCTCTGCAATTTACGTGGCCATCTCTAGGCCTCCAGAGATTTGGTTTCTGAGTAAAATGATGCGAGAAAATTTTAGCAGTTCCATTTTCGTGGCATGCATCCATCAGATGTTTTTTTTCTTTTGGTCTTTCTTTTTTCCTTTTGATGCGTGAATATCTGGATTCTGGTTGGACTTTCGTTGTGATACTGTTATAAAACCTTGCATCGACAGTACTGGTTCTTAGCCAAAAGTTTCCTCAATAAACAACATTGAGTGAAAGGTATTAAGATATCTTTGAAAGTGGAAGTATTAAGATATCATGCAGCCTTTATAGAAAGGGAAGTTCTTTGGTAAGCATCACTTTAAAGTATCAAGCATTTATTATCAGCTTAGTACCTTCACCATAACAGATCATTATTGCTGTACAAGTAAATAATCAACATGGTATTTCTCTCTGAGGCATAGTATGGATCATAGCATCATGGGATTGGGACCACTGATTTAGTCATGTCGGCATTCTTTTTCCCCTGTTGAGGATCATTTATTTATTGGGGCAAGGCTGACCATTGATAGTTTGTTTCACATTGCTTTACACTAATTTGATTCATTAATTGTACCATAGCTGATCTGTTGACAGAATCTGATGAGCATCGTGCCTACTGTTGCTATTATTTGTCTTCAATCATTGTTCACTATAACTGTGCTGCATAATTTCGTGGTGCATCTAGGATATTGTTTTCTTGGTGGGCAAGTGTTGATACATACCAGTGATTTGTTTTTTTGGTGGGAAGGTGTTGATACGTACCAACGATTAACAGTGAACTACATCTTTGTTCTGGCTGACAGATCTTAAATATGGTGTTTTCTGAGGTGGAACTGTCATGGAATGTGTTGATTACCCCTGATAATCTATGTGCAGAAGGTCTGAAGCTCCAGAGGTCTATTATTTTGCGTATTCTTGAGGACATTTCAAACAGGAAAGCATCAAAGGAATATGGATATTTTGTTGCAGTGACTACATTAGAGGAAATTGGGGAAGGAAAGGTGCGGGAGCTTACAGGGGATGTCATATTTCCTGTTGTTTTCAAGTGTGTCACCTTCAAGCCCCAGAAGGGTGAGATTCTAGTTGGCACTGTGGACAAGGTCCTTAGGCATGGAATCGTGCTGAAATCTGGGCCTCTAGAGGGCATATTTCTTTCTCCCCAAGTCATGAGAGATTATGAGTTTGTCCCAGGTGACAATCCTATGTTCTTAAGCGAGAAGCTTTCAAAAATAGAGAAAGGAAGTATGGTCCGGTTTAAGGTGCTAGGGTTCAAGTGGATGGAAATTGACAGAGAATTTCAAGTGTTAGCAACATTGGCAGGTGATTTTCTTGGGCCTATTTCACATGAATGATATGTCTCATCAACTTCTAGATGTTGTAACTACAATCATCAGCGGACAATCTTACAATAGACATGTTATGTAGCTTTTTTACTGTATGTGACTCGTCACAGTTACGATAGACAAGTTAATGTAGAAGGCTGCTCTTGTTCTGTTCTTTTGCTTCTTGTCTTCAGTTAGGTGTGCATGGAGCCTTTGCTGGTTTTACATTATGTAACAATTTTGAGGTTACATTTGGGTAAAGTGTTTCCCTTCGAGATAGAATTTTGTTGGTGAATCTTAATACCCAAGAGTGGAAGAGAAAGGACATATGGTAGAATTTGAAAACAACAAATTTAGATGCATTTAAAAACTATCTATTAGAAGAAGACTTATGGCATTGATAGCAATTCTTGGACTATTCTCTTAGCTATGATCTTATCAACAACATAGAAAGAAAGAAAAACAGATGCTCAGAGGGGAATTATCTTCTCCTTTTTCTGATTGAACATAAAAAGAAAGGAAAAACAGATGTTTCAGAGGGGAATTCTCTTCTCCTTTTCTGATTATTCTTGGACTTGCGGCTGTGTCTGTTCTAAAAGTCATCACTTGGACAAATGTTCAGTCAACTTTAAATGCAGAAAGTTAAGACATCATAGGAGAGAGTGGCTATTAATTTATGTCGATTGCTATTAGCCATTGACATAACTTCGTTATGCATTTAAATTTTCCCTGTTAGCTTACATCGGTTGCTCAAGATGAAGTTGTGGATACTTGTCATTCCTCATTTTTTAATTTTTTTCTCTTATATTAAATGCTTTGTTGATGACATACATATAAGAGTCAGCCGATCAGCAATAAACAGTTTCTCTTTGACAGTGCCATCTATCACCATGTCCCTTGTTGATCGGCTGACTGTTTCTTGTAGTCTGTGCATTACATTTCATAGTGACGGCAACAGTCAAATTGACTCCGGTGACCCTTTCATGAATGAGCAATGCTGCATTTATAGATTTTCATTAAGTTCCATGGTCATTTTTAAAAATCTCATCTATTAATCCATAACTTGATCCAATTGCGGTATATAGGAAATGACTGAAATGTGCATTTGCAATAAAAATGAGCTATATATGTGTATACATTATTACCATATATTTTTTGTGTGCTCAGTAAAAGGAACAGACTATTGTGGGAGGCGATTTCCATCACATCTTATCGGTGATATCAAATAGTGAAAGCCCGGTATCTAAATAAAGGATCAGATCCATCTATCAAGAATAGGGGTCAATTTTTCAGCGGAAAACATTTATTTTGTTCCACATGTTGTCTAAATTAGAAACGATATCAACTTTGTGCAACAGATTGATAGAATTAGGGAGGATTCTGGAAGCCCAAAAAAAATGGACTAAACAAATTGTTGCGGGTTGATACAAGTTGCTAATAGAAGGCTGTGGATCCTTTGTATTATTATTATTTTCTTAACTGTCCAATTAAAAAATGAATAGTATGGACACTGAGCTGAGGGCAAAAAATTTTTCCGTGTATAGCAACACCCTGGACATTGCAATATATATAGATTGAAATGTCCGAATAGATTGAAATGTCCGAAGCATTACCAGTATTTCTCCTCCCAATGTGGACTGAAAGAGATCAGGAGTGAGCTATGCTTTGTTTACTGCTATATCTATGCTTAAAAGTTCGAAAAAAAAAAGAGAACCAGGAGTAAGCTGGCAGAGCTTATGAAGGCTACTGTTCCACCACATCTGTGGGGCCTAGGTGCTTTGCTCTCAGTGATGGTGCACAAGTTCCAAGAGGACCAAGAATTTCATAAAAAAGTATAAAAACTTTAGTACTTTAAGTTTTCAATTTAATCGGTTTGGTGCTCTACCTGTCCGTGCAACCTGATCTCCGATCAAATGATCTAAAGAAAATCTGAAAATTCAAAAATCATTACCAGGCTTTGCCAGGATACTTTTTTAGGTTCGATTTTTATTTTTTATTTTTTTTGGATTGTTCAATGAGAGATCGGACTGTACTGATGGATAAGACATGTCGGACCCAACCAAAAAGAAAAATTTTTAACTTTCTGCCATGTCCCCCATTGCAGCATGGGGCATTGCAGCGGGCATTACTCGACTCTTTTATACACTTGAACATCTGCTAATACATGTTGGACCACAATGGTTAGAAAACTATTTGACCAAAGAGGAGCCTGTAGCTGATAGACTTCCGTAGGGCACTACTTGTGAAGTATATGAACTAGAGAGATCGGACAAAACAAGAAAGGCCTGTTTGTGGAGCACAAGGTCTCATAGCATCTTGGCGCTTGCCACCAGTAGAAGAGGGGTATCTTCTCACCATGACAAAAGGTAGTCTTCCACATTGCATAGCCAATCACGAAGCTCTATACTATTAGGCCCTTTTCGCTCAATAGGATGGTTTATCTGGATTAATCTGACTTATTCACTTTGACTGCCTGGGTATGTTATTCGAGAGTAGGTTGTTCAAGAATAAATTGGAATAAACAAACTTGATCGAAAAAACTTAAATTGCTTATGCTAACTAGAATATAAATTAATCTTATTTATTTATCATTCTATCCTTTAGCTATTCTGCCTAATTTGTTTTGTTCATTCTACTAAGTAGGATATTAATAACGTTATTAAAACAACTCAGTTCCGTATAAGTAATCCTTAATAAGATAAGCAATTGGATTATCAAAGAGGGCCATAATATTTAGTTCTACCTAATTAAAATAAGTTTTAAATCAATTCACCTAATCCGTAATTCAATTGTGGATTGCCATTTAGCATAAAACAGCAATACCGTAAGTTTTTATTAAATACCATGAGCGCCCGATGAAAGATAGATTCGTAACAAATGATATGTACAGACTGGCGATTCATCCGGAACCTCAGCATTTTTGTTAGAAACGATGCAAACTGTTTAACCCTTTTTCTATTGGTTTAATTGTCCACAAGGGTAGCAAATGAAATCCTATATCAATCTCCGAACATTTTCAAAACACACCTGCCAAATACTGATTCTCGAGATTTGAGTTCAACATTATTACCTATTACACCTGTTGAGACTGTTGGTAAAGTAAATAAAATAAGTCTTCACACTAAGAAATGGGCACGTATACAACGTTATGTAGGGGCATCCGCGTCTGAAAGAAAAGATGCAAAAGAATCTATTACTTTGAAAAAACATTTTTATATGTAACAATCAAAATCCCTTAACATGTAGATCACGGATGGTTCCCCCAAATATCATATAAACATCCTTTGGTTCCCATATCATACGCCTTATTGTGCGAAAATAGAGTCATGAAATTGCTATGATGGGTGTGGGTGGCACCCATTATTTCGAGCACTTCTTCACCTAGAATGGGGGAGGCCTGGAAGGTGTACTTGGTAGAAAGGCCTTTCAAAATGGAAGGAGTCGTCCCAACCAAAAAGAGACCGACTCAAGAAGCTCCTCATTGGCGCAAGAGAGTTCGATGGGAAGGCATTTTTAGCTCGTTTCCACCATATTTCACACTGGAAAGAACTTTCTTATTTAAAGAAAAAGAGACTTGTCAAAAGTCATCCTCAGGCTCAAAAAATAATTTTGGACAACCCTCAATGTAACCAAATAACATTCCCATTCTAACAACGAAGAATGGAAAATGAGTTCTTAAATAAGAAAATGAACACACGAAGAATGCCCCTTAAAAAATAGTGACAAAATGTTACCTACATTTATCAGGCTGAAACAATACGTCAGAAAACAAAAGGGCAAAAACTGATGGAATCCAAACACCCTACGTGACTACGTGGATGTCCAGGCACAGCGAACATACTTAAGATCCAATATGTTTCATGGACCCTTTATAAAAGGTTTAATGTGGAGTCCAAAATTTTGGTTTAAATAAAGAGTCTTAACCTTGAAGCTAAGAAATGGGGTCACCTCGCGAAAGTGACACAAAAATGTTGCGTGAATCGCCAGAGGATGCAAAGATCAAAAGAGGAGCTAGCCAAGAATGTTCAGCCTTCCTCTAGAAAACTCAAAAAAAGAATTCTTCCAGGACAAACTTACAAGCATAAAAAATGCACGGGCTTCTCATCTGTTTACTAACACAAAAATATCAAATATGTACAGTTTCAGAGCTCCGGATCTTTTGTAGGTCAATTTATTGCTCAAGAAGGGCCACTTGTAAAGTCAAAACTGAGCAATAATTAGCAGCTACAAAGGGAATACATCTTAAATCACATAGCATACCCTTATGAAGACATTGGCTTCGGCTTCATATGGATAGCCATAACTCAGAACTGCAAGTAGAAACTATAATGACCAGGTGACGTGAACACACAGTGAATTATTGCTCAGAAGATGTCAGGCAATCCAGAACTTGTAAGAGTGTCTTTGGTTCGAACACATTTGAGAGCTAAATAGGTGTGCAGATATTCCGCAAATCTTTCAACACCATCCAAGATTCTATCTGGGTGCCTGCAAAAGTAGAAATCATTAACACAGCTAAAGTCCCAAATGCATACAGATGAGATGATAGTTCAGGTAAATCTCGTCCTGAAAAATGTAAGGCGCTCTCGAGGTCCACATGAATCTCACCCCGAAAAACCATACAAGGCATTCTCAAGGTTGAAGTGAATCTCATCCCCAAAAAAACCCAGTCACCAAAAGAAAAGAAAACATTCAGAGGACAAAGATAATAACTATATGTAGTGGTGAAATTATTAACATTGAGTTCTAGAAACAGACTCATTTGGACCACCAAAGAAATGTAGGTGCCTGTTCCTTACAAGCTGGCACCATCATTTTGCAAATTTATCGACCACTTACTGTAGTTAGCAGTTACCTACTTTCAAGTTTCAACATACACAAAGTTGGAGAAACACACAAGATTCAGTGATGAGTTGGAATTTTTCTTTTTGTAACAATACCTGCAAAATATACCATAAGCCAACATAATGAAATGTGTCTCACCTCATTGCAGGGTACTAAACTTTTGCTGGTGATTTGATCTCAGTATCAGGTTTGCCCTGTCAGCAACGAAAGGAGTTGTTTAAGATAGGTGAAAGAACAAAATATACTGCCAGAATTTGATAGAACTGAAGGTAAGTGAAATTATTGTTTCTTTGTAATTGCTTTTAAATTTGTAATCTAGAACTGTAGTCATGTAATGTAGCTGTCATCACGATTTGTACTACCTCTATTTACTTTGAATAAAATTGGTGTACAATCCACAATTTCTTTAGGGGGAAAGAAGCTAGTGTCAATTATCAACAAAAAAGAAATCATGAAATGATATGGAATAAAGTGATGCCATCAAGCAAGCAGGAACAAAAATTGCAGCTCACACAGCAAGAGCCCACAAAACAGAAAGCAAGCCTCTCATAGTAATAGAAATTGTCACTTTTATGCTATGATTGATATGTAACATGTAAATAAACGACATCCTAAAAGTCGAATTACAATCAGAGACCTCGAGTGGAGGATGTGGTCTCCTAATCTTGCGGGTTGGACTCCTCATTGTGACAAATTCCTCCGCAGCTGTAGGATGGATGCCAACTGTGGCATCAAAATCTGCCTTTGTTAATCCAGCCTTCACAGCAATAGCAATCCCCTGGAAAACACTAACACATGATTATCTGAAACTAAGCATAACAGGACGAAAGCAATAAAAAAGGAGGAGTATAAACCTGTAGAATCTCTGGTGCATCCTCCCCACACATATACACCCCAAGAACTCTACTCGAGTTTGCACACACAATAATTTTCATAAATACTCGATCAGGGAGACCAGAAAGAGTGGCTTTAAGAGGCCTGAAGTTTGCTGTGAACACATCAATGTCCCCATATTCTTGTATTGCCTGTAATGTCAGATGTATTAAAATGAATGTACATGGTTTTTAGCTCTGGATTATGGAGAGTGTAGTTCCTTAAAGAGTTTGGTCATTTTGCATACAAACATCCAGAAAGTCATGTTCGTGTGAAAACTTCCATATTTTAGTATATAAACTCCCCTGAAAATTACATCTTGTGCACCAAGGTCATATCTAACTAAGATAAAGTGTTAAACGTGATGAATAGGTAACAGTGCATGTGAAATAAAACTACCATTTTGGAAGTTTTCCACACAAAAAACTTTTTAGAATGGCATGCACATGTACAAAAATGGATGACTGTGAGGACACCCAACAAGATGAATACCTGTTCCTCAGTGAGACCAACTTGCCCAATGGGTGGCTGTGAGAACACAGCAGATGGAACCGCTCTGCCCATTAACATCAATATACGTATCACAGGTTAGATTGCTTTTTTCAAGCAAGAATAAAGCTGGAAGTATTAGCGTTCACAGAAAGAAGGAAACAAGTCAAGGAAATAATTGAAATGTGCTTATCCCAAAAATAATATGAAAAAATTCTTTGAGAAAAAGGACCAAGTTTAATGTCATTTTGTTAGGAATTCATTAAAAAAACTGGGTCTAGCTTCTTATCTCATCGAAGCCAAACAGCTGCTATTCTAGAATTTCTGCTTGCCTATGTGAAGTCCAAGCTTTTCACCCCCTTCTTGTTTAAAAACAGATGAAAGAAGAAATGGTGATTCTAGATGCATGGTTCCATCTATCCGTTTAAGGATTTTAGGTAATCCTTTCCATAAGTAGCTATAAATAACTTTCTGAGGAATAACTAGGGTTTCTGAATGTCTCTTCAGTGAACCTAATATCCTCTTACTTTAAGGACTTTAGTTATCCTTCAAAGTAATCCTTACCATAAGAAGCTATAAATAACTTTCTGAGGAATAACTAGCATTTCTGAATACAAGAACGTCTGTTCGGTGTCGGGGAACCTAATATCCTCATTTCAGATAAAGCATAAACAAATATGATCACTTGATGTAATAATATCACGTAAAATACCACTGGGATAATCACTCTGTTTTCGTTGCCTCCAACTTTTTTTTTTGACAATACTTCATCCACACTGAAGCAACTAGCAAGCAGTAGATGAGAAACTAAACAAAAAGAAACTTTTGGAAATCTTAACCAAGTTTCATTAGATATAAATTCTATCAGTCATGACAGGTAAGCATCACGCATCAGTTTCTGATTGACCAGGGATAGGGTTATTTGAAGGTGTTTACATATCTGTTTCAAATTCAAAAGTACACATGCTTTTTTATCCTAGTGTTAATGCCCACTCAGGATAAGGGCTAGACAATGCAGAATTAAGTTTGTTGCAGAAGTGGTTCTACCTACATTCTCCCAAAGTTCCCATGACGTGCATGCACACGCACACACAACATGTACACACGTGTGTGCACGCATTAAATCATCATCCCACTAAAAGGGAAAAAGCATAGAGTACAAGACAAATACCCCAACCACTAAATTTAGTACAAATTTAATGGACTTTTACGGCACCCACCAACTGATCCAGATCTGATGCCCTATGTCTCATGGAGGAGGGTAAGGAGATGTCCCAGTACACACCATGCTACCTGGCCCCACCACCCACTAGATTGTCGGCCTCACTACCCACTTTGTTGCCCAATTCTACCAGCTTCTGCTCAAAGTTCAAACACAAACCCTCCTCCCAGTATCGCACTGAGTCTTTTCCCCCTTTTGTTACCTTTGATTGTGTTACCGCCAAGTGTGCCAGTAATGCCATTCAGGACCAGCCAAGGGGTGGCTGTCAGTTTTCATTTTGCTTTTCCTTGTCCTCCTTGGAGCATGGAATGCAGAATCGGCCGATCCCGATCCGGATCGGCCGATTCGGATCGGGATCGGCAGGTTCCGATTCGGCCGATTCCGGCCGATTCCGGCCGATCCAGGCCGATTTCGGACGATCCGATCCCGATTCGGATCGGGATCGGCGGGTCCCGATTCGGGGACCCAATCCGATCCAGAATTCCTTGCCTTGGAGGCCACTGCACGATAGTTCCAGTGGCAACTCCACCTTCACCGCGAATAAGCCAGCACTTGCTGTAGATAGCCAAAACCAGAATGTTCCTGACTCAACAACAAAAGCCAGGTAGGAACACTCTGGTTCCAGATTCTGGTTTTATTTCCATGCTGAAGAGACCCAATATGATACAAGGTAGTCCATCACAAATTTTGTTTCCACCAGCAAATTAATCACCTCCATCAATCATCAATGACCACAACCCTGGATGCTATGGCCAGTCAGGCCTAGGGGGATTTGTTCTCAAGAAGGCAAAGGTTTCAAAAATTCAAACCCAAAACTACTCACATTCAATTAAGAAATACATTTGCTTCACAGTAATTAAAGAAATAGGCCTGCCCACATATGCTCCATGATTACATGTATCATCTCCCACGGGCATACTTGAAATCCAGTCTGACTTCATTTGCACCCCATCCCTGTGCGCTATTGCTATCAAGAGGGGAAAAAAGAGTGAATAATAGCCATTGACACAGAATAAAAGTAGAGAGAACAAACATTAAAATGTAACATAGTCTTCTTCGCTCTAGAACCTTTTCTTTGTTAAAATGCCAAGCTAAGAACAAGATGTAAATTGTAGCATAGTCTTCTTCCCTCTAGAACCTTTCTTTTGTTATAATGTCAACCTTACCGATGTAAATGTGTTGGATGATAAGCCTACAAAAGAAAAAAGGAAAAAGAAATGATAGTTGTGCAGAGCATTGTTCTCTATGGCAGATGTATACAAGATGCCAAGTTAAAATTAGCTTCTACAGAGAGAGGGGGAGCTAACCTATGTCAATAAGCTGGATGATAAGCTTACAAATAAAAGGATAGTTGTGCAGTGCATTATGCTCTGGGCGGATGTATACAAGATGATAAGCTAATAGCCACAAGAGGGGAAAGCAGTTGGCACATATCCGAAGGGAGAAGATTAACTATTATAAAGCAAACAAAATGAACAATAAATCTAGCATCTGTAGTACTTCAAATGGTTGGTACAGACGAAACTATCATGTAAATGGTACAATCTCAGACATCAAATCTTCTTTAACGATGACCAAAAGGGAATAATGACTTTGTAAAAATCAAAAACAAACAATTTTCAAGTATGAACTTTTCTATGTAAGGTGGATTCATAAAGTAATTTTCTCGCAAGTTCATTTCATTTATTGATTATGAATGTTTCAGTGAATATACAGAGTTTAAGGACTATGTTGAGGTTATGAAACCCATGTTAGTTTCAGAAATTGCTGCAATTACAAAGTCAAATCTTCCCTTAGATTATCTTTGAATAACTTTTTCTTCCATACCTGTAATCTGGTTTTATTGGTTCATTGCCAAAAACAGTTTTAGCAAATGCACCTCCCTCCATCAGTGCAACTGGAGTCAGGTTCAATCTATCAGTGACATCTCCCACAGCCCAAATGGAATCAATAGATGTCCGAGAGTATTCATCAACCTGAAATTTAATGCCTTTCATTATACATGGAATTTAAGATACCACCAAATGAAGTCGACTCGCTAAAGATATCCACCTCTATTGCACCATTACTGGACAGTTTTACACCAACATCTTCTAATCCCAAGTTCTGCAGTTGAATTGACGGAGAAAGAAGTTTTTTAGTAAAGTATATTCAGATTGCATTGTGGAAATTTTGAAATGCCCAGTGTACCCAAACCTTTGTGTTTGGTCTTCGCCCTGTGGCAAACATGACATGGGAGAACCCATCAATGGTTCCTTTGTTAGTTTTCAGAGACAGTGAACCATCTGCTGATTTTAAAATTGCCTGTGGAGACTCTTCAGTGTGAAACTCAATTCCCCTCAGGGACATCTGTTCAGCAATAAAATCTCTAATCTACAAAAATTTAAAAACAAAAGTCAGGAAAAATCTTTGGGCACCAAAAAGAAGTGTCGAAACCATGATTTTGGCAATGCACTCGCCTCCTCATCAAAGCCCCTGAGTACTTTCTTCTGCCGAATGAACACATGAACATCACTTTTTAGTCCATTAAAAATGCCAGCAAACTCCAAAGCAATGTACCCACCCCCAACAATTGCAATCTTTTCAGGCTTCGAGGGCAAATCTAGAGCAGCATCTGAGTCTATGGCATGCTCCTTTCCAGGAATATCAGGAATAGAAGGCCGCCCACCAACAGAAATAAGTATATGTCTCGCAGAGTAAAGTTTTCCATCTACATCAACAGTATGTGGATCCACGATCTGAAATGAATAAAAATTTCCACATAAATGACATATGAAAGTGATGTTAAAAGGTTGAACTGCCTTGAAAAGTCATCTCACCTTCCCACGGCCTTCAATTAATTGTACGCCAGCACTGTTCAAGATGTTCTTGTAGATCCCAGTTAGACGCTGTAACTCGGCATTTTTATTGGCCATTAGAGTGCTCCAGTCATGCTTTGGTTCAGCTTCATAGTTCCACCCAAAGCCACGACTCTCTTCAAAATCATGTGAATATTTGGATGAATAGACAAGTAATTTCTTCGGAACACAGCCGCGAAGTACACAACTACATTGCAAAAGAAAATTGGTTGAATTACATATATCATCAGCAAACTAGAATTTATTAAGGAATAGTATGAAAAACCAACAATCATAAATAAAAAACAGCATATGATGCCGTGTCAACAAGGCTAAGGAAGACGTGGAAATCAATTGGATTGTGAAATGTCATAACAAAACAGCAATAAAGAACAACCAAGGAAGCAGTGAAGGGGATCTGCAGTCAAGATAAAGCAGCTAGTGAAAGGCAAGAAGCAAGGGACGTGACCAGGGCAAACCTTAGCCTCAAATGCCAAGGCAAGCACCTAGGCATTTGAGACAATGTGTTTTCTCCTATAAATAAACATGAAAGAAGAAAATGACAATAGGAAAAAAATAAAGAAAACCTCCATGGAAATCATATGTAAGGCTCAGAGAAACACTGACTATGCCTAATATGTAAAGACTAATGTGTATAAAGCACTCGTATGAGTAGTGGACAGCCTTAGGAATCATCAAGAGCAAGAAAAATGTGGCAGCATGTAAGAAAAGAAAAAAAAAGGGCACTAGACATTGTTACAAGAAGCGTCATCATTTTGGAATAATTAAGAATAAGAAAACTTAATTGTAGATGATTAAAAATACAAGCATTTGATGTAGCAAAGAGCCTAGGTGAGAAAGGCAACCATAAGTTAAGGCAAGGCAAGGCATTGCCTCGCCTTGCCTCATCGCCTAGGCAAGTGAGGCAACCGCCTTTGATAGCATAGCAAACCAGAGAGTCAACTATGTCCCTTTGCTTGATTCAAGCACCATATCTACTATCCAAGATATAAGGCCAAGTTTTACTTATTATAAAAGATTGAATGATTGCAATCTATAACCATGTACACATCAACAAACAAAAGAAAATCTTACTAACAAATCATCTGCTAGAGTTAATGCACTTATGTCCACAGGTGTGTCTGTCAGGCTAGGAATACATGCACAGGGAATAAAGAAACAAGTTTGTTTTAGCAACATGGTAAAGAAACTTCAGCACAGTAAAATATGAGCATTCAATGTGATGGGGGGAAAGAAAAAGAGTTGGTAAGAGATGAAAGCCATGTGAAAACTTAAAATGATAAAATGAGGAGCCTCAATCCCTAGTCTAACAAGAATTCTGAGAAATAGTGTATATGCAAATTTCCAACTGTTAAGGAATCTACATCCCAGAAGAAAAGGCATTAATTCTAGCAGTAAGAATTGAAAGCATATTGTCTAGCCTGGGATGCTAACACTGCCAAATTAAAAATTTGTTAACTCACAGATTTATGTTAAATAATTCTCAGCAATTGCAGTTTTGTAAAGTATAAGTTCCTTTTCCATTTTTATGATTCAGATATTGATGTCTTGAAAATGTCCTATCTACCATAAATCAAAAATAGAAATATAGATAATCACAAAGCATGCTGACATAAATTGCAAAATAATAGAATTTTCAATAAGATTGAAAAGGAGACATGATATTCTCTTTTCATATTTTCTTACATTACTTTCCATTTTCAAAAGAACTCATGGCAAAATGGGAATCTTTGCATGGAAACTGATGCATAACAAAAACAATATTGCGATCTTTTGGGCTACCTTGGTGTATAGAGCACAGTTGTTTTTTTCTGGGTTGCATTATTTCTTTTTGTGGTTGGGTTGGGATTTTTGTATTTACATTCATCCCCATTTCTTGTTGGTCACTCCCTGGCCTAGATCTTTCCCCAGAACTTTTCCCTTTTGTGTGTGTGTGTGTGTGTTGGTGGAGGGCAGGCCTTGGGTCTATTTTTCTTCTTGGTTTCCAGAGGATGGGCCTCCTACCCCTGCTGGATAGAATGTTATCATTGCTTAACATTAATGATAGGACACAATCCCACCATTTCAAAAAAAAAAAAAAGGAGAGAGAGAGAGAGAGAATCACATTGCCTAGAATGTATCTTTATCATTATAATTATCTAAATTCAAAATTGATGTGTTTGCATGACCTAATTCCAAATTTGCTTGCCAAATGAGCCAGCAAAAGAGCCTTTACTATAAGCGGAGAGTAGGACATCTGAGAACTAACTATATCAAAGTTATGGATTTCAAGAACAGTTTGGGGTGGAGGAGTGGGAACAATTCAGAGGGTTACAGAAGGCTAATGGAAATCAATAGTTAGCCAAGGCCATGGATCTCTAGAACCATTCAGATGTGCAACAATCAACATTCTTAACCATATCCTTCCAAAGATGGCCTTTTGAATGTAGTGCCTTTGTATCTTATGAATGAGAAAGTATGGAAAGCTAGCTCCCCATTTCTGTGGGAGAAGGTGTCTCACAAAAAAGAGAAATGTAGGGGTGCGACAAGGTGTCTCACAAACTCCCACAAAAAGATAAATAAATAAATAAAAGAGAACTTTAGGAGTGGGACAAGGTTTCTCACAAACTTTCGCAAAGGAAAAAAAAATTGCAGGGAAGGAAGAAATAAAACAAACTTATTCCTGAATAAATGCCTCAGAAAGCCTCGCATCACTGGTTCCGGTCTACCACGCCCCTCAAAATTCAAATAAGAAGGCCCCAAGTACCACATCTAGTGCATCAGCAAGCCCAACATTTCAAGTACAAGATTCCATGAACAATGTCCCATTCGAAAACATTGTTCACATCCCAAGGCAAGTTGAAGTAAAACTCCTCTCTGCAAGCAGTGTCCTAGGAGAGAATTAAAAACATTGTCGACAAGCTCGAGAAAGTTCACTGACGCATGGATGTATGACTATGACCACTGTAATCAACACATAGACAATGTCAGAGCAAAACTTGTCCAAATAATATGTGTCGGAGACAACGAACGCCATCCCTAGTGCTTGGTGACACCCACCCCACTGTTGGAAAAACAGAATTCCACACTCCAAACATCCGAAATGGTGCTCAGCAAACATGTTATTTAACCAAGCTTCACACCAAAAAAAAAATTCTCCCAGCGAACTCCCAGTCCTCATCGATTCGATCAGAACGAGAGAAAAACCCAAAATTCATGATAAATTCCAAAACTTCGCCTCTGTAGAAGGGAAAAAAAAAAAAGGGATGATGATGCCTTACGTCCCTCCCACGCCCCCGGCGGTCTCAGAGGAGATCGTGGCGAAGGGCAGCTCGCAGATGGCGACGGAGGCGCCGTAGCTGGCGGCGAAGCGCGACGCCCGGACCCCGCCGCTGCCCGCCCCGATGGTGAAGAGGTCGAAGTCGTAGTGCTGGGTGGCAGAGTCCCCCGCCCCCGCCCCGTTGTCCTGCGCCGAGCGGACGGAGAAGCGCCTGCGCCAGCCGAGGGAAGGGAAAAGGGGGTCGCAGGAATGCGCGGGGGATCCCGCCGCCCGCGAGGAAGAGAAGAAGAAGGAGCGGCGATGGAGGACGAAGGGGATGGGGAGGCGGTGGGAGAAGGAGTGGAGGACCGTGTAGGAGGAGAGGGGGAGCTTCGCCGGGGATCCTCCGAGGGTAGCGGCCATGGCTGCGCGCGGCGCTGTGTTCCCTGCGCTGTGGGCTGCGGAACTGCGAAAGTGATGAGTGAGGCGGGCACGTCTCCGGCACGAGGGAGTCGAGCACGTGCGTGGGGCGGTGGGAAAAAAAGGTTTTAGTAAATAATTGTTATTAATTCTTACCCCCCCCCCAACAAATCTTAATTTGTTAATAATGTGAGCAGTGACGGATTAGATCAAGGTTCGTTCGCCGTATCGTACTAGATCGGGACGACTCGTATTTAGGCCGATCTGATTCTCTGATACGTATCGAGTCGGACCAAATCATGCCAACTCATACATGTTTAATGGAATGTTTTCAATTGAATTTTTCTTATTTGATAAGTAAAATTATATTTTTTATATCAATTAATAAGATATATTTTTATAAAATATGACTTAAACTCATTAATTTTAACAAATAACTCATTGATTTTAACAAATTCATTGGTTGGACTCATGCGATTCGTGCGAATAAGATCGAGTCGGCCCGAGTCAGATCGGTATCATATTGTATCTAAGAAGGTACGATCTGATACAGGCACCTTGATTAGACCGCAAGGGGTTCTCTTTGTACGTAATTGATTATGTATGAAATTTTTCGTATATACCTATTTTACTGGAGATTTTCTACATATATGAAATTCATTAGGAGTATATCTAACAATGACTTTAAAAATACATTCTTTTTACCTTAACATTTTACTTGGTCTGAACTATCCCCTACGCTAGAAATTATTAGGGGATTACGTAAAATAATGGATACTAAAGGACGTATGGCTTTTTTAGCCAATCAGTCCATTCAACAAATAAATGGACGTTTTATTTATCAATAGCTATGATATTGACCAATAATAATGAATTTTTTTCTTCGATTGTTAACTTTTTAAAAAATTTAGATTATAAAAGATTAGATTGGGAATGAAAAGTGCCATTTATAAATGTTATATAAAAAAAAATGCAAATATTAGATTTAAAATCTCATTTAAATGTACGAATACTATCTAAATTTTAGGCTTTCGTCTACATTTTATCCTTTAATTATCACGTTAAGCTGTTTAAATTTAGATTTCCAAATGTATCCTTAGTCATTGAGTACATTAGATACCAAAATACTTTCTTTGTTTAGCAATGTCCTTTTTTTGTTATCATCGGAAGAAACTATCATTAATTAACTATGAGAGAACATATACAAATAGTACCCCCCACAAGGAGTAGCCTGCAAAACGCTCCATCAGAGGTATACAAACGTCCAAGAAGAACAAAACACACACAGAAACTAACCGAACATAAACACAACTACAACTAGCCCTCAGAAGCATTGGCGAGGTGCACAAAACACTACAGTGCAGAAATACTATCACCCATGGACATTCCAACAGTATTGTCCGAAAAGGGACAGCAAACATTATAAGAGCTGCGACTACGAAGGAGGAACTCGGAGATACGTGCGAAAGAGAGACACATGAAAGAAGCTCATAACTCGAGTCTACCAAACAACTTCAAGATCTAGGGTTGGATAAACGCCAGAGCAATATCAATCTGCACCGGAGCCAAAACACCATCAAATTGCAAGCAGCAAGAGGATTGGATCTGCAAAAGCCTAACCCGGAGGCGCCGAGGTCCCCAAAAGGGGCAAGCCCCTGTCGACCAAAACAAGAGGTGATCCAAGCGGTGGGAGACGGTGGGGTTGGGTGATGAAGTGGGCAGAACAAGGGTAACAAGGTAGGGGCGGTGGAGGAGAAGGGGAAACAAAATGGACGGAGGAAGGCAGATGATCGGCGAGAAGCAAGATGATGGAGTGCAGTGAGAAGCAGCGGCAACTCGGATGAGAAATCGAAAAGGCGGGAGGACGGCGAAGGTAGCAAATAGTGAAAGAAAATAACGAAAGAAAAAGCACCAGAGGAGGAGGGGAGGGGGAGTTCGGAGGAGGCGCCCCCCACCTAGATCTGCCGCAGGAGGTGACAAAGATGGCCGCCACAACGAAGGATCCGCCGGATTCCGGCGAGGGATCCGCTAGGTTTGGTGGGTTCCCACATACCCCCTACGACGGATTTCGGAAGGACCTTCTGAATTCCGGAGAGAGACGGTTAGTTTCGCAATGCCATGTTATCCCCCTAATCAAATGATTCAAATCTTTATCTGCCACTAAAAAGGAAGCACAGCCTTATACTCGCCTGTGGTCCCCTTTTAATGTGATATACATCAACCGTGTTAGGTATAAAATTCATCCTTACGTGCATAAATGTAACATAAAGTTGAAAAAAATGACGAATTAATGTTCGTCATAATATAAACACAAGCAATGCGTACCTTCTTGTGCCATAATATATGAAAGAACCGGTACCGATTATATAACTTCTAAAGAACTTACAATTGTTTATTTTAGATCTTTTGCTAAAGAAATACTTACTGCACTCATTCCCTCAGTCCAATTCACGGTGCAGGGTCACGTGGCTTGCATTAAGGGGGGGGGGGGGGGCAGGGCCATCCAATCAAGTCAATGGCTCGCCTAAGCCGGTCGGATGGCCAGCAGGGAGTGGACTATTTTATTTTATTTTTTTATTTTTTTGTTAGATTTTTTTAAGCTTTTTAGAAATCCGATGAAAAAACGAATGTATAGCTGGCACATCCAGGTTAACCCCGAATAGGCTATATATTAAAAGAAAAAAAATTAATACACATCTCAATTTACATGCAAAAAAGTTAATTTTTTCAAAAAAATATACATATACAACCGACCCGGAACTAATCTGAGCTGGCTGGCTGTACGGAGGGCATACTCTTTCAAGACTTTCATGAAGCGGAGGAAGAAAATTAGGAAGGGCATACTCTTTCGACCCATCTCTGTCAGAGTCGTCCTTTGAAAGTAGGAGCAACTAAAATCATGCAATGTATGAGTATCTTAATCAACATTGTTAAGAGCTATATCCTACATTTCTGACTTGAAACAATGAGCCTAGCAAACAATCTCAAGATCCTTTTTCTTTCTTTCTTTCTTTTTTGGGGGGGGTGGGGTGTGGTAATGTTGTTCATGCATCTGCATGTATATTAGAAATAGAAGAAATGGCCTTGCTTGGCATTTCTCACTACGTATGCCTTCGCAGCATTTTGGAAGTTTTTTTTTTATTCTAAATTCATAAGCCAATTTTCCTATGCAACAATGTCCCTATATCCTTAGAAGATAAAAGTTCCCCTTCCCATATTAAAAGTTATTTATTTCTTCTTCTTTTTTTTTTTTGAATGTGGCCAGTGGCCAGATATGTACAACTATTTACAAGCGACCGAGGTTCCAATCCGGAACTCGAGATTTTTCTCTAGAATTTGAGATAATTCCGGTCAGGTTGATGGGTCCGCCTAATTAGGCGACAATTCCAGGTCCGTTTGATTTTTGGAGAAGTAATCCCACATATCAAGAGATAAAGATCCCAACAGCACCAAGACTGCATGACTGAGGAGTTTTTAAGCTCAAATCAGGTTTGAACCTGAGACCCTCCATTTGGAAGGGAGATGGTGAACCAACTGTCCTAAGCAGCTGGTTCAAAGTTATTTATTTTTCCTTTGCCTATCCTTCAAACAATGACATTATTCCCTCCCAAGGACAGCACAAGGAAAAACGTCTAGCTAGTTTGATGGTTTGCACCTATATAAAATTATATCATTATCACTTCCCAAGGACTACATGAACACAAGATGCCTAAACTTTAGACTTCATCATCAAAAATAAAAACATTTATGATTGAAAATGTGCTTCAAGGATAAACTATCATCTGCTTTTACTATGAGAACTATATTGTTATATATTCATAGCCTCCTTGGAGGTAGGAATCAAAAGAGTAGGGACACCTTTGTATTGTCTTATATGTCTTTTATTGAACTAACTAGTGGCTTTTCATTAAGCAATCAAGTTGCAGCCTAACTTTGATATGGACTTATAAAAGTGAGCTGGCATCATCTAAGTGTTGGGCTTGCTGATACCCTTTTTCCCTCTCTTTTTTGCTGCTTCAGGTCCTCTCTCTACAACAGGTCTTAATGATGAACATTTTTTTTCCCAATTGGATATATTTGACAGTCCCAAGTCCTCTCTACAATAGCTTTCAGTTAGTGTTAAAAGTTTCCCTGCCAAATCATTCTAATGTGTAAGCAATCTCTAATGTTAGGTTTGGATGTTGTCTTATTGTTGTTTTTGTGGTCAATTGCAGTGATGGTGTTGCATCCTTGTTGGACTGGATGGAGCTTTAAGGCTGGCAAGATCTCACAACTGGAAAGGTTTATAATTTATAATTACTTTTACGTACAATTAAACTGGATTCTAAAAAAGCTAGTGTACCCCATTGTATTTTCCTAACTTGCAGGGATACTTTATGTTTTAAAATAAAATTGATAATATTTTAACTCTATTTGATTTTATCTACCATGACAATATGTTATAAAACTTGTTAATTTTGAATTTTTTAAAAGATAATATATGATTTTAAAATTTTCATTAACAAACTCTTGATTTGGTTTTAGGCTGTTTTTGGACCAAGAATGAAAATGAGATAGAAAGACGTTAATTTGAACCCAGTAATTTGTAACACTTCAAACCTCTAATTTTACTTACTATTTTGAAAAAGATAATACTAGAAGGGCAAACATTAGATAAAACTAATGCAATAAGTTAATAGGATTTTGAAAACATTACAAGACAATTTATGGCACATCAACTAGAAGAAAACATAGTTTTACGGTAATGTAAAATATTTTATAGTGTTTTACAACACATTAAATGTTCACATAGTTATATATTATAGTAAATTAAAATTGATAACAAGAGTCATCCAAACGGTCTCTTCTATCACTTCTGATACTGTTTGGACTTCATCAAAGCACTTAAAGATTGTGTCATATCAATTTTGAAAGTGATACACAATATTTTGAAAATATCAAAATCAAAATTCATACTCTATCAAATTTGATACTCTAATCAAACATGACGTAAAGAATCAAAATGTACATCGTCTAACTTACCATTGGATAGATTAGTCAAAATGCACACCGACTAGCGTATGAAAGTTACTTGGCACATGTAATGAGAAAATTTCTCTAAAAGAATAGTTGAAAGAAGCTTCGATTAATCCCTTATAAATGATTAGTCAGTATATAGATTGACTTAAGGCTTATTTGGTACGTCGTAAACTACCCTAAAATTTAGATTTTGAAATTACCGATTTTAAAATAGGTGAAAATAAATTTTCTAATTTTAAATTCATTGATTTTGATTTATGATAATTTTGGACTGAAAACTAAAATCAGTTAAAAAGAGGATTTTAAGAATAAGCTGACTTTGAAATACGACACACTCCAAACGTATGAAAAAATAACATAAAATAATTTACAACAATTTAACCATAAAAAAATATATCATCACAAGTCTCTTTATGATGCTTTACAATATTTTAGGACATGCCAAATGGCCCTTTAGTTGAAAGGCATGAATCGGTTGGTTAAATAGTCAAAAGGCAGAGAGATTAATCCTTGGAAACTAAAATTTAGGAAGTCCTCTTAGGCCTCACATGAGAACACCCACAAAAGATGACATTAAGGGGCATAAGTTGAAATACATCGATTAGAATTAAAATCTCATTTGTTAATTTATTTTCCTAAATGTAACATTAGGCTTCAAGTGCCCAAATTTCTCCATCAATTAGGTTCCACAAGAATCCAAATAAAGCCAGAATATGGGCGAAAGAATAAGAGTGATCAACTTGATAGATTCCATCAGAATTCGAAGTCCAACCTGTATTCGGACATGGGCATTTGGCACTTGATGGGGCAGAATCCGATTCGGCCCAGATCTAGGGGGCCGGCCCAGTGAAAAGAATACAACCCAATAGCATTCGGCCCAACGGCAGCTCAACAGCGGCCTTCGGCCCAACAGCGGCCCTCAGCCCAACAGTGGCATTCGATCCAGTAGCCATATGGCGGTTTATTAGCAACCTAAAACATAATCTTATATCGGCTGCAACAACCAGGTAACCCCCAATCTTCTGTTATAAATAGAAGGCTATTTATTACAAAGAAGACACAAAAAAACAAGCATTAAAGCTTCTTCCTTCCTCTTTTCTGAATCGAATCTTCTTTAGAAGTTAACTTAACCATCGGAGGGGGGTTCTCTTGGGTCGAAACCCGGGACCCTCCCTGACTGGTTCTTCTTCTTTTTGCAGGGGCCTCGGTTCGAATCTTCGCCGACCTTTTCGTCTGGGTCGGCTTCGGCCACTGGTCTCTTCTTCTCATAGGGGTCTCGGCCTCGTTCTTCATCGACCCCTTCGTCTGGATCCCCCTCAGCAAACGGAGTCTCGGCTTCGCCTTCGACAAGTCTTCGTCTGCATCCCTCTCAACCTCGCTCTCGGCTTCAGAGTTCCGGTCTCGTATTCTGCTCACGTCTCAGTCTGGATCCCTATCAGCTCTTCTCGATCTTCTAGTTACAATCTCGAATTCTAATCTCGGATTCTAATCTCGGAATCCGACAGTGATAGCTTCGGCTACATCAACACTAGTTTGGGATTCGCCAACAATCCATCCCAAGAGAACAGGATGCCCCCAAGAATCTAGGTAAGAGCTATGCACAAAGTTGGCTGTCCCTGAAAGCATCTCTAGGCACCACATTAGTAATCATGAGACAAATTCACTAGCTGACAAAAGACTCCATCCTCAGTTTCTTACTCTCTCATTTTCCAAATGAAGAAAGAAGTAACATCCTGAAAAAAGTCATTGGGATTCTCCCTTGATTGGCGCCACTTTGACAGGAGAATAAGAGTAAACTAATGAGTCTTATTTTCATAATAAAATTAATTCTAATTTTATGGACGGAATAATTTATACCGCATTAGAATTAGTTATACTAGAACAAGGAGAATAAACAATTCGATTCTAAATTTAAGAATTATTTATTCTTCTTATTCCGTCAGCAAACCCACAGAACTATTAAAACTAAATATTTTTTATTCTAGGATATACTATTCCGGATAAATAATTTCAAATAACCTATTCTGTATAAATAAATTGGGGTCAAGAGAATCAGCCAACTTGGCTATTGATGGCATATCTCACCCAGACCTGAACTATGTGTTCCGAAGTGAAGTGGAGAATGGTAAAATCTTGGCAAAAATACTGCTTCATCGAGCATTTCCAAATGCAGTACCCCAGCCAAATGAAACTAATGAACCCATCAACAAACCCACTCTACAATTAAGAACATGATAACAAAAGGTTCAAGAGACATATAAGCGCATTACATATTACACCAAGGTGATACTGATGGTCCCCCAAGGCAGCTCCATTGAGATTAGCCCAACCCCTACTATACTCTATTATTTCATGTCCTATTAATGGATAGCTATTCCAGTGGAAACTTGTACAGTGACATGAACATGAGGCGAAGCTTAGAGGGACAGCCCTGACTCCTCATCCTCCTCAAGGGTGGAGGTGTACACAAAGTAGAGGGACCAAATGAGGCCGAACATGCCGACAATGATCCACCCGAGGAGATTGTTGCTGAGCCCCAAGCTCAACCCGGTCCCCTCGGTGCTCATCCTCTCGTCCACAAGGGCCAGTGCCGGGTTCGACACGCTCATCACGCTCACGGCCGCCAGCAGCGACGCCCCCAGGCCGGCGGGCACGACGGTCGCCTTCTCGTCGGAGGCCGAGCACCTCACCCTCCCTCCTCTCACCCCCCTTTGAGGCAAACCTTCAAACAACCGTGCAAAGCAGTATCAATACATCATTCCTTCACACTATTTATATTGAAGGACAATTCATGGGATCCATCAATTCTTCTAGCAACAACAGAAGCATACCTAGGAGAGGAGACGACGAGGCGCCGGCCGGCGCCGCCTTGTGGACGAGTGCGGCGCGTGCGACGGTGGGGGTGGCCGTGGCGGCAGCTAGGGAGGCCATGGCTGCCGGAGGTGGAGGGATGGGCACAGAGGGCGGGGAAGTTGGGGCTGTGTCGGTGTGTGGTCTCAAGCCAAGAGGGGAGGGGAGAGCTGAGGCCAGTTTATTCGGGTAGGAAGAAGAGGCAGATCTCACATGGAAGGCTTGTGGCCAGGAGCGCGCCAAAAAATACGAACTGGATATGGCGAGTGGCCGTCCGAGCAATCCTCATCGTCGGACAGCCAACCAGGTTCTCCCACGTGTACGCGACATCCATGGATCCGGTTGAGGGGACGGGGAGTACCTGCGTCAGGCGGTGGGCATTTTCCTTTCAAGGCCCTGGGCATTAGGGAGGATAAGTAATACTTGCTGCAGGTGTATTTCACTTGGTAAATTAAAAATATTTTTTTTTTATTTTTTTAAGTTAACTCCGAGATATCTTAACGGTCCGTATAGTGCAATGTTCGATTTGACGATTAAAAAAAAAATGAAAAATTAAAAATTAAATTCTAATGAACAATATTTTTTCTATTCATTAGAACTCGATTTTTTATTTTTCAAATTTTTTTAGATTGTTCAATCGGACATTACATTGTACAGACGATTAAGATACTTCAAGGCTTATCTGAAAAAATATATATATATATATAAATTTACCAGAGATATTACAGCAAGTATTACTTGAAGAGGATAAACATAAACTCTGCTTATAGAAGGATGACTATTTGATCCGATAAGGTTATTAGTAGTGGATGTGATTACAGATAATTGTAAAAAAGGAAATGATATTGCAAAATTGTTTCATGACACATATTAACATATCTTGGAAATGTCAAGAATGCACTCCTCCACTTATTGCCACGTCAAAGCCTTCAATCGATGAGTGGATATTTATTTTGTCCTCATGTACATCGATCCCAACAGTGTTAATTTTTGGTATCGTAAAATTTGAGGTTTTTTTTTTTTTAATTTTAACATTTTATTTCATTTTAATAACAATACTTAATTTTAGCCAAAGTTGAGATCGTATGTAAAAGATAGGTTTTTTTTTTCCAGAATAACTCCCTAACAGATCTCATATTTGTGTATGACCCCCTATATGATTTTTGTTTGCATGTAAACCCCCTTAACTTAAAGGAACTTTATCACATAACTCCCTAAAAGATTCTATATTTACAAATAACTATATGTATGGTATATATTTGGATATAACTCCTTACCTATGATATGTATGATATTATTCAAAAAACATAATAAGAAACATTGTATAGACATCCATCGGGAAGTTTGTTGTAATTGAATTTTTTCAAATGAATTTAACATTTAAAAGAATCTTTTTATTTACAAATGCATGTTGTTCACAAGGAATTTGTATTTTAACTGAAGGTCTTATTAAGATTCCCATTTAATAGTCTTCACATATTCTATGTAAGATAATAATACTTTGACTCACATTAAATTTAAAATAAATATCATAATTAAGCATTATATATAAATACAAATCATACAAAAAGTTTGAATAATGCTTGTTGCAATGCTCATGTGTGTAAACAAAAAAAAAATCTAGACCAGCTTCGAGGTGTCTTAATTGTCCGTACAGTGCAATGCGCGATCGGACGACCCAAAAAAAATATAAAAAATAAAAGAACATTATTGGACTCGGCCTATTAAGGGGCACTTTTTACTGTTCATTTGGTCGTTTAGGGTCACTTGATTGGACATTGCACTGTATGATCACGTAGGACACTTCGGGACCGACTTTAAAAAAAAAAATCAAAAACATATTTTTTCTTTTACCCACTGCAATGCATTGCAGTAAGCATTACTCCAAAAAGTTTCAGCAAACATAAGATCTTGTAGGGCATTATTATAATAACATGGCATCATATTTATATATGATATGTTATACTATCGCAGTATCCATTAATTATTCGGTTTGAAAATAGGCATATCATACCTTGTCGGTACGAAAATACTATTCATCGTTTGATTGATAGGTTAGTACTCTTAACCTCTCTAGGTTTAATGTTCATAGAAGTTAGGATATGAGCCAATTCAGAAAGCAAGTGTTGGTACTTCCGAAATTGGTCGAGGTTGGATTATGAGAGGGACATGAATCATCGTCTTAATTACCAAAGAATTTATTATGTTTAATTGGATCAGGCCTTGAAACAGGAGTCCGTTTATATTGGCAACATCATGTCATATGTGCTTTATTGTGCTGGATCCAATAAATAACTTTGGCAATTAGAACAGTGACTTTTCTGGATTGCTTATTCCAATTATAAAATAACCAGAACACAATTTTATCCTTAGCTTATGTAAATTTTACTTAAAAGCTTTACTTGCTACACCATCGGATGTTATTATACCGTCTGGCAAGTAAATTATTTTTTTTAAAAGACGGTCAAGATATGCTCTACGTGTTCGTATAGTTAGGTCTTCAATTGAAGGGTCTAAAAAAATTGAAAAATTAAACATTGAGCCCTAATGAATAGAAAAAAAAAAACCCTATGAGTCAAGCCAATGGATGTTTTTTATTTTTAAGATTTTTTTAATCATCCCATAAGAGATCGACTTATACAGACACGTAAGATATGTTGGAGCCAACCTTAGAAAAAAAATCAAAAAAAAAAAGACCTTGCTGCATCACCATTAACAAAATCAGGTGGTGCATCAAGATAAATAAAACTTTTATTTAATGAGTTAAAATTATTTTTGATAGACTCATTATGGATCATGTGTCCGTGCAATGTATCTCTGATTAGATGACTAAAAAAAAAAATACATTAAGACTCAATTTTTTATTTTTTATTAGGGATCAGATTGTACAACCATGTAAGTTAGATTGGAACTAATAGAAAATTTTAAAAAATTAAAAAAAACAGCCGCCAATGCAGTAAGTTTTTTTTTTTCTTAGTAGTCCGGTGCAGCAACTTTACTTAATGGTCACAACAGGGTCCGCCTCCATGGAGGTCTATCAGCCGGCAAGTCTGGTCCAGTTTTGAATAGGTTAGGGAGAAATGCTTGCTGCAGTGCAGGCTCGATGCCTACGTTACTGTCCGATCTCTTTGATCGGATGATAGCGAACAGTGCAATGAGTATTTCTCTTTTTTTTTTTTTTTATAACGTCGAGTTGGGAGAGACCCCAATTTAGCATTAGTACCGTCCAATCTCCAATCAAACGATTACTAAAAATTCAAAGAAAAGGATTGCGAGAGAGAGAGAGAGAGAGAGATGTTATTATCTGGCCAAATCAGTTGGAATGGCTCAACCTTTTAATAGTAACATTTTCAAAATCGGACCGATCATCGAACTAGAGATGCCTTTAGTCTCGTCTAATTTAGATCGACCACTTAAAACTGCTATTTCAACTGGACCGTTTTATTTAATTAAATAATATTGAATATAGTCATATCACATATATTTATATCTATTTTTTATCAAAAACTCATTATGTCTTTTTTATTCTCATATATTATGTTAGGTAGTGACCTTAATATTCAAATTTGAATACTTTCAGGTGACATTTGTAAAAGAAAATTTTGTATTGGACTTTAGACCAGCCAATTTTCATGTTAACCAGACTAAACTAGTTAGTTTTGAATTGGTTCTTTCAATTTTTTAAAGACAGTGGTTTTTTTATAAGTCGGACCGGAAAAGCTTCCGGTTCAAATTTTTTATGATTAATCAACTGGTATGATCCTATTTTTAAAATACTGTAATCGTCTCTAGACATCTGACAAGGATAAAATGACCAAGAATCTTTTTTTAAAAAAATTGTTTTAAAGATTTTTAGAATTCAAACGGTACGTGCAGCAGACATGTATAATAAATGTGATGTCGTCTCAGTGGAGAGGGGGCCGTGCAGCAGACAAGTATAGTAAATGTGGTGTTGTCCGTGAGTGGAGAGGCAGCCATGCATTCCATGTTGCAGATTATGATTAGGGATGAAAATTAAAAATAATAATCTAAAGTATCCATTCTTATTCGTAGTCTATAGGATACATGAGAATATAAATTTAAAGATAAGAATAAAAAATTTAATTTAATCTTTTTATTTAAAATAAGGAAAAGGAAACAGTTGCTTTCGTATCCTCTAATTCGACTATTATCTGTCCTTTTATTTTATAGTATTATAATATATAACATATTTATAAAAAAATAGGCAAATAGGTAAACACTCTTGTATTTCAAACAAACATGAGTGAAATAGTTTATAAAAAAATTTGTTCCTATACATATAATATATTAATCCTAACTAGTAAGCACATATGATTAGTAAACCTAATGGGAAATAGGTGCATTAACATGATTTATTTAGAATAAATTAAGCGGAGGATATTTAAACATAAAGAAATTGATGACTAACTATGGCATAAGTGATAATACAAATAGTATGATAATTATTATTGTAAATATAGAGAAATGAGAAAATTGTAATCTAACATTAGATGTTAAGAAGGGCAACCTTGTGCATATAAAGAAGATCCTCCGACCTTTCTCCTAACAAAGCCATTTTCTTAAAAGGACAAAATCATGAGGTCCATAACCTAAAGTGGACAACACCTTATTGAAGATAGTCAACAATTCCTTCCACAGCATTGGCACCATTTGTGAGAATTCTATCCCAATACATACAAGTTTACTTTTTCAAGGCGACTATATATATAGGCATAGAAATAGGGAAGCTTTAATCTAATCTCAGATGTTGAGAAAAGGCAATCTTGTGTATATAAAGAAGGCTTTCACTTTCCTTTCAACAAAGGTCTTTTTCTCAAAAGAACAAAATCATGATACTCATGATAGATAATATCTTAGTTGAGAAAGCCTATGATTTCTTTACTTGACACTAACACTATCTGTGGAAACATCGACCTAATATGCACAAAATTACTTTCGTGTAGTGCTGTGTAAAGGCATAGAAATAGAGGGACTTTAAACTAATGTCAGGTGACCTTGTGCTTGTAAAGAAGGTCCCCTACCTTCATCCCAAAAAAGACTCTTTTCTTAAAATGGTAAAACTACGAGGCTTATGAGTCAAAGTGAATAATATCTTGTTGGAGAGAGCTAGAGAACCAATGGTTCCTTCTCTCAATAATTATAAATAAAGATAAAAAAAGACGGAGCTATAGAAGTCAAGAAGCAAAGAAGACAGATTTATACTAGCTTAACTTCTATTACGTGGGAAAAAATCAAACATAAAGAGTTCTTATGCACTATTGATAGGTCAAGAAGAGAGCATCAGAAAAAATTATGGGAGAATTTTGATAAGGCAATCAAAGATATTTCTAAAGGGGGGAAGGTTTTTTTGGTGCGGATCTAAATAGTTATATAGACAAGGATAAAAGAATAAAAGATGTTATGAGAAGATTCATAAAGATTTTGACTTTAGTGATAGAAATGACGTGTGTATTGTTATTCTTTTGCCTAAGTTGGTCCCAAGAAAAAGCCCCACATATGGGGCGGGGGGAGGGTTGGCTTTCCATTTTCAAGTAAGTATTATGTTTTAAATGAAGTAAGATGAAAAATGATCGATGATATATCATGCAAAATAAAACAAGAGCAAGTATATCACATACGTAAACCACACAAAAAAAACTCAGATTTTGTGTGGTTCGACCAGCCTTTTTAGCCTGCGTCTAATATCTAATACCTCGTTGAGATTTCCCTTCACCGGAATCCAAATTTTTTAATTACTTATTAATTGTTCATGGTGCTAGCTCCCTACAATACTAGATATCAAGACTATAGTTGGCTCTCTCACAATCATACCGAACATGAAACTCCTAGATAGTCTTTCTCGTACTGGATATAACGATATCGACTTGCCTTCCACTAGGGAATCAACCCTAGATTTAGTATAACACATAAAATCACAAAATATGTATATAAGAAAACGATAGAACAATAGTAAAAATAGTAAAAAATTTATAATTAAGCTCTAGCAATGATATTGGTGCAATAAAGAACTCTTGTTAGCGGGTGGAGGTTATGACCAACAAGAAGAGATGTTGCATCTTCAGTATTATGTCTCTTGGTGAGGACACCCAGCATATCTCCTTTTATAGGCACATCCCAGCAACATGTAGAGTAAGCCTTCTAGCCAGAAACCTATTTGGAAAGAAAACTCAGAAAACCCCTACTAGGATTTTGAACCCTCAAACTATGCAAATCATGAGCACAAATTGATTAACCAATTTTCAAAATTGTCAATCAATATAACACACATATTGGTCCATCAAATATTTAAAACAAACTGTAGCCAATTTGTCATGAACTTTAGTTGACTTTCAAAACAGAATTCAAATTGGTCAACCAATTTTCCGAGTATACCAGTTCTATACAGACTAGTTTCTTCTGATTGGATGATTTTGGAACTTGAAACCATGGTTCTCAAAGACTAATAACGACTTGTTACACTTCTTACGCCATGCCATTTGGGTGTCAACGAGTCGATCGAGTGCCATCATAAAGGCTTTGATCTCAATTGAATGTTGCCTATGGATTTACTTATTATGCATTTCGTCTATAAAATGTATTGATTTTTGTATGTACTATTCCCTTGTTGGAAAATTAATACCAATTGTTAATTATTGTGATATTGCTAGTTGGAATTGAATCTACAATTAGTTTATTATGTATCAATGTTCGAATTATTCAAATAAAAATGTATCAATGTTTGAATTGTTCTAATAAATAGTATGACTAAGTAATATTATAAACTTATAAACTAATTATTAAATATATAATTACATGTGGTTTGGTCCAAAATCTGAAGACTCATTGAAAAAAAATGCATCTGTAAAAGAAAATATTTTAATAAAGATGTCAAAGGATATACAGTATTATTAAATTAGTTCTAGTTGTCCCTCTTCCTAAAGCTGTTGACTCTCCTCTTGATCTCACAACTCGCACTCATTGCCAAACAATGGACAAATCATGCAGCACTCTTTAAAAGTGAATTGAGGCATACAGTTTTTATTTAGAAGCATTTTTGTTGGTGAAGCTTTTATTTACAATAATTTTTAGAGTTGCATAAATATCAGCCTAGTTACTTTTGGGATAACATAAATTATTGAAAGTCACTTATATAGCCTTTTAATTGTTTATTGTCGTACAACAAAAAATTACAAATTGAAGTTTTTTGGATTGAGGTAGGAATATGATTTTTAAGAAAGATTTGACTTATATATTTATTTAAAACTAATTATAACAATTTTTACTCAACCTTTCTTTCTATGTTGAAGGTTGAAGTCAATAGTGACTTTTGAGTAAAAGTTTCCCTGAACACATCCTTGGTTGCTTGTATTAATTCAACTAACGAATCATGATATGGACATTTTTAAAATATTTTTCTTGCATTTTTTTTTGTATATGGTACTCTTCGTGGTATTTGTCCCATGTGATCCGTGAATTTCAGATTTTTGTCCTCAGAAAAAAAAAAATGTTTCCACCAAAAGGAAGAATAGATTTTGCCTTGTAGACAGGTGAGCACATTTTTGCAGCAGTTGATATGGGGTTATTGAGGGTGCGTTAGGGGTTTCGAAAAATGGGATGAAAAAGTTCACTTTTCAAGGAAACTAATTTTTCTTAGATTAGGAGTTTGAGAAAAGAAATGTTTACGAAAATCTTTTTGTTCTCTGGTCGGAAAAATTACTTCAAAAGTTTTTTTTACCTCTAGACTCTGAAAAAATTTCTTTTCTAAGAAAAAATCAAACTTCTCTCTCTCTCTCTCCAATGAATGATTGAGAACTAACATAACTCACACAAGATTTGATTTCTTAAAAGCTCATAACTCACACAAGATTATGTGTTTTCAGAATAATTTTTAATCCAAAAATAAAAAAAATCCTCTTCCAAAGAATAAAAAGTTTTTTTTTTGCGAATCTCCAAGTCAACTCGTTATGAGTTTACTAACAAAGTCAGATTCGCAACATCAAAAAAAAAAAAAAACATGGAATCATAGCCTCCAATATGAAGGTGGACGTGTGCATGGGAGAAGGAGCGTGCCATCTAGGCATTTATTGCGTCCCATCCGTTGGCTCTAGTTTGATTGAAAGAGTGCTTATTTCGGTATAAAGCATTTTGAATTTTTTGGTCACTATTTATTCTCTTTATTCGAAAATAATAATTATAATTAAGTAAAACACATAAAAAAATATAATAGAATATGTCATTGGAATTGGGCAATTTTAATGTTTTTGTTTTAATCGTTTATTCCTTTTTGTTTCAGAATAAATCATTTCCATCCGATATAAGAAATTCACATCATCAAACAGAATAAAAAGAAAAAAGGGAATAACTCATTCTATTCTCCTTTATTCTCCAATCAAACTAGTGTGAGAAAAAAGGAATAATACTTGCAATAAAATTACAATGTGTGCATGCCCATTAGATTGCATCTTCGAGTCATCAGATCATGTAAGGGTACGATAACTTTTTTTTTGTTTTATTTGACCGCTTGGCCAAAAATGAACAACCCTAACACAGGATAGTCCTCGGACTCGGATTTTTTCTTCCAAAACTAAAAGAAATATCTGAAGCTCCGCCGTCCAATCCAAGTGAACAGATGGTAGCGCCTAGGACTGGCAATGAGCCGAGCCGAGCCGAGTTTTGCATGGCTCGGGCTCGGCTCGGGTCAATGGAGCTTGGCTCGAGCTCGAGCTCGAGCTCGGTTCGAGCTCTAAATCTGGGCTCGAGCTCGGCTCGACTCGTTTTCGTCAAGCTCGAGCTCGGCTCGGCTCGAGCTCGAACCAATAAAATTTGGACATATGCGATTTAATTTTAATCATTTGATGCAGAATGAGGATTTTTTAGTATTCTTATTCAAACTTGTGTAATAATACTCTATCAAGACATATAAAATAAAAACTAATCAATTCAATTAAAATCCCAAGGAAGATAATTAAATGCATAATAAAAAATGAACAAGAACTTTAATGGGCAGATTTTGAACTCAATTAAACATGAATATAGACCTTTTGTGATAATACTAACTACATATATGAAAATTTAAACGCGGGACACGGATGGAATGCCACTTTGATCTAGTTTGGAAAAATTAAAAAAAACATGTTAAATATTTCAAGCCGGCTCACGAGCTCACGAGCCGAGCTACCTTAAGCTTGAGCTCGGCTCGTTAAGCTATTCGAGCTTCTACTTAAGCTTGAGCTCGACTCGTTTGACATTTCGAGTCGAGCCGAACCGAGCTGAAATCGAGCCGAATCCGAGCGGCTCGCGAGCGGCTTGGCTCATTGCCAGCCCTAATAGCGCCCAGAGCATTATAATCTAAGTTGAATTAGGATGTTCTCCATATATTACTGTGAGTATTGCTGGGAAAAGAAATACCTCAAAGGTTGGTAGGCTTGATCTTACAAGCACAGAAACACTTTCTCCTAGCAACTCATATGAGATTATAATTTTAACGAAGTATCCTATTGGATAACACTGTCAATGGTATTACAATCCACGTAACAAATATAATAGACTTTGATCTAACTAAAAACTAATATATATGAGATCATAGTTCTAATGGAGGGAAGCATCTGCAGGAAATGCACTTGTGATCATCCTGTAAGCCCATGTTTTGCTTCCCAACTAAACTTGTGTGTCCTAACCATGCTGTACACGCAACCACTCTCCCTTTTCCACCATCTCTCCCAGTACTTAACCCATTCTCCCCTTCCATGGGTCAATCCTGGCCGTTCTCCTCTTTCTAAAGTCCCCATCCAAGGGCACAGCACCTCTCTCTCTCTCTCTCTCTCTTCAGCAGCCCACCCTTCGATTACGTGCGTTCTATAATACTCTCTCTCTTCTTCTTCTCGTGGGCGATCAATGCGAGCTGGGCGGGCGCGCGGATGCCCCGGCGGGTTCGCCCTCGAACTGCATGCAGGCCTCGCCGAGCGCTGACCCCCCCGGCCGCCGCCGTCGCCGCCGACGGACCAGGGGAGGAGGGCGTGTGAAGGCCGCCGAGGAGGAGGGAACCGCCCCCGCGGGCATGGCCAAGGAGGAGGAAGGGGAGGCGGAGGAGGGGGAGGCCGAGGCGGGGGAGGAGGAGGAGCAGGAGATGGCGGGGGGCGCCGCCGCCTCGCTGGGTCTCCCTCCGCATGTGGTGAGGGTGAAGCGGGAGCTGCTTGCCGCGTGCATGACGTGCCCTCTCTGCCACCAGCTGCTCCGCGACGCCACCACCATCTCCGAGTGCCTCCATACATGTGAGCCCCGCCCTCTCCCTCTTCCTCTTATTCGATTCCTCGTTAGTGTTTGGGGCTCGCTGTTGGGTTCGTGGTGTTTGCTGGTTCGTGATTCCAATCTGGGTCGTGTCGTGTTGTTTGGGTTCTTTGTGTTTGGGTGTCGTGTGATCGATTTCAAGAAGAACTGGCGTGGAAAGATGGATCCTTTTTTGCTGTCGTGGGATCTTTCTTTGCTGGGTAGATTTTTGCAGGGAACTGTAATGGCGTCTATTCTTATTGTGATTTGAGCTCTTGCGTGTGTTGTGGCTGTGTTGGTAATTATAGAGGTGACAGAGAACGGTGGACGCTTTTTTCTTGAGGGGCGAGGTTTAGGGTGGGTGGTTGGCTTGGTCTTTATCCAGCCCTGAGAGATTCGTGCAGCAGCTGGTAGATTTAGTAGTGATCTTTGCTTGGAATAGGTAAGCAATATGTGTGTCTATGCGTGCAAAGAAAAAATCTGCTAGGGAACTCGGTTAAGTGGCTGTATATTGTTGATACTATGCTGGCAAACTGGGATCGCAACAATGTTGTTCTACTTCTGGGGAGGAAGATGTATATATTAAAGTGTTGTTCGGTCTGCTGTAAAATGTCGTCATATTGCGGTTCTAAAATCCATGGGTTTTGGTTTATGGAAGTGTTGGGCTTAAAATTGAAACCGGAGAAAGATGAATGGCACATAGGGTTGACCTTATTCTTGAGACCCATGTACTCATAGCATGCTAGACATCACAAAAAACATTGAAGAATAGCATTTTATGGTGTTTTATGTCATCTCTGATCTAGAAGCTATCAGGGCACATGCATTTAGTTTCTATTCAAGACTATTCTCAGAAGAGGATCCGTGACACCTTCTATTGCAGAAAATCTTCTTCCTACTTTGTCTGAGGAGGAGAGGACCAGTCTCTCAGCCCCTTTCACGGAGGAAGAGGTTCGGAGAACTGTCTTCTCCCTTGGGAGGGTTAAAGCTCCTAGGCCGGATGGTTTCCCTATGTTCTTTTATCAGCACTGTTGGAACATTGTGAAGGATACTGTTGCAATCTGATTTGTGAATTTCAAGATGGTAGAGCTCACGTGGGGTATATCAATAAGATATCTTGTTATCATCCCTAAGAAGTAAGGAGCAGAGAGTCTGGTGTATTATAGACCTATTAGCCTATTGAATGGTACCTATAAGATCATCTCCAGACTCCAGAGTGCTAGTGAGCAGGCGTGAAGTGTTAGTTGACATATTGGTCTCTCTTTAAATCAAGGAGCTTTCATTAAGGGTAGACAAATCTAGAAAACTTTCTTAATAGCTCATGAGTGTATTCGTGCCTTGAAAACCTAGAGGAAGAAAGGTTTGGTGCTAAAATTGGATTTTGAGAAAGCTTATGACAGGATGAATTCGAACTGCCTTCTTCAGTTGCTTAGTAGGATGGGATTTGGTGATGCTTGGGTGTCATGGATCATGTCTTGTATTTCCTCAACCAGGTTTGTCGTTTTGGTTAATGGGAATCCCACTATGGAGGGGTCTTTGGTAGGGAGATCTCCTGTCTCCTCTATTATTTGTTTTTGTGGCACACATTCTGAGCATGATGTGGGACAGAGTGGTGGTAGCATCTTTGGTTAGGGGAGTGAGTGTTACCCCACATGCCAGGTATATCACACACTTACAATGTGCTGATGATACTATCCTTTTTCTCTCGGAATGGGTGGATCAACTATTTTCTGCCAGGAAATTGTTTAATGCATGGATTGAAGAATGTGGCCTCGAGGAATTGCCTATTCCTAATCAGTAGTGTACATTGTCCAATGGCAGGGAGCTACCTTCATTGTCCAAGCCAGACATAATCTTAGTAGATGACAGATGGGAGAGTTTGTTTCCTATGGCAAGAGTGTATGCACAACTGTGACATATCTCAGATCACAGTGCTCTCGTTTTAGATTGTTAGAAAAAAGGAAGTAAGAAGAAGCCTTTTCGTCTGGAAAAGGTCTGGATACAGAAGGAAGAATTCACGTATTTAGTACAAGATTCTTGGTAGCAAATAGTGGGGAATGCTTCGGGTCCTAAAACATTGGCTTTAAAGCTCAGAGAGTTGAAGAAAAATGTGAAAGAATGGGCTGATAACTGGAGGCAGGAGAGACATGAAGAAATCCACAAGATTATTGACGATTTAAAATAATTGGAAAACATTGAAGGAAGCGGGATGCTATCTCAACAGGACTTGAATGTTAGAAGCAATCTGAAAGTGAAATATTCAGATTGGCTCCAAGAGGAGAAAATTAGATGGAGACGAAAATCCAAAGCTTTGTGGCTGAAGGAAGGGGATGTGGTACCTCTTCAGAGGGCTGGGCTGTCTTATTGGGAACTTTCCTATCACTTACTTGGGCCTCCCTCTCTCTCCAGGTAACATTAGGAGTAGAGACTGACAGAAGCTAATTTAATGCTTTGATGACAAGTTGGTTGGTTGAAAGGGGAGACTCCTTTCATATGGAGGTAGATTGGTGCTGTATAACTCAGTTTGGATAGGCTTTCATTTTATTTCCTTTCTATTTTCAAGGTGCCTAAGGAGTTATCAACATGCTTGATTCCGTTCGTTGTGGCTTCTTTTGGAGAGTGTTTATAAAAATTACCTGGACGCGTGTGCAGCCCTTGTGGTGGTGGTGTGGAAGACGGTCCCCTCGTTGGTGCGGTGCGGCTACCAGAGTCGCCTGCAGATTCCACACGCCAAGTCCCGGAGGCCATGGGTGATTCCTCTAAGAGAGAGCGATAAAGAGGAGAGGGAGGAGGTTGGGAGATAAAGGGAGGAGAAGATCTCACGTAGGCTCTCTAGTCTCTATATACACATATATATAGAAAAGGGCCCTCAAAGAGTCCCCACCTAATAGGGGCTCTTAATCCTCCACATCCTTATCCAACAAAGAAAGCACTCCAATGTGGATGCTTATCGGTACATGACCTATGTCACGTGTAACAAAGAGGAAGTGGTGAGGTTAAGTAGGGTGGTCATGACATTTGTTGGGGGAGGGTGTGTAGAAGCAAGGAGAATACTGGGTTGGGCTTCAAGAGCTTGAATGAATTCAACTTGGCTCCTCTCACCAAGTGAATGTGAAAACTAGGTGCTGGGGAACCTACTCTTTGGGTGGATACCATCCGTCAGCTATACTATTCATTTGCCAGGGTATGGGATGTGATGCCTTCCTCGTTATATTAGGTTTCACCAATTTGGAAAGATATTCTCTCCAGTTTTGATGTGTTGCAAGTGGGTATCCAGTACACTCTAGGAGATGGTTAGGATTGGTTATTTTGGAAGGATAATGGTGTCAGATACTGCCTCCTTGTGACAGATTTCCACAGCTTGTTGCTATTTCCTCCCAACCAAATGCAGTTGTAGCTCAGGTGTTTGAGCATAATCACTTGGAGGGGTATAGACTATGGACTCCTTAGTTTAGAAGACAGTTTAGGGATGAGAAGATAACATATTTGGAACAGTTTCTGCTCCTTTTAAAGGACTTTTCACCTTCTCCATTGGCGCATGATAGATGGACTTGGACAAGGGATCAAAAGGGGATTTTCTCAGTTAGATCCGCTTATCGAATGATATTTGATGGTGGCCTAAGACACCCCTTTGCTCCCTCCATTTGGAAGCAAACCCCATTGAAGGTCAAGGTTCTGATGTGGAGAGTGAGTCATAGACGATTTCCCATGAGAGATAGATTGTCAAGGTTCATGTCTGGCCTCGAGTCTATATGCCCCTTATGTGCTGCACAAGAGGAATCTTTGGACCATCTGATCCTTGGTTGTGCTTTCTCCCTAAAGTGGGACAGCTGCTGGATTTAGGGGATTCTATGCAGTCCCTTTTTCACTCTTGGGGCAATCATTGATCGCCCAAGGTAGATGCACAGGTTTGGTGGTTGATTCTGCACGCAACTATTTGAGTGATTTTGTGCGAGAGAAATAATAGGATCTTTTGGACCAAAGCTATTATGCTTGAATGTATGTGAGATTCATTGGTGTTAAAGTGAGAGTGTGGGCTGATGCATTTTGTAAAGGAACTATTTCAATTTCTTCTCTTTGCACTTTGTTGGGGGAGGGATAACTTAACACCTTCTTGGTGTTAGGTCTTTGTTTTGTACAGGGGGTCTTTTGGTTCTGAAAATACATGTATATCCCCTTTTCTTTTCATATATTTAATACAATGGTGGTACTGCCCACTTTTAAAAAAACAATGGTGTTTTATGTCATCTCACAGCACGCCAAACAAATTCTACGTGGATAATACCACTAACTCACTAATAAAAGTCATTTGCTGAAGGGAAATATACAAGTGTCTATTTGGCCTGCGAAGTCCTCAAGTGGAAAGACTCATACCGAGGTGGATGAGTCCATCTAGCTGCCTAGTCTAGACAAGATATGGGAACTTCTCTGATCCTCCCAAATATTTGGTTCAATCCTGTAAGTGTTCACAAACAGGTGTTGTACAGCAGTTGGAGAGTGATTCTGAGTCTTCTGACAAGTAAGCTCTGCTTTATCACACATTCATTGCCATGTTGATGAAGCCTGGGGATGTGATCTGAGTGGGTGCTCCATAGACTCATTCTCTCTGTCACAAAAATAGAGAGCAGAGCAAATGCCGTCCATAATTAGGGCCAGATGGTCCTGGGCTCGGAGGCTTCCAATTGCTGTTCTCTATATAAGGAATTTCAACTTTAGTGGAGTCGTCAGCCACCATATGAGGCCCATATGTGGCTGCTTTGTCCATTAAATTGTATGTGGACTTTCCACTTTGCACCCTTCATTCTTCTCCCACATAGGTTGTAAGAGACCTCCACCAAAGAAAAAAAAATGTCCCAAGCAAAGAAGCCTCATAATCCTGTAAATCTCTTCTAGAAGACAGTATCCACGTTCCACAAACTTTAGATCAAAGATATCTACAACCATTGCTTGCTGGTTAGAAGACATAATAAAGAAAGACGGAAACGGTTCTTCCAGAAGTATCAATGATGTGTAATTTTTTGGGGTTGTTTTATTTTGGCATGGTGTATGTTTTTGGGTTTCAATGATTTGATATCTATTGTTGGATTTGGGGCTTTGTGAAGCAGAGTACATTTGTGGGATTAGGAAGAAAATGTTGTGCAGAAGGGGAGGGGAGAATGGCTGAGTGGCTGACAAACAGTGTAAACGAGAGTATGTAACTGTCGACACTCTGGTTTGTTTGGTTTTGAGATAAATTTCTAGGAACCAAGCCAGGGTAATCACACCTATAAGGCAAACAAAACTTAACTAAAGTTTCTTGAATCCCACTGTTACCAAATCAGCATAGTTTGATTTGTAATTGAGTTTTGGCCCTTAATGAGCCTGTTTCAGTCATGTTTGGATATTTCACATAGAAGCCCATCTATGACTGAAAGAGGGCCTTCACTTTATGTAATTTTGAGACAATAATATCCTTGACAATGGTAGGTTTGCCCAAGTATTGCATGTAATTTTGGATTTCTTTCAAACCTGTTTTGTAAGCAATTTATTTATTTTGGGTTGGTTTGCGTAACGCTTGAAATTAAAACTAACTGGTCTGATAATTTGGTTTAGTTTGCAAACCAAATTATCTTTTAGTCTTCAAACTAAACTGAACCAAATTGTCTGGTTCAATTCAGTTTTCCAATTTGAACAAAATAGTGAACAGCTCTTTATACGGCTCTCGTAGCATGGGAGGGTTAAGGGTTACAACATAATACATTTATTCTTTTTTCTTTCTTTAAATAATTGTGGTACCCACCTTCAAAAACAAAAGTTTGCAAAGTTCTGTCTCCACACCATTTGGTCAGGTAAAACCATGGATTGCGGAATCGGCCGATTCCGATCCGAATCGGCCGATTCCGATCGGGATCGGCGGGTTCCGATCCGATTCGGGGGGGATTTCACTGTTCCCCCCCACCGATTTGAAAAAAAAAAAGAAACCGGCCAAAATCGGCCCGAACCGGACCAGATCGGGGCCGGACCGGCCAGATCGGCCGGTCCGGACCCGATCTGGTCCGGTTCGGGCCGATTTCGGTCCCCCCCTTAAGGTTGAAGGGTTTAGGGGTTTAGGGTTTTAGGGTTTAGGGTTTAGGGTTTAGGGTTTAGGTTTTAGGGTTTTAGGGTTAAGGGTTAAGGGTTAAGGGTTAAGGGTTAAGGGTTAAGGGTTAAGGGTTTAGGGTTTAGGGTTTAGGGTTTAGGTTTTAGGGTTTTAGGGTTAAGGGTTAAGGGTTAAGGGTTTAGGGTTTTAGGGTTTTAGGGTTTTAGGGTTTAGGGTTTAAGGGGTTAAGGGGTTAAGGGTTAAGGGTTAAGGGTTAAGGGTTAAGGGTTAAGGGTTAAGGGTTAAGGGTTTAGGGTTAAGGGTTAAGGGTTAAGGGTTAAGGTTTTAGGGTTTAGGGTTTAGGGTTTAGGGTTTAGGGTTTAGGGTTAAGGGTTAAGGGTTAAGGGTTAAGGGTTAAGGGTTTAGGGGTTTAGGCTTTAGGGTTTAGGGTTTAGGGTTTAGGGTTTTAGGGTTTTAGGGTTTAGGGTTTTAGGGTTTTAGGGTTTAGGGTTTTTTATGGATGTACATGAATTGCATTCATTCTTATTGTACATCAATTGAATAATATGTGTAATTTTTTCTGATTTTTTCTGATTTTTTTTAATTTTTTATTATTTTTTAATCTGGCCGAGTCGGACTGGCCAGACTTCATCTGGATCGGCCGACTCGGCCGATCCGATCCGAGTCGGATCGGGATCGGCGGGTCCCGATTCGGGGACCCGATCCGATCTGGAATTCCTTAGGTAAAACTGCCTTCTTGCCATCCCTTACCTTGCAGTCAGCAATAGGATGGGGTGTATTTGTAGCTTGCAGTATCATGACCATAAATGGGAGAAATTACTAGCAAGTCTAGCATTGGTCAGTTGAACATCCCAAATCCTCTCTCCCCTGTGATACTTCTGCTCGATTACCTCTAGCTGAAGCCCCCCTCCACTTATGCCCAACTTTTGCAACCCTTTGCATAAGTTTACCAGTTTGAGGTCCCTCTATATCTCGATGCCTAGTCCTCCTTGCTCAGGATTTCTGCAAATTCTACCCTAATAGATATCGTGCTATCCTTAGCTGCTTCTTCCATGTGCATGCTGAAGGAATGTCAGTTCAATTGGTTCCAAGAGTAAGGAAATATATAAGTAGAGAGGAGAACACTACACGATAAAGGATACTATGTGTCTCCTATATGACAACACTCTTTTCCTCTAGTTACCTAAGCTTTGGTCAAATTTCTGGATGATACGTGTCTCTACTATGTAAGATCCTAATTTCAATGTCACCATCTATAACTCTCTCTGGTCCATACCGACCACCAATGGAGTTTTCCCTAGATCACCTTTAAACACCTCCTCTAGGAAGTCTCACACTGTGTGATGATATATACCTACTCCCCCTTCCAATTAACTGTCTCCCTCTCCCCACCTCTTTTGGGTTGATAACATCATGTTTTCATTAAAGAAAAAATAAGGACGTACAAGTCTAGATGTAAGGAAAAAAACTTCCCCAAAGAATTGCTTCATATGCAACAAATCTCTCTTCCCAAATATCCCTCTATATGCAAAAGAAATCTTTCCCTATCCATAAAAGACCACACCAAGTTGATAAGGGGCTCGCTAACTACGTGGAGAACTCAAAATGGGAGAATGCTGGCTTTCCACCCTTTCCAAAATTCTAGCCCTTTCCAACACTGAGCATATGATGATGATAAATACCCTTTCAGACTGATTAGTCTGCTTGCTGAAGTCCTATTGTTCTATTCTCCCCAGATCAAGGAATTTCGGGTCGGGTCGGGACCCGGAATCGGGACCCGGCTATCCCGACCCGATCCGATCTGGGTCGGCCGATCCAGACGAAGTCCGGCCGGTCCGACTCGGCAAGAAAAAAAAATCAGAAAAAATCAAGAAAAATCAGAAAAAATCAGAAAAAATTTAAAAAAAAATTAGAAAAAAATTATATACATATTATTCAATTGATGTACAATAAGAATGAATGCAATTCATGTACATCCATAAAAAATAAACATTAAAGACAACTAACTAACTAATAATTTTTGTTGTGCATTAATTAAAAAAGACATTGTTGTTGAAAAATACCTTAGAAAGATCACATTTGTGATCTTTCATCATCCGGTTCATAAGTTTGAGCAGGCGGACCATAATCTGCCGACATGTATGGTGCATATCCATAGCCAAATAAGGAACTAACGAGGTCTTCGAATCCTCTTTGAATACCTCTAGGTGTGTAAGTTTATTGGCTTGAACTTTCTCCTGATTGTATTGGAGGGACAAAAATGCCATACTGTATAGGTGGAGGTACAGAGTACCCTTCAGTAGTGCTGCTGATGTCTGAATACGGCAGTGTAGGGGGGTGAAAAATAGGCGGATAAGAAGGTGCATCTTCCCATGGTGGCCAATCACATCCTGCCTGTCTCTGTTGGCCTTCAAATCCCCTTTCTTGTCCTTGTCTCTGGCCTTGAGTTCCTTCAGAATGACTCGGAGGTGCGGAGTAATCTTCGTATCCTGTGTAACTGCTCCCAAGTGCAGAACCTCCTGATAGTCCAGCAGCAACAACGCCATCACCATCACCATCTCCATCATCATCATCATCATCATCATCATCAGTGGAGTCATCACTCCGCACTTGGCTTGTTTTCCTCAACCGCCTTCTTCTACGCCTGTAGGTTTGTCTTTCTGCCTCGTACATGCTGGCCAAGTGAGGTGGTAAAGCTGAGGTGTCCTCAGGTGTCTCTCTAGTCTGCTGAACTGTCCCTTCTTCTCCTTTTGATGGGTCCACTCGTTGTTTAGACTTTCCTTTCGATTGTTTTCTCTTTTTGCTGCTCGATGACTGTAATGAAGGTCTCGCTGGCTCTTTCTCCTTTCTTCTTTGTGGATCCACCTGAGTAGCTGATCTCCTAAGTGCTGGCTGGGAGGCAGAAGTTCTAGCAGTGTCTTCTAGTGTGGCTGACTTTCGGCGCCTCTGAAGAACTAGTGCACCTCCTTCTTGTGTTGTCTAAAATTCAGGATCTCGAGCAACTACTGCATCTAATTCACCTTCTACCCAACTCCGATCCTGAGGATCAAACTCAGGCTGTGTATCTCTGGCTGCTCTGCTCTCCACCCAAGAATGCAGTGGGTGTTCTTCATCTAACAGTTCATTAATATCAATCTGATGTACAGGCTCATCAACTGGTCTGCCAGCAAACTCCATGAATCTCTGTCTTTCAAGCCTCTGTCTTTCCTGAATCTGCCTGATTTTTAGACGCATGTTGTAGTGACAGTACACCAACTTCTCCAGCCTAGAAACCCCCAATATGTTACGAACCTTCGTGTGAATGAGACCGAATGTACTCCAGTTTCTTTCACATTGACTGGAAGAAGTGGTTTGACTGAGTACTCGCACTGCAACATACGTCAAATGATTTGTGGCAGCTTGTCTGTAATTAATCTGGATCCACCATTCAGCTGTTGAGAAAAAAAGAAGACGGCGATATCAATAATCATATGTAGAGTCTACATTGTAGACTAGTAGCATCATTAAATTTAATATTTGACTATTTATTATGTAATTCACCTGGAGTTGTCCTCGTTACTGCAGCCCTGACGTCATCATCTTCATAAATGCCAATCTTCAATTTAAATCTCTCCATCTACAAAGTAAATATAAATATCATAAGTTAATGATAGACGCATGCATTTTCATAAACTCCTACTTTGTATGTTACCTCTGCTAAGGCATCTATCCTTTCATTCGTATTCCTTGATATTCTAATAATCACGTTAGTTGTGCCTCGAAGGACCTCTCCGTCATTATGCACGCTCTCACTATACTGATACCTTGGGTTGAAAAAATATCATGCATATAAATTGAATATTAATTAGTTATAAAACTAAATGTGAAAAAAATTAATAACATAAAATCAACTTAAATAGATGAAGAATTAACCAGCAGCATGGAGATCATGATGAAGAGTCGACTCCCATCTATCATCGATGATCCTCCACCATTTGTCATGAGAAGTAGGAAGGCTTTCGCTCAATTGCTCCTTTGCTTTATCCATGGCCTCATACAAATATCCCATGCCATTTTTGTCATCTCCATCAACTAACCTCAAAACACGTACCAGAGGCTCAACCACTTTCAGATAGCGAAAAACCTTATCCCAAAAACTTCTCTCCCCAACTAGCGATTGCACTGCCAAGGCAACTTCTCTAGCATCGGCCCTCAGTGTCCCTATATGTGCTAGAAACTCGTCAGAGTGGACTAACTGGGCCAACTGATGCTTGTATTTACTCAGGTTCTCTAAAGAAATGAAGTTTGATGCAAATCTAGTAGGGCCAGCACGAAGAAGATCCCGTCCACCTGTATGTTCTCTCATCATATGTAAGATCCTGTTGTGACTATAAATAAATCCCGTGATCATCTGAGCTTGTTGTACCACCTCAGCAACAAAAGGATCTCTACCTATGTCCTCCATCATCAAGTCAATAGAATGTGCTGCACAAGGCACCCAGTACAAGTGGTGTCTCTTCTGCATCAACAAATTACCGGCTGCTTTATAGCTTGCTTCGTTGTCAGTGACTATCTGCACAACATTTTCTTCACCAATTTCCTCCACCACGTCATCCATTAGCATGTACAAATAATTAGTATTCTTTATTCTGTTTGAGGCATCCACAGACTTCAAAAAAATAGTGCCCTCGCTGCAATACACAAGGAAATTAATCATGGATCTTCTTGTGGTCCCTGTTCAACCATCACACATGATGGTACAACCACGCTCCCTCCACACATTTTTGAAGTTGTCGACCCATACTTTCAAGTCATTATACTCTTCTTCAAGCCCAACATCATAAATGTAGCGAGGTGTGGGGGCCTTTACACCAGTCCCAGCATCTGCAATTGCATCCACCATCGTCTGAAAATATGGACTAGATGCTGTATGTGTTGGCATAAAAACCATTTCACAATTCCTTTCAAGGCATTTTTTGTTGATGCCTTGACTCCTTTTAATGCTTACTTGATTCCAGGCTATCTGGCAGACCTTGATCTGTACAAAAATTGGTCCATAGGACCGCGTGCCACATCTGATGTCCGTCCACAACTCAATATAGAACTAGCAGTCCTGCGACCAGAAGAACCCCTAGGAACGAATATCCCAGACTGAGAAGCAGCACGCACTGATCCACCTGATGATCCTATGCCTCTTCGCCGGTCTTCATCTTCTCTATTTGTCCGCAAACTGACACGAACAGCTCTGGTGTACTCTGCATCAGGGTCATCTGGATCCTCCTAATCCTCCTCCTCCTCCTCATCATCATTTAAATTGATCGGGCACTGAACAGGTAGACCTGTAATCCCTTCGTCTCTAGCGCCCTGATATCTCATCTTGCAAATCCATGTGTTGTTGAGATAATAAATCTTTGTGTGCCTTTTTACCCATCATATAAGTCCTCATTTCCTTCTTCAAGTCCAGCGGGACTGACTCACATCTACTGACGTCTCCTGATATGCCAGCAAGATTATTTTGTAGGCAATAGATGCCACCACCCATCTCCTTTCCACACCAGTTGCATTTGACCCTCCTCCTAACACTGTCCACTAGTGTGCAATGCTGCCAACCAGGATCAACACCATGCTGCTCTACATCCTGTTCTGCCAAATTCCTGCATAACATAAAAACAAAAAAATGCAATCAGGTTCTAACAAGTTCAATTGAGTGGTTGGACACTCAATTGAACCTTAATCATACTAATCATACAAAAGTCCCAATTTTTAACACTTAATTAGGGCTAATTTTAACTAATTAAAGCTAATAACAGGTAATTAATGCAAAAAAATACACATTTATGTCCTAACAAGTTCAATTGAGTAGTTGGCACACTCAATTGAACCTTAATTACACTAATCATAAAAAAGCCCCAATTTTTAATCCCTAATTAAGACTAATTCTAACTATTTAACGCTAATAACATACAATTAATATAAAAAATACACATTTATGTCCTAACAAGTTCAATTGAGTAGTTGGCACACTCAATTGAACCTTAATCACACTAATCATACAAAAGCCCTAATTTTTAATCCTTAATTATGGTTAATTTTAACTAATTAATGCTAATAACATGCAATTAGTGCAAAAAAAATGCACATTTATGTCCTAATAAGTTCAATTGAGTGGTTGGCACACTCAATTGAACCTTAATCACACTAATCATACAAAAGTCATAATTTTTAACCTCTAATTAGGGTTAATTTTAACTAATTAACGCTAATAACATGCACTTAATGCAAAAAAAATGCATATCTATGTCCTAACAAGTTCAATTGAGTGGTTGACACACTCAATTGAATCTTAATCACATTAATCATACAAAAGCCCTAATTTTTAAGTCCTAATTAGGGCTAATTTTGAGAATTTTGTCTAATCAACATGCTAATTTTTTTTTCAACTTAAATATTAATAGATCTACACAATATACACAATCATACATCATTTATATTTTTTTTAGAATTTTAAAAAAATAATTCGAAATATACCTAAACTCGGATCGGGATGCGAAAAGAAAATCTGACGTCGATGGCGGCGGTGACGACGACCACAATGGCGGTGGCGGTTCTCGGACGGTCGGCCGACGATGACGGGATGAAAACCCCCTCCTTTTGGTCGATATCTTAAAGAAAACGAGAAAAGGGAGAGAAAGAGAGAGAGGAAGGAGAGGCGGACGCCGGACGGCCGGTGCCAGACGGCCGGCGGCGGGGGGGGGGGGCCGGCGGCGAGCGGCGGCGGTCGCCGGGGGAGGGGGAGCTGGGGGAAGGGGGGCGCCAGCAGCAGAAACGTTGTTGGCGCCTGGCTCTCGATCCCCCCTTAAGGGGGGGATCGGGACCGACCCGAACCGGACCGGATCGGGTCCGGACCGGCCGATCTGGCCGGTCCGGCCCCGATTTGGTCCGGTTCGGGTTGATTTCGGCCGTTTTTTTTTTAAAAAAAAATCGGTGGGGGGGAACAGTAAATTCCCCCCCAAATCGGATCGGGACCCGCCGATTCCGATTCGAATCGGAATCGACCGATTCCGCAATCCATGCCCTAGATAGCCCAAAGGGTTGTGTGAAAAATCACCCACCAAATAAAGATAGACACCCTTTTAGAACCCCTTAATATCCTATAATTCTTTCTCCCCAAATAGCTTAAGGGGTTGCATGAAAAATCACCTACCAAATGCCCAACTCCGGTTCCAACCCAAAAGTAGACTTTTCACCTTGGCTGTGCATATCAACTCCTGGCTTGTGGAGGGTCAGTGCCCTAGTGTCCTGCGCAGATAAACCTCCAAGGAGTGGATGGGCCAGTGTCTCATGACTATCATCCTCCTCTTTGCCCGCAAGTTGTCTAATATAGAATCTTCTATAAGAATGCTCCACATCAAACCTTCACTTTCAATGGCAACCCAAGGGTCCATACTTACGGCACCATTGAAAACAGGGCTCTCACGCCTGCAGTGTACCCATAACAGATCTAACTGAAAATCTACTATCTTTCTTCCATATCCACCTCTATGAATCTGGTCCCTAGAGAAAGCATAAGGGGGTGTTTGCATTCACAAAAATTTCCCCTAGAAACATTTTCCCCACTGGCTTTCACATGTTTTGCGAGCGTGAGTAAAAGTTAGTAGGAAAAATATTTCCCAATTCTTGAAACATTCTTTTTTCCCCTGGGATCTAGTTTTTCCACCCCTCTCCATGGGGAAATATTTCCACGGGAAATATTAACCACTCTCTCTCTCTCTCCATGTTAGATCGTCATGTCACACTCTCCCCATATCTTCTTCTCATCACGTGGGCACTCCAACTTCTCCATGATTTTTACAAACACGTGTTTTTGTTTTGCAAGAAAATGCTTTCCGTGATTTTTCACTCTCCGGGAAACATTTCCCATGATTCTCTACTTTCCGGGGAAATATTGAGAACACAAACGCCCCCTAAGAGGTCTTGCAACTGAGTAATTCCACTTCTATCAGATTGCTTTATCTGTTACAAAGCCCTAGTTGTCATCTGCTAGAATCACTTCTTTGGCCAGAAAATTCCATTCTTGGTCCTGATTCCTAAAGGGGGAAAGGCAATGAGACTCTATGAGTTAGGCCCATTGGTCTCCTCAATGGGGCTTGCAAGGTAACTTGGGAGTGATTGTCTACCAGACTCTAATTGACATTCTGCTGAGTTGGAACCAACTGCATTCATAATGGGATGACAACCTTAAAGGAAAACCTCTTAGTGAAAGATGAGATGGAGTATCAACTGGCAGGCCTGGTGATCAGATTAATAATGTCCATAATAGGGTGAAAACTGTCATTTCCAAACCTGAAAGGCTAAAGACTACAGCCTTTGGTAGTAAATAGGCAACATACAGCAGGACTTATTTCCTTAAACTCTAGGTGCCCAAGCCTAGAATGCTAAAGCTTAATAATATCTCTTCTTCCTTTCCCTCTCTTGCCATGTTTCTCGAGCCTCCCGCTCTCTCAGCTTTGCTAATTGAGATGCAGGAAGACAGCTTTGCTCCCTTCTCCCTCTCTGTAGTGAGGCCGTGAGGGTGTCATCAGAACCACTCAAGTATCTTATAGACATCGATGAAGACCCCAGTTCCTATAATTTCCTTGCTAACTGGAGTACCGAGGAAGAAATCTAGATACTCATCTGTGCAAGTTCAGAACAAGGTTGGCAATTTTTGAAATTTATGAGCCACTGATTTGGGCGGTAAGGTCAAGCAAAACAAGAATTCAGCATCAAAGACACGAGGCTGGAGAGAGCTCCAGAGCATTCTGGAGACATCTCAAAGTGTACAGAACACAAATAGACTCACAGAAGGAAGGGTGAACGGGAGGTTATGTGCAACACGATGAGGCTATTGATTGTCAGAGGGCTTAATAAGACAAAGAACCAACCTCTGTGATAAGTACTAGTAAATTTGTCATCATATGCCTGCAGTAGGTCAGGATGTGTTTGAGACAATGTGCAGGGTGTGACAACATTCTCAAGGTTTCAGTATAAGTACAGGGATTTTTAGCTACCACTCTAAGGAACATCTCTAGAGAAGCCGTGTTGGGACTCCAGTGGTCCTCGATAGTGCACCGGTAATTTTGATGGGATTGCGGTGGACCTTGATAGTGCACACTAGTTCATATGGGCTCCCATGGCATCTGAAAGAGGCTTGGTCAATGGTTCATTGTGCTATGTTGGGGCTTAGGCATGTTTTCAAATGATGTTTTATGTGAAGTTTGTCTACAATTTGTTTTGGCTTAGTCAACCCCCAAAGGGCAAATGGCGGAGAGCAGAGGAGAAAGGGAAGGCAGAGATGTAAGAGAAGGGAGATCAGCATCTGGGATAAGGGAATAAGAATGCATCGTAAAGCAAGGGACTGAAGAGGGAGATAATCGGTATTGAAACGTTTGTGGTGGTAGCCGAAAGGAGGATCTACAGTGCTTTCGATGCCTTGAGAAGGGACATCTTGCAGGAGGTTGCAGGAATGCGTTAGTGTGTTGTAAATGCAAAAGAGTGGGGCATAGAAGCTTCTCTTGTAATGTCAAAGATTTAGAAGATGTAGGAGGGAGGAAGGGGCAAGAACAGCATATGGAAGATAAAAGAATGAGGAATGGGCTGTCTAAACAAGTTCCCTGGTTTCACAGATACAATACAAATATGAATGTGTAACGGAAGTTTGGTAGGAGTGGTAAAGGGTGGTCCATTGCAGAAAGAGAAATTGGTGGAAGCGTTGAAGAATTTCCTGCCATATGAATCATCTTGAATGATTAGCAGAATCAGGGAGAACAAATTTCTGCCGAAGTGTTCTTCAGCAGCAACCTGGAAGAGACTATTATCCAAGGAATGCATCAGCTGCAAGGGCGTTAATGTGTTTTTCTCTCCGTGGAAGATTACCGAGGGAGTTCAATTGGCAGACAAAGGTGTTTCATCATGGTTTCACATCGAAGGACTCCCGTTTCCACTGTGGGATGTGGAGGTTTTTAATAGCATTGCATCCACCTTTGGACTTATGAAGGCTATTGATCAGAAGACGACGTCATGGGAAGAGATGGAATATGGTAGAATTTGTGTTGAAATTGAGGATATTTTGAAGATTCGAGTCATATCAAGCTGAGATGGGGAGATATCTGTTTGTGGATTTCTGTTGAAGTTGAGCAGAAATTTTCAAAGCAAGATTGGACGTACAGGGAAGTAGTTGACAGGGTTTACAGGGCTAGGGTTTCAACCCCTGACAATGGGAGGAAGATGATCGAGTGTGATGAGTCAACTTGGATACCTCAGTTAAACCATGAACCGGCCGAGCTAAGTGTTCTGAACCGGGTACTATGTTCAAGTCAGGCACGTGGTGAGTGAGGTGTTTGCTTTGAGAATGACTATTCTACCCATTCTGATGGGGAAAACAATGAGAACGTGGATGTTTCTGGAAAGGATAACAAGGTCCTCTCATACCTTGTCTGTATTGAGGCAGTCTTTGAGGATGTTTGGTTGATCCAGCATTTTGTGTTCTGTAATTTTATCTTATCCTCTTGATAAGATATTTTGGGGTTTTTTTTCTCCTTGGAGAGGGGTTTCTTTTTATTACTTTGTAAGGGGTTTCCTGTGTGTATGATGGGCAGCTCTGCTCCCTCATGTAATTTTATGTATTTTACTATCAATGAATCTGTGATCTCATTGGTCACCTTCAAAAAAGGATAACAAGGACATTTTTATCCTTCTAGGCATGGGAGGAGGCTATATCAAAGCTGGCTTCTGCAGTGGTTAAGGGTGTGAAAAAGGAGACAAGGAAGAGTAACAGAAGGAAGGGAGGGTGAATATATCGGCTGGGAGGTGTGCGACGCAAGGAAGGTGTCATTACGACCTCAACCGGTTCAGAGAAGATGATGGAAGGAAAGATGGAGGAAGGTTTGGAGATGCCAGCTGTGTCTAAACAGCTGGAAATCGTCCTGGGTAAGTCTCCAAAGCTTATTTCCCCTCCGTCTCCATCCTGTCTTCCTCTGCCCTCTTCTCCGGCGACGGTGGACGACAGCAACTTGCAGCATCCAGCTGGCCTAGAGCTGGTACCGTACATTGACAGCAACAAGAATACCACAAAAGGGAACGAAGAATCAGTTAATGGGAAGATCTCTGTTTTAGAGGACTGGGATAATAAAGAACTAGAATCAGAAGCTTTGGCAGCTGGACTTCAAATTCAAGGGAAAGTGGACCAGTTCAGAAAGATTTGTAACGACAGAGGTAATATGTTAGGTGTATCTGTCTCAAAGCTGAAAGGGAAGAGGGAATTGAGGAACTTGTTAAAGGACTACAAAGAGCTCACAGCTGATCAAAGGGATTTGCTGGCTTCATCATGATAATATTATCATGGAATATTAGGGGCCTGAATGACAGTGGGAAGCATCGTGCCATCCGAGAGTTTATGAGGCGAAGTTATGTGGAGATTGTATGCCTACAGGAGACAAAGATGGATAATGTAAGTATCAGCCAACTCAAAAATATCACAGCTTTTGGGGAGGTAGATTTTGCATTTAGAAGAGCTTTGGGAGCTGCTGGTGGAATAATTATAGCTTGGAATAAACTTTTAGGGGAAGGTCAGCTGTTGGAGGTGGGTAAATAGTCTAACAGTCGAATTGACATCTTATCAACAGAGATTATCCTGGATGTTAACAGGAGTATATGGTCCTCATCAGATTCAAGATCAGCAGGAGATGTGGAAAGAATTATCAATGTGAAAGAACAAGTTTGCCTGCCCTGGTGTGTCATAGGTGACTTTAATTAAGTGAGAAATCCTGCTGAAAGAAAAAGAGCAAAGACATTTAATACAGGCATGAGATTGTTTAATGCTTGGCTTGAGGAGTGTAAGCTTATAGAATTGCCGATTTCTAATATACAATTCACTTTGTCCAATGGTAGGCATCCCTTCGATGTCTAAGCTGGACAGAGTTCTGGTAGATGTTAAATGGGAGTGGATGTTTCTTTTGGCGAGAGGAACTGCTCAGCCACAACAGATCTCAGTCATAGTGCAATTTTACTCAATTGTCAGAAGAAAAGGGGAAAGAAGAAACGTTTCCGAATGGAAAAGGTTTGGATGAAAAATGAGGATTTTAAAATTCTTGTTAGAGACACTTGGTAGAAACCAGTTGGCAGTCATTCCGGCCTAGGGTTTTGGCACGAAAACTCAGAGGTGTTAAGGAGAAAGCTAAAGCACGGGCTGATCAATGGAAACAAGAGAGATACAAACAGAGTAATAAGATAATGGAGAATTTGCAGGAACTTGATAAAACTGAGGAAATTAGGCCTCTATCTCAAGAAGAACTGCAGCTTAGATCAACTCTGAAGGCACAATATTCTGTTTGGCTTCATGAGGAGGGAGTTAGATGGAGACAGAAATCCAGAGCTTTGTGGTTAACAGGAGATTTAAATACCAGTTTTTTTCACCAAATTTCAAATGGCAGACGAAGAAGGAAATTCATTTCTCTTATTAAAAAGGGGATGAATGGCTGGAGGATGAGGACAGCATTGCCAATGAGGTAATTCAATTTTACAAAGAATTGTTTAAAGCTGAAGCAAGGTGGTTTCCAGAATGGACCGATCCTAGTATTACCCCCTTATCAGAAGCAGATCAAAATATGTTAATCAGGTCAGTCTCAGAGGAAGAGGTGAGAGATGCAGTGTTTGCATTAGGAGGGGATAAGGCGCCAGGTCCAGATGGAATTCCAATGAGTTTTTATCCAAATTTCTGGGGTATTGTCGAAGAGGAGGTTATCCAAGCTGCTAGGGAATGTATTTGTGAAGGTGTTGGATGTGAAGGCCCGAGTCATACCTATTTGGTATTGATTCCGAAGAAAGAAAATGTATTGGAGCTCAAGGACTTTAGACCTATTAGCTTATTGAATGGGTCTTACAAGATAATTGCTAGGATTCTTGCTTCAAGATTAAGCAATCTGCTAAACAAAATTGTTCAAGCAAATCAATCAGCATTTATTCGGGGCAGAAAATTGAAGGATAATTTTCTACTGGTGCATGAGGTAGTAAACTCAATGAGGAGAAGGGGTACCAACATGTGTGGTATGCAAATTAGACTTCAACAAAGCCTATGACAGAGTTCATTGGAAGTGTTTATGGAGTATCCTGGACAAGGAATTCCGGCTCGGGTCGGGACCGGGAATCGGGACCCGGCGATCCCGACCCGACCCGATCTGGATCGGCCGACTCAGTCCGGCCGGTCCGAATCGGCCGGATTTTTTTTTTAAAAAAAAAATCAGAAAAAATAGAAAAAATTAGAAAAAATAAGGAAAAAAATCATAAAAAATTAAAAAAAATCAGAAAAAATTACATACATATTATTTAATTGATGTACAATAAGAACGAATGCAATTCATGTACATCCATAAAAAATAAACATTAAAGACAACTAACTAACTAATAATTTTTGTTGTGCATTAATTAAAAAAGATATTGTTGTTGAAAAATACCTTAGAAAGATCACATTTGTGATCCTTCATCATCCGGTTCATAAGTTTGAGCAGGCGGGCCATAATCTGCCGGTGCATATCTATAGCCAAACAAGGAACTAGCGAGGTCTTCGAATCCTCTTTGAATACCTCTAGGTGTGTAAGCTTGTTGGCTTGAACTTTCTCCTGATTGTATTAGAGGGACAAAAATGCCGTACTGTATAGGTGGAGCTCCAGAGTACCATTCAGTAGTGCTGCTGATGTCTGAATATGGCAGTGTAGGGGGATGAAAAATGGGCGGATAAGAAGGTGCATCTTCCCATGGTGGCCAATCACATCCTGCCTGTCTCTGTTGGCCTTCAAATCCCCTTTCTTGTCCTTGTCTCTGACCTTGAGTTCCTTCATAATGACTCGGAGGTGCGGAGTAATCATCGTATCCTGTGTAACTGCTCCCAAGTGCAGAACCTCCTGATAGTCCAGCAGCAGCAGCGCCATCACCATCTCCATCATCATCATCATCATCATCAGTGGAGTCATCACTCCGCACTTGGCTTGTTTTCCTCAATCGCCTTCTTCTACGTCTGTAGGTTTGTCTTTCTGCCTCGTACATGCTGGCCAAGTGAGGTGATAAAGCTGGGGTGTCCTCAGGTGTCTCTCCAGTCTGCTGAACTGTCCCTTCTTCTCCTTTTGATGGGTCCACTCGTTGTTTAGACTTTCCTTTCGATTGTTTTCTCTTTTTGCTGCTCGATGACTGCAATGAAGGTCTCGCTAGCTCTTTCTCCTTTCTTCTTTGTGGATCCACCTGAGTAGCTGATCTCCTGAGTGCTGGCTGAGAGGCAGAAGTTCTAGCAGTGTCTTCTAGTGTGGTTGACTTTCGGCGCCTCTGCAGAAGTAGTGCACCTCCTTCTTGTGTTGTCTGAAATTCAGGATCTCGAGCAACTACTGCATCTAATTCACCTTCTGCCCAACTCCGATCCTGAGGATCAAACTCAGGATGTGCATCTCTGGCTGCTCTGCTCTCCACCCAAGAATGCAGTGGGTGTTCTTCATCTAACAGTTCATCAATATCAATCTGATGTACATGCTCATCAACTGGTCTGCCAGCAAACTCCATGAATCTCTGTCTTTCAAGCCTCTGTCTTTCCTGAATCTGCCTGATTTTTAGACGCATGTTGTAGTGACAGTACACCAACTTCTCCATCCTAGAAACCCCCAATCTGTTACGAACCTTCGTGTGAATGAGACTGAATGTACTCCAGTTTCTTTCACATTGACTGGAAGAAGTGGTTTGACTGAGTACTCGCACTGCAACATACGCCAAATGATTTGTGGCAGCTTGTCTGTAATTAATCTGTATCCACCATTCAGCTGTTCAAAAAAAAGAAGACGACGATATCAATAATCATAAATGCCAATCATTAAATTTAATATTTGACTATTTATTATGTAATTCACCTGGAGTTGTCCTCGTTACTGCAGCCCTGACGTCATCATCTCCATAAATGCCAATCTTCAATTTAAATATCTCCATCTACAAAATAAATATAAATAACATAAGTTAATGATAGACGCATGCATTTTCATAAACTCCTACTTTGTACGGTACCTCTGCTAAGGCATCTATCCTTTCGTTCGTATTCCTTGATATTCTAGTAATCACATTAGTTGTGCCTCGAAGGACCTCTCCGTCATTATGCACGCTCTCACTATACTGATACCTTGGGTTGAAAAAATATCCTGCATATAAATTGAATTTTAATTAGATATAAAATTAAATGTGAACAAAATTAATAACATAAAATCAACTTAAATAGATGAAGAATTAACCAGCAGCATGAAGATCATGATGAATAGTCGACTCCCATCTATTATCGATGATCCTCCACCATTTGTCATGAGAAGTAGGAAGGCTTTCGCTCAATTGCTCCTTTGCTCTATCCATGGCCTCATACAAATATCCCATGTCATTTTTGTCATCTCCATCAACTAACCTCAGAACACGTACCAGAGGCTCAACCACTTTCAGATAGCGCGAAACCTTATCCCAAAAACTTCTATCCCCAACTAGCGATTGCACTGCCAAGGCAACTTCTCTAGCATCGGCTCTCAGTGTCCCTATATGTGCCAGAAACTCGTCAGAGTGGACTAACTGGGCCAACTGATGCTTGTATTTACTCAGGCTCTCTAAAGAAATGAAGTTGGATGCAAATCTAGTAGGGCCAGCACGAAGAAGATCCCGTCCACCTATATGTTCTCTCATCATATGTAAGATCCTGTTGTGACTATAAATAAATCCCGTGATCATCTGAGCATGTTGTACCACCTCAGCAACAAAAGGATCTCTACCTATGTCCTCCATCATCAAGTCAATAGAATGTGCTGCACAAGGCACCCAGTACAAGTGGTGTCTCTTCTGCATCAACAAATTACCGGCTGCTTTATAGCTTGCTTCGTTGTCAGTGACTATCTGCACAACATTTTCTTCACCAATTTCCTCCACCACGTCATCCATTAGCCTGTACAAATAATTAGTATTCTTTATTCTGTTTGAGGCATCCACAGACTTCAAAAAAATAGTGCCCTCGCTGCAATACACAAGAAAATTAATCATGGATCTTCTTGTGGTCCATGTCCAACCATCACACATGATGGTACAACCACGCTCCCTCCACACATTTTTGAAGTTGTCGACCCATACCTTCAAGTCATTATACTCTTCTTTAAGCCCAACATCATAAATGTAGCGAGCTGTGGGGGCCTTTACACCAGGTCCAGCATCTGCAATTGCATCCACCATCGTCTGAAAATATGGACTAGATGCGGCATGTGCTGGCACAAATGCATGTAAAAACCATTTCACAATTCCTTTCAAGGCATTTTTTGCTGATGCCTTGACTCCTTTTAATGCTTGCTTGATTCCAGGCTGTCTGGCAGACCTTGATCTGTACAAAAATTGGTCCATAGGACCGCGTGCCACATCTGATGTCCGTCCACAACTCAATATAGAACTACCAGTCCTGCGACCAGAAGAACCCCTAGGAACGAATATCCCAGGCTGAGAAGCAGCAGGCATTGATCCACCTGATGATCCTATGCCTCTTCGCCGGTCCTCATCTTCTCTATTTGTCCGCAAACTGGCACGAACAGCTCTGGTGTACTCTGCATCAGGGTCATCTGGATCCTCCTCATCCTCCTCCTCCTCCTCATCATCATCTAAATTGATCGGGGGCTGAACAGGTAGACTGTAATCCCTTCGTCTTTGGTGCCTTGATATCTTATCTTGCAAATTCATGTGTTGTTGAGATGATAAATCTTTGTGTGCCTTTTTACCCATCATATAAGGCATCATTTCCTTCTTCAAGGCCAGCGGGACTGACTCACATCTACTGACATCTCTTGATATGCCAGCAAGATGATTTTTTAGGCGATAGATGCCACCACCCATCTCCTTTCCACACCAGTTGCATTTGACCCTCCTCCTAACACTGTCCACTAGTGTGCAATGCTGTCAACCAGGATCAGCACCATGTTGCTCCACATCCTGTTCTGCCATATTCCTGCATAACATAAAAACACAAAAATGCAATCAGGTTCTAACAAGTTCAATTGAGTGGTTGGCAGACTCAATTGAACCTTAATCACACTAATCATACAAAAGGCCTAATTTTTAACACTTAATTAAGGTTAATTTTAACTAATTAACGCTAATAACAGACAATTAATACAAAAAAATGCACATTTATGTCCTAACAAGTTCAATTGAGTGGTTGTCACACTCAATTGAACCTTAATCACGCTAATCATACAAAAGTCCCAATTTTTAACCCCTAATTAGGGTTAATTTTAACTAATTAACGCTAATAACATGCAATTAATGCAAAAAAATACACATTTCTGTCCTAACAAGTTCAATTGAGTGGTTGGCACACTCAATTGAACCTTAATCATGCTAATCATACAAAAGCCCTAATTTTTAACTCCTAATTAGGGTTAATTTTAACTAATTAACGCTAATAACATACAATTAATGCAAAAAAATACACATTTATGTCCTAACAAGTTCAATTGAGTGGTTGGCACACTCAATTGAACCTTAATCACGCTAATCATACAAAAGTCCCAATTTTTACCCATAATTAGGGGTAATTTTGAGAATTTGTCTAATCAACATGCTAAATTTTTTTTCAACCTAAATATTAAGAGATCTACACAATCATACATCATTTCTAATTTTTTTAGAATTTTAAAAAATTAATTCGAAATATACCTAAACTCGGATCGGAATGCGAACAAAAAATCCGACGTCGAGGGCGGCGGTGACGGCGACCACAGCGGCGGCGGCGGCTCCCGGACGGCCGGCCGACGATGACGGGATGAAAATCCCCTCCTTTTATCTCAAAAAAAAAAAAGAAAAGAGAGAGAAAAAGAGAGAGAGAGAGAGAGGGCCGGCGGCGGACGGCCGGCGGCGGCGGGGGGGCCGGCGGCAAGCGGCGGCGAGCCGGGGAGGGGCTGGGGGCTGGGGAAGGGCCGGGCGCCAGCAGCAGAAACGCTGCTGGCGTCTGGTTCCCGATCCCCCCTTAAGGGGGAGATCGGGACCGGCCCGAACCGGACCAGATCGGGTCCATCTGGCCGATCTGGCCGGTCCGGACCTGATTTGGTCCGGTTCGGGCCGATTTCTGCCATTTTTTTAAAAAAAAAAAAATCGGTGGGGGGAACAGTAATTTCCCCCCCAACTCGGCTCGGAACCCGCTGATTCCGACTCGAATCGGCCGATTCGAGTCGGAATCGGCCGATTCCGCAATCCATGATCCTGGAAGCTTATAATTTTCCATTGCAATGGATAGATGTCATAAAGAATTGTCTGACCTCAACAAAATTTTCTATAATCCTTAACAGTAATGTGCATGGTTTTTTCCATACCTCTAGAGGATTAAGACAAGGAGATCCTTTATCCCCCTTGTTATTTGTCATTGTAGCAAATATCCTGAGCAGAATGTGCAATAGAGCTGAGAGTATTGGTTGGATTGATGGAAGTCAAGTTTGCGGAGATTTATCTGGAATATCCCATTTACAATTTGCTGATGACACTACCTTATTTTTTAAAGGAGAAAGGGACAATGTGAAGATGATAGCGTTCATATTGAGGGCTTTGAAGCATGCTCTGGTCTGATGATAACCTATGACAAAAGCTCTATTATTGGTGTTAATTTGGAGGAAGGTTTAACTGTTCATATTGCTTCTACACTTGGTTGTGGAGTAGGAACTTTTCCAATTACTTATTTGGGGCTTCCACTACGTGATAGAAAGCTTAAATCAAGTGATTGGGAACCTGTTTTGCATAGAATCCAGAGGAGATTAACTGCATGGAAGGCAGAATTTCTATCACTTGGAGGGAGAGTCACACTGATAAATTCAGTCCTTGCTAGCATTCTAATGCATTATTTGTCTATTCTTTTGCTTCCTTTGGCTATTTCCAAGAAAATAGATAAGATGAGAAGAAACTTTCTTTGGGGAGGATGGAATGGAAATAGCAAAGGCATACCTCTGGTGAAATGGACCAAAGTGTGCACACCCAAATCTAAAGGAGAGGTCTAGGTGTCAAAAATATGAGAATTTGGAATGTTGCATTGCTGGGAAAATGGCTATGGGAACTGTTGGAAAATGATACTGCATTATGGAAACAGATGATTAGGCATAAACATTACCAGCCACATCATAAGTTCTACCTGAACACACTAAATATATCCAACATGTCTTCGGTGTCGGCAGATATTGTTAAAGCAGGTCACAATTTGACAGGTACATTTACTATAAGGTGGGAAATGGTGCAAGTATTTTTTTTTCTGGAGAGATAGATGGCTGGGGTCCCAAGGTCTATGCATTAGCTGTTGACAAGTTGGCCACAGTGAAAGATTATTATGCTGAAGAATTAGAGAGAATTCAGTGGTGTGTGCAGCTGTGCAGAAATATAAAAGAGGGTGAAATTGAAGAATTTAGTTCCTTATTGGGCATTCTATATTCCACATCCATTGATAGATCAGTGCCAGATACAGGGAATTCTGGATCAGATCGGCCGGCGGGATCGGGACCCACCGATCCCGATCCGGATCGACCTCGGATCGGCCGGAATCAGCCAAAAGTGGCCCAAATTGGCCAGGATCGGCTGATTCCGGCCGGATCGGCACCGGTCTATCCCGATCCGAATCGGCCAATCCTGCTTTCCATGGCCAGATAAGCTTCTTTGGGGAATCAATAAAGGAAAGTTCACAGTTAAATCATATTATTCACAGCTTGAAGGTGATTTGCCTAACTATTTGAAACGAGGGTGTTTGGAAGGTGAAAACAGCCCTGAAAGTGAAGGCATCTTATGTGGTTGATGTACGAGAAAAGAATTATCACCAAAGTATACAGGAAGAAATGGTGCCCAGACGAAGACACATTATGTTCCTTGTGTGGTATTGACCATGAAGGTGTGAATCATCTAATAATTCTTTGTCCAATAAATCAAGCTGTTTGGAGCATCTTCGGGAATCTTTTTCACTTTCAGCCAAAATTCAGATATGTTGGGGAAATGTGGGCTTTTTTCAAGCGGCTAAGGGCATCCAAGCATTCATGGGAGACGAAGAACCTTATTGGTGTTCTACATGCTGTAAGCTGGAGCATTTGGCGAGAACGGAATGACCTCATATTCCGGGGAAGTAAAATTTATATTGAGAACATTTCCACAAGGGCAGTATCATTCTTATATAACTGGTCTCCCCATATTATTGGAATGTCACCGGAGATGTGGCATAAGTCACTTGTGTAGTTTTCTTTTCACTTACCTTTTATTGTTTTGTTAGTTTTTCTATTTCGATGGGAACCTCTCCTATCACGTTAATTATACTCCCTCTTTTTATTCTTCGATAAAATTGGTGGTACAATCCACGCTATTCTTGAAAAAGAAAACTTGTTTTGGGCTTGAGGGTTCTTTGACTTTTCTCTAATTGGGTTTTAAGTGGTATACTCTGTGAATGAGTGACTGACGAAACTCTCCTCCATCACATGGTTCTATTACCTCCATTTCTAGTTATGTAATGTTGCTGGTACAACACACCATTTCATTGGGAAAAAAATTATCTGCCTTTTCCTGTGCTTCCGTGTTGATTTGGTTGGTTTGTGCATGTTACATGCATAGGATCATGCATAGCATCTGGTGGGATGCTGGAGTAAACTACTTTTTTTCGGTTGACTTTATTGTCTTTTGCTCTTCTTTTGTCAAGTTATACTAGTTGAAAGATTGTTTTTAAAAAATCTCATTTTTATTCTATTGCAATAGAGAATATTAAACACATTTATTTTTGGTAAAACTCTCCTTTCTCTCTTTTCTTTGGGGTCCTTTGGGCAGATCTACTGTTGTCTTTTTGAGGCTATCAATAATTTGATGGAGGTTGTGAATTTGTCTAAAATTTATTCATGTTTATGTTTTTTTAAGGTGACAAAAGTCACATTTGATCGCAAATAATAAAGATTACTATAAGAGGGGAATAAATCCCAAGAAAAAACAGAAAAGAAGGAAGAACAAATCTTCTACAAGCAGGAAGTGTAGAGGGACACTGCAAAAGATACACATGGAACCAGCAGATCTACTGAGATAGTAGACAAGGAGAATGCAGCTTCCAACTGAAGATGAGCATTAAGATAGCAAGGATCTCCAAGAAGACACCTTTGCAAACAAGGAGGAAACACAGTCAATATCAAAATCGGCTACCTAGCACCAGGCCCCCATCTGAAGGATAGCATTTATAAGGATATCAAAATGCAGGGTAAAACTGTCTTAAAAAAATCCTCTGATTTCTGTGCAACCAGATTGACCATAACATAGCTGAGAACAAAACTGATCATTCTTTCTTATTATTTAGGCTTGGACATGAAGACTGCCACCATTTCTGCATACTGTAAATATTAACTTTACCCTGCCACTGGACTGAAAAGATTCTGCATAAGATCTTCCATTCGGTGACTATTATTCCGCATGCAACAAACAGATGACCCATGTTTTCTTCATTCATGCCACAGAAGCTGCGCTTAGTAATGGAAAGTGAATAAAAGATTTAATTCTGTCACAAGTTTGGAGTGTAGCTATCATAATTTTCCAGAGAAAAATCTGTTTTTTTTTTTTTGGAGGAGGCTTGACCAGACTATACCCTTTCATCAAACGCTTTCCCCACTATCACTAAACGCTTTAATAAATGACTTAGTGGAAAGATACCAATCCTTAAGTGTGAGCTCTCAAATATCTAGAGAAACCACACCAAGATGTGTTTCACACTCTATCCCCCAGAGAATTCAAAAAAGGATCATGCATCATTTACATTGCAAAGTAACCTGCTCCACTCCCACACCCTTTGACAAATAAAGACACCATCCTCTCAGATCTCTTGGATTTTCTTGTAAAGATCCTAGCATTCCTTGCAGTCCAAGTTTATCCACACAGTAGCATGGAGGTTTGTATTCATCATACATGAGTAAAGAAAGGCTCCTTTGTTTGATTTTCTCTGCAATTTCTAATTGAGAGTAATGAATTCAGGGTTTCCAGACAATGGGATGAGAGATAGTCTGTTAAAACTTGGTTAGTTCTCTTCCCTCTCCATCCCGGGTTCACAATCAACCAAGGCAGAATCGGATCGGGACCATGGGTTGGCAGGTCCGGTTCAAATCTGGATGGGGATTGGATTGGGCCAAATCTGCTGATCGAAAGGAAGAAAGATGGCCATCGGATCAACTTGATTTTGGATACTACCACAATTTCATTAAAAGTAAAAAGAAGTTTACAAGTGAAAAAAGAAAATGAAGAGGCAAAACATATCCTCCTACACAAAAAGCGCCAAACAGGTGCACTACTCAAGGCTTACAAACCTCTCAAAAGATAAAAAAAGGAGGATATACAAGAATTGCTTTTGCCCAAAAATAAGATCCATTATCTCACTCTTTCCCCGATGGAAGAAACCAGCTGACTTGGCACAAGAGCTTCTTTTCTAAAAATTCTTCTATTTCTTTCATTCCAAATTGCCCAAAAAGTGGCATGAAGGATCAACCACCACAGCTGCCTATCCTCCTTGTGAACTGAAGCCACCTTCCACTTGTGCAAGAGCTCATCAACTGATACGGCCTGAGGCATCTACCGATTAATGCAGTCCAAAACCAGGGTGCCAAACCTCCATGGAGAAGGAGCAACGAACAAACAAATGATCAGCGGATTCCTCCTAATCCCCACATAAGCAACGCTGAGTTTGGATATTATCCAGGTACCTGCTCAGCCGATCTGCTGTTAGGGAGTCTCCCCAAGGAGATCCTCCACATGAAAATTTGGACCTTCAATGCGCTCCTGCTGGATCAGATAAGGCTTGTGGAGGAATAGTGAGAGCCCCCATCAGCCATGACAGAATATGCAGCCTTGGTGGAAAATCTCCCTTGTGGTCCCCATCTCTCTATCCAACCATCTTGAATGGTTGGCTGCGGGCAGGGCTCCTAAAGTGCAAGCAGAAGCTGACAAAGTCCTATCTCCTCCTCCTTTAGGGCTCTCCTGAAGGTAGGATTTCACCCACTGCCCATGTCAAAGACATCTGCCACTGCAGCCCTCTTTATAGTAGCAATGAGAAACAAAGAAGGAAAAGATGAGCTAAAGGGATAATCGCCACACCATGGGTCCATCGAGAAAAGACATTTGTGCCCATTGCCAAGGACCATTTTGCTCCCTGCACGGATTAGGGCCATAGACTGCAAAATACCCCTCCACATAGGAGAGACCTTCATAGAAGAGGGAACCACTAAATCCCAGTGTCTGGACTCTCTATAGTATCTCTGCACTATGATATCCTTCCACGTACCTGCAATTGGGCTCCTGAGTTTCCACATAGACTTAGAGAGGAGAGCTACATTGGAGGCATGGATGTCTTTTAAGCCTACACCTCCATTAATCTTGTTTCTATATACCCTCCCCCAACTGATGGGAAAACCTCCCTTCTTTGGGTCCCCACTGTTGTGCCAGAAGAAACGCCTCATAATCACATCAAGCCTTCTAACAACCGCCTTGTTCACCCTGAATATGGATAGAAAATACACTGGGATGCTATCAAACACCACTTGATAGAGGACAAACCTGCCTCCATAAGAAAGAAGTCTTCCCTTTCATCCTGCCAACCTGGTTTGGAATTTGTAGATAACCTTCTGCCTTCTTGCGAGCTCTCGGAGATAAAGGAAGGCCCAAATAAGAAATTGGAAATTCGCCAATCTTGCATCCCAGAATCATAACTGCCCTTCTCAGCTCCTCTGACTCAGGGTGAATCCCAACATCATAGCTGGTCTAGAATTTGTAGATCACCTTCTACCAGTTTGTTCCCGCAGAGCTCTCGGAGATAAAGGCAGGCCCAAATAAGAAATAGGAAATTCGCCAATCTCACGTCCCAGAATCATAGATGCCCTTCTCAGTGTGAATTCCAATAAAGCTGCTTTTTATGGAAGTCGACCCTCGGGCCACTGACTTCGTCTAAAAGCTCCAACATAAGCTTAGCCACAAAAAGCTGATCTTCATCCCCTCCCTAGAAGAAAAGAATAGTGTCATCTGCATACTGTAGGTGGAAGATACAAAGACCATCTCTGCCAACCCTGCACCCCTGAATGAGGCCTCCTACTGCTGCCCTGTCCACATTCTGCTCAGTAGGTGTGCCACGAGAATGAAAAGAAGGGGGGATAAGGGATCCCTCTGCTATGGGCCTCTACCACTGTGGAAGAAATGAGATAGTTCCACATTGATAAGGAGCATAAAGGAAGCAGATGTCAAACATGCCTTAATCCAGTGCACCCATGTATCACCAAGCAAGACTTGGAACAGACAATTCCAATTAACCCGGTCATAGACCTTCTCAAAACCAAGCTTCAATATCGAACCTTTCCTCTTCTGCTGCTTAAGAGCAAAAATACACTCTTGAGCCACCAAGAAATTCCCCTGAATTTACCTGCCCTTGATGAAAGCCCCTTGATTCCAGCCGATGAGTCTGTCCACCACCTTTTCCAAGCGGGAAGCGAGCATCTTGGTAATGATCTTATACATGCCGTTCAAGAGGCTATATAAGTCTGTAATCAGATAGATAGTCTGCCCCTTCCTTCTTAGGGATAAGGACTAGAAAGGTCTTGTTAATGCCTACGAGATGGGCTCTCCCCTCCTGGAATTCTAGGGCTGCCTTCAAAAGACAATGTTTAACAATCTCTCAACAATGTTGAAAGAAAAAGAAAGGGAAACCATCAGGGCCCAGAGTTTTGTCACTTGCCAAGGAGAGGACAACACTCTTTACTTCCTCCTCAGAGAAAGGAGCAGTCAGAGAAGACCTTTCCTGAGCAAAAATCTGGGGTAGGAGGTCGCCTGCAAAGGAGGGTCTCCGGCAATCCTCCTTTGTTTACAACCTGGAATAGATCTACGCCTACCCGAAGCAAGTCTCTGGAAATAAGCAGTGTTCCTGTTGCTTTCCTTGATCCATCTCTCCTTGGATCTCTGTTTCCAGTACATTTCTTCTTTATGAAGAATGGCTTCATAATCTGACTTCAGCTTACTGCATTCCCTGCCTGCCTCTTCCAGCTCATCCAAAGCCGCAATGGACACCAAGATATGATCCTTAGCTGCCTTACCAGGGAGTGTTTTGGAGGCCCCCCAAATCATGAGTGCTCTCTTCAAATCTTTCAGATTCCAAACCAAAGTAGCCATAAAGGACCCTCCTTCGGGAGCATCCTTCGATGCCCTCCTCACCACTTGATTTTAATTCTTAAAAATTAATAAAAATAAGAATAGGAAAAGTCCAACCATCCAAGATTGTATCAGGCAGGATCGGCGGATCCTAGCCAATTTGGCCCAGTTCCAGGCCGATTTGGCCTGAAATTTCCCCCCTTTTCCCATGTTCTAGAGGGGATCAGGTTCCCCATAAAAATCAGATCGGCAGGGCTCAATTATAATCCAGATCAGGATTGACTGATCTTGCAAACCATGCAATCAATAAAGACACGATCGTTATTCCTAACATGGTTTGCCGTATCGTACCAGATCGTGCCAACTCGTATGAGTCGACTTGTATCTGGGCAAGTCTAATTCTCTGGCATGAACCAAGTCGGACCGGATTGTGCTGACTCATACACGCATAGTGGGTTTTTTAAATTGAGTTTTTCCCATTTGGTAAGTAAACGTATCTGGGGAGATACCATCTGATATAGATCAGATATGGCGTACCTTGATTCCTAACACTGTAAGGATAGAGCATGCAGCCTTAGAAAATCCTCCTAAAAAGATGAAGACTGAGCAATCCTTTTAAAGTGTTTCATCTGCTTAACTAGTCTATATGTTACAGACTACAGAGTGTATCCTCTAACTAATATGGAGTACATTTTTGTGAGTGTTATCTTGGGCATACCTAAACTGCAAGATGTTGGGGAGCATTTAGGCATACTGTATCCTTTTCTTTTATTCCTCTATATAGTTTTTGCTCAGTACCAGTTAAATTGACTGGTTTTGAATGACATTAATATATGCCAAATTTGGTAGATCTGAAAAACAGTTGGAGAATGAACTTTTAATTATGGAATGTATTGTAGGTGTGTCTGTTAAAGATAATCACTTTAGATCTGGTTCTTTTTTATATTTTTGCTTGTTTGTTCTCTTAAACATCAAGTAAAGAAGTTCCCTCAATTATGAAAAAAATTATTTCATTGATTCTGTTGTGCGCTGCTATCATGCATGGTCTTAAAAATATTATCTGAGATCAAATATATTACAATGCTTTTAACTAATTGTGCTAAAATGTTACATTTTGCTTGGCATTTCATCCTTTTTCTTGGCATTAGTTTGCAGGAAATGTATTTATGAGAAACTTACTGATGAAGAGGTAGATTGCTGCCCAATATGCAACATTGATCTGGGTTGTACCCCTGTTGAGAAGCTCAGGTAGGCCTCTTCACTTTTCATACAATTATTGTCTTGGAGTGATGTAGTATACACAAACATTGCAGGCCATAATTACTTTTCAGTCCTAAAATCTATAAGAACTCTACGTGTAGCTATAGTTTCTTGGTTCTTTGTTCACATAAAATGTTTGATACTCTTCTGTTCACATAATCGTTGCCAGCCTATGTTGCAAGTGCAAACTATTTAATCTGCTATTCCTAATCTTGTTGACTACAGTTCTGTAACCTGTCCTCTTTCTAATTCTGTTAACTCTAGTTGCAATATTTTTTTTTTTTCCTAATATTCTCATATCAAACTTGTCTGTCTTCCTAATTATATCATTACTAAGTACTAACTCCCATCTTGTTCCCATCTGTTTTTTTGTAGCCTAGAATCTGCACCGTGTAACATTGGTTGTATGCTTGTTATGTAAAGCTTCCTTTTAAGTCTTAAGGGTATACATCTATCGTTTTATATGATAAAGCAGCCCTGTACTTCATCCACGCCATCTTGACCTAATGGCTGAGATCAGTATTTAACAAAACAACCTACCAAAGTTTCCATTTAAACCCCTTAGCCCACCTTCCTTTGCGTGGCTGTGAGACTTCATTTTTAATTCTGAAAAAAGAATTTGATTTAAAAAAAGAATCTTTTTTGTTTTGGTTTAAAAAGAGAATTCTTAGAGTTAAAAAAACATAGTCTTATCTTTTTTAATGTAGACTTTGAGAACTTGAAGTAAGTCCTCAAGTCTAATATTTTAGATCAAGTGTGGATCCATGTGCTTGACCTCTCCCCATTGACCTCAGTCAGTGTTAATTATGCCAATCATCGATTGGCCACCCTTGATTAACCGTCCGTTAAGGCCCATAAGACAACATGAATAAATAAATTGTTTTGATGCCATGCATGAAAAGTTGATTCTTTTTATTTGGGGATTCTACCATAGTCCTTAAAGGATACTTAAGAGATCTTCTTAAAGGATACTTAAGAGATCTTTCAAGTTCATATGAGGACATGAGAACCCGTGGTCTTCAAATGGTGCTAAGAACATGTCTTTTGGGCCTAATCTTCATTAGAACCTCTTAAAGGATATCAAATGACTTAAAGATATCCTTTAAGCATCCTTCAAAGGACGTGGAATCTTTGGACAATATATCTCCCATTTCTAGGTTCATTTAGGAAGATAAAGGAGCATAAAGGACATCCTCAACTAATGAGGCATGAAGGCCATCACACACTTGAGGATATTCCATAATGGTCCTTCAATCGATATGAAGGAACTAAAACTCACTTATCTTGAAAACATGTCCAACTTGGTCCATACATTCATCATTTAAACAAATGAGATTAAGCACGTATCAAATAAAGGAAATTAGACATGCATCAACCATGCACAAGGCTTTATTTAAAAACCCACTTTATGTACACATCAAGTTCCATCATTTTTGACCATTCCATCGATAGGAATGAGTCATTGAAAATTTGGTCACTCTACCAATAAGAGTGAACCACAACTTCATGGCCAATCACCAATAAGAAAGAACCAAGAAAAGAGATTATCGGTCACTCTACCAATAAGAGTGAACCATAAGCATAATGCTTAATCCACCAATAGGAAAGAACCACAAAAGTTAATGGACACTCCACCGATAGGAATGATTCAAGAATCATTATTATTGGTCACTTTACCAATAAGAGTGAACTACAACTTCATGGCCAATCCACCAATAGGAAAGAGTTAATGGCCATTCCATCAATAGGAATGAACTAAGAATCATGATTATTGGTCACTCCACCAATAAGAGTGAACCACAAACATAATGGTCAATCCACCAATAGGAAAAAACCATGAACGCATTGGCCATTCCATCAATAGGAATGAACCACATAATTAATTGATTAAGAGTATGGCCATTCAACCAGTATGAATGAACCATATTATTAATTAATTGAAAAATTTGGTCATTCAATCAATATGAATGAGCTACATGCACATTAATTACAAGATCATAAAAAAAAAGTGGGTCCTTGTTTTTTGTTCTTTTTCCCACGCATAGAAAACTTCACAAAGCTCCTTCTTTGTTCTTCCTTTTTTTCAACAAAAAGCCTTCAAAAAAATAATAATCTCCAGAGCCTCCCTATCTCTTCTCTCTTGGCCCTTTTCTGTGTCTTGCAGCAGCCCCCCTATGGGGGTTTATATAGAGGGAGATGAGTGAGAAAGAGAGGCAAGGGGGGGGGGTGCCACCCCCCCCTTCTCTTTTTTTTTTTGTTTCTTCCCTCTTCTTTCTGTTTTTCTGGTTTTATATTTTCTTTTTCCAACAGTGGCCCGCCCTTCAACTGTTTGGAATGTTTACGCATGCCAACCTTGCATGCACCCTTATGTAATGAGAATTCTCATGGAGAAGCCAAGTACAGGCATCCGATTTGTCCAAAATGTTGACTCTCATCCTATCTGTCGGCATCTTGCTAAGTGATCTCTTTATCTTTGCTTCACATTGCCGGCAAGTTGTGTCTTCCAAAATTGAAGTCCGTCTGAGAAGTCAGTCTTTTCTCAGCAAACAAGGCCTTCCAGGATTCGGGCTTTGTTTGTCATCTCCTGAAGCATCTCTGATTCAAAATTTCTGTATGAGTTGGAAATTTTTTAATGATACAAACATTTATATTTTATATACACAGATGATTATTCATGAGTGCTAGCTTTGATTTCTATTGAGTGTATCATGAGATTCTTATGTTCTTTTATTTTTTGTTTGCTCTAGCTATTTGATTATTGTTGCATAATATTGGTTAGATCATAACCTCTTTAGGCATAGTATTACCGTTCCTGGAATGCTAGTAGCCTAGTATTGCTCTTTATCCACTTTGCAATGCTAAGTTTTTGCCTTTCTTTTATTTAAATCAGTACAATGTTTCATTCTTTTTAGCAGTTTTATCATATGATATATCTGGAGGACAAAAAAGTAGCCGCCCTCCCCCGTGTCCAGTATCCTGGCAATACCTCTGTCCTTGTTCATCTATGATGATACATAAAGTATTGACTGAGGAATTTTCTAACTGTATTTTTTGGTGCTTATAGGTTTTAGAAAATGAAGATAGTTCTGAAACACAATTTCTCTAATGGCTGTTTCTGGATTAGGAATGGTTGGATTTAGTCCTTTCATCCAACAAGTTCTTTTTGAGAAGATAGCGGAAGGTTGAAATTTTTGAGCTTTTACAATGTGTTTGATCTTTCAATAAACTAGTCTTTCTGGAGGCTACGCCATATTTATAAGCTTTAAGTATTCAAACTGAGGTTTAGGAAGGATACAAAATTTAGTTTTGAGGTGGTTTTGGCATTTTTTAATCAAAGCTATGACCAACTGGGTTAATATGTTTATTTTATTTACACTCTTATGCTTCTTGTGATAAAATTGCAGAGCCGATCACAGTCTTCAAGATGTAAGAGCAAAAATTTTTCCTTTCAAACGAAGAAAGGTGAAGGCACCTGAAATCATACCTTCCATTTCTTTGCCTACACGAAGGAAAGAGAGATCACTCTCTTCATTGGTTGTCAGCACCCCCCGAGTGGCAACACAGAATGGCTTGACAGGGAGGAGAACAAAAGTAGTTACTAGAAAGTCTTCTGCTTTACGTGGCTTAGTTATTGATGAGCCAATTAAAAAAGAAGAAGATTATGCTGAAGACCACACAGAAAGTTCAAGTTCCCCCGAGCCTTTAAGCAAGATCGGACAAAATAAAAGGCAGGTAAAGGCAATGAATGCAAGAAAAAAGATTATTTGCTGTAAGATATCTAGTGTGTTATTTTTTTCCAGCAGCGTATTCCTAGTTGTGCACATTAAATTTTTTTAGTACTTCATCTTGCTTAAATGTTGCAGAATCTTTCCAACACGGAGTCATCAAGTCACACATCTAAAAGGGAAGCAGATAATTCTGTGGAACCTTCTGCAGATAAAACTGAACTCTGGAAGCCCTTAAATTGTTTAGTCGAAGCTGCAAATAGAACAAAGCCTATGAAGTTCAGTGGGCAGTGTTCAGTTTCCAAATCTGAGGAAAGTAATGGCCCTCCAAGTGAAATAAACAGCCATAAACCTAAGACAAGGGAGCATCCCTACAAATGCAAATTGCAGGATGACAAGAACAGCAATGGTGCTACTGCTCCAGGATTACCAAAAGTTCGAAGAATGCATGGAGTTGGTAGGAAAAGAGCTGCTGCTTCAAGGGATCTTGGAGTCTCAGCTCAAGCTTTACTTGATGCTGCAAGCGGTAAACGTGAAAGGAGAATTAGCCCAATATGGTTATCATTAATTGCTGACTCTGACCAGTGAGGAATTTCCTTCTACTTATTTGATTAAAAAAATAAGTTCCTGCCAGGGATGCATCTTAATGTGGTGTAAATTCTATCAGGGAAGGAGATGCACGTTTGCCTCAAATATCTGCATGTTACCTGAGAATAAAGTGAGTTTGCTTTTATTAGTTTCTCTAGTTTATTTCTGGTCACTATTTGCTCTGGAACAAATATTTTACTATTCCTAAATTGCCACTTTTCTGGTTGGTTTTGGCATCATCGTTATTTATTTATTTTCATGATTGATGATCAGCTACAGGGGTTCAAATGGGTTTCTGCACTGAATTTGTTTTGGGATTTTCTCAAGCTACATGGTAGGAAGCCAGTTGAAATATATTGAAAGTGGATAATTTGGAGTTCAATTTGCAACCTATCCAATGCTGATCTGAATTCAGTTTGAACAAGGAAGAAAGGATTAGGATCGGTCCCCAGATTGGTTGGGCTAAATTAAACCAACTGGATCGGCTGATCATAATCTGTCTCAGGCCAATCCTGGCGAGTCCAGCCTTGGTTAGGATTGGCCCTAATGCCAAATTGTCCAATGCCTCTATAGTCTGTGTCGCTTGCATCTGCTTACTTGTGCCCAAAAGTAAGCATTCTGATGCGCTTATTGTGGCATAATGAGGACATCAGAATGCTTTCTTTGGCTGGATAGCAGTGGAGGGTGGCACAATGAGGTCATCAGATGATCAGAATGCTTTCTTTGGCTGGATTGCGGTGGATTGTGTATACACATACACATGGGCTAATGGAGAGAGAGAGAGAGAGAGAGAGAGGTCATCTCAATAGCTAGAGAGCTTGTGAGAGGAGTGAGGGAGGGAGGGTTTGAAGGCACTTATAGTACCTTGGAGAGGTCAAAACAGGGTATATAAATCCCCCAGGGCCCCCTAGCCATTGCTGGCCATTTGCCAACAGTTTGTTGGGAGCGTCAATTGCCAGTCAAAGTAGCTGATGGAAGCTAGTTTAACCCGATCCAGGCTGATCCTTTGGGTAGATTGCCTGATCTGGCCAATTTTGCGCAAGGATTGAGGAACTATAGGCTGAAATTGTATTGATATACTGAAACAAGATTTGAACAAGCAGAGCCCATTGATTTTAATATCATTGAATATTACAACGGAGTCTTGACCCCCCATGCTGTATGATCATTTTTCATGTAATGACTTCTCTATTTGTCAGGTTACTGATCAAGCATCTAAATAATGGCCTTTGGCATTGTTAAAACATGTCTCCAATGTGTACTTTTAAAAGCAAGCACTTGTTACAACATACATTATGCATCTTTTATGGTTCGGAGGGAAAATCTGTCATGCACTTCTAGCCTTAGTTGCTTAAAGCACTTAAGCACCTCACAAACTTCCAGGAAAAAAATCTTGTTTCAATATGGTACTTGCAGCAAGAGCATCTAGGGCTTTCACCAAGGTTATTCACCCCAAAAGTAGAAATCCCATTTTAATGAATCCATCTTAAAGTGAGAACAGTGTTAGTTAGCTTCCATCTTTTTGTCATATTTCTTCACTCCTCTGTTTGAGGTCTCATTGTTGGAATTAAGCATTGGAGTTGACACCAGAAGATCTGGTTCTGGGGGTGGACTGGAGTTAATGAAATCGATTGGTACCAACCAGCGTTCATTGGCGAAGCTGATAGAAATTATTCTATTCCAGCCAAATTATATTTCTCTCATACAAACTTCCCTCCTGACTTGGCTGATCTTGGCCGATTTAGGCCAGTCTAGGCCAGATTAGGATCAAAATTGACACTAGCTGATTTAGCTACCTGGTCTCTTTTTAAATTTCTTTTTATTAAGTCATGATGTGAGGGAAAAATAGATGTGGATGTGAGTGGTATAGTCTGCAGTCATGATTTCAGATCAGGTATTGAGACTTGAATGCAAACTCTTTCTAAATCTTCATCGGGTATACCTGTCACCAGGTACAATACACCCAGGGTATCCACATGTCTGGTTCCAAGTTCTCTGAAACCTTAGTGATTTCTCTACATGATGATTTTATATTCTTCTTGTAGATGCATACAATATAGGTTGGTACGAGATTGAAGAGCAGTGCCATATATTATGACAAAAAGTGACAGTTGACATTCAAACGGGGTTTCAGCTATAGTATTTGATGTTCTTTTTCGCTGTGAACAGTAACTTTTAGATAGTTGATGGGAAAAACATGTTATGTTGCAAAGCTGCTAATATCATACTTGTTTAACATGATCTTCATAAAATGGTATATTGAATGTCATCTCCTGAGATCTCTCTGAGAATTCTCTCCAGGGTCTTGAGATGAAACGAAGACCGAGATCAATAAAAAGAGGGAGAAGGAAGAGAAGGAAATGGATGTGCAGAAGAATAACAGGAGTAGAAAGAGGAGAGGAACCAAGAGGAGGAGACAAATGGATTTTCTCTTGATTTCTTCGAGATTTTTCCTGATATCTTTCCAGATGTCTTTTCTCTGCCATAGGATCAAGATCTGACATGGCAACTTTTGTTATGTTTAACTCTCATCTGTCACTGTTGAATTCTTTGCAACCTTCCAAACATAGGTAACACCATGGTGACAGTATAATACTTGGCGACATTGTCCCTATATAATCTGGAGAATGTTGCATCAATATTCTTAGGTCATTCCTGTGTATTGCGCTATTCTAACTTCTTATAAAATCTTTTTTATTGAGCATTCTTGGTAGCTAATTCTATTCTTTGTTCTACACCCATGGATCCTTAGTTTGAAGGTACTGATCACACCTTTAGAGTCATGGACAGATAATGGTTACATGGAATACCTGTAAATTAATCTTAACCTATTGGAGAAACATTTTGCCTGCCAATAAATAGATGAAAGTCCAGCCCATAGTCTCCATGATGGGAAATGAAAGTGAGAAGCAAAGTGTGAAGAAAAAATGAGAAACATTTTGTTCCGCAACAATTTAAATTACAAACTATACTTTGGTGTCTGGCCAGGGAGCTGCCCCCAGCCCATGGATGGCAGTACCGGCCGATACCGGTACCGTGGGTACCGACCGGTACCGGGCCGGTACCGGCCGGTACCGGACTGGTTTTGGACCGGTACCGGGCCGATACCGGCCGGTACCGGACCGGTACGTACCGGTACCGGTACCCACCGATACCGGTACCGGTACCGGTACTGCCATCCTTGCCCCAGCCTCTGCCGCTTTGTTGATATACTTGGGTGGCTGGGCTGGTAGCTGCCCCCAGCCTCTGACGCTCTGTCGATATACTTGGGTGTCTGGCCTAGGACCTGCCCCCAGCCTCTGTCGGGATTTCCACGGTATCCCGTGTCAAAGAAAAAAAAAATCAAACTTTGGTGAAATGAGAAATGAGGTGAGAAGCCGGAAGCAAAAGTTCTATGTACTTTAAGGTGTAACCCAGTAAGCCTGTTTTGATTGGTCCCCTGATTGACTAAATATCTTTCGACTGCATTTGGTTCAATAGTAAAGGTGACCGTTCAGTCCATCAGTGTCTGCAATATTTTATGGTGAATAATGTGGAGAATGATTGTAGAACATGGGCTTCCACTGTCATCATCCTCACCATGCAGTTGTTTTTTTAAAAACTATTTAGAGCTGACTTCACATAATCGATTCTGCCATTTGTTGGTGTTTTCTTCAGTTAAGATGCTGTGTATGGTTTTGTTATTATATTCGTTAATTTTATTTTTGTTTTTGCCCGTCTCTTTAGACCCTTGCACCATAGTTTGCATCATCATTTTCACTGGTGTTGTAATTTTACCATAAACTGTAACTAAACTAAAAGCATTCAGGCCAAGATAAATAATGTCTGAACATAATGAATCCCATTACTTGTCTCCAGTTCTTCTGCCTTATATATGAATCTTTTGGTTTGCCATGTGCATTGGAGCCTATTCCCATGTGAAATAAGACTTGGATGCTAATTGGCAATTGGTTTACATGGACTTTTATTGCAATTGTGTCTGTCTCCTGCATTCTGGGAGTATTTTCTTTCTGTTTCACCATGAATGTATCTATTTTCCTGAAGGATGCTTTTCCTTGAATGTTGACATGTGTTTTTTTTACTTTTTTGGAAGTAGATGGCACCACATGTATTATAAAAAAAAGAAGTGAATTACATGTCAACATGCTTAACTAGTTGCAATTCTCTTGGCATGATTCCTGAAAGCAGGGTCATTTATTTTTTTTGTTTTGCATGTGACTTAATATGGCATATCTATTGTTTTTTTAACCTTTTTTTTTGTGCTAAAAGTTGTCTTTTCATTCTTTGACCACAGGGATGGTAGCCTACCAGCTTCATTTGTTCAAAAATACTTAGCCCAAAAGCTTGAACTTATGAGTGAGGTGGAGGTAAATTCTCATTTTCCTTTCAGACAATTTGTATTTAGGCTGTTCAAGATTGATGAAAATAGATGGGAAGAAAGGTAATTGTCTCTTTATAAGGTTCTATGATGGATGAATGCTCCATTATTCTTGAGGTTTTGAGAAATATTTTTGGCACATATCCATGTATGCATGAAGTGACAGTAACTGCTCACGTATCTTGGACACATGCTCTTTCTACCTTGTAGAGAAAGCAATTTGCATTTTCTCCCTGTGTGTGGATGGGTGGTTATATGTGTATGTGGGTCTGTATCCCTGTTATGTGGTCTCTGGACTTTAATCAGTTGGATTTGGTCCAGCAGCATGGATCTCAATGTGTCAGGGCGTATGTATCCTTGTACATTCATTGCCTTAAACTCAGTCTGGTCTCTTATGACATGGGGTTTTCTGCATGAAAGCGAGGAATGGAAGTGTCACAAAGGAATATTAAAAGCTACATGCATACACAATGGATGCATTTACCTTTTTTTTCTTTATGAAATCTGGATAATTACTACAAAGAATATTAAATTAGAAAAGGGGTGTACATGTATGTGAAATAAAAGAGTCAAAAGGGCCCTCTATACAAAAGACACAGAAATTGATATATTTTTGTCCAAGCCATCATTACTGGACAGAAATGATTCATCAGTTGTATATGTTGGGCATGTACTTTTTCCCTTTTTATGTCACTTCCATATTTAATCTTCACCAAGCCGTCCAAAAGTTTGGGCAATGGACAAACATTATGCCACAGAAAAAGTACACATGTTACAAAGTACCATAAAAGCACAAATGAAGAAAAGAAGAAGAAAAAAAAGCTACATGATCAGAGCATGGTTTGCCATATCATACTGGATCGGGTTGACTTGTACGAGTCGACTCGTATTTGGACGAGTCCGAGTCGCTAGGACGGTTCGAGTTGCTGAGTTGCATCTAACTCGAGCCGACTCGATGTGACTCGGTCCGACTCGTGCCAACTTGTACGCGATTCATGCCGACCCGATGTGACTTGTATGTGACTCGTGACGACTCGTGCGATACGCTACGATCCGACACAGGTCGCTATGATCTAGCTCAAGCCTACTTAATGTGACTTGTACCTTATTAAGTCGACTTTTTAATTTGATGAGTAGTTAGACTTTTTTTTCTCCAATTGGTAAATAATTGGACATTTTTCTCTAATTCAATAGGTGATTTTCACTTTTATATTGATTACTAAGGTAGATTTCTCTTAAATTTGACTTAAAGTCATTGTCATTAATAAGCCACTGGAGTTAAAAGTTTAGGGAGAGAGAGAAAGAGAGAGATACCTGACTCTTGATACAGTGAGACGACGGCTGTGGACGCTTGCAGACGCCAGCAGACGGTGGCGGATGATGGTGGAGAGGCTCCGTGTAGTCAATGGTGGCACTGGAAACCCTAGCGGAAGGAAAGCGGGCATCAAGGGGCTCGGGGTGCTCAAGGGGCTTGGACGATGTGAGGAAAGGAAAGGGGATTGGGTTAAATACGTGGATCCCATTGGGTCTGACCCAATGGGATCCATGACTAGGCAGCCTGAGTGGTTTGCCTGGACTGCCTAGTCGACCGCCCAGGTTGCTTTTTGAACAACAAATAAAGCGCCGACTTGCCTGGAGGGTTACTGTAGCACATTTCCGTCTAGGCGCCCGCCTTGACAATTATGGAGGGAGTACCTTGATGGTCCCTCCCCTTTAGAGGAGGTTTGCCATGCTGTCTTTAGCCTCCATGGGGATATGGCTTTCCCCTTGTTCTTTTTCAGCATTTTTGGGAGCTGATGCAAGAGGATCTATTTTCTGCGATACTGGAGTTCCAGAATGGCCAGGCTTATGTTGCTGCTTTGAAAAAGACCTTCTTGGTTCTCATTCCTAAGAAGGAAGGAGTTGAGAGTCTGCATGACTTTCGTCCCGTTAGTCCGTTGAATGGGATGTATAAAGTGATCAATAAGGTGCTTGTTATTTGCCTGGAGTCGGCCATTTCCAGCCTTATTAGCGCTCATCAGAGTGGTTTCGTTAAAGGGTGATAGATTCAGGGCAGCTTCTTGATTGCACATGAATGCATTCACGCAATGAAACAACAACGTAGAGTAGGTTAGGTGATCAAAGTCAACTTTGATAAAGCTTATGACAGATTGAATTGGGACTGCTTCTTAGTGTTTTATCTCTTATGGGTTTTGGTGACGCACAGGTGCAGTGGATCAGAGAGTGCATTTCGTCAGCCTAGTTTGCAGTTATCATCAATGGTCAACCTTCTCGTTTCTTCCACAGTGGCAGAGGTTTGAGGTAGGGGGATCCTATATCCCCTCTTTTGTTCATTTTAGTTTCCCACGTGTTGAGCAGGATGTGGGACAGAGCTCATTCTGCACGTTATTTCTGATTTTTCTGTTCATAGTCTGTCTCATTCAGATCACTCATCCTCCATACGCCGATGACATGATCTTTGTATTTGGTGGTCAGAGCAGCTATTTATTGTCAGACAACTTCTTGCTACTTTGGAAGCAGTGTTCTGGCTGAAAGTTAATCTTGCCAAAACTCAGATTCTTGGCATCAATATGGATTCTCCCAGAGTTGATATGGCAGCTAGAATTCTTGGTTGCAAAGTTGTTTTTTTTCCCATTACTTGGGTCTTCCTCTCTCTAGAGGTGTCACTGTTGCTAGGGATTGGGAGATTGTTATTCATAGAATGGAGAGTAGGCTGGTGGTTGGAAAGCGAAGCTCTTAACCTATGGGGGTAGATTGGTTCTTTGTAAGGCAGTCCTTTCTTCCATTCCTATCTACTTTCTCTCTCTTTTCGCATCCCTAAAGGTGTCACCAAGTAATTGGATTTTATTCAATGTAGGTTCCTATGGCATGGTTCTGGACTCTGGAGGGCAGATCAAGGGCTTGGCATGACATCTCCTGGGGTTTGTAAGAGTAAGAGGGAAGATGGTTTGGGGATACGGAATATTAGAGATTTCAATCTTGCTTTGTTGTCTAAATGGTTGTGGAAGTTGGGTACCATAGAGTCGGGTCTTTGGAAGAGGTCATTTCTCAAAAGTACTACATGGCTAGCAGAATTTGGGATTTGATCCCATCATTCCTCTCCAATGTATCTCATGTATGGAAAGGCATTCTAGACTTCAGTGATGTTATCAGGGCTTGTGTGATATTCTCTGTTGGGGATGGACAAAGGATTCGTTGTTTGGCAGACCTTCAACATTAGCAGACTTATTTCCTAGGCTTTTTGGCATTGCTTCCTCTCCCTCGGCTGTCCTGACAGAGGTCTTCTTATATGGGGGTGACATGCCTGTTTGGTCTCCCTCTTTTAGGAGTTGGGACAGCTTTCTTAGACGAGGAGATCAACCAACCGTCAGACTTTTTGCTCGTCTTGTGGGATTTGACGCTGCTGTTCTCGGCCTTGGATACTTGAACTTGGGCTTGGAACAAGGATGGGGTTTTTCTGTGAAGTCTACTTAATATGATAGCTGATGGTGGCATTTGGCAACCAACTTTTGGCTCTATTTGGAAGGCAGGTACCCCCTTGAAAGTCAAACTTCTGCTGTGGAGAGTAGCTAATGGTAGGCTTCCAACAAGGGATCGTCTGCTGCCCTTCGTGCTGGACCTGCCGGTCTCCTGCCTGCTTTGGACTCCCATGCTGAATCCATTTTGTTCCTTGGCTGCCCCTTTTTCCTTTTGTGGATCAGCATTAGGTTCCCTTTTCCTCAGTCAGAGAGCTACTGATGGGCTGGTAAAGGTCGTGGCCCCAGCCCGGAGATAAAAATGTCTGGTGGATGGTGCTTCATTGTTTGCTCCATTTGGACCGAGAGGAACTGCTGTATTTTTTGAGGGTGAAAGCAGCCAGCGAATCTCGTTGCTTCCCTTATATGTGCTAAGATTTTGGAGTCGATTCATGGCATTGACTCTTCTATTTATGGTCATTCTTCCCTTGTGGGTCTTTTCGACCCTCCTTAGTCATCTTTATCAATCTGAGGGCTGTTTTTGTTCCTTGTGGTTTTTGGTTGAGGTTTTTTTGGCATATGTTGTCCCTCATACTTTTTTGTAAGGAGCTTTTGGGGGATTTTTTTGGTATATGGTGGCATTTTGGCTGGTGATATTTTGGGGCTTTTTTTGTTTTCTTTTGCCCCCCACACTTGTATATTTTTGTTATCCTCTTCATTAATGAACTTGTGGTACCAACCACTTAAAAAAAGGGCAAAAGTCCCATCCCTGTGTCCTTCTATAATACTTCTAAGTAATGATGTCAACCCACAATCTAGAGTCCTCAGTGCCAAGTTTCCACAGCGCCTAAGGGGCGAAGTTGAAGTGTTCAACGTTCTTAATCCCCAGACCTCCATTCTCCTTGCGGGACTCTTAGTAGTTGAAGGTTGGCAAAGTGCACGGTTCTGTTTGGTTTGGGAGGAAATTTCTCCAAACCAAACCGAACCAAATTGAAACTTGAATTAGAACTGAACCGTAATATTTCGGTTCGGTTCAAACCAAAATTCTATATTTTACTCATATTAAATGTATATATGTATTTAATATTAAAATTAAAATTTAAAAATACATATTTATACATAAATATGTATATGACTACGATACTAAAATATTAAAACACACACACATACACACACACACACATATATATATATATATATATATATATATATATATATATATATATATATATATATAATATAAACCGGTTTATTCAGTTTGTTTTTCGGTTTGGTTCGGTTTCACAGCTTTGTGAAACCGAACCGAACATGACCCCCAAACCGAACCAAGTCTTGGTTCGGTTTGAACCGGATTATGCACAACCCTAGTTGGCACGTAGTGAATGGTTAACCAGCTGTTTAAAAGATGCGAGAAGTAGAACAAAATACGAGAGAAAAGGAAGCAGTCAAGAGGAGTTTGGGGGGGGGGGGGAGTGGTTGTGCCTGGGTGGGGCTTGCAGGAAGAGGAAAAGCACATTACCTGATGCTAACCTTCTCTGTAATGTCCTAAACCCTTTTTCCCCTCTGAAGGCATCTATGAAAGCCATATCTTTTGAAATTAAGAGCTCATTGTGGAATTAATCCGAAGTTATTCAAGAGTAGGGAAGAAATATAATTGATGAGGCAGAATCCGATTCGGCCTATTAAAGCAAGCCCAACGAAGATCAGCCCAACAACATCAGTAAAAAGCCCATTAGCTGCCTTCGGCCCATTAGCGGCCCAGCAACCTTCGGCCCAGTAAGCAGCTCAGTGGTCCTCGGCCCATCAGCGGCCTAGCAGCCTTCGGCCCATCAGCGGCTCAACAGCCTTCGGCCCAGTAGGCTTCGGCCCATCAGCGACCCAACCCCCTTCGGCCCAGTAGCCGTATCCGGCCCACTCCGGTAGGAGGGTTAGGCACTATGGCGGTTTACCAGTAAACCCAGGACATAGTCCTACATCGGCTGCCACCGTTAAGCAACCTCTATCTTCCGCTATAAATACACGGCTATTTATTACCAAAGGTATGTCTTCGAGACTCCAAGGACTACAGTCCAAAAAGCATTAAAGCTACTTCTTCCACCTCTTTGCCTTCTGAATCGAATCATCTTCAGAAGCTAACTTAACCGTCAGAGGGGGTTCCTTAGGGCCGAAGCCCAGGACTCCTACTGACTGGTTTTTCTTCTTTTTTTCCTCTTTCTGCAGGGGCTTCGGTTTGAATCTTCGCCGACCTCCACGAGTCGGTCTAGGCCACCGATCTCGGGTCTTCTCCCTCCGGTCTCGACGCCATTCGCCGGCCGGTCCTCCTTGTCCGAAGGTGCCTCGGCCACGCCTTCCGTAGGCTGGCCCGCATCCGACCGGGCGTCCCTCGGCTTCGGATCTTCGGCCTCGTCTCCGCCCTCGCCGCGTTTTGGATCCCCGTCAGGCCTCTTCTCCGATCCGATCCAGCTTCGGATCCCAACTTCGGATTCCAACATCAGAATTCGGTCGTGATAGCTTCGACTACATCACGTGGCGCCGTCTGTGGGAAACTAGCAAAGAGTCATGTCTCATCGTCCTGTAACCCGACGATCTGGACAAGACGAGGCAGAGACGCAGGCGACTTCAGCACAGCCACTACACTATGAAGGCACCCCATCTGCTCCACCACAAGGCGCGGTTCTGCCTGTCGTACTAGAGTCCCTCGCCCCCGGAGACAACCGGATGGAGGATCTTCAGCAACAAGTAGCAACTCTAGCCGCCGCCGTTACCTCTCTAGCGCCCCTGCAAGATATGGTATCCGCCATCGCCCAGCGTATGGGGTTATTAGGCCAGCTCCCCCGACAAAAGCCGCCTCCTCCACTTTATCCCGTCCAAGATACAAGGTTCCGGTCGGCGCCCTCGCAGGTCTTCCCTGATGAGACCACCGCGGCGCGTAGTGAGCCCTCGGCACCACCTGCCATGGATTGCGGAATCGGCCGATTCCGACTCGAATCGGCCGATTCGAGTCGGGATCGGCGGGTTCCGACCCGAGTTTGGGGGGAAATTACTGTTCCCCCCACCGATTTAAAAAAAAAAAAAAAAACGGGAGAAATTGGCCCGAACCGGACAAAATCGGGTCCGGACCGGCCAGATCGGCCAGATCGGCCGGTCCGGACCCGATCTGGTCCGGTTCGGGCCGGTCCCGATCTCCCCCTTAAGGGGGGATCGGGAACCAGACGCCAGCAGCGTTTCTGCTGCTGGCGCCTGGCCCTTCCCCAGCCGGCCGTCCGCCGCCGGCCCGCCGCCGCCAGCCCGCCGCCGCCGGCCCGCCGCCGCCAGCCCGCCGCCGCCGGCCCTCTCTCTCTCTCTCTTTTTCTCTCTCTTTTCTCGGCCCTCTCCGAGTTTAGGTATATTTCGAATTAATTTTTTAAAATTCTAAAAAATTTAGAAATGATGTATGATTGTGTTTATTGTGTAGATCTCTTAATATTTAGGTTGAAATTTTTTTTAGCATGTTGATTAGACAAAATTGTCAAAATTAGCCCTAATTAGTGGTTAAAAATTGGGGCTTTTGTATAATTAGTGTGATTAAGGTTCAATTGAGTGTGCCAACTACTCAATTGAACTTGTTAGGACATAAATGTGTATTTTTTTGCGTTAATTGCATGTTATTAGCGTTAATTAGTTAAAATTAACCCTAATTAGGGGTTAAAAATTGGGGCTTTTGTATGATTAGCGTGATTAAGGTTCAATTGAGTGTGCCAACCACTCAATTGAACTTGTTAGGACATAAATGTGTATTTTTTTGCATTAATTGCATGTTATTAGCGTTAATTAGTTAAAATTAACCCTAATTAGGAGTTAAAAATTGGGGCTTTTGTATGATTAGCATGATTAAGGTTCAATTGAGTGTGCCAACCACTCAATTGAACTTGTTAGGACAGAAATGTGTATTTTTTTGCATTAATTGCATGTTATTAGCGTTAATTAGTTAAAATTAACCCTAATTAGGGGTTAAAAATTGGGACTTTTGTATGATTAGCGTGATTAAGGTTCAATTGAGTGTGCCAACCACTCAATTGAACTTGTTAGGACATAAATGTGCATTTTTTTGTATTAATTACCTGTTATTAGCGTTAATTAGTTAAAATTAACCTTAATTAAGTGTTAAAAATTGGGCATTTTGTATGATTAGTGTGATTAAGGTTCAATTGAGTCTGCCAACCACTCAATTGAACTTGTTAGAACCTGATTGCATTTTTGTATTTTTATGTTATGCAGGAATATGGCAGAACAGGATGTGGAGCAACATGGTGCTGATCCTGGTTGGCAGCATTGCACACTGGTGGACAGTGTTAGGAGGAGGGTAAAATGCAACTGGTGTGGAAAGGAGATGGGTGGTAGCATCTATCGCCTAAAAAATCATCTTGCTGGCATATCAGGAGATGTCAGTAGATGTGAGTCAGTCCCGCTGGCCTTGAAGAAGGAAATGAGGGCTTATATGATGGGTAAAAAGGCACACAAAGATTTATCATCTCAACAACACATGGATTTGCAAGATGAGATATCAGGGCACCAAAGACGAAGGGATTACAGTCTACCTGTTCAGCGCCCGATCAATTTAGATGATGATGATGAGGAGGAGGAGGATGAGGAGGATCCAGATGACCCTGATGCAGAGTACACCAGAGCTGTTCGTGCCAGTTTGCGGACAAATAGAGAAGATGAGGACCAGCGAAGAGGCATAGGATCATCAGGTGGATCAATGCCTGCTGCTTCTCAGCCTGGGATATTCGTTCCTAGGGGTTCTTCTGGTCGCAGGACTGGTAGTTCTATATTGAGTTGTGGACGGACATCAGATGTGGCACGCGGTCCTATGGACCAATTTTTGTACAGATCAAGGTCTGCCAGACAGCCTGGAATCAAGCAAGCATTAAAAGGAGTCAAGGCATCAGCAAAAAATGCCTTGAAAGGAATTGTGAAATGGTTTTTACATGCAGGTGTGCCAGCACATGCCGCATCTAGTCCATATTTTCAGACGATGGTGGATGCAATTGCAGATGCTGGACCTGGTGTAAAGGCCCCCACAGCTCGCTACATTTATGATGTTGGGCTTAAAGAAGAGTATAATGACTTGAAGGTATGGGTCCACAACTTCAAGAATGTGTGGAGGGAGCGTGGTTGTACCATCATGTGTGATGGTTGGACAGGGACCACAAGAAGATCCATGATTAATTTTCTTGTGTATTGCAGCGAGGGCACTATTTTTTTGAAGTCTGTGGATGCCTCAAACAAAATAAAGAATGCTAATTATTTGTACAGGCTAATGGATGACGTGGTGGAGGAAATTGGTGAAGAAAATGTTGTGCAGATAGTCACTGACAACGAAGCAAGCTATAAAGCAGCCGGTAATTTGTTGATGCAGAAGAGACACCATTTGTACTGGGTGCCTTGTGCAGCACATTCTATTGACTTGATGATGGAGGACATAGGTAGAGATCCTTTTGTTGCTGAGGTGGTACAACATGCTCAGATGATCACGGGATTTATTTATAGTCACAACAGGATCTTACATATGATGAGAGAACATACAGGTGGACGGGATCTTCTTCGTGCTGGCCCTACTAGATTTGCATCCAACTTCATTTCTTTAGAGAGCCTGAGTAAATACAAGCATCAGTTGGCCCAGTTAGTCCACTCTGACGAGTTTCTGGCACATATAGGGACACTGAGAGCCGATGCTAGAGAAGTTGCCTTGGCAGTGCAATCGCTAGTTGGGGAGAGAAGTTTTTGGGATAAGGTTTCTCGCTATCTGAAAGTGGTTGAGCCTCTGGTACGTGTTCTGAGGTTAGTTGATGGAGATGACAAAAATGACATGGGATATTTGTATGAGGCCATGGACAGAGCAAAGGAGCAATTGAGCGAAAGCCTTCCTACTTCTCATGACAAATGGTGGAGGATCATCGATAATAGATGGGAGTCGACTCTTCATCATGATCTTCATGCTGCTGGTTAATTCTTCATCTATTTAAGTTGATTTTATGTTATTAATTTTGTTCACATTTATTTTTATAACTAATTAAAATTCAATTTATATGCAGGATATTTTTTCAACCCAAGGTATCAGTATAGTGAGAGCGTGCATAATGACGGAGAGGTCCTTCGAGGCACAACTAATGTGATTACTAGAATATCAAGGAATGTGAATGAAAGGATAGATGCCTTAGCAGAGGTACCGTACAAAGTAGGAGTTTATGAAAATGCATGCGTCTATCATTAACTTATGTTATTTATATTTATTTTGTAGATGGAGAGATTTAAATTGAAGACTGGCATTTATGGAGATTATGACGTCAGGGCTGCAGTAACGAGAACAACTCCAGGTGAATTACATAATAAATAGTCAAATATTAAATTTAATGATTGGCATTTATGATTATTGATATCGTCGTCTTCTTTTTTTTTGAACAGCTGAATGGTGGATTCAGATTAATTACAGACAAGCTGCCACAAATCCTTTGGCGTATGTTGTAGTGCGAGTACTCAGTCAAACCACTTCTTCCAGTCAATGTGAAAGAAACTGGAGTACATTTAGTCTCATTCACACGAAGGTTCGTAACAGATTGGGGGTTTCTAGGCTGGAGAAGTTAGTGTACTGTCACTACAACATGCGTCTAAAAATCAGGCAGATTCAGGAAAGACATAGGCTTGAAAGACAGAGATTCATGGAGTTTGCTGGTAGACCAGTTGATGAGCCTGTACATCAGATTGATATTGATGAACTGTTAGATGAAGAACACCCACTGCATTCTTGGGTGGAGAGCAGAGCAGCCAGAGATGCACAGCCTGAGTTTGATCCTCAGGATCGGAGTTGGGCAGAAGGTGAATTAGATGCAGTAGTTGCTCGAGATCCTGAATTTCAGACAACACAAGAAGGAGGTGCACTAATTCTGCAGAGGCGCCGAAAGTCAGCCACACTAGGAGACACTGCTAGAACTTCTGCCTCTCAGCCAGCACTCAGGAGATCAGCTACTCAGGTGGATCCACAAAGAAGAAAGGAGAAAGAGCCAGCGGGACCTTCATTGCAGTCATCGAGCAGCAAAAAGAGAAAACAATCAAAAGGAAAGTCTAAACAACGAGAAGAAGGGACAGTTCAGCAGACTGGAGAGACACCTGAGGACACCCCAGCTTTACCACCTCACTTGGCCAGCATGTACGAGGCAGAAAGACAAACCTACAGGCGTAGAAGAAGGCGATTGAGGAAAACAAGCCAAGTGCGGAGTGATGACTCCACTGATGATGATGATGATGATGATGATGGAGATGGTAATGGTGATGGCGCTGCTGCTGCTGGACTATCAGGAGGTTCTGCACTTGGGAGCAGTTACACAGGATACGATGATTACTCCGTACCTCTGAGTCATTCTGAAGGAACTCAAGGTCAGAGACAAGGACAAGAAAGGGGATTTGAAAGCCAACAGAGACATGCAGGATGTGATTGGCCACCATGGGAAGATGCACCTTCTTATCCGCCCATTTTTCATCCCCCTACACTGCCATATTCAGACATCAGCAGCACTACTGAAGGGTACTCTGGACCTCCACCTATACAGTACGGCATTTTTGTCCCTCCAATACAATCAGGAGAAAGTTTAAGCCAACAAGCTTACACACCTAGAGGTATTCAAAGAGGATTCGAAGACCTCGCTAGTTCCTTGTTTGGCTATGGTTATGCACCGGCAGATTATGGCCCGCCTGCTCAAACTTATGAACCGGATGATGAAGGATCACAAATGTGATCTTTCTAAGGTATTTTTCAACAACAATATCTTTTTAAATTAATGCACAACAAAAATTATTAGTTAGTTAGTTGTCTTTAATGTTTATTTTTTATGGATGTACATGAATTGCATTCGTTCTTATTGTACATCAATTGAATAATATGTATGTAATTTTTTCTGATTTTTTTTAATTTTTTCTGATTTTTTCCTTATTTTTTTCTGATTTTTTCTATTTTTTCTGATTTTTTTTTTAAAAAAAAAATTCCGGCCGAGTCGGACCGGCCGGACTGAGTCTGGATCGGTCGATCCAGATCGGGTCGGGTCGGGATCGCCGGGTCCCGATTCCCGATCCCGACCCAAGCCGGAATTCCTTGCCACCTGTCCGAGTCCCTCGCACCGACCGCATTATGACGGAGCAAGGTTATGCTTCGTCCGAATTTCGCCCAGCCGGAACCGGAGGACGATCGGTCACCACTTCAACTGCTCCGGACCTGGACCGGCAGTTGACGGCAATGAGGAAAGAGATGCAGCAGATGGTGTCTCGGCCGTACGGAGCGCCTCTTGCCAGCACCATCTTGGAGCAAACCTCATTCTCGCCAGAGCTCATGGCTACCGAGGTACCTCCTAACTTTAAACTGCCGAAAGGCCCTCTCTACGACGGAATGACAGATCCGGTCTGCCACTTCCAGAGGTTCAACACCTACCTCTCTGTCCGAGGGGTCTCGGAGGCAGTCCGCTGCCGTCTCTTCCCCCTCACTCTTGAAAAAATAGTCCTAATCTGGTTCGAGACATTGGCCCCCAACTCTATCCACTCCTTAGTTCAGTTGTGCCAATTATTCATCGACCAATTTTACGATGCCACCCGGCAGTGCAAACATCGACCAGCCTATTAGCCATTCGGCAAGGCCCGACCGAGACCCTCCAGGAATATTTCACCAAATTCTGGGCCGAAGCCGCCCAAATCCCGAACCTGGACAATTCGATTGCGGTCTCGGCCGTAATCAGTGGGTGCCGGGTTGAAGGGCTTCTCGGCTCTATCGGAAAACGCCATCCATCTACCTTCCAGGACCTCGTATCCCGGGCCCATAAATACATTAACCGGGAGGCCCTGATGATGTCCAAAGGCAAGAGTACCGCCGAAGCAATACCGGCGCCTGCCCCTCCGGCGGTTCGTCCTCGAACTGAAGATCAAGAACCCTCTCGTAAGCGATATCGGAGGGAGGAGTGGGACCGAGACAAGCGACGGGATCCGCAGCCACGGTACCTGCCGCTACTTGCTCCCCCTTCCCGAATGCTTATGGAGGTGAAGGGCATGCTCCGGCGGCCGGAACGCATCAAAACTGATCCTCGCCGAAGGGACCCCGGCAAATATTGTGAATACCATCGGGAGGTCGGCCACTCGACTGACGAATGCCGGCACCTTCGGGAGGAAATCGATCGCCTCATCAGAGAGGGCAGACTGCCACAATACCGACGGGAGCAGCCTCAGCAGCAGCGGAACCGGGACGTCCCAGAAACGACCAGGCCACATCGACCCCCGGAGAAAGAAGCCGCTCCTCCGCCAAAGGACACCTCGGCCGCGGTAGAAACATCGCACCAACGACCCAGTGCCGGGTCTATCATGATGATATCCGGTGGACTAGGAGAAGGTTTGAGGCGTCGACAACTCAGCACTGCGACAGTAGCGGCGGTCGATGTCGAGCCGAAGCGGTCTCGTCAAGAAGACAAAACCTTCGGCCAAGAGGATCTAACTGATATTCAGGTTCCTCACGACGACGCCCTCGTTGTAAATGCTGTAATAAATAGCTACGATGTTCATCGTATCTTTGTCGATAATGGAAGCGTCCCAAATATATTATTTTACGATTGTTTTGTAAAGATGGGATTGAATGAGGCTAATATGAAGTCTCACCGGGGGCCACTATTTGGTTTTAACGGCTCGCCTTGTCGAGTAAAAGACATTGTCCGGCTCCCTATAACTATAGGTTCGGCTCCCCGGCAATTAACCGTAGAAACGGATTTTGCTGTTGTTAAAGTTGATTCAGCTTACAACGCCATCTTTGGCCGAAGGCTAATCGGCGGGATCGGAGCTGTACCCTCGTCCTATCACCAGGAGCTGAAATTCCATACCAGCCATGGAATAGGCGAAGCCAAGGAGAATCAAAAAGTAGCTCGGCAATGTTATATGATTTCGGTCAAGGGAAAGGCTGCAGCCGAATTCCTATCAATCGAATCTTCAGCCGAAGCGTCTCCGGGAGAGGAATTCATCGCCATCCCGGTTCCGGGAAGCGAGGGACGGACCCTCATGATAGGCTCCGGCCTAGAAAAAACTGAAGCCGAGAGACTTGCCGAGTTCCTGAAAGAGAACCTCGACGTCTTCGCCTGGTCTCCTGCCGACATGCCCGGGGTCGACCTGGAGATAATGGAGCATCGGCTGCCTGTTGATCCCCACCAGCCCCCGGTTAAGCGGAAGCGGCGTACCTTCAATCAGGAAAAGAGGACCGCCATCCAAGCCGAAGTTCAAAAAGGGCTGGACGCCGGACATCTCCGAGAGGTACACCACCCGGACTGGATCGCCAATGTGGTGATGGTGCCTAAGAAAGATGGCAAGTGGCGGATGTGCGTGGACTTCACCAACCTCAACAAAGCCTGTCCGATGGATAGCTTCCCGCTACCTCGGATAGATCAGGTGGTGGATGCAACCTCCGGCCACGAGCTACTAAGCTTTCTCGACACCTATTCAGGCTACCATCAGATCCGAATGCATCCAGAGGACGAGAGCAAGACCAGCTTCACGACTGATCTCGGTATATACTGCTATACCCGGATGCCCTTCGGCCTGAAGAATGCCGGAGCGACATATCACCGCATCGTCAACAAAATATTTGCTCCGCAGCTCGTCCCCAACATGGAAGTCTACATCGACGACATGCTGGTGAAAAGCCGCGTCGCTGCAGACCACCTGGTTGACTTGGCCGAAACATTCTCCGCCCTGCGCCGATACAAAATGAAGTTAAATCCAGCTAAGTGCGCTTTCGGAGTGGCCTCCGGAAAGTTTCTCGGCTATATGGTCACTCGCCGAGGGGTGGAAGCTAACCTCGCGAAGGTTTCGGCCATCATTCAAATACGCCATCCAGCTAACATCCGAGAAGTCCAAAAGCTAAACGGAAGGATTGCCGCCTTAAGCCGCTTCATGTCTAGAGCGGCGGATTATTGCTTTCCCTTCTTCAAGCTGCTGAAGAAGGCCAATTGCTTCTCTTGGACCGACGAGTGCCAATCGGCCTTCAAACAGCTGAAGGTCTATCTCTCCAAGGTTCCCATCCTGTCCAAGCCGGTCTATGGAGAGCCGTTGTTTCTCTACCTCGCGGTATCTGAGACAGCTATCAGCGCCGTCCTCGTCCGGGAGCAAGACGGCATTCAGAAGCCTGTCTACTATATAAGCCGAGCCCTCCAAGGAGCAGAGCTTCGGTATCTTGCTCTTGAGAAGCTGGCCTTAGCCCTCGTCTCATCCGCAAGGAGGCTCCGACCCTACTTCCTCGCCCACTCAATAAAGGTCCTCACCGATTAGCCTATGAGGCAAATCCTCTCCCGGCCAGAAGTATCCGGCAGACTAGCGAAATGGGCAATCGAACTGGGAGAGTTCGACGTTTCCTACGCGCCTCGGGTAGCAATAAAAGCTCAAGCCCTAGCCGATTTCATTGCCGAGCTCACTCCCGAAGCTTCCTCGGCTCCTCAGCCAGAAGTCAATATATCCGAGGCCGAGGGTACTTTGGCTATTACGCCTCCGGCGGATGAGTGGCGGCTCTATGTAGATGGCTCCGCGTGCTCCTTGGGTAGCGGCGCCGGATGGATCTTGGCATCTCCCGAAGGGGTCATCACGGAGTATGCACTACGCTTCTCCTTCCCGGCTACCAATAATGCCGCCGAATATGAAGTCCTCATCTCCGGCCTTCGGGCCGCTAGAAAGCTTGGCGTGCAGAACATAAAGGCATTTAGCGACTCTCAGCTGATCACCAGCCACATTTCCGGGGAATACGAGGCCCGGGACACATCAATGATATCTTATCTCCAGGTAACTCGCAAGATCCTCGCTCAATTCAATTCCTATGAAATTGTGCGGATCCCGAGAGTCGAGAATGCTCGAGCCAATACTCTCTCCCGGTTAACATCTACTCAGGACGGGGGAGGAGGCCGAATGATTCTTGTGGAAGAACTCACCGAGCCAAGCCTCGAGGAGCCCGAAGTCATGCAAGTGACCGAATATGAAACCGAGACCTGAATGACCCCCCTAGTCACTTTCCTCTTCCGAGGGGTAATCTCGTCCGATCTGAAGAAAGCAAGACACATTCGGCAGCGCTTTTCTCACTTCCTCTTCTTGGACGGACTACTGTATAAAAAATCCTTCGGCCGACCACTCTTGCGATGCCTCGGCCCGGCCGAAGCAGATTACGCACTACGAGAGGTACATGAAGGGGTATGCAGAGCACATGCAGGAGGAAGGGCCCTGGCTCACAAGCTTCTAAGGCAAGGATACTGGTAGCCGACGCTCCGAGAGGACGCAACTGTCCTCGTCCGTCGTTGCGATCAATGCCAGAGGTTCAGCTCTCTCATCCACCAATCAACAACCCTTCTAACTCCTTTAATAGACCCCTGGCCTTTCGCCCAATGGGGAATCGACCTCCTGGGACCCTTTCCCGTCGCCACCGGCCAGAGGAAGTTCCTTATTGTGGCGGTGGATTACTTTACTAAATGGGTAGAAGCCGAACCCCTCGCGTCCATAACCGATAGCAACGCATGGAACTTCGTATGGAAGTCCATCATTTGCCGGTACGGCATTCCTCGGGCCATTATTTCAGACAACGGCAAACAGTTTGACAACCATCGGTTCAAGGACAATTGCGCCAGCTTCGACATTCTCCACAAATTCACATCAGTAGCACACCCCTGGACAAATGGCCAGGTCGAGGTTACTAACCGAAGTCTGTTACAAGGACTGAAGACTCGCCTCGGCGAAGCCAAAGGCCGATGGGTGGAAGAGCTACCGAGCGTTTTGTGGGCGTATCGAACTACAAGCCGAACCCCAACCGGCAAAACTCCGTTCCGCATGGCTTATGGGGTAGAAGCCGTTATTCCTATCGAAATTGGCCTTCCCTCACCGAGAGTCCTTACTCATAATCCGGAAGCTAATAAGGATGCCTTAAAAGATCACCTTGATCTTATAGAAGAAACCAGAGATAAAGCTCGCATTCGGCTAGCAGCTTATCAGTAGCGCATTGCCAGATACCACAACACCCGAGTAAAGTCCCGAAGCTTTGAAGTCGGGAGCCTCGTGTTAAGAAACGCTCATACATCTAAGCCAACCTATGCCGCATGAAAGCTTTCTCCCAACTGGGAATGACCGTATCGTATAAAGGAAGTAATCCGACGAGGGGCTTATCGGTTGGAAACCCTTTCGGGCCAACCTCTCCCTCGTACCTGGAATGTGGAACGCCTTCGGCGCTACTTCATGTAAGTTATTTCCCTCGGAATTTAGCCGGAAGGCATGAATAAAATTCTTCTTTTATGTCATATGCGGCATGGTATTCTCTAAGTCCGTGTAAACCGTACCGGGAGTGGCTTCGGCCATGCAAACTGTATCGGGAGCGGCATGGTATTCTCTCTAAGTCCGTGTAAACCGCACCGGGAGTGGCTTCGGCCATGCAAACCGTATCGGGAGCGGCATGGTATTCTCTCTAAGTTCGTGTAAACCGTACCAAGAGTGGCTTCGGCCATGCAAATCGTATCGGGAGCAGCATGGTATTCTCTAAATCCGTGTAAACCGTACTGGGAGTGGCTTCGGCTATGCAAACCGTATCGGGAGCGGCATGGTATTCTCTAAGTCCGTGTAAACCGTACCGGGAGTGGCTTCGGCCATGCAAACTGTATCGGGAGCGGCATGGTATTCTCTCTAAGTCCGTGTAAACCGCACCGGGAGTGGCTTCGGCCATGCAAACCGTATCGGGAGCGGCATGGTATTCTCTCTAAGTTCGTGTAAACCGTACCAGGAGTGGCTTCGGCCATGCAAATCGTATCGGGAGCGGCATGGTATTCTCTAAATCCGTGTAAACCGTACTGGGAGTGGCTTCGGCTATGCAAACCGTATCGGGAGCGGCATGGTATTCTCTAAGTCCGTGTAAACCGTACCGAGAGTGGCTTCGGCCATGCAAACCGTATCAGGAGCGGCATGATATTCTCTAAGTCCGTGTAAACCGTACCGGGAGTGGCTTCGGCCATGCAAACCGTATCGGGAGCGGCATGGTATTCTCTAAGTCCGTGTAAACCGTACCGGGAGTGGCTTCGACCATGCAAACCGTATCGGGAGCGGCACGGTATTCTCTAAGTCCGTGTAAACCGTACCGGGAGTGGCTTCGGCCATGCAAACCGTATCGAGAGCGGCATTATTTTCTAAAGTCTATGTCCGAATCCGGATTGGCTTCGGACGTACGAACTGCCTCTAAACAGCAATATGGTCTCGACCGCAAGAAGAGCAAGACTTATTCATTCAGAACACATACAAGTGGAAGCAAAGTACTTTTCATATGCATATAAGAGCATAGTACAAAATTGGCCATACCCCTGGCCGCTACCTTTCAAAAAAGAAAAAAAAAACCGGGACAAGTCCCCGTATTAGTTTTCGGCACTATCGCCGTCTACACCGACAGGGGTCTGATCGGGAGATGGAGAAGGAGAATTCTCGACCTGAACAGCCTCGACAGGGGCGACCTCATCAGGAACGGCCGCGTTGTCTTCCGCCGGGGCTGAAGCTCTTTCGGCCTTATACTTCTTCCACCAGGCCAGAAGCTCTTCGCCTTCCTCGTCCATCGGAAGGGCGATGCCGGTCAGGTCTACGACCGGGCATGCCTTTTGGGCGATAGCCAGCCCTATGCTGAACACGGACGACGTCGCCTCGAGTTGAGCCTGCATTATCTCCTCAGCATAATCTGGGCCGGCCTTGTAGCTGGCTACGGCTGTACGAGCAGCCTCTTCGGCCTTGGCCTCCAGATCTGCCTTCAGAGACGAGACCTCCTTGGCGTGGCGGCGGCGCTCCGAGACCCGCTGATCGACCTTGACCTAGATCTCGGCCTTAAGGATTTCATTTTCGGAACAAACCGCCTCCAGTTCCTTCTCGGCCTTCTCCCTCTCCTGCTCGGCCTTCGTCTTGGCCTCAGAGGTGGCACGGATCGCCTCCTTTTGCTCCCCCAGCTCAGCCCGCATCCGGGCATTTGCTTTCAGGAGCAAATCAACGTTGGCCTCGAGGCTACGTCGCACCGAGTCGACCTTATCCGAAGCTAGCTGATCCGAAGCCTGGTCGATGTCCCAGAGCTTGTACTGAATGGCCACCTGACGGCGGACGAGTCCCCCGCACATGACCGCGGTCTACAGCCAAAGGCAAACAAAAAATCAACAACCATAAACAAGCCAAGAGAAATATTAGACCAAGGCCAATAAAGAAGCGTTTTTACCTGGACCGACAATCGGACGCACTGCATCGCCAAGCCCTCTGAGGACAACGCTTTTATCTCGTCCTCGACCATCGGGAGGGTTAAGCCGCAGAGCAGGCGCAGGCATGTCCAAGAGTCCTCCAGACTCTCGTCCGCGTAGACCTCCAGATTCGGGACCCAAAGCTCATGCCCGTATTCACGGGACATGTGCGTCCCGGAACTCCCGAAGGGGAAGGAGAGGTCCTCTATTCCGGCCGCCGCAACCAAAGGGGAGTCGCCCCTCGATGGTTCGGGAGGCGTCGAGAGAGGGGCCCCTCGGGCAGCCACCGACCTCTTGGCTACCGAGGCGGACTCTGTTTCACCAGGCTCATCCGCCCGGCTCCGCTTCGCTAGTCGGCCGCCCCCTCGCACGACCGACTTTTCTTTTCTCTCTCTTTCAAGAGCAGCAGCTGCAGCGCGGCCCTCGACCGAGGCCGCCGTCTGCCCTACGGTCGGAGCGCTCGGGGCCACGTCTCGTCCAGCCTCTCCTCCCGCCGCCTGCGGCTGGGACGGTTGAGATTGGCCGGGCTGCTTGGCGAGCTGGCCGAGCAGTCCCCGAATCCCAGTCATCTCTGCGGACAGGAAAAAAACAAGAAGAGGGTTAGCAGCTTACAACATACGACTCTCCTCAACACAAGACCGACTTACCCTCGGCCGAAGCCTCAGCACTCTCTTCGGTCGGAGGAGCTTCAGCCGGAGATGCGACTTCGGCAGTTCCCCCGGCCTCCCCCGGGACGTCCTCGTGAGGGAGGTAAGGATAGACCCGAGGAGGATTCTTCGTCGGATCCGGCCAAGCCCCCGTCTGTACAAGCCGCTCCTCGTCATCGAAAAGCTCCGCTATGTCATACGGAGCCTCGGCTTCTATAAGGCTCACGATGTGGAGCTGATCAGAATTAAGTGAAGGAGGATCGGAGAGGCCTTCGGCCAGTAGTGCCCACTCAGTGGGGAAGGGCCACACACTCTTCTCCTTCTCCAGAAGAGAGATAAATATGAAGTTCCTCTTCCAATGATAAATGGACGAGGGCTTCCCAGCAAAGATACCCCGGCCGAAGCGGGGGACGAAGCAGAACCAATCAGATTTCCCCTGCGGCTTGATCTTGAAAAAAGAGCGGAAGATGTTTACCGAAGGGGTGACATCAATGAAGGCGTGCACAACCAAGAAAGTATAAACTGTCTGCCAAGAGTTCGGGAAGAATTGAGACGGAGCCAATCCGTAGAAATTCAGAAGGTTGATTACAAAGGAAGGAAGAGGAAGACGAAAGCTCGCCCGGAAGCTCTCCTTGTAAATAGAAAAGCTGCCCGGTCGGACAGAGTTGGCCCTGGTGTTCATTCTGGGCCGATAGGGAATCGTCCAAGATGGGAGCTGATAGTAGGATGCAATGTACTTGACCCCATCGTCAGAAAGAATACACATGACGTCGGAGACTGTCTCGGCCCGACGTCGGCCAGAAGTGGAAGCCTGGCCCGTGGCGGGAACCTCTTCGGCTTCTTCAGACTGAGACATCTCGGTCTCATCCGTCGTGGAGGAAGCAAGGGAACTGGAAGAAAAGGAAGATAAGGAAGATTCGGGAGGCCGGGACGACGAACAAGAAGAAAAATCTTCGGCCGAAGAGCTACCCTTGACCGAAGGAGGGCTACTGAGCATAAATCATGGAGCAGAGAAGGAGAATTGAGGCTTACCCTCAAACAAGATCTCCTCAACTCCCCACCACCTCTCAAACAACCGAAAGCTCTCCGGCGACAGCTCCAAGCAACAAAGAGCTTCCTAGCGACGGACAAGACGCTCCCAATCACCTTCGGTGACTTGCTCTTCGCCGGAGAAGCAGGAAAGCTCGGAGAGGATGCTCGCAGGAAGGCACAAGCGCAGAAGGAGAAAGCAAAACAGTGCCCTGAGGAGGGGGGCTCCTATTTATAGGATAAAGTTGAAAGCATTCCCTGCCAAAATCAACGGCCAAGATCTTCCCCCTCATCGGCACCGCTTCCCTCAGATGCGCGCCACGTAATCTGCCCTTCAGCAATGATGACGGGCATGTTACCAGATCAAGAAAAAGAAATCCACGGCCGGTCGCTGTCTGACCCTTCGGCTGATCATCCAGATGCTCGCCATGTGTTATGATCCGCGTGCCGGAAGTGGAAGAGACGGCGATCCAAGTGAAGCCTTGGGCAGAGAGCCGAAGTGACCCGCGATCCGCGTGATCACTATCGGCGGCCAGGATCTGTTTGGGCTTTCGACGGGACGGCCAGATATGTGACACGTATCCTGTGTTTTCTCTCGACGCGACCGTTTCTGACAGAAAGCTCGATGTCCTTTTCGTCCTTTTATCAGGAGTTTTGATACGTTCAGAAGACTCGTCCCTTCGCAGCCGAGGACGAAGGCATCCGTTGCTAAGTCCCGGCCTAGGACGAGGCTGATCGTTGCCAACCCTCGGCCGACCGAAGGCAGTTCCTTCTTTACGACAGCCGAGAAAGTTAAAAAACAGCACGTATCATGTTACTCTTCCGAGGAGGCTTCGGGCTTTACTTTCGCCATCTCGTGAAACTGAGGAGGGCAAGAGTGGGGGGCTATGTGATGAGGCATAATCCGATTCGGCCCATTAAAGCAAGCCCAACGAAGATCAGTCCAGCAACATCAGTAAAATGCCCATTAGCTGCCTTCGGTCCATTAGCGGCCCAACAGCCCTCGGCCCAGTAAGCAGCCCAATGGTCCTCGGCCCATCAGCGGCCCAGCAGCCTTCGGCCCATCAGCGGCTCAGCAGCCTTCGGCCCAGTAGGCTTCGGCCCATCAGCGGCACAACCCCCTTCGGCCCAGTAGTCGTATCCGGCCCATTCCGGTGGGAGGGTTAGGCACTATGGCGGTTTACCAGTAAACCCAGGACATAGTCCTACATCGGCTGCTACCGTTAAGCAACCTCTATCCTCCGCTATAAATACACGGCTATTTATTACCAAAGGTATGTCTTCGAGACCCCAAGGACTACAGTCCAAAAAGCATTAAAGCTACTTCTTCCACCTCTTTGCCTTCTGAATCGAATCATCTTCAGAAGCTAACTTAACCGTCGGAGGGGGTTCCTTACGGCCGACGCCCGGGACTCCTACTGACTGGTTTTTCTTATTCTTTTCCTCCTTCTGCAGGGGCTTCGGTTTGAATCTTCACTGACCTTCTCGAGTCGGTCTCGGCCACCGATCTCGGGTCTTCTCCCTCCGGTCTCGACGCCATTCGCCGGCCAGTCCTCCTCGTCCGAAGGTGCCTCGGCCACGCCTTCCGTAGGTTGGCCCGCATCCGACCGGGTGTCCCTCGGCTTCGTCTCCGCCCTCGCTGCGTTTCGGATCCCCGTCAGGCCTCTTATCCGATCCGATCCAGCTTCGGATCCCAACTTCGGATTCCAGCCTCGGAATCCGGTCGTGATAGCTTCGGCTACATTAATAATAAAGATAGAATCTCAAACTATAGAGAAATACCTTCATGCTTTATATAATTGCTATTCATGGTGTGAAGCCCAAAAAGGGTTTGTTTGAGATTTTGGAGGATTCATTGTCCAACTGAGAGAAGCAGCTTCCCGATTTAACTCGCCATATCACTTGTCAATGGTCAAGGACAAAGTAGTACATGGGCGCTACCAGAATGCTATTGGGCAAAATAACTGGGATATTTCACTTTCAGATGCAACCTCCTGGAACGAGAACCATCAGACTTCTTGGTCCATATGCATGTGCTGAACAAGAATGAGCCAGTAAGTAGTAGAGAGGGTAGAAGGATATGGTGTTGGGAACAACAAGGCAAATTCTATCAAATCTATCGCATCTGTTTTGATAACTGGAGGCAAAAAAATTCAGTATTGTAAAAGAGTATGAAGATCAGATCCTATGAAAATGACAAATCAGAGGCTTCCAAAATCTGGCAGAGTTGAGATCTTGAAAAGAATAAAAAGAAGGATTTTTATTGTTTAGCTCCTATAAAGTTTTGATATTACAAATAAGCCCTCCAAATCCAACTATTTACAAATAAACCCCCACAATCACAACTTTCTTACAAATAAGTTATTTTTATGGGCTTATTTGTAAAACTCTCAGGGGGCTTATTTGTAATATTTAGGGGCCTTTCACCAATTCACAGTATATTGTGAAGGCTTATTTGTAAGTAGTTGGATTAGGAGGGCTTATTTGTAAATATGCTACATTTCAGGGGTTAAAACGTAAATAAAGCTGCTATGTTCACCTCCCATGCAACTCACTCTGAAGATGTCAACCTTCTATTCCTGCACTCTGTTGCTATTCTGATTTTGGTGTTTGATTTGCAAAATGTTTCAGATTCAATGGCTGGGTCCATGGACTGACTGTCTTGCATTTTTCAAGGATAAAGTCAAATGAGAGTAGTTTAGCATTTCAAGTCGAAGTCACAGAAATGGCTTACTTTTCTTTACGAATAACTGAATTTTAGAATGATTATGGTTGGGTGGTAAAATAGTTGCATAACCCTTAGTGGGGCTGGTCCAGGAATTTTAAGTGGCCTGAGCCGAACCTGAAATGACACCTGGATAAGTCCAGTGTGGACTGCATTGTGGTGGAAAAGCTGTGCAGGGTAGCTTGGAGGTAGGGAGGGAGAGGGAGAGTGAGTGAGTGGACGGAGGGATGGCTTCTGGGCCAGCCATGATGCAAGATGACATAGTAAGTGTATTCATTCAGTAGTAGACTTGTATGCAGTGATATCACTTGATTGAGAAGCAGCTCCAAGATGACATAGTAAACATATTCATTTGGTAAGACTGGTGTGTGGTGATATCACCTCTGGATTTGAGAAGCGGCTCCAAGGTCCTGAAGGTATTGACACCATCATTTCTCCCCTATGGTGACTATCTACCCAACCCCCCTCCTGCACATCATCCCAAGTAGAAATGAAATATACAATCATCTTTCCACCACAAAGAAGGCTGTAGTGCGCTTATGATGAATTGAAACAAGAAAATGAAAAAATTGTTGCGGTGAATGTGAACGAAGGATAGGACATGCAATACACATTATTTGGATCAATCTGCACACAATTAGGCAATCATTGTCAACATGCACGGGGAATCAATGAAAGGAGAGCATTTATCAGGTTTGATTCATCACGAAGGAAACTTGGAAACTTTGACCAATCTGAGGCAGAAGTAAAGAAGATGGACATTATTCTTGGATGTTGGTAACAGCCAAAACTGGAACTGGAGCACCGGTTACCCACCCCTCATTATTTCAGCCCTGGGCTGGTTTGAACGCCAAAACTATGCTTTCTGAGGCAAGCAGTGTGGCCAACCAAATCATAGGATACAAATAGTTAGGATGGATACACTAAAGTCTAATGAAAAACATCGATGTCGGTGGGAGAACAGGCATGTCAACACGAGTAACACAGACATAATTATTTAGGAGGCTCATTGCCTCCACTGCAGACTTTTCTTCATTTGCCTTTGTTGGGCATCTGTTACGTCTTTCATACATGCCGTTAACCATGAGGGAACTCAGGGAGGGCATGCCTGACGACGGTTCTTTTTACATGCATGATGCAAATTGAAAAGGAGCAATATTCCTGAGGAATGAACTTGCAGTTTCCAATAACCTTGAGAGACTGGAGTAGGCCAACCTCAGAATTTGACTAGCATGTAGAGTTGCATTGAAGACAATGAAAAGGAATTGGTACATAGCTTTTACTTAAATCATGTGGCTCCAGTTTTTCATGTTGTAATAAACAAATAGCATATCTATATCTATATCTATTTGTTCGGTTATTAGATTGAACCTTGCAAATAGTCCTATTTTGCAACAACCATAATGTAACTATTAAGTTATAACCTTCCAAAATCTTTAGTTGTTTGATAAGCACCCCTGAAAATTTGAAAAACAAAAACCTGTATATTTGAAAAGAGTTCGGTTCTCCTCAGTGCTGTTGGAGGGGACTCCAGCAGTCCACGGGGGGTGGGGGGGCGGGGTTGAACATTTGCAAAAAAAACTCCCTTCACCTAGAATGAAAACAATTCCAAGTGAAGGGGTTGTTTGCAAAAACTCCTCTATGCACTGCTGGAGTTCCTCCAACGGCACACTGAGGATCCCATCTCTTTTGAGACTTCCTGAAAAAGGGTCCTCATCAAATAAATGAGATTATTGGGATTATTTTATTAAATGGACAGATACTAGGGCTTTTTAAATTGACCAGGTTAGAGGGACTATAGCCTGTAAAACCATATATAGTATATATTCAATGTCTTTGAAGAGTAGCCGGGTAAATCATATTCTGATACCTTGCTATGAGTCCTGCATTGTAGTTGATGCACTAAACAGTTGCATGTCTTTCCTTGATGAGTTTGTTCATTTCCAGTCAACTCACATCTTCCTGATGCACCACCCGGTTTGCAATAGGTGGAGATAACGTGTCGAGGACAGCCAGTCGTTCCGACACTAGCGTTGCACAAGTTAGTAGATTTGTGGCTGCAGACCGGATCTTCACAGAAAGCTCAGGCATCTGTGGGTACCTCAGCCAAGGACTTTGTTATGGTGCTGGTGTATGCAAGGAAAGTTCCCTCTGCATAATCTCTTTGCCTGCATTCTTCCGGTTGCGCAATAATCAAATGCTATGAGCCGGCACTGAAGTGAAGTCCCCAAGTTGTTACAGGTCTTCACACTTCCACAAGATACCATGCGCAATAATGTAACTGCGAGTGATTCACCTGTTGTCAGCTTTGTAACTGCATCTTTGTCTTCATTCATACATGGTTTGTATCAATAACTAGTAATGATTTCCTTCTTTTTTATGCTTCTCTGTCTGTCTGTAATATCAAAAGTGATATGTAATGGTCATTCACCATTTCCCTTCTGGCCCCTTTTGGGACTTCTCTCTGTTGTGTCTTCTTTGATAACAAGAATCATCCTCTCCCTCCATCTATGTATCTATCTATTTGTATCTTCACTAATTACTATGATATCCATGCACTCGCAGGAGAAACTCTTTCAAGTTGCGTGAGGGAGGGAGGGAGGGAAGTAGGAGCGTAAGCTGGGCGGGCCAGCCCGCAACCCAGTCCAGCGGCCCGACTCTGCAATTGTTGGGTTGGCCCGTAATTATGATTTTGGGTTGGGTTAAAAGTGGGTCAACATAAATCCAAATCTGGGCTGTATTTGGGCCAGCCCCTATTTGTCCAGGTTAGCCCAAAATGATCTCTCTACATGAATCAAAATAGCAAGTCAACGTTTGCCTTTGTCGTTGTGATGGAAAAGATTGTGATGGAATATTTGCCTCAATGCCTTTGTCGTTGTGTACTAGGACATTGCAACAAATTTTAAAAAAATTAATGTTTTAAGGTTGGGGATTCATGTGTAACAAATTTTAAAACAATATTTTTTTTTAAGATCGGACTCTGCATATCCTACGTGTTCTTATAGACCAATTTTCAATCAAATGATCCCAAAAATTCTCAATGAATAGTAAAAGATGTCATTAACCGATCAAGTCAAATAATAGTTTTTGACTTTTTAGATTTTTTTACATTGTCGGATCGAAATTCGGCCTGTACGGGTGTATGGAGGTGGGGTTTGACTTAAAAAAAAATTAAAAATAATTTTTCTTGTGCCTGGTTTATTACAAATCATTTTACGGTATTTTTTTTGTATGTTTGAAGTGTCATAAAATTGTCATATTTTAAAATTTGTTGACCCCTAAAATCAAAAATTATATTTTTACTGGTTTTAAAATTAATAATTTCAAAACCGAGAATTTATGATATTTTACGATGCACCAAACAAGCCTAATAAGAAATCTCATGCAAGTCCACAGATGTAGAATTGAAAAATTTATGCTCCTAACAAATACTTAATTTAATTACAGGCCATAAAAATAGGTGATGATATAACTATTGTCATGGCTTACCATAAGTTGGGTTAAGGCGGGCCAACCCAGGTCCTGGGTAACCCAAATTAATCATTTGAGTTTGGGTTGGGTTGGGCTATATGAATCTGGGTTCATTCTGGACTGAGCAGAAATTATTTCGATTTTGAAATAAGTTATGACACTTCAAACAAACATACAGAAAAGTAACATATAATGACGTAGTGCAATCCAAAT